>CM069142.1:54075882-55275882 GCA_035221665.1 Okamejei kenojei
CACCCCAAAGGGTAACGTGAGGGGGAACTCTTTACTCAGAGGGTGGTGGCTGTGTGGAATGAGCTTCCAGCAGAAGTGGTGGAGGCAGGGATCGATTTTAACATTTAAAGGTAAAGTGGATAGGAATTTGAAGTGTAGGGAAATGGAGGGGTATGGTCTGAGTGCAGGTTAAGATGGGACCAGGGGGAAAAACAAATGGTCGGCACGGACTGGAAGGGCCGAGAGGGCCGGCTGTTTCCGTGCTGTAATTGTTAAGGTTATATGTTATCCGCTTCCTCACTACAACTCACCTCCCGTTTGAACCCCTCCTCCCTTCCCCCCACACACCTTTCCCCACCATCTACCCCACTCAGGCACACCCCTGCCCACTGTCCTGCCCATTAACCCTCCCTGCCGCCCACCCCCACCCCCCCCCCCCCCCTCACCCCCCTGTTGCCAGGTGCCCCCCCCCCCCCCCCCTCCCCCCCCCCCCCCCCCCCCCCCCCCCACCCCCCCCCCCCCCCCACCCCCCCCCCCCCCCCCCCACCGACCAACGGGTACCCACTTTAGTCTGTACTTTCATTCTTGGTATTGATTGTAGAGATCGAAACATTAGAAACATAGAAAATAGGTGCAGGAAGTAGGCCTTTGGCCCTTCGAGCCTGCACCGCCATTCAATATGATCATCCAATCAGTATTCATGTACCTGCTTTTTCTCCATAACCCTGATCCCGTTAGCCAACGGGGCTGCACATCTAACTCATTCTTACAATAGCCAATGAACTGGCCTCAACTACCTTTGTGGCAGAGGACTTCCAGAGACTCACCACTTCTGTTGTGATAAACTGCTTTCCTCATTCTCGGTCCTAAAGAATTCCCCTCATCCTTAGACTTGTGACCCTTGTTCTGGACTTCCGCAACATCGGGGAACATTCTTCCTGCCTTCTTGCCTATTCCAACCCCTTTTTAAAAATTTTGTAAGTTTCGATAAGATCCTCCCTTCAGTCTTTAAATTCTTAGCGAGTACAAGCCAAGTCTATCACTGTTTACTCATATGAAAGTACGGACTCCGGAATCCAGTCTGGTGATAACTTCTCTGTACCCCCTTATGGCAGAATGTCTTTTCTCGATTTGGAGACCAAAACTGATACGCATACTCCAGGGGTGGTCTCACCAAAACCTGTACAACTGCAGTAGAACCTACTGCTCCTATACTCAAATCCTTTCGCTGAATGCTAATCATACCATTTGCTTTCTTCACTGCATGCTGCACCTGCATGCCTACTTTCAATGATTGGTGTACCTTGGACACCTAGGTCTCGTTTCATCTCCCCTTTTGCTAATTGCCACCATTCAGATAATAGTCCACCCTCCTGTTTAGGTACCAAAGTGCATAACTCACTTTATTCCAATGATACTGCATGACAATGTTATTGTCATATAACAGGTTAACTTCAGTACAATGTACAATTGCAGCTGATATTCTGATATTAAGGATGCCAATATTCTCCCAACTACTGATTGTGTGTCTGAGTCCATGTCCATGAGCTGGCCAGGAAATAATAAGAAGGACAGTAAAAAGATTCTTTAGATCTGTTTAAGGGAGAAAAAAGAGTAGCAAGTAGATGTGGGTCCCTTGAGAGACATGGGTGAACTTATTAGGGGGCACAAGAAATGGCTGAAGAGTTGGAATTGGTATTCGGACCGTTCTTCCAAGGAGAACACAAACAATCTCCCAGATGTACTGGAGGAAGAGGATCTAAGGTGGTGGTAGAGGAACTGAAAGAAATTTAATTAGGCGAGAAATAGTATTGGGAGGCTTTTAAGGGACTGAAGGATGATAAATCCCCGGGGCCTGATGGTTCTGCATTCCCAGGGTCCTCAGGGTCATGGGGTGGCTTAGAAATAGATTTTTTTTTTCTGTTTGAGAGAGACGAGACATTGCATTGGTGATAATTTTCTAATGTTCAATAAGATTCAGGAGAGTTCCTGTGGGTAGGGAGGATAGCCTACTGTTATCCACTTTTTTCAAGAAAGGAGCGACGGAGAAAAGGGGATTACAGACCAGTTAGCCTACTTGGTGGTGGGAGAGATGCTGAAGTCAATTATTAAGAGGTAATAAAGGAGCAGTTGGATTAGCAGTAAAGGATTAGTCCAAGTCAACATGGATTTATGCACGGGAAATTCATGTTGATACTCTTCTGGAATTCTTTGTGGATTTGACAAGTAAAATGGAAGAAGGGGTGCCAGTGGATGTAGGTATCTAGACTTTTCAGAAAGCCTTTGATAAGGTCTCGCACGGGAGATGGTGCCTAAATTAGAAGCAATGGTATTGGAGGTAGGGTGTTGACATGGATAGAAAATTGGTTGGCAGACCGGAAGCAAAAATAGGAAGTGACGTGTCCTTTTTAGAATGGCAGGCAGTGGCGAAGTGGAGGTGCCGAAGGCTCGGTGTTGGGGGCCGCAATGTTTACCATATATATATAATGATTTGGAAGAGGGAATTAGGGCGCAACAAGCAAGTTGAGGATGACACAAAGCTGAGGGAAGTGTGAACAATGAAGAGGATGTTAGAAGGTTGCAGGGGGAGACCTGGACAGGTTTGAGTGAGTGGGCAGATGTGTGGCAGATGCAGTATAATATAGATAAATGTGAGGTTATCCACTTTGGCAGGCAAATACAGGGGGCAGATTCTATCTCAATGGGGTTAGGTTAGGTAAGGGGGAGAAGGTACAGCGAGACTGGGGTGTCCTTGTACACCCAGTCACTGAAAGTGGGCTTACAGGTAAGCAGGCAGTGAAGCAAGCTAATTGGAATGTTGGCCTTCATAACAAGAGGATTTCAGTACAGGAGTAAAGAGGTTCTTCTGCAGTTGTATAGGGCTCTGGTGAGAGACATCTGGAGTATTGTGTACAGTTTTGGTCTCCAAATTTGAGGGAAGGAATCCTTGTGATTGAGGCAGTGCGCGTTAGGTTCACGAGATTGATCCCTGGGATGGCGGGACTGTCATATGAGGAAAGATTGAAAAGACTAGGCTTGTAGTCACTGGAGTTTAGAAGGATGACTGGGGATCTTATAGAAACATATAAAATTATAAAAGGACTGGACAAGCTAGATGCAGGAAAAATGTTCCCAATGTTAGGTGAGTCCAGAACCAGGGCCACAGTTTTAGTATAAAGGGGAGGTCATTTAAGACGCTGAGAAAATTTTTTTTTACCCAGAGTGTTGTGAATTTATGGAATTCCCATGCCGCAGAGGGCAGTGGGAGGGCCAAATCACTGGATTGATTTAAGAGAGGTTGGATAGAGCTCTTGGGGCTAGTGGAGTCAAGGGATATGGGGAGAAGGCAGGCACAGGTTATTGATAACAGACGATCAGCCATGATAATATTGGATGGCGGTGCTGGCTCGAAGGGCCGAATGGCCTCCTCCTGCACCTATTTTCTATGTTTCTATGTTTCTAACTTTCTTTAAAAATTAGAAGAACTGCTGGAATGAATTGTTCAGTTATATTGATTGGAAGCATTCTGAAACAAATATGAAACATCTTAACTTGGATGACCTGAAATTAAGCATATAATATAGTATTGCCTAATTGTTGCTAATTACAAACTCAATTACTAGTTCTAAACATCTATCCATTTTCTTTTGTATAATATTTTCTATTAGAAAGTATCCATCATAACAACGGTTTATAACAACTTTTCAAATACACAACGACTTATTTCAATAAGTATACGCATGTTACGAATAATTCTTATAAAACTTTCTATTTTTTTAGAAAAGTAGAAAAAGAAAAAATAGATGTAATCAATAATGAATAGTGATTAAATAATAATTTTGATTATAAGTAGAAAGAGGAAGAGAAGGAGAGAGAAAATAATTATATGATTATTCTTGTTATATATATTTAATAAAATAAGTATTTTATATATATATATATATTTATATTATATAAATATATATATATAATATATATATATATATATTATATATATATCTATATATATATATATAAATAAAAAAGAGATTATAGGATAAATTAATAGTGAATAACACAATTACAAATAGCGATATCAACATGAGACAAATTAAAAAAAAAACAGAGTTATTTTATCAAATCTGCGGGTACCCATTGAGTTATGATGCCAAGAAACAGTACCTTCTAATATTGTCTGTATATGGAGACCATATCTGTTCAAGAGTTTGTATTTGTCCATTAGGACAAATCTGTTTCTTATTCAAATGCAACGGTCGTCCACATTTCATGTCAACATTTTAATGTTCCTTCCAGATTTCAGTAGAATTTTTTTCCCTGTTATCAAACTGTAATCCAAGAAATTTCTTTGGCTATTACTGTTAATATGAAAATTTGAATCCGGAAACTCCTAATATTATTTAATTTTGATTGGGGTCCAGTTTAATTTTAAGAACTTCAGAGATAACTCTAAAGTTTTCTGTCCAATAATAATTGGTTTTTACATGTTCCAAAACTTATGCATTACTTAGCTTCCAAGTTCTGACATTTATCACAATTAGGAGAAATGTTAGGATTAATTCTATTTAATTTCGTTTTTTTGAGAATGTAATCTGTGTAATACCTTTAAATTTTATCAATATATGTCTAGATTTAATGAGCAACGATGTATACGTTGTAGGCTTTCTTCCCAGAATTTCCAGCGTTGATAGATAACTATTTCATTTTCCAAGTTTGTCGATTATATTTCCGAAGTTGGAAATTTCCCTATCAAAATAGTATTGTATATAATACACAATTAATTTTTCTGTATTTGGGTGTATATTAAACATTATTAATATCCTGTTTTCTCTTTGATAGTATGGTGTATTTGACTTAATATAGTTTCTATTGTAAATACCTAAATATGTTATTTGACTTGCAATCCCATAGATATCCTGTTAACTCTTGAAATGAAAGAAATGGTTCCTTCTGGAAAGGTGTTCATCCTTTAATTCCTAAATCATTCAGGTTGTAAACCCCTTGTCCACTTACAGAGGGCCTCCTAAACAAGGGATTATTCATAATGGCAACAATGTGACATATTATCCATCTGTAGGATTTAAATATTTGTTTCCAAATACGTCTATTGCTTGAATTATAGGGTTGTCACCTTACATTTTTTTGTACTTCCCTTGGTGCAAAAAGTGAATGAAACCTACATCAAAAGGCAAACAGTATTCCTTTCCTTCTTTAGCCGCTTGGTTCATGATCTCAAATTTACACCGAAAATTCATATTCTTAATCTGAAGTGCCCAGAAATAATATAAAGAATTTGTAGTGCTAGTCACCATTTATTTTAGATTTTACATAGATGTTTTTACTTATCTGATGGTTTTTATAGTCCCAATTCAAACTATTAAACCCAAAGTATCTTTTTTTTTCAAACATTTTAGGGAGATATAAAGGGGATGGCTTGAAATAAGACATAACATTGTGGTAAAAATATTTTTTATAAGCATTTACTCTACCGATCATTGATATTTGGTAGTGTTTTCAATATAAAATATTTTTTTAGTTTATTTAATAAAATGATGGTAATTATATTTAAATGAAGTTATAGGAACTTAGATACATTAATTCCTAGATATTTGAGTTTGTCCGTGACGATTTAAGTGGGAATTGTTCTTATATTTTTAATTTAATTCCAGTTAATGGCATAATTTCACTTTTATTCCAATTAATTCTATACCCAGAAAATGTACTAAACTTAGTTATAACATTAAATAGATTGGGAATACTAATCTCCGGTTTTGTAATATAAATTAAGATGTCATCTGTGTATAGAGATATTTTATTCGTTGTAGTTTTGGTATTATATCCATATATTTCTGGTTCTGATCTAATCATTTTGGCTAATGGTTCTATTACCAGAGCAAATAGTAATGGTGATAACGGGCATCCTTGTCTACAACCCAATTTAACATCTATCCATTTCTTAAGAAAAGCTTAACATTTTTAAAAAGCCTAAGTGTCCAAATAACATTCACACAAGAATTCACAATATAACATGATTTTTAAATCTCATTGTCATGATTTATAGTCAAAGGGAAGGAATTTAGTGTTTAATTCCATCAATTAAATGGCATTTAAACCCAACTTGCGAGTGGGTTTTTGTGGAACGCGATGGATTGGAACGTTGCGGTTTGCGGTGAATTTAACCCCCCAGTCGGCAGGAAAAATACTGCCGGTTCGTATATTTTATAGTCACCTTTCCGCAACATTTTAAATTTTGATTAAAGGATTCTAAGATGCACGTTTTAATGTAAAAATAAACTGTGTACCTTCTTTTGTCCCCTACGTAAGATCCGTCCCTTTAAAAGATGATTTTTAATTTACTCTTGCTTTTAATTTTTCCAGTGCTAATTTTAATAAACATATAAAACAGCAGTCGAAGACGACGTTTCTTCAGCAAACTAAAGAAGTCTGTTCAAAATTGATTTGAATAGTCTGAAGAAAAATCGCATTTTAAACCCGCCCCCCTCTTAAAGGCGCTAAAGTCGCGCACACGGGCAGTGGCAGAACTGCAGCGCCGCTGAAGGTAAGTTTTGTAAAGTACTAATTAGAGCTTGAAACAATAGCTAGAAAACATAGAAAATAGGTGCGGGAAGAGGGCCGTTCAGCTCATTCGAGCCTAGCACCGGCATTCATTGTAATCATGGCTGATCGTTCCCAATCAATAACCCGTGCCTGCCTTCTCCCCATATCCCTTGATTCCACTGGCCCCTAGAGATCTATCTAACTCTCTCTGGTTCGACAACTCGAATTGTCCAGGAAACAGTGTCTACAGAGAATGGTAGACACTTCCCCATTCATTATAGGTACTGACCTCCCCTATATCGAAGGGATCTATAGGGAGCACAGCCTTGAAAAGGTGCTACAGCCCTACAGTGCCAGAGATCCAGTTTCGATCCAGACCTTGGTGCTGTCTGTATGGAGTTTGTACATTCTCTCTGTGACCACGTGGATTTCCTCCAGTTTCCAGATCAGCCATGATCATAATGAATGGCGGTGTTGGCTCGAATGTCCGAATGGCCTACCTCTGCACCTATTTTCTATGTTTCTATGTTTTCTCCCACACCCCAAAGACATACAGATTTATAAGTTTGGTAAATTGTGTAGGATACTGGTGTAGGGGTGATCGGTTGGCGTGGACTGGGTGAGCTGAAGGGTCTATTTCTACACCATCTCTAAAACAAAAACAATATAATCAAAGACCCACACCACCTTGACCTCTCGTTTCACTATGACCATCAGGAGGAAGGTAGAAGAGTCTGAAAACCGTGATCGCCAGGTTCAAGAACATTACTTCCCAGCACCCATCAGGCTTTTGTACACTGCACCACGCTAACCTCAGCAATTATCATCTTCATCTTCATAGAGGATTTGAGCTCATTGTGGACACTCTTTTTTGCACAATTATAGCAAGTGCAATATTCATCCAATAACAACTTCTTATGTTTAAGGTTATGGTTATTAATTTAACGTATTTTTGATCGCTTTATATTATCTGTGTGTTACAACATTTATGGGCCTTTGAAGCTGCAGCAAGTATGAATATCATTGTTCCATTGTCAGTACAAATGACAACTAAACACTTTTGATTCTTGTGTAGGAAGGAAATGCAGATGTTGGTTTACACCAAAGATAGACACAAAATGCTGGAATAACTCTCAGCGAGTTATGGCCAACATCTCTGGAGAGAAAGGAATAGGTGATGTTTTCGGGTTCAAGACCCTTCTTTAGACAGAAGAGACCCAATTCAGTATAAGAAGGGTCTCGACCCGAAATGTTACCTGTTCGTCTTTCTTTCTCCAGAACCGCTGAGTTACTCCAGCTATTTGTTATCAATCTTGATTCTTAACTCTTGATATTCGTCCATCCTCACTTAAAATGTCTGCCACCCTTAAGTGTAGAGAGATCTGTTCAATGGACTGGATGCTGAAGTGTTTGCCTTATGTGGGTGTTATTTGTGGGAACTTGTGATCATAACCCAGATCTTAAAACAGCTACATTTTGTAATTTTGAACAGTGTTTCTGACGTAGGCAGTTAAAAACGGGAACTGGTTTGTATGTCTCAAACATCTGAATAATTATTAAGGGGGAAACTATTCTTCCACCATTCTTCAGCTTTCTGCATGGGAATTATTGCATCCATTAATAGTAAGATTTAAATGAGAACTTACCAGTTTTGAAGTTTGATCTTTATTTTATGAGGAGTCGAGTTGAGGGACTACGTGAAGCCCGTACAGCCGTTGGTGCGTCAATCTTCAAAAGCAGCGGAATGAATTCACAGCTAACAATGACCGAAGTATAACGGTAAGATGATAAAACTAGAACTACCAGATGAGATCTATGAGGGTGGGAGCGGAGGGCACGTAGTCCCTCAACTCGACGACTCATTAAAATAAAGATCAAAACTTCAAACTGGTAAGTTCTCGTTTAATCTTACTATTTTACTTCGGAGTCACGTGAGTGACAACGTGAAGACTTCAAAGCACTGTGAATTCACGCCGCAGACTCAAATCCGACGTTCACACTGCCTGGATTGACTCAAAAGTCGTTAACAATCAATCATGCATCAGTAATACATTTGTTAAATGAAATAACAGTTTATTTTACAAACAAATCATAACAAACCCCTCTAACTCAGGGGGGTCAAAAATTGTAACAATACTGACACCAGAATCAGCAAACCACCCCGAGCCTTGAAATCGGCTTGTGATAAACCTCTGAAAAGTTAGCTCACTGGACCATCCTGCGGCCGCGAGGACCTTGAAATCGTTTGCACCGACACCTTACTGTGTGTTTTTTTGTGACTAATAAACAAAGCCAACTCTGTTCCTCTCAGAGGTTTAGTAATCTCAATGTAACGAGAAAAATGTGAGACTATACAGAAGCGATCACCTGCGGGGTATGCTGAAAACACAATCTTACATCCTGTCATGCCTCTTTTATTATGTTTAAGCAAATCATAGACATAAAATATAATGGCAATCAGCCGACACATGCATTCTATCTAGCCGTTAGCTTTTGCAATGTTTGTACACGTTGGGCTGAAACCAACACCATAAGCATGACCACCTTCATAGTTTAATTTGGCTATAGATAGGATTGAACCGGAGCACCATGGCGAAGACCATAAGAACCTCACTCACATTCCAAATACCATAGGCATACTGGGGTTTAGGGGGTGTTAGAATTGAAAAACTCCCTTCCTGAATCGTGAACTAACGGATGTTGTCCCTACTGTTATGCAATTCTGCATTCTATAAGGTAAATAAGAAAGACAGAGCACTTCTGGCTGAATTAATCGCACTGTAACTTATTTTTTGGTCAAAATAAAGAGTTGACAAACTCCAATACATCCGTGATCCCTGCAGTGTGATATCAATATCCTGCTGTAGGGCAGAATTGCTCCCACTTACCTTATATAGGTGATATATTGCTAGCTGTGTACTATCCCTGCAGGCCGACGTGAGAACATCCACCGTCCGATGAGACAGTCCTCTCCCCAGATATGGCCTCCTTAAAATCTGTAAATTAACAAATCAATACGATCCTATAAAGGATGTTGATCCCCAGTGACTGGAATTTACCAGTAGATTTTATTCTTGGGCATAAGCATGTAAGGCTCCCTAGCCATTTGTAATACAACGGGAAACTATGCTCGTGTATGCCAATCTGGCACTACCAATACCCCTGAAGCGAGTCCTCCTTGATCTTTTGCAAACATCTGCTGATGAGACAGAATGAAGGAAATACATACACAAACATTCCTCCCCCAATGCAGCGAAAATGCATCCATTGCTACTGCCCCAGGATCTGGTTACCATGAAACATATCTAGGGTAACTGATGATTTAATCGAGATGCAAACAAGTCAATATCTGGCAATGCATACTGATCAATCATTTGGTTAAATACAATCCTGATTTAACATCCATTCAATGTTGTTATTAAACTGACGTGGCCTCTTCCTGGCAAATAAAGTGCTGAAAGCCAGATATTTTTGGTCAATACACCAGCTCCAAATCTGATTAGCCAGTCTATCACAAGACTGTGACTTAACTCCACCCATGTGGTTTACATATGCCAATGCTGTGGTGTTTGTCAATCTGACCTGCACATGCAGATCCTCCTTGTAGAGCAATAAGCTTTGAGCCCATACCAGGTGCCCAACAACTCTAAATAATTAATCCCTCTTAATTGAGGAAGCGATGTCTCATCCATTCCATCTGCCTCCACAACTAGAAGACATATCTGTTGCACCCCAACCCAGTGCACTTACATCAGTCTGTAATATCAGTGACGGTGACTCCACCCAAACCTTCCTTAAATTTTTGAAACATGTACTATCCACCATTGTATGTCAGCAATCGCCCCAGCTGACAACTGCATAGGCCTATCAAAAATGGCCCCTTTGTATTCTCAGTGCCTGTTCCTTTGATGGTTGTAATTGTTGATAATGCAGAGGACCATACTGCACAGCTGGAAAGGCTGCAAACAACTTCCCAATAAAACTGGCTACTTGTCTAATCGAAGGCCGTTGTTCTCCAACGAGATTAACACAGTCCTCAATTAAACTGATTCAATTTATCCCTGGGCAAAGTTACCAACATGTGATTGGAATTAATGGTAAATCCAGATAATCAATAATTTGGACGTGATAATTTAGATTTATCTGGGTGAATAACAAATTCCCATTTGTTCAAAAGTGATTTTAACAACTGAAACTGATGATTGAGTTCAGCATGAGTCTTTCCAACAATCAGAATATCATCTAAATAGGCCATTACCACATGCCCCTGAGCTCTAAGTAATGCTAACACAGGTTTTACCAATTTAGTAAATAACCTAGGAGCTGAAGTTAATCCATTCGGCAATGTCCTGAATTGCCACAGCTCAGTCATCCAAATAAATTTCAAATATCTTCTATCATCACCATGAATAGACACTGTGTAATACGCATTCTTTAAATCATGGTTTGCCCGTGGTAAAGGTCTCCATTTTGAAATGCCTATAACAAACAAATTTGTTCGATAAAATCCAGAATAATTCTACATCCCCCAGTCTTTTTAGATCTGGGAAATATACTTGACAGAAAATTGTTGACTTTGATAGGACAGAAGGCTCAATTACCCCTTCTTATGTAACGACTGAATCTCTGCTTGAATAAGCACATTTTCCTCATCTGAAAAATAAGTTTATGACTAGGAAAATGTTGATTAGGTAGACTGTCCTTATAGTAAAATCCAATTTTTCACTCCTTCAATACACTAAGTATGAACAAATCTGATGTCAACTGCTGCCATTGTTTGAGAACAATTTTAACCTTCCCCAATTTGAACAGGAACATCAGTTAATTCATCGTCTGTCAATGTTATATTCCCTTACCAGCATCTTTCCTTGCGGCCTTGTTGTCCTCGACTTCTTGTAGAGAACCTTTTTTGCCTTGCTTCCAGCTGGCTTAATGAGGGCCATGGTTATAACAACCTCATAATAGTCTTTGACCCTTTTTGCAAGGTTACCACCAAACAACAGATTTTGTGGTGGTACACTGGTCGGTTTGCACAACTCGCCAAATTCGGGTTAGCACTGGTCTAATAGCGGCCCTCCCGATATTATTAATTTCAAAATGCATTACAAAGGAGTCCCAGTTCATCCTGGTGTGCTTCAAGAATATCATTTGTATCAATAACTTTCACCACAGCTGTAATACCTGCTGACAACAGTTTAAGCACTTTTTTAAAACTTCATCTCCTGGGCCCTAGCAGGCAAACCCATCTATGCAAATTTGGTGATTAACCACCGGTACCTTCAGGAGATCACAATTAACAGGAGCTTTTATAGTTCTTTGCTACTTCATCCATAGCTAGCTCCTGTAACTGATGGGAGAGCATATACTGAATGGCTTCGGCCAATTCTACATCAATCGCCTTTCCTGCCTCTACACTCAGCGAACTTCCCAGCAATGTTCGGAATTACCTCCAACCGAACCACCTTTACTGCTCTCCCCCAGCATAGAAACAGTGTCAGCAAACTGCCCTGATAGAACATCCTCCTCACAGGCAGGATAGTTCTGCAGCCCTGAAACAGGTGCTGCTAGCACAAGCTCTCCATCAGCCTGGGCTTGGGCACCACTCCTCCGCACGGAGCTGAAACATCCTCTTCACAGGCAGGATAGTTCTGCAGCCCTGAAACAGGTGCTGCTAGCACAAGCTCTCCATCAGTCTGGCTTGGGCACCACTCCTCCCCACGGAGCTGGTCCCTGTCGAGCATTCTTTTGAAATAGAATCTCGACGTGGGAGAGCCGTGAGCAAACGGACTCTCCTATGGAGGGTATAACCTCCAGGCCCGACTCATTTACGGGCCACAGAGACTTGCCAGTGGCCTTCCGCCCTACTGACAAGCCTCCACTGCCCCCCGGCAGTGGGTCCGCAACCACTGGCTGTGTAGCCAGCACCGGACCAGGTGTACCAGACGGGCCTCCATCCTCAACACTCTCCTGGCCACTTTACCTTTCTACCCCCGGAGCGCCTCGCCGACACCTTCTTCCCTTTCTGCAACATTCTCTACCCAAACCGTCGCAGAAATTGAACATGCGCTAAAATATTTAAAAACACCTTACCTCTTTAAACTTGTTTTAACGAAGAACTGCAAATGCTGGAGAATCGAGGGTGAAGTATGAAGAAGGGTCTCGACCCGCAACGTCGCCCATCTCCTTCGCTCCTTAGATGCTGCTGCACCCGCCGAATTCTCCAGCTCTTCGAATAACCCGCGGTTTAAACTTACCGCTCGGAGGAGCGCTGCTGCTCCAACCGCCCGACTGCACCAGCGTCTGACGTCATGACGCACCAACGGCTGTACGGGCTTCACGTAGTCACTCACGTGACTCCGAAGTAAAATTCTACTTGGGGAAATAAATGCTCTATGATTGATGTGTAACGCGATGAATTGGGAGAGTCCTTCGCACAGGCACCACTCACAGCCCGTGACCCATGGCAGGAGTGAAAGTTACTGAGCGGTTGGCACAGTAAAGCCTTTGTAAAGTTTGCTGTATTAGGTCTGTGTGTTATGGAGATTTTAGCATTTTATACATTTATTTCTGCATTTCAAGAAGTTGTAAAGCCATTTAGAAGAAACATAAAGAATACAGTACAGGAAAATACCCTTCAGCCCGTCATGCCGAACTAATCTAATCTCATCCGCATGCATGTCATCCATATCCCACTATTATCTGCCCATTAGTTGTATCTGTCCAAATACCTTAAATATTGTTTATGGTACCTCTTTCTAGCAGTGTGTTCCAGGCACCTTTTACTCTCTGAAATCTGGATTTGAGTACAGGAGCAGGGAGGTTCTACTTCAGTTGTACAGGGTCTTGGTGAGACCACACCTGGAGTATTGCGTGCAGTTTTGGTCCTCCAAATCTGAGGATGGACATTATTGCCATAGAGGGAGTGCAGAGAAGGTTCACCAGACTGATTCCTGGGATGTCAGGACTGTCTTATGAAGAAAGACTGGATAGACTCGGTTTATACTCTCTGGAATTTAGGAGATTAAGAGGGGATCTTATAGAAACTTACAAAATTCTTAAGGGGTTGGACAGGCTAGATGCAGGAAGATTGTTCCCGATGTTGGGGAAGTCCAGGACAAGGGGTCACAGCTTAAGGATAAGGGGGAAATCCTTTAAGACCGAGATGAGAAAGACTTTCTTCACACAGAGAGTGGTGAGTCTCTGGAACTCTCTGCCACAGAGGGTAGTTGAGGCCAGTTCATTGGCTATATTTAAGAGTGAGTTGGATGTGGCCCTTGTGGCTAAGGGGATCAGAGGGTATGGAGAGAAGGCAGGTACGGGATACTGAGTTGGATGATCAGCCATGATCATATTGAATGGCGGTGCAGGCTCGAAGGGCTGAATGGCCTACTCCTGCACCTAATTTCTATGTTTCTATGTTTCTATCTGAAGAAGGGTCTCGATCCAAAACGTCACCCATTTCTTCTCTCTAGAGATGCTGCCTGTCTCGCTGAGTTACTACAACATTTTATGTCTATCTGTGATTTAAACTAGCATCTGTAGTTCATTCCTACACCTTTTACTCTCTGTTTTATTAAAAAAAAAACTTGCATATCTCACTTACACTATCTTCCTCACCCTAAACCTATGGCCTCTGGTATTTGCCATTTCCACCCTCGGAAATATAAACACTTATCTGTGCGTTTCATAATTTTATATGCTTCTATTAGGTTGCCCCTCAGCCTCCAACACTCCAGAGAAAACAATCCAAGTTTGTCGCAACATTACTTTGTAGCTAATATAGTCCAATCCAGGCAACTCCCTGGTGAAGATAGACACAAAATGCTGGAGTAACTCAGCGGGACAGGCAGCATCTCCGGGTGACGTTTCGGGTCGACACCCCTCTTCAGTCTGAAGTCTGAGTTACTCCAGCTTTTTGTGGCTATCTTCGGTTTAAACCAGCATCTGCAGTTCCTTCTTACACAAACTCCCTGGTGAATCTCTTCTGCACCATCTCGAAAGCCTCCACATCCTTCGTCCAGCTCACTTTTAAAATAAAAGCAGTATATGCTGGAAATATGCACCAGCTTAGGCTGCATCTGTGCAGAGATAAACAGCGTTAATGTTCAAGTTGATTACTTATAATCAGAATGGATCTTTCAGATGAAAGATCATGAATCTGAAACTTTAACTTTGCTTCTCTCCATTTTCCACAGATACTGCATTTATGCTGCATATTTCTTCCATTTTCAAAATTTACAGGTTCCCCACTAAAGACGAAAGGTAAGAACAAAATTATTACTTTCTGTCATGTGGCCTGCCCGATCTCTTCCTATATGTAGCTCAGATCGCAGAGCCGGGGGTCGCCAGAAGAATTGTTCCGATCGCTGGCCCGCGGACTACAACATCCTTAAGCTGCGGTCTGAGGAGCTTCTAGTCGTGGGGGCAGCGTGAGTCTGGGATTCCTCGTCGGAGAAGAGCTCCGACCGCCGGTCTGCGGCCTATAACATCATGAAGCCCCGGTCTCCGGTAGGAGGCGGCCGATTTGGGACCTCCAAGCCGTGGAGGTCCCGAATAGGCTTGTGTTTTAGCCGCTTTGAAATGGTGTTTAAAATACAGGATAAATGGTGTTAAATGTACACAATGTACACGGATCAATGGTGTTTAAAAGACACGATAAATGGTGACACGATGAATTTCTCCAGCATTTTTGTCAACCTTTGATTTTCCAGCACCTGCAGTTCCTTCTTCAACAATGATAAAGGTATCAATTTTTACACTGCTGTACATTTTTGGTTTTGTTCTTGTTGTAAGGCATGCATGCTCGTGTAATCTCTTGTACATTTAAGATAAATTGACCTATTAGAGGAAAAATGCATCTTCAATATACATGTCTCTCCCCACCCTTGAAAACAATTACATTTAAGTGACATATCATCCATTCTGCAGGTATGTAGTTATAATCAAATTTGTTCTTATGTTAATTCTGTATGATATTTTACTGTAATTTCAGATGTCGACAGGAACTCCCTGAAGAAAATACACTGGCTTACATCGCAGGTCACATCTGTCGCAGAATCATCACTTTACATGAACTGTCCTCAAAATGGCACACGTACAGTTAAGTTCTACTCCGACCTGCTGCCACTTTAGTTGATCCTGCACTCGTATTCATCCATCATAAAGCATATGACACATCAACGTCTGACTTCGCTCCTTGATGGTGCCTTCTGAATACTTTCTAGCGTTCTGTGAAATGTGTGAGAAAGTGTTTAGCACAGAATTTGACGATGTTAACATGACCAGGAACAACATTTCCCATCTAATAAACACAGCAATACACAATACACAGGAATTCAGGGACATGAAGTTGTGCTGCCACAGAGTCAAGGCTAGAATTGTCACAATCTTTGTGATTGTCCACATACATTATGGACTCAAATTTAAGAATAGAAAAATGCATGACATGACCGTTAAAAGGAAGTGCAAGAAAGTTCAAAAAGTGGCACATAAATAAAGTACATAATTTTCTTAAATAATTTATTTGAAGTAATACAATTGTTTATATACATAGTGTGAAATTGTGATTTGTTAGCCTCACAAAATAATTCAAATGACGATTAATTTATTATTGTATATACGTTGGACATTTTGTCATCTGGGGTAAGCAGGGGTGGGGGTATCATTGTTTGAAATATGTTGAATGTTACATCACTTTCATTGGTTAGCTGATATGTGAAACACTGCAACCCTGTAGATCTCATACAGAAATCAATGTAAATTATGTAAATCTTACCATGAATGACAGACATAAAAAGTGTTATCCTTGTTATGAATTTTGATGTAGAATTATTTAAAATTGAGTGGATTGATGTAATATACTGCTAACCCACAAATGTGTAGTTTTGAGATATTCACATTTAAAAACTCATTCAGTAGCTCGAGTGGCTGCGAGTGGCCGCTGGGATCGGACAGCGGAACTGCAGCTAGACCTGGGGCTCGCAGGCGAACTGGGAACTGTAGCTAGTCCCGGAGGGTCCTGGCCCCTATGCTAAAAAGGCTGCCGATCCCTGGACTAAACCAAACCCTCGATCCTGTCCCGCCATCCTTTTTTCAAAATTTAGCAACTCAAATGGTGGGTGCGTCTTCATTGCCGGGAAATATGGTGACTCATTTCCCTCAAATAGATGCTAGATTTTCCTCAAATATATGTTAAATTAAAAACTAAACTATGGAAGCAACGCACAGTATTCATGTCTAAAGCTTGCACTTCTGCATCAATGTAGGTATGTATACACTACATTTCATTACACTAATATAGAATGAAAAAATATCTTGGCATGTGTTCATTGATATTTTATTCACAATATTAGGATTTTAGAGAGCGAGAGATTGAATGAAAGAAAGAAAAAAAGGTTCAACAAATACATAGAGATCACAAGAAAGAAACTAAAATATATATATATATGTGTGTGTTATTTATTTATATACATATATATCACTCATATATATGCATCATATATATACATAACGAATATATACTATATTACTAAAAGTCTGATCTTGACCGCTTTTGGCTCGCTGTGCTGTGATTTCTGAGAGAACGCCCCCACCTACGGCCGTCATTTTTGGCCAGCTCGCTCATAAGCCCCTTCCGCCTTCCTGGACCAGAGGATTTTTCCGATCGATGAAAGATCAGAGAGATATTGATGTTTTTTAAAAAAATCACCATTCTGTCTGCTGCCCCTGCTGGAGGGTTGGGGAGGGACTATAAAACTAGGAAGCGGTGTGCCTCACTCAGTCTCTGCAAGATGGAGGAAGCCAGAGGTTCACGTCTCTCTAAGTTCTGAATAGCACTAAACACATGTCTACTCAACTGTGAGTGCCCTTAATGTGGTTTGAAAATGAAAATATGGTTGGTTTGAAGTAAAAAGGCACTGCCTTCAAATGGTTGTTTGGGGGATTTGGGTTGAAGTTAAAAGACACTACTGCAAATGGTAGCTTGGGTGCTTTGGGTTGAAGTTAAAAGGAACGACTGCAATTGGTGGCTTGGGTGCTTTGGGTTGAAGTTAAAAGGCACTATTGCAAATGGTGGCTTGGGTGCTTTGGGTTGAAGTTCAAAGGCATTACTCCAAATGGTGGCTTGGGTGTTTTGGGTTGAAGTTAAAAGGCACTACTTACTGCAAATGTTGGTTTGGCTGCTTTGGGTTGAAGTAAAAAGGCACTACTGACTGCAAATGGTGGTTTGGCTGCTTTGGGTTGAAGTTAAATGGCAGCACTTACAGCAAATGGTGGTTTGCCTGCTTTGGGTCGATGTTAACAGGCACCACTTACTGCAAATGGTGGGTTGGCTGCTTTGGGTAACTTCCTGTTTGCACTGTATATTAATCTTAGATAAAACGCTACCCTTATGGCTGTGATTTTTAGCCATCTTACTCAGGCCCTCTCCACTAAGCAGGTGCAGAGGATTCTTCCCATCAATGAAAAATAAAGTGTTATTAGTGTTTAAAAAATGTTGAGAATCTCTCTCCTGTCAATCACGCCATGAAGGCCACGCCTTTTCCGGTGGGAGGGGAGGGATTATGAAACCTGGTAGTGTGCGTGTGGCTCAGTCTCTGCATGATGGGGGAGGGAGAGGTCATGACTGTCTGAGCTGTGAATCAACTGCACACTGAATATCTACTGAACTGTGTTTGGTGTTTTGTGTGGTTTTATGGTGGTTTCACCTTGCTTGAAATGGTATGAAACTGCATTTGAATGTGGTGGCCTTGCACCCTGCATGAAATGGTATGAAGCTGCATTTGAATTTGGTGGCCTTGCACCCTGCTTGAAGTGGAATGAAACTGCACTTGAATTTGGTGGCCTTGCACCCTGCTTGAAGTGGTATGAAACTGCACTGAATTTGGTGGCCTTGGATCCAGCTTGAAGTTGTATGAAACTGCACTTGAATTTGGTGGCCTTGCACCCTGCTTGAAGTGGTATGACACTGCACTTGAATTTGGTGGACTTGCACCCTGCTTGAAATGTAATTTCAAGGAATAGCCATGAGTCAACTGGCAGCACATCAGGCTTGAGAGTCTGAGCTGCCACCCCAAGAACTCATACCAGCGCTCCGGAAAGCCCCCCCACTGGCCACCAATATTGGAATTGGTGGAGAGGTGGAATATTGTGTCGGGGGACCAGCCCTCCCGTGCGAACTTGGGACCCAACATCATGAGTTTTAAATCAAAGTTGCTTCTGATCCATGAGGAACTTTGAAATCTATTATCTCTATCTTGCCTCTCACACACAGAAACACACACATACCATTCCCCCACAACACCGATTAAACCAAAGATCATAGAATGAATATGGTCCAGAGACCTTTCATTGCACGTTGTCGCTCATTTTATACGCAGTTTCCCCTTTTAATTAAAAAAAAGAAGAACCTTATTTATTATAAACAAAGATCATAATGGTCTATCATAGAAGGCTAAGATAGACCAAGATAAACTGCAAAATCCAATGGACTGACGTGGATTAAACTGCGAGACTACACGTC
Source organism: Okamejei kenojei (assembly GCA_035221665.1). Classification (NCBI taxonomy): domain Eukaryota; kingdom Metazoa; phylum Chordata; class Chondrichthyes; order Rajiformes; family Rajidae; genus Okamejei; species Okamejei kenojei. The sequence continues at coordinate 54,094,937 of CM069142.1, forward strand.
AGGCCATTGGATTTCGTAGGAGTGATCTATCTTGCTCCTCTAGTATCTTTGGTTGAAATAGATGTGTTCAAGTTCAGAATCTCTATTCAAGAGCGACCATGTATTAAAAGGGGTCTCCTATCCGTGATTGGTTCTGTTTACGACCCTTTGGGATTTCTTGTACCATTTACACTGCCAGTCAAGTTGATTTTGCAGGATCTTTGTAAGGAAAAACTTGGATGGGATGAGAGTATAACACAAACTTCCTCTCACCGATGGAGAGAATGGTTAACAGATCTCAACTAGATCTCAGAATTCAAGGTGGACCGGTGCATAAAGCCTACAAGGTTTGGTAAGATCAAGGGTGCACAGCTGCATCAGTTCTCAGATGGCTCAAGTGGCTACGGTACAGTTTCATATCTGAGACTGGAAAATGATATCAAGGAAGTACATGTTGCATTCTTAATGGAAAAGGCCAGAGTGACACTATTGAAACAAATGACAATACTCAGAATGGACCTTACTGCAGCAGCCTTAGCTGTTAAAGTTGACATAATGCAGCAAAAGGAACTACCGCTTCAACTGGAAGAATCTGTCTTCTGGACTGATAGTACTACAGTTCCTAAATAGTTCAACAATAAGAACAAACGTTTCATGACATTTATAGCAAACAATCTCTTTTGTATTGGGAGCTACTAATGTTTCACAATGGAAATATGTTAACACAAAAGAAAATCCTGCGGATGAAGCTTCTGGAGGACTGACAGCAAAATGCTTCTTAAGCAATAAGAGATGGAACAATGGATCAGAGTTTCTCTGTAAGCGAGACAGAGAATGGTCAAAACTTGAGCTGGGATTTGAAATCTCTGCTAATGATCACAGTGAACGTGATTGCTAAAGATTCATCAAATACAACAAATGAATTTAATTACCCACTTTTCATCATGGAATAAATTGATGTCTGTGGTAGCCTGGTTTCTTAAACTAAAAACAAGGTTATTGCTGTTTGCTCAGAAAAGGAGAAGGAGAAGGAGAAGGAGAAATTACTGAAGGTATCTTTGAAGAAGATCCTGATATAACGACGGTCAACGATTAGAAGAAATTTTGTTCCAGGTGATATTGTGTTGGTGGTTGATTCTACTGCACCACGAAGGTTCTTGGTTGATGGGATGAATACTAGAAATCATGCCTGATATTAAGGGTTTGGTGCGCACGGTAGGACTTCAAACTAAAAACAATGTTTTAATAAGACCAATAACCAAGTTATGCTTGCATCTAGAAGGCGAAGATGAAGATGGAAGAATCGATGAAGAAGTCTGAACGTGGATATATAATGCATGCTACTTTTTGATATATGTTAAGCCTTCATGGCTACTGCTTTTGATATATGTTAAGCCTTCATGGCTACTTTTTGATGTTTATTAGTAATTGCCTCATTATATATTCGGAACAATTAGGGGCCAGTATGTAGTGGCCATTTGACTTAATTGTGTGTGTTATAATCATGGCATTTGCCTTTAAATTTAGTCTGTAATTATGTGGGTGGGATTTATTACGTAGTCGGAGGCATGTTTGCTGCTGGGTTTTTTTTGCACAGAAGCTGTTAGCTTTTTAGTTTTGGAGCCAGCATGGTTGGAAGGAATATCTTTCGGCCATGAGGAGTTTTCTAACATTTCTAAGCGACATGCTGAAGTTTGATGAAGATTAAAGTGTACGAGTCAAAGAAGATGGTAGGATGAATATCTTACTGTTTTTCTTCAACAATAATGAAACTATTGATCAAAAGACTCTGTTATGAAGATTTATCCTTTGAGAAGCTTTGAAAGTCTTGTGGAGAGCTCACATGTGTAAAATAACATTCTCCTAACCCCAAGCTTTCTCCTAACTGGCTAGAGGGAGCAATCTCTTGAACGATATAATAATCTGCCACCAGTGACGGAAATCCCTATCAAAATATGGAGGGGATCGGGGGACAGGGGACACACAATTTCTTGGCGGCCGCGCGTGCATGCGCACACTCACACGCACACACGCAAGGTTTCAGAGGCTTCTGTGGGCCCTGTGAACGGAAATTTCAGCTGAATCCAGCGCTAATTGCCTGTCTTGCCGGGTTAGCCTACAGCCCTGCCTGGACTGATGGAATACCAGTCCGGAGCTGTGGAGCTAGCGCTGCTTCTCTGTGCTGGTTGTAAGCCTTGGCCATATTTCCATTTAAGTCCAGGCAGGGCTGGGGGGCAGTCGGGTGGGGACAGAGATGGTCCAGTGGAAGTTCGGCAGCCATTGCAGCTCCGGAGAGTGGGCCGGTATCGATCTGTCTGCAGATGAGGCACAGGTCTGTGTCCAGGGCTGCCATTGTGATCCTATGACCTGGGCATGTCCCCCTCCTCCAATCACCGTGCTCTATCCTCAGTCCCACCTTCCGCTACTGACAGACACCTCCAATCATTGCACTCAATCAAAATCTCCCGCCCCCATTGCCTGCTGACCGACGTCACTCTCATCCAATCGGCGCCCTTGATCAGTAGTCCCACAACTAGTCTCCGGCAGGACAATGGTCCCCGGCAGGAAAGTCCATGCCAATCCAGTTGGTAGGCCGTGATGGGGCGGTGTGACGATACGACTCGGAGAAAAGACGCATCTCCGTCCAGGAAACGGTTTCCCCCTAATCCCCCCCACCACCCCCCACATAAAAAAGACTAAGAAACATTTAATACATACTTTTGACACTAAAAATAACAAAAAGGGGTGAAAGGACGTCAGCTTCTGGCGAGGCTTCCATGCTCGATGGCGCCACCCGATGGATTTTGGATGTTTGGGAGGAAACAGGAGAAGCAAGAAGAAACCCACGCAGTCAGGGAAAAGGTGCAAACGCCACACAGGCAGCACCCGAGGTCAGGATGGAATCCGTGTTTCTGTATTTTTGAGACAACAACTTGACCAGCTATGCCGCTTCACATACATTGCATGCTGTATCATTCCATAACCTTGACTATGACCATTACCATGGGTTATAGGGAGACGGCAGGAGAATGAGGTTAGGTGGGAGAGATAGATCAACCATGATTGAATGGCGGAGTAGACTTGATGGGCCGAATGACCTAATTCTGCTCTTATCACTTATGACCTTATGACTACGCACTTTTCTGTAATTATTTTGGCTGTCTGAATAACTGTTCATGAGGAAGCAGTTAAAAATTCTGTAGTTATACAGCTGGTGATGTGTACTATTTAGGTCAGCTGACTTTGAGTTTCGATTTGTGCAATTATATTTTTGCTTTAGTTGTTTTACTTTGATCTAATTGGATCCACTGACGCAGTACTTTATTGCTTTCCAAATCGAAAAGTTGTTGCTGTGGCACACTCTGTTTATTTTCCAACTGAGTTGATTTTAAACTTTTTATTTGCCACAGAGACTTAATTTAGGGGGAGGAAATGTTCCATTCTTCAATGACCCAAAGAATTGGATGTTCTGAAATCCTAGAATTATTAGATATAAAAAATTTGCAAGCTCTGAAGCATACCGTAGCCAGTAAGATAGATGTTTCGGAAAAACACGGTAAGTACAATCACACAATTATTAATATATAATTGGAAGATTGCGCATAATTAATAACTGTTCCTGTTTGTCTGTAAATTGGCAAATAGATTTTAATTATTTATGTGTATCATAATATCTCATAATATCTTTTGCATGTAAGTGTTTCTTTTTAAACTATTTTTGGCATATAAACGCAATTCACTACTTGTGGAATATTGTATCTTTACACTTAATTAGGTTTTCCATTTATTTAAAGTAATATGTGAACTTTTATCTGGCAATATTTCAGTAGAATTAAAAATACTGGTATTTATTTAATGCATATATTTATATTCATTAATATTCTAGTGAATGTATATTTTTCTAAAAAAGAGAAAATATGGATAGTTTCACAGTTTTTCCCCCCCCAGTTTTAATTTATCTTGAAGTCAGTCGTAAGGATCATCAATGTTGTAGCTTTGTCGTATATGCCATTTGTTTTAGTATAAAGAATATGTATAAGAAGATTGACAGCATGGAATCAAGCAACTACATGCAGACTGTCTAGTGTCTACATATGTAATTCAAAGATTTCTGTGTGCTACTGTGCTGTGATTATGCAGTTTTCTGAATCTCACCTCTCACAATTTCTCAAAAATACATGATAATCTTTGACAAGATGCACTAGTTTGTCCAATGTCATGTACTACCATTAATGAACATGTTAGGTTTAATTTAGAGCCACAGGAACGTATAGCATGGAAACATGCCCAACTTGTTCAAGCCGATTAATTTGGCATTCCAAGCTAGTCCCATTTGCCTGCACTTAGCCCAAAACCCTTTCATTCCACATATCTCTTCAAATATCTTTTGAAAGTCATTAATGTATCCACCTCTAACTTCCTCTGGCAGCTCGGCCCTGATATTTACTATTCTCTGAGTGAAAAGGTTGCCCCTGAAATCTATCTCAAATCTCTCCTCTCTCATCGTAAAGCTTATACCCTCTAGTTTTAGAATCCTCTATCCTGAGAAAAAGACTGCAAGCATTCATTGTATCCATGTCCATCATGATTTTGTGTAAAGGTCATTCCTCAACCTCCTATGCACCAAGAAAAAAGTTCCCAGGTTATCCAGCTTCTCACTATAACTCAGGCCTACATCCCAGACATCCTGGTGAAAGTGGTCTTGAGGGACATTTTATTGAAACAGACAGTGTAAATGCAAATTTAAAAGTTTTATTCCTGTCAATGTTCTCTGAAGATCCAGAAATGTCAAGGTAGGTTCCTTAAACAAGGTAAAATATCATGAGTTTCCTTTAAGTTTCATTTCTCAAAGTTCACAGTAAATAGCCAGGCAACAGGTTTTGTTTCATATCTGTGCGGTGTGGTGTGGTGGCGCCTAACGGCATTGGCTCGACTGCAGTCCGTTTTGTCTTTTTTTTTGTCTTGTTAAATGTATGTTCTGATTCTAGTTTTATTATTTTTTCTGCTGTGTATATATTGGGGGTGGGGGAAACCGTTTAATCTCTTCCCTGTTCAGGGACACGACTTTTTCCCTGTCGGGTCTCCGGTGTCGTTGGGCCGCAACCAACCTGAGGGCTCCTGTCACGGAGACTGCGGACCTGGCATCGCAGAGCTGGCCATCTTCGGAGTGGGAGGAGCTGTGGTGGCATGCGGCTGTGACCCGACTTCGGAGCTTCGGAGGCTCCGGCCGCAGGCCCTGTGGACAGGAACATCGGGAGCTCGAATTCCCTGGTGGGAGACCGCTTTTCGGAGCTCCCGCAACGGCAACTTCTCCCGCTGGAATCGCGGGGTTTAAAAGACATGGGGTGGTGCCTAACATCACCTGGCGTGGCTTAAACAGCCGTGGGACATAGCCCACCGGGAACTTTAACATCAGGAGCCCCAGTTCGCCTCGACATTGCAGTTGGACTGCTGGACCGCGGGAGACGAACAAGGGAAGAGATAAGACTTTTGCCTTCCATCACAGTGAGGAGGTGTTGGAGATTCACTGTGATGGATGTTTGTGTAAAGTGTGTTAAGTGTGGGTCTTGTTTTTTTTTGTAATTGTTAAGACTGTAGAAAATGCAATTTTGTTCAAACCAAGTTGTTTGAATGACAATAAAAGGCATTCCATTCTATTCTATTCTATATCTCCAACACCAGCATGTACCACGCCTAAATAAATAAATGAGCCATTAGTACATACATACCTTGCCTAGCTTGCCTTGCTTGCCTTGGAGAATGTCTCTTGAATACAATTTTGCCCATTTTGTTGAAATAATGCCAACTGGGTCTCACATTTGCTAACCATTCTAACCCCCCCATCTCATTCCCACACTGACCTTTCTCTCCTGGGCCTCCTCCATTGCCAGAGTGGGAACACGCAAACTGGAGGAAAAGCACCTCACATCCTACCAGGGTGGCTTACAACGTAATGTTTGGAATATTGAATTCTCCAATTTTAGGTAACCTCCCACCATACCCCTATTTCGCCGCTACACCCTTACCTCTCTTCACCCACCCCCCTTCCCTTCCCTGTTTCCCAACTCCCCTCCCCTCCTCCCATCCCGCTACTTCGCTTGGCTTCACAACCCGCAATTCTTCAAACCTGTCTCACAACTTCTGTTCTTATCCCTAGACTTTGTTCCAATCATCTGACTATGAACACCCCCCCCCCTCCTTCTCGCCTGTGTCGATCTACAGTATTACCAACCACTCTTTGTCCTGCCTCTCCCCTTTTCTAGCTTTCCTCTCCCCCTGCAATCCGTCTGATGAAAGGTCTCAACCCGAAACGTCACCTATCCATGTTCCCCAGAGATGCTGCCTGACCTGTTGAGTTACTGAAGTGCTTTGTGTCCTTTTGTGTATTAACCAGCATCAGTGTTTCTATAATATGTTTAAGACATGATTATGCAAAGTCCACTACAGGGTTTTAATTATAAATACATAATCATGATAATTAAATCGCTGGACTAATAAACTAGAGCCCCAAATCAATTATTGAACAAAAAAGTCTTGATTACTACTAGGATAACTGGGAAATTAAAATTTAAATATTTAAATATGTCTCATCAGTAATAAAGACAGTACCTTGTTGGACAGATGCAAAAACTGTCTTCACTGGTCTCCTTCAGGAAAATTATGTCATTCTGATCTGGTCTGAGCTTCTAGTGACCACAGACCCACATTAATGTGATTGATGATCAATTGCCATCATAGGTATCTGAACAAAATACTAAGACCAAAATGTCCAGAATGTGGAATTAAAGAAATAATATGGTTTCATAAGGTATGTCAACAACAAACACATCAAGATTAAAGAAATGAACCACACAGAGAGGAATGGAGTTAGTATTTTAATGCACCAATTAAGGTACAGTGAAATTTGAGTTACTATGCAGCCATACAATCAAAAAGAACGCAATACCCAATAGAATTTAACATAAACATCCACCACAGTGGAATCAACATTCTTCATTGTGATGGGAGGTAATAACGTTCAGTCAATCCTCCTCCTTTGTTCACCGTGGTTGGGGCAATGAACCCTCCGTTGTCACCACTATGAATGGCCCGATGTGCAAGCCCTCTCGTCGAAATGATCGAAACTCCGATGTCGGGACTGATCGGGACACACACTCCGTGGCTTGGAGTTCCCGAATCGACCACTTTCTTACCGGAGACCTCGGCTTCACGAGGTTATAGGCCGCAGGCCGGCGATCGGAGCTCTTCTCCGGGGATCCTCGGTCCAGCACCGCGATGGTAAAATCCGCTCCACGACTACAGCTAGAAGCTCTGCAGACCGAGGCTTCAGGATGTTAAAGGCATCAGGCCGGCGTTCGGAGCACTTCTGCAATCCCTGGCAAGGGATCGGCCTGCTCCGCGATGTTAAAGTCCCGCTGCACCCGCTGCTGAAGCTCTGGGCCGGTCTCTAAGAAAGGCCGCACCAATCCAAGTTGTTAGGCCGCGATGGGAGCGAAGGTGCAACAAAGAGAAACGTTGTATCTGCGTTGAGGTAAGTGACTGAAAACAGTTTCCCCCTATTCCCGCCCAACACCCCCCACACTAAAACATACATTTATCTATATAACTAAAAGTCTGATCTTGACCCTGTTGTTCTGTATATTGATTTTGGAAAAAACGCTGCCACTTACACCTGTGATTTTTGGCCATCTTACACAGAGTCCCCCTCTGCTGTGCAGGACAAGAGGATTTTTCCCATTGTTGAAAAATAAAAGAGTTATTAATGTTTAAAAAATGTTGAGATTTTCTCTCACTTGAAAGCCACGCCCCATCCGGAGGGACAATAAAACCCGGAAGTGTTTAGTGCCTCAGTCACTCTCTGCAAGATGGGGGAGCGAGAGGGTCACGTCTCTCAGTATGAGCTGTGAATAACACTGAACACGTATCTACTCAACTGTGAGTGGTTTTACTGACCTGTCAGTGCCCTTAATGTGGTTTGAAAATATAGTTTGCAAATGCTAAAGCTGTGTTGCCTTTGGTTTGGAAATGCTAAAGCTGTGTTGCCTTTGGTTTGGAAATGCTAAAGCTGTGTTGCCTTTGGTTTGGAAATGCTAAAGCTGTGTTGCCTTTGGTTTGGAAATGCTAACACTGTGTTGCCTTTGGTTTGGAAATGCTAACGCTGTGTTGCCCTAATTGAAGTTGCCTTGCCTAATTAAAGTTGCCTTGCCTAATTAAAGTTGCCTTGCCTAATTAATGTTACCTTGCCTTCTATATAATTAAAAGTCTAATCTTGACCACTTCCTGTTTGTGCCTTATATTAATTTTAGAAAAAACGCTACCATGTATGGCTGTGATGTTTGGTCATCTTACTCAGAGTCCCTCTCCGCTCATCAGGTGCCGAGGATTTTTCCCATCGATGAAAAATAAAAGTTATTAGTGTTTTAAAAATGTTGATATTCTCTCTCCTGTCAATCACGCCATGAAGGCCACGCCCTTCTGGTGGGAGGTGGAGAGGGAGTATAAAACCAAAAAGTGTGGGCGTGGCTCAGTCTCTGCAAGATGGAAGAGGGAGAGGTCATGATTTGTCGTCTTTAGTGACCTTGCACCCTGCTTGAAATGGTATGAAACTGCACTTGAATTTGGTGGCCTTGCACCCTGCTTGAAGTGGTAAAAAACTGCACTTGAATTTGGTGGCCTTGCACCCTGCTTGAAATGGAATTTCAAGGAATAGCCGTGAGTCAACTGCCAGCCCACCAGCTGTGAGTGAGTAAGCTGCCAGCACAACAGGTTTGAGTGACTGAGCTGCCAGCCCAAGAATCCATACTAGCCCTCTGGAAACCAGTCCCTCCGCCCACAACACTCATACTAACGCTCCGGAAAGCCCCCCCCCCCCCCCCCCCCCCCCCCCCCCACTGGCCACCAATATTGGAATTGGTGGAGAGGTGGAGTATTGCCTTGGGGGACCAGCCCTCCCATGTGATGCTGGGACCCAACAGGTCCCACTTAGTCTAGTTCATACTAAAACACAAAAAAAGTCGAAAGGACAGACACACTGCTGGTGAGGCTGCCGCTCGCGGCACCACACGATGTTGAGTGTGGAAAAGTAGTTTGCAGCAAGATTCAAGTAAAGAAGAGCCAAGTAAAGAAGGGCAGCATGGTGGCGCAGAGGTAGAATTGCTGCCTTACAGTGCCAGAGTCCCCAGTTCGATCCTGACTACGGGTGCTGTCTGTACAAAGTTTGTACGTTCTCCTTGTCACTGAATGGGTATTCTCCGGATGCTCCGGCATTCTCCCACACTCCAAAGATGTATAGGTTAGTAGGTTAATTGGGTAGGTAAAATTACAAGTTGTCTCTAGTGTGTATAGGATAGTGTTAATCTGCAGTTTGGTGTGTACTCGGTGGGCCAAAGGGCCTGTTTCTGCGTTGTATCTCTAAACTACACTAATTTTAAGCCAAGGCACAGTCTCATGCACCTCAAGAAAGATTCTTAAGGTTTCCATGCTGAGCGGGAGAGGTGGAATGCAGGACTGAGAACAAAGAGGACATCAGATGAAATGACTTGTGTCTCAACTTGCACCTTCCAACCACAACCACTCATGAATATGAACATGAATAAGTATATTGGCCAAGTATTCACTTACAAGGAATTTGCCTTGGTGCTCCGCGTGCAAGTGACAACATGTAATACAGTGATAGTTAGGAATGACACATAAAACATTGATAATAAAATAATAAAACATTATCGTTTAAACATGTGAATTAAATAAAATACCAGAGCAAAAGGAGGTTACAGATTTTTCGTTATTGAGTAGAGCTACTACTCGTGGGAAAAAGCTGTTTTTATGTCTGGCTGTGGCAGCTTTGACAGTCCGGTGTCGCCTTCCAGAGGGAAGTGGATCAAGTAATTTGTGGCCAGGTGGGAAGGGTCGGAGATGATCTTACCCGCTCCTGGCCCTTGCAATGTACAGTTCGTTAAAGGAGAGGAGAGAGTATGCAGCCTTGCAGTGCTCCTATGCTGGGGGTCTCTGAGTCTGAGATGTGCTTTCCCAGCCTCCTGTCTGACAGGAAGTTGGTGATCCACTGCCAGAGGGGTTCAGGCACCGTCAACTTGGAGAGTTTGGAGTGTTGTAGCTCTGGCACAATGGTGTTGAATGTAGAGCTAAAATCAACAAACAAAATCCTTGAATAGGTCCCCTGGTGGTCTAGGTGCTGGAGGATGAAGTGCAGGCCTAGGTTGACTGCGTCATCCACTGATCTATTACTGGCTCGGTATGCAAACTGCACAGGGTCCTGCAGGGTGTTTGCGATATTTTTCAGCTTGACCAGCACAATTCTACACGGCCATCGTAGAGTCTGTTCTCACCTTCCCCATCATGGTCTGGTTTGGCTCAGCCACCAAGCACGACATCCGGAGGCTGCAGTGGATCATCCGATCAGCAGAGAAGATTATTAACTGCAACCTTCCCTCCATTGATGAACTGTACACTGCAAGGGCCAGGAAGCGAGTGGGCAAGATTATCTCTGACCCCTCTCACCCTGGCCACAAACTCTTTGAATCACTTTTTATCCAACATATAGTTGCTCTACTCAACAGCCAAAAATCTGTAGCCTCCCTTTGATCTGGTATTTGTTGGTTCACATGCTTGATCAATGGCGTTTTATCATTAATGTTTTACCATTATTAATGTTTAGTGTTTTCTGAGTCATTCGTAACTGTCACTGTGTGTCATGTTGTTACTTGTGGGCAGAGTACCAAGGCAAAATCCTTGTATGTGAATACTTGGCCAATAAACTTACTTACTTACTTACTTAGTTACTTACTTACTTACTTAATAGTCTTTCAAGGATCTTCATAATTGCATAGGTCAGTGCGATAGGCCTGTGGTCATTAAGTCCAGTAATCATTGTCTTTTTTGATACAGGGACAATAGTGGAAACTTTGAAGCAGGCAGAGACAGTACAGGTTTGCAGGGACTGGTTGAAAATGTCTCTGTATACCGGTGCCATTTGTTCAGCAGAGAGCTTGAGGGTAGAGGGGGAAACATTGTCCAGTCCTGGAGATTTCCGGCTTTTCTGTCTTCTGAATAGCCTCTCCACCTCCTCAATTTCTATTGTTAGTGATGGAGAAGCGGCCAGATTGATGTTGGGCAGCAAGGAGGGGGTGGGTAGAGGACGAGGGCTCAGTCTTTGCAGAATGGAGTCAGTCTGTAAGTAGGTGTTAAGTGGTGATTGGAGAGGGGTGGGTGGGGAAGAGTTCAGTCTTTGCAAACTAGTGTCAGGCTGTGAGTAGGTGTGAAGTGTTGGTTGGGGAGGGGGAGAGGGGGTACCAGGGTTACGTTTCTGTTTATCGAACCTGCAGTAGAACTCATTCAGGTCGTTGGTCAGCTGACGATTGTCCAAGGAGCGGAGGGCTTTCCTCTTGTAGCTGGTGATTTCTTGCAAGCCCTTCCAACCCGACGAAGAGTCATTAGCTGAGAATGTGCTCTTCAGCTTCTCAGAGTACCTTTCCTTGGTATCTCTGATTCCTCTTCTCAGCTTGCACTTGGCCTGCCTGTAGAGGTCTGCATCTCCGCTCCTGTAGGCCTCATCTTTAGACTGGCGGAGCTGTCTGAGTCCTGCTGTAAATCAGGGCTTGTCGTTGTTAATAGACAATTGTCAATAGGTGCAGGCGTAGGCAATTTGGCCCTTCGAGCCAGCGCCGCCATTCAATGCAATCATGTGAACCAAATCCGAGTCCTAGTGGGAATGCAACTGTCCTCACAAAAGCTGACATATGGTGTCACAGGGTCTGTATACTCATCGAGGCTTGTGGTTGCTTCCCTGAACACATTCTAATCAGTGCAGTCAAAGCAGGACAGTAGGTTTTCAATGCCCTCGCTCGTCCACCTTTTCAGAAAAGGTGTTAAAAAATAGGCCAGATGCTAAATATGTAAAGCTGATTTCAACACCATGTAATAGATTAGAGAAGATTGAAACAAGTTTCCTATGTGTAGGAGGAACTGCAGATGCTGGTTTAAACCGAAGATAGACACAAAACGCTGGAGTAACAGCAGGACAGGTAGCATCCCTGGAGAGAAGGAATGGGTGACGTTGACGTAGATAAATAACAATTAATAAAATATATGCATAAAAATAACGATGAAAGTATGAATATTAATTTCTCTCAATTTAGGTAGCCCCGGCATTCCGGCCATCTCTATCCCTCCCCCACCCAAATCGCACTAGCTTCTCATTTTCACCCAACAAACAGCCAACATTGGCCTGTTTCCTTTATTATCATTACTTTTTTGCATTTCTTTTATTCATTGTTCTTTATCTCTCTCCATCATCGTCTATATCTTTCATTTCCCTTATCCCTAACCAGTCTGAAGAAGGGTCTCGACCTGAAACGTCACCCATTCCTTCTCTCTAGAGATGCTGCCTGCCCCGCTGAGTTATTCCAGTATTTTGTGTCTATCTAGAAGTTTCCTATGGTTGGTCTACTTTCAGCAGCCAGGGTGCACAATGATAACAGCACCACTCCACCCCTGACAGTAAAGCAACATATGATGAGTGTTTGACAGCACTGGGCTGTAACTCGCTGGAGTTCAGGATGTGGGGGGACCTCATTGAAACTTCCCGAATAGTGAAAGGCCTTGATAGAGTGGATGTGGAGAGGTAGTTTCCACTAGTGGGGGATTAAAGGATGTACCTTTAGGAAGGAGATAAGGAGAAATGTCTTTAGTCCGCGGGTGGTGAATCTGTGGAAAAGCATTGCCACAGAAGGCTATGGAGTCCAAGTCAATGGATATTTTTAAGGCAGAGATTCTTGATTACTACATGTGTCAGGGGTTATGGGGAGAAGGCACGAGAATGGGGTTGAGAGGGAAAGAAAGTTCAGCCGTGATTGAATGGCGGAGTAGATCTGATGGGCTGAATAGCCTAATTCTACTCCTATCACCTATGAACTTATCAACCCATCAGTATGGTAAAGGTGAGAGAGTGAAACAGCACAAGATACTAGACTCTCCTTTTCATTTGATGAAAACTTTTGTTGTCAGATGTGTCTTTACTCAATTCTGAGAATTAGTAAGTTAATTAAGTGACAGTTGTGTATAGTTTCTGTTCGTTGTGAGTGAGAAGCATTCATTGCACATTTCTATTTAAATACTTTATGGAGATACTTCAGGGTCAGGGGATTTTATTGCCTTTATTTGTTTTGGAAACATTTTTCTTCTTGTGTCTCTAGCAATTACTGCCCATTTTTAATTGTCTTTGAAGAGAGGTGTCTGAGCCACCTTTATGAAGCACGAAAATTTCACGTGATGAAGTTTATTCCAACATTTTGTATGAATTCCACGATTTAGTCAAAGCTTCAATGAAGCAACACAGTATTTACAAATCAGGGCAGTATATGACAAGGAAAAGACTTGGCAAGGAATTTGAGGGAGCTGGAACTCTCCTGAACCTTCTGCCCAGGTGCCGGGTTTATAAGAAGCTGTCATAGGAGTCTTGGTAAATTGCTCCTACGTGGAGTAAATTCCTTTTGTAAATGATGCACATTCACAACCTCACTGCCCCATTGATGGAGGATGTGAACACTGGGTGTTACAATTCGGTAGGTTTCTTTTTGTTGAATCATGTTAAGATTTTCTTATTCAGGGATGTGTGAAGTGATCCATCACGCTCTGACTTGTATTCTGTTGATACTGCAAAGATTTTGGGAAGGCAGCAGATTAATCACTCACCAAGGAGTATCGAAAGAACAGACAGGTGGGCAGAGGGGGTGAGGTTGCCCTGTTGGTGAGGAATGAAATTCAGTCCCTTGCAAGGGGTGACATTGAAAGAGGAGATGTGGAGTCATAATGGATAGAACTAAGGAATTGTAAGGGTATAAAGACCCTAATGGAACTAATCTACAGGCCCCCAAACAGTAGTCTGGACATAGGGTGCAAGTTGAATCAGGAGTTAAAATTGGCATGTAGTAAAAGTAATGCTGTGGTTGTTAAGGGAGATTTCAACATGCAGGTAGACTGGGAAAATCAGTTTGGTACTGGACCCCAAGAAAGGGACTTTGTAGCTTGCCTTCATTATGGATTCTTTGAACAGCTTGTATTGGAGCCTACCAGGGAGAAGGCAATTCTGGATTTAGTGTTATGTAATGAACCGGTTTTGATAAAGGACCTCGAGGTTAATGAGGCAGTGACCATAACATGGTCAGGTTTAATCTACAATTGGGGAGGGAGAAGAGTAGATCGGAGGTGTCAGTGTTGCAGCTGAATAAAGTGGCCTATGGGGCCATGAGGGAGGAGCTGGCCAAAGTTGACTGGGAAGATACGCTAGCAGGGAGGACAGTGGAATAAATATGGTAGGTGTTTCTAGGAATAATACAGAAGGTGCAGGATCAGTTCATTCCTAGGAGGAAGAAAGATTCCAAGGGGAGAAAGGGGCGACCATGGCTGACAAGGGACGTCAGGGACACTAGAAAAACTAAAGCGAAGAAGTACAACGTAGCAAAGATGAGTGGGAAGCAAGAGGATTGGGTAATGTTTAAAGAACAACAGAAGATAACTAAAAAGACAATATGGGGAGAATAGATGAGGTACGAAGGTAAGCTAGCCAAGAATGTAAAGCAGGATAGTAAAAGCTTCTTTAGGTATGTGAAGAGGGAAAAAATTAGTTAAGACCAAAGTTGGACCCTTGAAGATCGACAACGATGAATTTATTATGGGGAACAAGGAAATGGCAGATGAGTTGAACAGATAATTTGGATCTGTCTTCACTAAGGAGGACACAAACAATCTTCCTGATATAGTAGTGGCCAGAGGATCTGGGATGACGGAGAAACTGAAGGAAATCCACATTAGGCAGGAAATGGTGTTGGATAGACTGATGGGACTGAAGGCTGATAAATCCCCAGGGCCTGATGGTCTGCATCCCAGGGTACTTAAGGGTGGCTCTAGAAATCGTGGATGCATTGGTGATAATTTTCCAATGTTCTATAAACTCAGGATCAGTTCCTGTGGATTGGAGGGTAGCTAATGTTATCCCACTTTTAAAGAAAGGCGGGAGAGAGAAAAGGGGGAATTATAGACCAGTTAGCCTGACATCAGTGGTGGGGAAGATGCTGGAGTCAATTATAAATTATGAGATAGCCGAACATTTGGATAGCAATAACAGGATCGGTCCGAGTCCGCATGGATTTATGAAGGGGAAATCATGCTTGACTAATCTTTTGGAATTTTTTGAAGATGTAACTAGGAAAATGGACAAGGGAGAGCCAGTGGATGTAGTGTACCTGGACTTTCAGAAAGCATTTGATAAGGTCCCACATAGGAAATTAGTGGGCAAAATTAGGGCACATGGTATTGGGGGTAGAGTGCTGACATGGATAGAGAAGTGTTTGGCAGACAGGAAACAAAGAGTAGGGATAAACGGGTCCCTTTCAGAATGGCAGGCAGTGACTAGTGGGGTACCGCAAGGCTCGGTGCTGGGACCGCAGCTATTTACAATATACATCAATGATTTGGATGAAGGGATTCAAAGTAACGTTAGCAAATTTGCAGATGACTCAAAACTGGGTGGCAGTGTGAACTGTGAGGGGGATACTATGAGAATGCAGGGTGACTTGGACATGTTGGGGGAGCGGGCAGATGCATGGCAGATGAAGTTTAATGCGGATAAATGTGAGGTTATCCACTTTGGTAGCAAAAACAGGAAGGCAGATTAATATCTAAATGGCGTCAAGTTGGGAAAAGGGGAAGCACAACAGCATCTGGGGGTCCTTGTACATTAGTCTATGAAAGTAAGCATGCAGGTACAGCAGGCAATGAAGAAAGCAAATGGCATGTTGGCCTTTATAGCAAGAGGAATCGAATATAGGAGCAACGAGGTCCTTCGGCAGTTGTACAGAGCCCTAGTGAGACCACACCTGGAGTATTGTATGCAGTTTTGGTCCCCTAATTTGAGGAAGGACATTCTTGCTATTGAGGGAGTGCAGCGTAGGTTTACAAGGTTAATTCCTGGGATGGTGGGACTGTCATATGCTGAGAGAATGGAGCAGCTGGGCTTGTACACTCTGGAGTTTAGAAGGATGAGAGGGGATCTCATTGAAACATATAAGATTGTTAAGGGTTTGGACACGCTAGAGGCAGGAAACATGTTCCCGATGTTGGGGGAGTACAGAACCAGGGGCCACAGTTTAAGAATAAGGAGTAAGCCATTTAGAACCGAGATGAGGAAACACTTTTTCTCACAGAGAGTAGTGAGTCTGTGGAATTCTCTGCCTCAGAGGGCAGTGGAGGCAGGTTCCCTGGATGCTTTCAAGAGAGAGGTAGATAGGGTTCTTAAAAATAACGGAGTCAGGGGATATGGGGAGAGGCAGGAACGGGGTACAGATTGGGGATGATCAGCCATGATCACATTGAATGGTGGAGCTGGCTCGAAGGGACGAAGGGCCTACTCCTGCACCTATTGTCTATTGTCTATAGTCTATGGACTATAGTACGCAACATTTGACCATCTCATGTTGCCAAACCATGATAAGATACTTGGTGATTTTCTGCTATTTCAAAGGGAAATGGACAGACTGCCGCATATTAGATACGATCAATGGCTTTCACTTCTCCGGGGTATCCTCATTTATTAATGGTGCCCAGACCTTCTTGCACCTGGGGAGCTATGAACAGGATGAACATGACATATAACGATAGGCCTGCACTTCATCCTGCAGCATCTAGACAGCCAAGGTTTTATTTGTTGATTTTAGCTCTGCATTCAACACCATTGCGCCAGAGCAACTACACTCCAAACTTTCCAAGTTGACTGTGCCTGATCCCCTCTGACGGTGTATATCGGACCCGCACACCCTCAGCATAGGAGCACCGCAAGACTGCATACTCTCCCCTTTCCTCTACTCTCTCTACACCAATTACTGCACCTCCACTGACTCGATGTCAAGCTTCTCAAGTTTGTGGATGACACAACCCTGATTGGACTGATTCAGAATGAGGAGGAATCTGCCTACAGACAGGAAATGACACACCTGGCATCCTGGTGCCACCGCAACAACCTGGAGCTCAATGCTCTTAAAACAGTGGAATTGGTTGTAGACTTTAAGAGAGCTCTCCCTCCCCTCACCCACTCACCATCAACAACACCACAGTCACATCTGTGGAGTATTTTAAGTTCCTGGGAACCATAATCCAAGGACCTTAAATGGGGGCCACCATCGACTCCACAGTCAATAAGGCATAACAGAGGATGTACTTCCTGCGGCAGCTGAGGAAGCACAATCTGCCACAGGCAATGATGGTCCAATTTTATACAGTCGTCATAGAGTCTGTCCTCACCTTCTCCATCATGGTGTGGTTTGGCTCAGCCACCAAGCACGACATCCGGAGGCTACAGCTCATCGTTAGATCATCTGAGAAGGTTATTGGCTGCAACCTTCCCTCCATTGACGAACTGTACACTGCAAGGGCCAGGAAGCGAGCGGGTAAGATCATCTCTGATCCCTCTCACCCTGGCCTCTGGAAGGCGACTCCGGATTGTCAAAGCCGATACAGCCAGATATAAAAACAGCTTTTCTCCACGAGTAGTAGCTCTACTCAATAACCATAAGTCTGTAGTCTCATTTTGCTCTGGTATTTTATTTAATTTAATTCACATTTTTAAACTGTAATGTTTTATTATTAATGTTTTATGTGTCATTCTTAATTGTTACTGTGTGTCGTGTTGTCACTTGCGAGCGGAGCACCAAGGCAAATTCCTTGTATGCATACATACTTGGCCAATAACTTTATTCATTCATTCATACATTCATTCATTGCTCAAGACATGTTAACTATTGTAATTGTGGCAGATGCTTTCCTGAGATGAGATGTAATCTCAAATGCTCAGCTGTGAATTGGAAACAGGGCCACCAAGTCCGCACCGACCAGCGATCGCTGCACATTAACACTACCCTACACACACTTGGGACAATTTTACATTTGTCTTTGGAGTGTGGGAGGAAACCGAAGATCTCGGACAAAACCCACGCAAGTCACAGGGAGAACATACAAACTCCGTACAGACAGCAGCTGTAGTCAGGATCGAACCTGGGTCTCTGGCGCTGTAAGGCAGTAACTCTAGTATGCCACTGTGCCGCCCTAAATTTGTTGATTGATCAGACACGTAAACACTATTTTTCCTCCACTTTGCTTTACTTTTTGTCGCTTTAATCCTTTGGGCAGCAACGTCGGCCTGTAGTATACAATTAGGCTGATGTTATAAGTGCTCACCGTTAAAACAAAGCAAATCGTGCAGCACATTCTGCCTGTAGAATGCTAAATGTAGGAAGCAGAGAGTTGTGCAATTTGTTATTTTCTCCTCCATAATGCTTTGCGATATCCCAAAAACTCTGTATTAGATTTCATTCCAGGGTGTGAAATTGTTTTAATTATAAACTAATTTCCACTCGATGACCCAGAAAATATTAGGGCATATGCAGTCAGATGTAAGTGTCATACATCTTAATTATTCCTTTACAGCGTTCTCAACACCGGAAAATTACTTTGGAAACGGTGGAATCTTAAACCTTCTATTTCTAATATCATTGCAGATTTTAACAAACGTTCAATTACCATTTTTGTTTTCTTTTTTGTTTTTCTTCCTGTCTCTTTTACCGTTCCCTTAAACTATCTTTCTTTCTGCTGCTTTACTTCACTTTCTATCCAATGGTTTGCCCTAAAATTTACTGCTCTGATTTACATTTCTTTGTTTAAAATTTACATGGCTAAAGGGGTTGGTTGAAGAGAGATCTTTTATTTGTCTTGCACTCACACTGGTCCCAGATCCCCTTTAGAGGTTATTGCATTGTAAAGGAAATTTATATTACTGCCCAAAAGCCATTAAAAGGTCTGTTGGCATCTTTAAGCTAAATAGATTCATACAGCGGCTCGAAGGGCTGAATGGCCTACTCCTGCACCTATTGTCTCTTCTCTAACAGGGACACAACTCTTCACCTGCTGAGTCCATATTGACCATCATTTAGCCATTTACACTAAGCAATCTTTCGTTATTCCATTTTATCTCAGCCATATTTTCTTCAATTCCCGGTAACGTCTACAATTTATCACACATATGGGGCAATTTATTGTGGACAATCAACCTTCCAACAGGCACATCTTTCAGAATGTGGGGGTTTGATGGGGGTGGGGGGGGAATGGAATCCTGAACAATCCTGATAAAACCCACATGGTCACAGAGAGAACGTACAAATTCCACAAAGATAGTGACAGAGGCTAGGGTTGAACTGGGAGGTAGCAACCCCCGCAGCAGTGTCAATGCAATCAATGAGCACATTCCTTCCTTATTGACGCCAGACTCTGGTCACCATCCTATTACTGGAAATATAGCAACTGGTAATATTTTCATTCCAATTTACTTTCTTTGTGAGCTACGGATTGAATGTATTATTAATTTAAAAAAATATTACTTTCTGTCAAATGTAAGTACTGTGCACAGATCATGCTTATCCTTTTAAAATTTCTTGTAGAAGTCATTAACGTCATTCTGAACCACAGCCAAAGTGCCGAAGAGCTCCTAAAACGCAAGCAAGTTCTGCGAGAGTCAATATTGAAGTACTTAACAATACATGGTGTGACTGTATCTACTTCATCAAGCAAACAACAGCTTATTGATGATGTCTTGCATTATTGGTCAAAGCCGTACTGGAATATAAAGCAATTAACACCTGAAGGGCAACTCCAATATCGAGGTCCCAAATTGATGAAGGACATGGCACAGAAAGTGATGGATGATGCAAAAAAAAAGCTAACATCCCTGGGGCCAACAATCACAGGGACAAGAGAGTCAGGGAAGATGAGACAGACAGAGGAACAGGAGAAAAAAGAGGAACAGGTAAAGAAAAGTGACGAGCAACGTGGAAGGCAAACAGATGAGCCAATTTTGAAGCAACCACTAGGACTGGGTGAGCGGGCGTACGGAAGGGTAGTTGGAGGTATCTCCGCTTCTTTACCGTTTTTTTATTTTTGTTTTTTTTTTTGTTTTCTTTCTTTCCTTTTCTCCCTTTTCTTTTCCTATCTAGTTAATCTTTTATAAAATGTTAAAACTGAAGCTGTACGAAAATTGTATAGCTGCTATGTCGATCAATTTTTTTTGTACAATTGCTTTGAACAAAAATTAAAATTAAACAACAAATAAATAAAAAAATTTAAAAAGTAAAATGTTGAAGCAACCACCCTGCCAAATGAAATGAAGATGAACATACATGTGAACATAACACCGGTAATTCATGTGGCATCAAAAGTTATTTAGCAGCGTGAGAAGATTTTATGTCCTTGTCTCTGAATTATTAAAATTTCATGAAGATTTATTGTTCATAGCCATAAATGAAATCCTAGAGAGAAGGAGAGGGAGGGAGGGAGGGAGGGAGGGGGTATGAGAGAGAATGTAAGTGAGAGTAAGTTTGAGGAAGTTGTGGAAAGTTTTGGGAGAGATGGAAGGGAAGAGGGAGAGAGGGAGGGATGGGGAAAAGGGAGAGGGGGAGAGAGAACAAATGTGTGAGGCAGGTTGGGAATGTGTTGGGAAGTGTTGAGTAAGTTCTGGAAAGTCTTGGAAAGTTTAGAGAATGGTTTGGAAAGTTTTGGAGAGGTTGGGAGAGGGAGGAAGAGAGAGAGGGAGAAACATAGAAGCATAGAAATAGGTGCAGGAGTAGGCCATTCGGCCCTTCGAGCCTGCACCGCCATTCAATATGATCATGGCTGATCATCCAACTCAGTATCCCGTACCTGCCTTCTCTCCATAACCCCCTGATCCCTTTAGCCACAAGGGCCACATCTAACTCCCTCTTAAATATAGGCCAACGAACTGGCCTCAACTACCTTCTGTGGCAGAGAATTCCAGAGATTCACCACTCTCTGTGTGAAAAATGTTTTTCTCATCTCGGTCCTAAAAGATTTCCCCTCTTATCCTTAAACTGTGACCCCTTGTCCTGGACTTCCCCAACATCGGGAACAATCTTCCTGCATCTGGCCTGTCCAACCCCTTAAGAATTTTGTAATGTTGTAAGTTTCTATAAGAAAGAGAGAGAGGGAGGAAATGAGTGTGTGAAACAGCATTTGTGATCAATAAGTTGTCATAAATTCGCTGACTTTGTCAGTTAATACGTCAAAACAGTATTTATAGAAAGTGCCATATATCAGTCAAATTACTTAATATTCAACTACTTAATTAGAGCACATTAAGATACTTAACTTTTTGGGAATGCTGATTCCCTGACGGATTTAAATACTGTTTAACTTTTTTGGGGTTTGTTCTGTTTAGTTTTTATTAACTCCTTAAGGTGCGGAGTTACTTAATATTATCTATCTCCCGGAAGTTTTCACTATTCACCGCCAGCATTTCTATATGATGCAATTTCCGTTGTTTTTCTTTTTCACTTTCTATTTTATTTACTAAATATCTTATCTATTTTTATCAATGCACATTTTTCTGTATTATGTTTTCTGTATCAAGCTTTTCAAAACAAGAAAAATAAGACTGAGCAATTGGAATTAGAAAAACAGAGTAAACAGCTAGACTTAGAAAATGCAACTGACCCAACCACTGCGAAACATAATAAGATAGCTGCATTAAAATTTAAATTAAACCAGATCCTTTCTGCAAAAATTATTAGGGTATTTCATTATACTAAGCAAAAAAAAATTTGAATTTGGTGATAAACCACATAAACTACTGGCACGTCAGCTTTGTAAATTAGAGAAGGATCACACTATTCACAAAATTAGATCAGAAAAAGGAGATCTGCTTACATTGCCTAAAGATATTAATGAAAGATTCTTAAAATTCTATCAAACACTAAACTCATCAAAAACAACAGCCGACCCTGCAAAGATGAAAAGTTTTCTTGAGAATTGCAATCTCCCATTCCTTAATGAGGAAGAACGGGATGAATTAGGAGCAGAGATAACAACAAAAGAAATTGTAGAGACCATTAAATCATTGAAAAGTGGAAAAACGCCGGCTCCGGATGGGTTTAGTAATGAATTTTATAAAAGATTTAGTGATTTAATTTCCCCACGTTTACAAGCCATTTATATTCAAGCATTTAAAGAACAAACTTTACCACAAACTCTTGCTGAATCAACTATTACATTGATTCCAAAAAAAGATAAAAATCTCGAGGAGCTTGGATCCTATTGGGCAATAGCCCTTTTAAATACGGATCAGAAGATATTAGCTAAGACTTTGGCTCGCAGATTAAGCTTGGTTATTAGTAAACTAATACATACAGATCACACTGGGTGTGATACTCGCAGAGAACGACACACGAGGATCTAACAATTATTTCTCTAGATGCAGAAAAAGCTTTCGACCAAGTGGAGTGATCTTATCTTTTGACAGTTGGAAAAATTGGGAGAAAACTTTACTTTATGGGTGAAGCTCTTATACACTAATCCGACAGCCAGAATACTGACAAATCAAATGCTTTCACCTAAATTTTATTTATCTAGGGGTAACAGACAAGGATGCGCCCATTCACCAATGTTATTTGCTTTAGCCATAGAACCCCTTGCTGAGAGTATTAGGTCACATTCAGGCATTCATGGATATAATACCAAATATACCACCAATAAGATCTCGTTATATGCAGTTGATGTGGATAAGCTTTTCCCATTGAGGGTAGGGAAGATTCAAACAAGAGGGCATGACATGAGAATTAAGGGACAGAAGTTTAGGGGTAATGTGAGGGGGAACTTCTTTACTCAGAGGGTGGTGGCTGTGTGGAATGAGCTTCCAGCAGAAGTGGTGGAGGCAGGATCGATTTTAACATTTAAAAGTAAAGTGGATAGGTATATGGATGTGAAGGGAATGGAGGGGTATGGTCTGAGTGCAGGTAGATGGGACTAGGGGAAAACAAATGGTCGGCACGGACTGGAAGGGCCGAGAGGGCCTGTTTCCGTGCTGTAATTGTTATATGTTATATGGTTATACATTGCTAATCCCCAAGTTAGTATTCCAAATGTGCTAAACATTATAGAACAATTTGGATCTTTCTCAGGATATAGAATAAATTGGAATAAAAGTGAAATTATGGCAATAAAAGCACAAGACCCTTCTCAACCAAAAATTTCCTTTCAGAATTGTTACCGAAAAGTTCAGATATCTCGGAATTTACGTGACTAGAAAATATTCCTCTCTGTTTAAAACAAATTTTCCACCATTAATTACTAAACTATATGCCTACATTCAATTTTGTAAAACACTTCCTATCTCCCTTATAGGTAGAGTAAATGCCATAGAGATGATCTTCCTTCCGCAACTCCTATATTTATTTAAATCAATACCAATATATCTCTCTAAAAGTTAAAAAAAAAAAATTGATTCTACTGCCATTAATTTTATTTGGGACTACAAAACCCATAGGATACACAAAAGACATTTGTGCTAACCCAAAGAAAATGGAAGATTAGCTCTTCCTAATTTTCTTTTTTACTACTGGGCAACTAACATTAAAAATATAATCTTCTGGTTTGAAGATACATGTCAACATGTAAACTGGTTAAAAATGGAGAGGGATGATTGTTTGCCTTTTAATATAGGCTCGATTCTCCTTTCTCCAATACGTTTGAATAAGTCAACGTATGAGCAAAATCCGATAATACATAGTACTATACGTATCTGGAAACAGTTGAAATACACTCTTAAATTGAGAAACTTGTCTCTCCTGCTTCCTATTGCAAACAATCTCTCGTTTAAACCGTCTACCTTAGATAGGGTGTTTGTCCTTTTATGGGTCCAGATATATTAGACGATTGTTTGAATAGGCATGCCGATACAAGTAAGTTGATTTCTTACATTTATAACACTCTCTTAAGTATTGATACCCCACCTTCTGAGATTTATAGGCGAGCATGGGAGGACGAGTTGGATTTACCTATTTCAAAAGATATATGGGAGGAAAGCCTACTATACATACATTACTGTTCTTTAAATGTCAGGCATTGCCTGATACAATTCAAAATATTGCATAGGTTATACTACTCAAAGACCAAATTGCATAAAATTTTCACAACTGTCTCCCCTATCTGTGATAAATGTCACCTCCAAGAAGCTACCTTAACCCATCCTTTTGTATCCTGTATAAAAATACAAAATTTCCGGATGGGAATATTCAATACCATTTCTAAAACACTCAAAATTCAATTGGAGTCAGATGCAAAACTAATAATATTAGGAATGTCAGAGGGCTGCTCTAAGTTAACGACATTCCAAAGACGTTTCCTTGACTATGGCTTAATAACTGCGAAAAATCATACCTAAATTCTGGAAAAAGATAACAGTTCCCACAGTGAAGATGCGGATCACAGATAAGACCGAACACTACATTTAGAAAAAATAAGGCTTGTTTTGCCTGATAAATCAAACCAATTTTCCAAAATATGGTCTCCTTTCATTGAATTTCTTCAACAACAGAATGGTTGAACACAAATTTAAAACCGATGCTTGGGTTGGGTGAGCGGGGGTAGGGTGGGATAGCGGGACATATCTCCGTTTTTCTTTTCTCTTTTTTTCTCTCACTTTTTAGTCAGTTCAGGGGTTTTTTCTTCTCTCTTTTTTGTACCTTTCTTCTTTTTCTTCTTCTTTCCTTTTTAGTTTTTTCCCCCCGATTCATTCATCAGTTTATAAAATGTTAAAATTGTACGAAAATTGTATAATTGTTATGTCGATTGCTTTCTTCTTGTACAATTGCTTCTAATAAAATAAACATTATTAAAAAATAAATTAAAATGTTTTAATGAAATCCTTTGCGGCTCAAAAAAACATAATACTCAAAGGAAGACACAACATGTTATCTAGACAAAAAAAAGTGGAGTCACTTTTTTAGAACTAGTTCGAGGGGTGATTAATGGTCGGCATGGACTTGTTGGGGTGAAGAGATGAGAAGGAGACTTGTTTTGCACATCTCCTTTGAATTTTGCCTCTCCCACTTTAAAGCTATGCCCTCTAATCTTTAATATGTCCACCATGGGGAAAAAAGTACTGACTATCTGAGATAGCCCATGGGGAAAAGTACTGAGATAGTCTGAGACTATCTATCCTATCTATGCCACTCATAATATTATATATTTCAGTCAGGTTTCCTCTCACCCTCCAATCTTAGAGAGAAAACAATCCAAGTTTGTCCACCCTCTCCTTATGATTAATACCCTCTAATCCAGGCAGTAATCTGGTTAATATGTTCTGCATCCTTTCCAAAACCTCCACATCTTTCCCATAATGGGCACCCATAACTGTGTGCCAAAGCCAGAGGAAAATTATGTTTGGGGTGTTTGTTTAAGAAGGAACTGCGGATGCTGTAAAATCGAAGATAGATGCTGGATAAATTCAGTGGGAGAGGCAGCATCTATGGAGCGAAGGAAATAGGCAATGTTTTGGGTCGAGACTCTTCTTCAGTCTCAACCCGAAACATTGCCTATTTCCTTCACTCCATAGAAGCTGCCTCACCTGCTAAGTTTTTCCAACATTTTTGTCTACCTTTGGAGTGTTTGAATGGCTTTAGAGATACAGCATGGAAAGAGGCCCTTTGGCCCACCAAGTACACGCCAATTACCGATCACCCGTTCATGCTAGTTAAGGTCATAAGGAATAGTAGAATTAGGCCATTCGACCCATCATGTCTACTCCATCATTCAATCATGGCTGATCGCTCTCCCTCCTAACCCCGTTCTCCTGCCTTCTCCCCAATAACCTCTGACACCTGTAGTAATCAAGAATCTATCTATCTCTGCCTTAAAAATATCCACTGAGTTGGCCTCCACAT
Organism: Okamejei kenojei; assembly: GCA_035221665.1. Taxonomy (NCBI): domain Eukaryota; kingdom Metazoa; phylum Chordata; class Chondrichthyes; order Rajiformes; family Rajidae; genus Okamejei; species Okamejei kenojei. The sequence goes on from CM069142.1 coordinate 54,120,706, forward strand.
CCTACTGTGGCAAAGAATTCTACAGATTCACCACCCTCTGACTGAAGACATTTCTCCTCATCTTCCTAAAAGAACGTCCTTTAATTCTGTGTTATCCCACCTTTGCAACCGCACCCTCCACACCTGGGGAAATTTTATAGAGGAGAATTAATATTGGTGACATTTTGGGTTGGGGCCCTCCTTCTGGATGGAGGTCTGAAGACTAGTCTGAGACTAGATTCATGTTATGTCCCTTTTATCGACACAACACAATACATGCAATTTATAGCAGCCACTCAGAGCATCCAGAGGGAACCTAGGCAGTCAGAGGGAGAACGAGCAAACTGCTCGCAGACAGCATTCGAGGTCAGGATTGAACCCTGTAGAGGCGCTGGCAGCAACTCTACCAGCTGCTTTAATGTGCCACCCTTTGATTGGTCTACTTAGTCCGAGTTGGTGTCGAATCACTTCAATGTTTTCGGAGCTGATAAAATCTATTCTGCAAGCTTTTTATTTATTTTATTTTTTATTTATTAGAAGTAGGTACATTACATTTTGATGGTACCCTTTTACAGGTTCCAAGAATTATTAAAACATTCTTTGTACAACTTCCTTTTTTTTTAGAAAGAAATGAGAAAGAAAGAATTAGTGAAGAGTAAAGGAAAGTCTAGTGAGTGTGGTGTAAAGAAAGAAATAAGTGAGAAAGCGAAGCAGAAAGGAGATTCTCCCACGCCACAAGTCGTTTTTTTAAATATTCTTAATAATTTTTCGCCCAAACCCAAAATGTTTAATTTTACGATACTATTGCACCACATGAACCCACAAGGTCAATAAATGGAGACCAACTCATTAGGAATTGTTCTGCAAGCTTAAGCGATAAAGAACTGCATGGTTATTTAACTCTCCATTTTTTGGCATTCAATATATTCACTCAATCTTTGTTGTCATTTTCTTTCCTGTTCCAAAAAAAGCTGACTTTATTATTTTTCCTTAACACCATCCAGTGTCAGCAATCCCCCCAAGTTGTGACAGTGGGAGGCTCTGAAAGCGGTGACATGGGCAAGGAGTTCTGCCAATGGTTCTTTCACCTCCTAAATTCTCAAAACCCTTCCTTCGGACAGCAGGCGGAAGAGTGGGGGCCACAGCACTTGTGGGATGATGCAACGCTCCATTTCACCCACTGGGTCAAGGAAACCCAAACGGAACAACATCAGAGTTCGGCGAAGGTCAGCCTGCGCCTGCTGTCCCTGGCGAAAGATGAACAGCTGCCCTTCAACCCAAATGTCAGCCACAGCGGCATGAAATGTGCAACCTCTCCACATGGAGTAGTTGCCATAGCAGTGGCCGGCACCGTTCACAAGGACGGGCAGTGCCTGGGTATTTTTGAGCAGGTCTTTGGGCTCATCCGCACAGCGGTTTGTGGGAACAACTGGAAAATCAGGTTTGTTAAACTACAGGTGAAAGCTTTTACAGGTCAGCAGCGAAACGTCCAACCCAGTGTGTCTGTTCAGATGCCTGAGCTGCAAGCCTACTTCAATGAATTCATTGTACTTCTTAAGTAAATATATTTTAGTTTAGTTTAGATTTAGAGATACAGCACGGAAACGGGCCATTCGCCCCACCGAGTTAACACTATCCTACATACACTATGGACAATTTACACATACACCAAGCCAATTAACCTATATACCTGTACATCTTTGGAGTGTGGGAAGAAACTGAAAACCTCGGAGAAAACCCATGTTGGCACGGGGAGAACGTATAAACTCTGACAAACAGCATTCGTAGTCGGGATCGAACCTGGGTCTCCGGCGCTGCAAAGGCTGTAAGGCAGCAACTCTACTGCTGCGCGATCATGCTACCCCATGGAATTTATCTTGTAAATCATTTGCAACCCTGAGAGGTGCTTGAAGGTTTGGTACCTAATTGAAGGTCGTGGGTCAGCATTTAGCTGCATCAGTTGACACTGAATAGTAAAGTTGAAAACTATACCACTCAATTTTGAGATTATATCACTTTCATCTATGAGAGTTCTGGCAAAACTTCAAATTTACATAAATATGGTGATCGTAAGAACCTAATTGTATATCAATAGATTTTTCAAAAGGTAAATTAATCTATCCAAAATATGAAAGCTCTCTGTCGACTGTTTCTAATGAACAGATCAATATATTTAATAAAATGAAAATGTGCAGCATTATAATTAAATCATTTGTGCATTTAACATAAATTATTTGATTGTTAAAGCAATATAGACAGGAACTTAATGCAAACAGTAAAGAAAGCACTGATCATCGGAAGCTAATAAATTTAAATCACTTCAATTGATCATGTACAATGAATTATTACTAAATTCACTTGATTGTCAAAGTAATATTTCCTTTTTCGAAGGCATTCCCTTTAGATCAAGGATGACCTGCTTTCCTCTTCAGTTCTGCAAGTGGCATGTCTCATAGGGTCAGTGGGTAATGTAATCAAACAGAAAGTAAACAGGCCCTTCGGCCCAGCTCATCATTGGTGACTATGATCCCCGGTCCAAGGTAGTCCCATTGCCCACATTTGACCCACATCCCTACACATCCCTTTCAGAAGGCCTTCGATAAGGTGCCGCATGTGAGGCTGCTAAACACGATAGGAGCCCACAGTATTAGGGGTAACGTACTAACATGGATTGAAGATTGGCTGGCAGGCAGAAGGCAAAGAGTTGGAATAAAGAGGGCATTTTCTGGTTGGCCGCCAGTGACTCGTGGTGTTCCACAGGAGTCAGTGTCAGGTCCGCTACTTTTCACTATATATGAATGATCTGGATGATGGAATTGATGGCTTTGTGACCAAGTTTGCAGATGATACAAAGACAGGTGGAGAGGCAGGTATGTGTTGAGGAAACAGATCTAGGACAGATTGGGAGAGTGAGCAAAAAAGTGACAAATGGAATACAGCATAGCAAATCATTCGGTCATGCATTTTGGTAGTAGGAATAAAGGTGTACACTATTTTCTAATTTGGGAGAGGATTCAGAAATTGAAGGTGTTTAAGGGACCTCAGAGTGCTGCTGCAGGATTCCCAAATGGTTAGTTTACAGGTTGAATTGGCAGTAAGGAAGGCAAAAGCAATGTTAGCACTCATTTCGATAGGAGAGGAACACAAAAGCAAGGATGTGACGCTGAGGCTTTATAAGGCGCTGTTCTGACTGCATTTTGAATATTTCTGATCAATTTTGGGCTCCATATCTGAGAAAGGATTTGCTGATGTTGGAGAGGAGGTTTAAGAGAATGATCCCAGGGATTATTGGGTTAACGTATGAGGAATATTTGATGGGATCTGGGCCTGTACTGGATGGAGATTAGAAGGATTAAGGGGGAACTCATTGAAACCTACTGAATAATGAAAGGCCTGGAAAGAGTGGATGTGGAGAGGATGATTCCAGTCGTTGGAGAGTCCAGGACTGGCGGGCACAGACACAGAATAAAAGGATGTACCTTTAGAATGGAAATGAGGAATTTCTTTAGCCAGGTTAGGGGGCCTCTATCGAATTCATTGCCACAGAGGCTGTGGAGGCCAAGTCAATGGGTATTTTTAACGTAGCGATTGATAGGTCCCTGATTAATAAGGGGATAAAAAGGTTATGGGAGATGGGAAAAGGCAGAAGAATGAGGTTGAGAGGGAAAAAGAGATCAGCCATGATGAATGGCGAAGCAGACTCAATGGGCAAGTCGCCTAATTCTGCTCCTATGTCTTATGATTTTATAATCTGATGATCAAACCTTTCCTATCCATGTTTCAAAATAATCTGTGTCTGTGTGGATAATTTTACTATGGGCTGATCAAAGGATTTGAGTTTAGGAGCAAGGATGTCCTACTGCAGTTGTACAGGGCCCTGGTGAGACCGCACCTGGAGAATTGGGTGCGAATTTGGTCTCCTAATCCTAGAAAGGACATTATTGCTATTGAGGAAGTGCAGCGTAGGTTCACCAGGTTAATTCCCGGGATGGCGGGACCGACATATAATGAAAGAATGGGCCGACTGGGCTTGTATACACTGGAATTTAGAAGGATGAGAGGGAATCTTATAGAAACAGAAAATTCTTAAAGGATTGGACAGGCTAGATGCAGGAAAAATGTTACCGATTGGGGTAGTGCAGAAGCAGGGGTCATAATTTAAGAATAATGGCTGGGCCATTTAGGACTGAGATGAGGAAAAACTTTGTCATCCAGAGAGTTGTGAATCTGTAGAATTCTCTGCCACAGAGGGCAGTAGGAGCCGATTCACTGGATGTTTTCAAGAGCGAGTTAGATTTAGCTCATGGGGCTAAAGGAATCGAGGGGTATGGGAAAAAGGCAGGAAGGGGGTACTGATTTTAGATGATCAGCCATTCAATGGCGGTGCTGTCTCAATGTCCTACTCCTGCACCTATTTTTCTATGTTTTCTATGTTCCTACTCAACTTTTGAATAGGACAAAGCTAAATCCTTCTGATGTGGAATCAAAAAGGCTAATACGTTATTTTCCTACCTCCAGTTCCCCTCCACCACCACTATAATTTCTGTCTGAAGAAGGGTTCTGACAAGAAGCATCACCTGTTCCTTTTCTCTGCAGCCTGACCCGCTGAGTTGCTCTAGCGCTTGTGGGCTCTCTAATACTTAGGTAAGGTTGATAATGGATGAAGAAAAGCAATAAAAATGAAAAGAAAGTAATTGTTGACATTTCGGGCCACAGACTGCTGATTCTTTACCACCCACGACAAATCCTCAAAGATTAATTCTCACAAAACTCGAAATCTTGTGGAATCATTTGCAACACAAATAAGGCAATGTTTGTTCTACGTGGATATTGAACTTCTCACATTCTAACTGCCTGTCTGAAGTAGAGCTAATAGGACTTGATGTTTCAATCCCTGTAATAAGTCAGCACTCTTGCTATTTGCAGTGGGATTGGAGTGCTGAAAGGTAGGGTAGGTACGTCATCGGGGTCATCAGGTGGGCACCCTCCTTTTTTGACGTTTCATTGATAAGCCCACAACATCTCCATTGGGCTCAACGGTGATACCTGCCGTCCCAGTTACACCCCCCTCAATTCCATACCCTCCTGCCTTGTTGATGTTGATGTCTGATGTTGTGAGACAAAATTGCAGATCGTGGAAATAGTTTTTTACCAGATTTGTTATGATTGCCGGCACCTGAAAGAATTCAAAAGCAGTACACAGTAGCGAATGAAGAACTGATCCATAGGCGTTGGCCAGATCGAGGAACAAGACATGCAGATTCTTTCGTTCTTTCTTAGCAGTCTGGATTTGATGCCATATGACGCTGGTATGTTCAAGGCATCCCGAGAAGCCTGCTATGCCAGCCTTTTGGATTGACATATCAATGAAATGATTTTGTTTCAGATACTTTGTAAGTCTTTTTGCCACCACACTGAAAAAGATCTTGCCCTCTATGTTAAGAAGGTTTATTTGCCGAAACTGTTCGATGGTGGAAGAATGTTTTTCTTTTGGGATCAGGACTCCCCCTGCTCTTCACCAGGCTTTGGGGATGACTTCCTTTTCCCACACAACCCTCATGTTCCTCCAGAGGAATTTCAGAATATCTGGGAATTCTTGTAGACACAATACGGAACACCATTAGGGCCTGGTGCAGAGGCCGTTCTTGCCTTCCTCACTACTTCTTTTACCTCACTCAGCTTGGGAGGGCTGATGTCAAATTGATGTTGTGGGGGTGAGATTGGTGGGATGTCAGCGGGGACAAAAATCGGTTCATCTTTGAACTCATCAGTGTGGATGGTTCCGATGTGTCCTTCAACCTCCTTTTTTGATGCTTTCAGGGATCCGCTTTTTTCTTTTGTGAAAATGCCTTTCACAAACTTAAAGAGATTTTTGTAGAAGTCCGTTCTTGTTTTTTCCTTCTTTTTGCGTTGTTTCCTTAAATTCTCCGCTCTACGCAGCTTCGAGAGCCTCTGTTTTAGGTCCATTTGAAGGAGATTGATGCCCTCCCTTTCTTCTGCTGTTTCTTTTTTCCACACCTTCCTCAGGCTTTCTTCGTTCTTTAACAAGTCGTTGGATTTCCTGGAGACGACGGGACTTGGGGGGAGGAGGCCTATCTTTCCTGCTGAGTTGTTCCTTCTCACCAAATTTCTCCTTTCCATAGCTGTAGACTAGATCACCAATCTTCTCCAACTTCTTTTCTGCTGATCCCTTGACTCCACTTAAGATTAAGCTCACATCTGCATTGATTATTTCCCTCTCCTTGCTGCTAGACTTTGGCCATTTCAACAATGGCTTATGTCCTTGCATGTTCTCCACTTTACGATGTGCCTGGTTGCATCTTGGACTGTTGGCCGAAACTTTTGCCACATCCTGTAGGGTGCTGATGCTCTGCGGACTGTGGATTTCTTCCTGCCGCTGAGTTTCATCCGACTGATTTGACCTTCCTCTTTTTTTATTTAAATCTTTTTATTTGAATTTCACAGCAATTTGCATGCATACAGTGATAACAGACAGTGATAGTCAGAACATAATTGTGCAACAGTATGTAAGCAACCCTCAAAGCCCTTACCCTTACCCCCCCCTCAATCCACCCAAATCAGGTCAGAACCAAACATGGACAAACAACACTCACATACGTACACATTCACATAAATACGATAAGATAAACAAAACAAAATGTACAAAAAAAACCCAAAAAAAGTGTGGTGGGGGGGGGGATTGAGGGGAGAGCAGCTGCAATAAGACAGTGCAGTGATAGAAGGCACTCAGTCCTCTTCCGAGTCCGGAAACAAGTTGAGAGAGTTAACAAGTTCCAGGAAAGGGTTCCATGTATCTAGGATTGTCTTGGTAGAGCCTTTGAGAGAAATCTAAGTTTTTCAAGCTTTAAATTGTAGAGCACCTCCTTGATCCAGCGGGCGTGTGTCGGGGGACAGGTAAGCCTCTATTAAGCAAGATCAGTCTCCGGGCTAACAAGGTTGTAAAAGCCAGGACCCGCTTCAACGCAACAGAGAGGTTGGTGTTGGGAGGAGTACCAAAAATAGCTGACAGTGGGTTTGGAGGAATAGTCTGGCCATAGGCTCTGCTTATCACGTTGAAAGCACTCCTCCAAAAGGCTGCCAGCTTAGGGCAAGACCAAAACATATGGCTATGGTTGGCAGGGGATTGATTACATCTGTTGCAGGTGTCCTTGACAGCGGGGTATATTCTAGATAATCTTGCATTTGTGTAGTGGACTTCGTGAAGGACTTTGCATTGGATTAGGCCATGACGGGCACATATGGAGGAAGAATGGATCAGATCCAAGGCAGAGTCCCATTACTGGTCTGTTAGTTTCATATTCTGCTCACCCTCCCATGGAGCTTTTAATGAGGTATGAGGATTCAATATTACCGACCCTAACAAGTTATACAAAAAAGAGATGCATTTCTTCCGGTTGGGATCTAGAGCTAGGATGAAATCGGTCAGGGTTTCAGGGGGGCAATTTGGGAAGTGAGGGAATGTCTTCTTCACAAAATCACTAATCTGGAAAAAACGGAAAAGGTGGGAGTTTGGGAGGTTGTAGTTGGATGAAAGCTCCGCAAAGGACGAAAAAATGCCATCCTTGTATAGGTTTTTGATACTACTGATACCATTACTGTGCCAGGTTTTGAATGCGGAGCCTGTACTTAAAGGTTTAAAGATGTAATTTTTAAGCATTGGGGTCAAGATGGAAGGGCCTTGTAAACCAAAGTTTTTCCTGAGTTGACTCAATTGAGGGAAGCAATTGGGCCTGCACCCACAGATGTTGTAGAAATGGCGAGTTTGGAGCATAGAACACACCGCAACGGGAGACGTAAACTCGCCTTTTCCATGTGTACCCAGGTCGGTAGGTGGTCGCAATCATCGTTCATCCAATACAGGATTTTCTGCAAGTTAGCTGCCCAATAGTATCACCTAAAGTCAGGAAGTGCCAAACCGCCGTCACTCTTAGGAGACTGTAGTATCGTCTTTCGAATTCTAGCCGGTTTGCTACCCCATAAAAATTTAGATATTCTCCTTTCTAATTTATCAAAAAAATATTTAGTGATAAGTATAGGGACGTGCTGGAAAAGATACAGGAATTTGGGCAGGACGACCATCTTGACCAGATTTATCCGACTGACCAGCGGTCAAAGTTTCTTTCAGCTTTCTCAACCAGAGGCAGGAAGTTTGTGCGGAACATATCAGATATAGGTGTTGTGATAAAAACGGCGAGGTAGCGAAACCCGTCCTCCGCCCATTTAAACAAGGTTAAAGAGCGAGGGAGCTGCTTAGCCAATGAGTTAATCGGTAATAGCTCACTTTTTTGGTAGTTAAGTTTATAACCAGAGTACGCACCGAACCGTTCTAAAATATTCGTAATCACAGGGAGAGAGCTGACTGGATTCGAGATGTACAAAAGCAGGTCATCCGCATACAATGAGACTTTATGAGTTGTGTTAAACCGTGTAATACCTTTAAAGCCGTTCTCTGAGCGCAACTAAACCGCCAAGGGCTCTATCGCAACAGCAAACAGCAGTGGTGATAATGGGCAACTCTGCCTGGTACCTCTTCGAAAGGGGAAGTGGGGCGACAGTGTGTCGTTTGTTTGTACTGAGGACACCGGGGACGAGTATAACAAACTGACCCAAAGAATGAAACTATTGCCGAGGCCAAACCTGTCCATCGCCTCATATAGGTACCTCCACTCGACCCTGTCGAAAGCTTTTTCGGCGTCGAGGGAGACCACTATCTCCGGGGTCTCACTACTTGGTGAATGGATGATGTTAAGGAGACGCCTAGTATTGTGGGAGGACTGTCGGCCTGGCATGAACCCTGTTTGATCTAACGAGATAATAAAGGGCATCACTTGCTGAAGACGGAGCGCAAGGACTTTAGAGAGGATTTTGAGGTCCACATTCAAGAGCAAAATTGGTCTGTAGCTACTACAAAGCAGGGGATCTTTCTCCTTTTTAAGAATTAGGGAAATAGTAGCCCACGACAAGGTAGGCGGTAGGCGACGATGTAGAAACGCCTCATTGTACATATCTCTCAGGACAGGTGCGAGGCGAGCAGGGAAAGCTTTGTAATATTCTACAGTGAAGCCGTCAGGGACGGGCGACTTGCCGCTTTGCAATGATGTGATGGCCGCTTGGACCTCAGCAACAGTTATGGGACCACCCAAGTCTCTCGTGGCTTCATCGTCAATTCGGGGAAACGTCATACTACGGAGCATGTCATCTGCAGTGGGAGGACAAATGGAAGCGTATAGTTCAGCGTAGAGTTTAGCAAATGCTTCATTAATTCTAAGAGGATCAGTGTGGATCTCCCCTAAGCTAGATCCAATGGCTGGAATTAGCCGTGAAGTTGCCTCGGTTCTGGCCTGATAGGCCAGAAACTTCCCAGCTTTATCCCCAGATTCAAAAAAGTGTTGCCTAGATTTAAGCAGTCGTAGCTTGGCTTTATTAGTAGACGTGAAGTCAAAGTCTGTTTGTTACCTAAGGCGTTCTTTATAAAAATTAGGGTCTGGGTCAGATGCATATTTGTCATCAATGCCCTTTATTTTTCATAACAGGTCTGCCATTTGGGACATCTCGGCTCTTTTCAGGTTCAGGATTTGACCTTCCTCTTGACAGAATCTGGTCAATGCAGGGCCCTGGGTTGTGGATTTTCAAGCATTTCTTCTGTCCCTGATGAATTTTGAGACCACGAGTTGATGTTACTTTAGTCCAGCCACACCTACAGGTCTGAAGAACGTGTCCAGCTGCTCGTTTTTCAAGAGTTTTGCCACTTACTTGATTCAATGTCGTGTCCGTTCCAAGGTTTGTTACCGGGTGGTCAGTCGATGAGTCATCTTGCGCCCCCGCCCTCGCAGACTCTGGGGGTATTTTTCTCTTTGAACTTTTTGTAGCCAAGTGAGGGTGGCTCTTGTGCCCTAACAAGGTGACAGAGCCAGCTGTTATGGGTAGCTAACCATTTCCCTTGTCGTCAGCTGCACTTTCACAACAGTCACTGGTTTTTCCTCCAGAAGGTGAGTAGAGCTAATAGGACTTGTTGTTTCAATCCCTGTAATAAGTCGGCACTCTTGCTATTTGCAGTGGGATTGGAGTGGTGAAAGGTAGGGTAGGTACGTCATCGGGCTCATCAGATGGGCACCCTCCTTCTTTGACGTTTAATTGATAAGCCCACAACATCTCCATAGGGCTCAACGGTGATACCTGGCGTCCCAGTTACCCCCCTCAATTCCATACCCTCCTGTATTCATCTTGCAGCCCAATTGTTTCTCTCTTTTTGATCCAAATCCACTTGCTGCTTTGTTCTGCAGAATTTGATAATCATTTGATTGCTTGTTGGAGGGAGCCACCCCTCACCCCCATTTTCTTTAATAGCCTGGTCATAGATGTAGCAACAAATCCCCTGCATCCCACTTCGACAGGGAAATTCTTGGTCTTCCAGCCATTCTGGGAAGCTTCAGTTGCCAGTTCAGAGTACTTGGTATTTTTCTCTCATAAGCTTCTTCAACACCATCTTCCCATTGAACTGTCAATTCCACAACATGGCCTTGGCGAGTCGCTCTGCCTCCTCCCGTCTTCTGACCTCCTCCACCACGAGCCGTCTTTTCTGCACTGATGTTGCCTTGTGCCATTGAGGAGCTTTTGGGACAAGCCTGAGCCCGGCTCTCCCGTGTTGGACTTGGCCAACCGTATCCCGGAAATGAAGAGCAGACTTAGCACTCTGAACGGCTTCAGATGGGGTCCACTTCCTCCCCGTTGCCACACGGGGGCCGCTGTTCGAATAACAGGTTTTTCAACAAACATTTGCGAACGCTGACACATTGTACACCTTGGAATTAACTAAAGCTTTCAGCAGCCATCTTGCAATCAGTGTTGGGATTGTTGCCACCCTTAATTTAAGGACAATAGTTTACAGCCAGTTCACAGTATATTGCTGTATTGCTAACATGAATCTCTCTCATGTTGGATGGTTTATTATGGTCACTGAAATACAGCAAAAAAGTCAATTTGCATTCCAAGCAGTCAAATCATACCTTACATGAGTACGATCAGGCCATGCACAAGTGTAACATGTACCAAAGCTTCAATCAGCAAGGTTGACATTCAGTGAACATCTTTAAGATAGTAATTTTAATAAGATAGTCATTTTAATAATGCTTTAGTTCTGGGGATATTTGAGTTATCATAACCACTTTCTTTCACAATATTTTCAGCCTGTGGCTTCAGGGCTGCATGTGAAGAATTATTATTTTAAAATAAGAAAATAACACTGTGAACTGTGAGTGTGCTTTCAGCGTAAATAAAATATCTTCATGGCAACAGGGAAAAAAAGCAAGGTCACGATTCTACCCATGCAATCACCGAACAATAAGTCCAATCCAAGAGTTCATTTGACTGTAATTGGAGCACTGGAGCACAACGTACAGCCCACAGGCCACATCCGCCCCTAGCTCCCTGTTCTGTGACGGTTCCTCAAACATGGTAACATGGGAGGACCTGCTAGTCCCACAGCTTCCTTCTATGTGGGAATTGAACTTCTATCATACTAAATGTGGAGGAAGGAACTGCAGATGGTGGTTTAAGCCAAAGATAGTCATAAAATTCCTGAAATAACTGAGCGGGACAGGCAGCATCTCTGGAGAGACGGAATGGGTGACGTTTCGGGTCGAGACCCTTCTTCAGACTAGTTAGGGAAAAGGGAAACAAGAGGTATAGAAGATGATGTAGAGAGATAAAGAACAATGAATGAAAGATATGCAAAAATGTAACGATGATAAAGGAAACAGGCCATTGCTAGCTGTTTGTTGGGTGAAAACGAGAAGCTGGTGCTACTTGGGTGGGGGAGGGATAGAGAGAGAGGGAATGCCGGGGTTACTTGAAGTTAGATAAATCAATATTCATACCACTGGGCTGTAAGCTGCTCAAGCGAAATATAAATGACGAAATTTGACATAAGCATAGAAAGTGACGCACACTGCTCCTTGGCAATAACTAAATCAATAGCAAACCTAGAAAAGTAAAGTAAAGTTAAGTACCCTTGATTGTCATTCAGACATTTCGGTCTGAACGAAATGTCATTGCCTTGCAGTCATACATATAATAAAAGAAAAAAACACACAATAAACACATATTTAACATCCACCACAGTGAGCCTTCCAGGCACCTCCTCACTGTCATATAAGGCAAAAGTCTTAAAGTCTTTGTCTTCTTCCCTCCTTCTTCTCCCTCTGCGCTGAGGTGATCCAGGCCTCCGATGTTGTCGTCCACTGGGCCCAAGGCCGAGCCTCCGAAGCCGGGCCACAGCCACCGCCGTCGCCGGAATGCTGGAACCCCGCCACAGCTCTGAAGCCGGGTCCGCCGCTGGAACGCTGGAACCCCACAGCTGAAGCCGGGTCCGCCGCTGGAACGCTGGAACTGCGGAGCATCGCCACAGCTCTGAAGCCGGGTCCGCCGCTGGAACGCTGGAACCCCACAGCTCTGAAGCCGGGTCCGCCGCTGGAATGCTGGAACTGCAGAGCATCGCCACAGCTCTGAAGCCGGGTCCGCCGCCGTCGCCGGAACGCTGGAACGCCGCCACAGGAACGCTGGAACGCCGGAACACCGCCACAGCTCTGAAGCCGGGTCCGCCGCTGGAACGCCGCACAGCTCCAAAGCCAGGTCCGCCGCCGGAATGCTGGAACCCCACAGCCCTGAAGCCGGGTCCGCCGGAACGCTGGAACACCGCCACAGCTCCGAGGCCGCCAGCTCCGCCATTAGGCCTCAGCGCAGACGGAGACGGAGGACACAACAAGAAAAAGTCGTATCCCCCCGAAGGGAGAGACTGAAACCTTGTTTCTCCCACCCCCCCTCCCCCCCCCACCACACACATACACAGACTAAATAATAAACTAAAATTTAACTAAAACAGACACAAGAAAACAAAAAAAAAAGAAAAAAAAGATGGACTGCAGCGCCGCCACTTCCTGAGATCTTGCAGTCAGTGCTATTTGGAAGCATGAAACCATACAGCCATACATCACAGAAACAGGCCCTTCAACCCAACTTGTTCATGTTGACCAAATTGCTACAGAATCTGAGCTTGTCCCATTTACTTGTGTTTAACTCATATACCTTTAAATCTTTCCTATCCATGTACCTGCCCAGTTTAATTTAGTTTTGAGGTACAGCATGGAAACAGGCAAATCAGCCCACAGAGTCCACACTGATCATCGATCACCCATTCACACTAATTCTATGTTATCCAAAATTTTCATCGATTCCCTACAATTCCCTACATCATTTTCATCGATTCCCTACAATTTTCAGAGGCCAAGTAACCAATAAACCTGCACATCTTTGGGAGGTGGAAGGAAACCGGTGCATCTGGAGGTAACCATGTGGTCACAGGGAGAACATGCAAACTCTACATGTACAGCACCTGAGGTCAGGATCGATCCCGGGTCTCTGACATTGTGAGGTGGCAGCTCCATTAGCTGCATCACTGGGGCGCCCTCTATTAGGCACTTAGACTATTTCAGACCATTAGGATTTGCATCTTTCACTCTTCCAATTACTATGTGTTCCTATATTTGTTTGAAGCCTGAAGCAAGAGATCAACAGCAATTTCAAGCAGAGATGCAGCATGTTGTCATGGCAAAGTGAATCATGACGAGGTTAGTCAGCACACGCCTTGTCAGACATGTTTGTGGAATGACATAGGTGGTGTTGAGCAGATCGGCTCGAGCTCAGTCACCAGCTTATGAAAGATTAATGAATACTATTATCTTGCACTAAACATTATTCACAATATTCCCTTTATCATGTATCTGTACACTGTGGACGGCTCGATTGTAATCGTGTGTATTCTTTCTGCTGGCTGGTTAGCACGCAACAAAAGCTTTTCACTGTACCTTGGTATAAACTAAACTCAATTCAACTATTCATCGACCTCTAACGTTGATTGGAGCCTCAGTAAGTGTTCAGGCCGCAAGAAAGAAACGCAAGCGTGGAGATATCTAAAATCAATCTGATCTCTCTTTCCATATTTCTATATTTAGAAAATTGCCATCAGTCTCCGTGTATCGTGAGAGGGCTTTACTTGATGCCCTGTTTCAGAGCACAGTGCTGCTGCTATGTGGAATGAAGGGAAATGTTGTGACCTATGGTGAGGACTCCTTCATTGCCTCTATGTTGGTGTAAAATCCATTTTGTTTAGCTGGCTTTAGACTTTAGACTTTAGAGATGCAGTGTGGAAACAGGCCCTTTGGCCCACTGAGTTCTTGCTGATCAGTCATCACCCTGTACACTAACACGATTCTACACACTAGGGACAATTTTACTTCGGAGTCACGTGAGTGACTACGTGAAGAGCCCGCTCACGCTGGCAACGGCATGACGTCAACGCTGACGGCGACAGGAGGAGCTGCGGTAAGGAGCAGATCCTCGCAGCGGTCGGAACGGCCCGCAGGGTAAGTGAAATTATATTGGGCAGTTTTAGGTTACGCTGGGTAGCCCCAGCATTGAAAGTAGGGAAAAATTAGACGTTAGAGTGCTGTTTGAGCACAAAAAGTTAACTTAAAATTGGAGAAAATCGGGGAAGAAGGTTTCGCGGGTTAAGAAAGTCCCGGGATGAAAATAAAGATACGGGACGCGAAACTAGAGTGGACCCGGTTCCGATACCGCTGGCCACTGATTGACCCGATATACAATTTCCAGATTCTCCAGAAATGATAAACCACGGAGGAATTTGTTTCCTAAGTAAAGTAAAAAGAAAACTGTGAGGCCCGTGGTTTTGATGATTCTGATTATGAAAGACCTCCAGACAATAAAAGTATGTGGCTAAAAATGGAGCATATGGTGAAAGGTCTCCAAACTATTATGAGACAAGGGTCAAAGTACCCATATGAATCCCAAAAAATCCCTATGGGGTTTGAATATGATGAATATGGCTGTGGGCCAAGTTGGGATTATGATAATCCGGACCCACGAGTTGGGCTGGAAGAAGTCTCATGGGATAATATCCCGATGGATTTAGGGCTGCAGAAGGCAGACCCTGCTGATGATGAAATGGCTTTTGAAGCACGCCACAAAGTAAAAGAAAAGGCCTGATGTGCCTGGGATAGCACAAGAGTTTGCTATACCTAAAGGAAGTGGTGAGGATATGGACAATATTAATTATATGGTATCTCACCAACTTCACAATTCTGTGATGAATGAATTATCAGAATTATAAAGCACCAGGCAATTGTGCCTTATTGGAAGTGCCTACGGTGAATCCGATGGTATGGGCATCTATGACTCCGAGTATGAGAGCCCAAAAAGTGAAAATTCAAAAAGGTGCTAAAATTATCTGCTGCTATTACAGCATATGGCAGGCAAATGGAGAATCTGGAAATGGTTTAGATTCATTAAGATACTTTGGGCTTATTATGCAATTCATTTTATGAAATCAATGGCATGAGGAAAATGGCGATTCGGCCATATTTCACCCTAGATTTGCAAGCCTGTGCCAAAAAAGTGGAGTTCAAGCTCCTGGGTATTTGTTTGAAGAAAATCTGCCGAAACAGCTGAAACAGTTGGATGAAAAGCTAAATATTTTTAGCACTATTAAGCCTTTTGTCTTTGGACAAAGAAGAGGGTTTGGCCCAAAGGGGTTTGATTTTCGGTATAAAGGCAGATATTTGTCACGAAAATATTATCGTGCTATGCAGGCTAGTGCTTCCCTGCATTCGGGAAGGAGGAGACCATTACGCTCATATGGAGAGTATTAAAGACTTCTATCCTTAAAGAAACTGTGGATGAATCTCAGTTGGAGGGAGATTGCAAAAGTTTTATAATGCCTGGCTTAATATCACTTCTGATAGTTTTATATTACAAGCAGTTTCGGGAGCGATTATTGTTTTATGAAGGGGTCAATCCTCCTGTACAGAATAAACCTGCTTATGCTTATGTGTTTTCTGCAGAAGAAAGAATGCAGATTAATGTGGAAATTGACAAATTATCCGGTAAAGGGGTAATTGAAAAAACTTGTGAACATTAGCATCAATTTGTCTCTAATATTTCGCAGAGATAAGAAAGATGTGGTTGTAGAATTTTCTCGACCTTACGGATTTGAATAAGTTTGTAGAATACAAACATTTTAAGATGGAGACATTTAATACTGCAAAATATTTGATTTCAGCAGGTTGCTATATGGCTAAGATTGAATTGAAAGACGCCTATTATTCTATGGCAATTCATCATCTCTTTCAGAGATACTTAAAGTTTTATTGGTAGGGACTTTTGTGGCAGTTAAAGCTTTACCAAATGGATTGAGTTCGGCTCCTAGACTCTTTACAAAAACTGTTGGAACCAGTTTTAGCCCAATTAAGAGCACAGAAACACATTGTAATGGCTTATCTGGATGATATTCTAATCATTAACGATAGTCAAGAGTCAGCTGAGCACTCAGTTTCAGTAACTAAAGCTTTGTTTGAAGAGCTTGGATTGTTAATCCATCCAATTAAGTCCCAGCTGCAGCCAGTTCAATCAATTAACTTTCTGGGGTTTGTAATTAACTCAGTAACTATGTTAGTTACTTTGCCAATAGAGAAGGCAAATGATATTTTGCAAATGTGTAATTACCTTATTCACAAACCTTTTCCCTCCATCCGAGAAGTGGCGAAAAGCCATTGGTAAACTGGTGGCAGCATTTCCGGCAGTGGAATTTGGGCCATTAATTATCAAAATCTTCAAAGGGACAAAATTAAGGCTCTGTAAGATATGGCAGGTCACTTTGACAGACCTATGCAATTAACAAGAAAAGCAGTATTGAAATTGCAATGGTGGATTGAGAATGTCCCAAAAGCTGTTAAGAATATCATGATTAAACAGCCTGAAATGGTTTTACAAACAGATGCTAGTGCTCTCGGATGGGGGGGCTACAGATTTATCCTCCAGTTGTGGGGGTAGATGGAAAGCTGAAGAAGAAGTGTTCCTTCAAGAATATGGTATAAACTATTTGGAATTATTGGGGGCCTTTTATGGGCTTTAAAGCATGTTGTTGTGCTAAACAAGGTCTACATGTGTTAATACAGTTAGACAATTATACGGCTGTGGCTTACATTAATCACATGGGGGAGTTTAAATCAGTATCATGTGATTGTCTGGTCAACGAGATATGGCAATGATGTATTGGTTGGCAGATATGGATCTCAGCAAGCTACACTCCAGGTAAAGATAATGTGGTAGCAAATGAGAGGTCCAGGATTTTAAAGATAATACGGAGTGGATGTTTAAGCCAGCAATATTTAAGAATATTGTTAGCCGATTTGGGTTGCCAGAAATTGATTTGTTTGCGTCTAGGCTTAATCATTAATTGCCTCATTATGTGTCTTGGGAACACGATCCGGACGCAGTTGCAATAGATGCTTTTTCATTTCATTGGGGAAAGATGTTCTTTTATGTTTTTCCACCATTTGCTCTGATTCAGAGATGCTTGAAGAAAACAGAGCAAGATTCAGCTTCCGGATTGTTGGTGGTTCCAAATTGGCCAACTCAACCTTGGTTCCCAGTTATGCTGAATATGATTAAAGAACCGTGTATACAGATTCCTAATTGTAGTGATATCTTGACTAATCCAGTGACTAATGAAAATTATCCATTGTATGCATATATGAATTTGTTAATCTGCAGGGTTTGACCAGACCATTACAGGAACTGGGATTGTCGGACTAAACTATGGAAGTTATTGGTGCATCATGGCGAAATAGCACACAAAAACAATATATGACACATGTTAAGAAATGGGAAGAATATTGCACACAGTCAAATATTTCTGATGATTCTGTAAATGTTACTTATGTTTTGGAATCCTTGCTAATTTGCACTTTGAGCAACATTTAAGTTACAGTGCCATTAACACTGCACGCAGTGCCTTGTTGTCCTATTTAGGATTATGACTGATCAGAAATTAATTGGGTCGCATCCATTGATATCACGATTCATGAAAGGGACTTTTTACATGAATCCGCCAAAACCTAGATATTCTGAAATTTGGGATGTGAGCATTGTACTGACTCTACTAAGAGAATGGACTCCAATTGAAGGGTTACCATTGGATAAGTTGACATTGAAATTGGTCATATTAATGTCACTGGTTTCAGCTCAAAGAGTGCAAACTTTACAAATGTTGCGTTTAGACTGTATGCATGTGACTACAGATAACGTTGTGTTTTTATGTTTACGATCTGATTAAGCAAAGTAGACCAGGGAGGTCTGGAACAAAGGTAACCTTTCAAGCTTATCATATTGAGCCTGCTTTGTGTGTGGTTAGACATTTGAACCAATATATTAAAGTTACGGACACTTTTCGAGGAAATGAAAAGACATTACTGCTTGCGCACAAAAAGCCACACACAAAAGCTTCAGTTCAAAATATCTCAAAATGGTTGAAACAGGTATTGGTTTTAGTGGGTGTGGACACTGATGTCTTCAAATCTCACTCCACCATGGCAGCTACGTCCGCGGCGAAGGGGCGGGACGTACCTTTCAAGCATATTTTTAAATATCGCAGGGTGGAGTAAAGAAGGAACTTTTTCAAAGTTCTACAACAAACCTGTTCACACTATGACAAGCTTTTGGACACGCGGTGTTGGGAGCACTATAATCACCTGCTTTGTTTGCTATTAATTGCTATTAATTGCTATAATCAGTTGTGTAGTCACTGATATCTTTTGTCACTTGTAATCATTTTCCCTCAAATATAAGGAGGGTATTATATGGTCTTTCAACCATTAAAAAAGTTAATTGTGAAAAGATCTAACATTTGTCTGCTTTCTCATGTATGTGTTTACTTAGCCGGACTGTCGTACGGATTAATTCTACGACATAAAAAACACAGAAAGCTTTAAAAATCTTCACGTAGTCACTCACGTGACTCCGAAGTAAAATAGTAAGATTAAACGAGAACTCACCTGTTCGAAGTTTGATCGTTATTTTACGAGGAGTTACGATGAGGGATTACGTGCCCTCCACTCCCACCCTCGTAAAATAAATGATCAAATGGTAGTTCTAAGTCTTTTTATGAGCCTTACTATGTTACTCCGGCTTTGGTGTTCTGTGTTTTTCATGCCGCTGCTTTGAAGTATGCCGTTGCCAGCGTGAGGCGGGCTCTTCACGTAATCCCTCATCGTAACTCCTCGTAAAATAACGATCAAACTTCGAACAGGTGAGTTCTCGTTTAATCTTACTATTTTACAATTATCACCAAAGCTAATTAACCTACAAACCTACAAACCAGCATTACACTATATAGTTATTTTTATTGTGTATTGAACTTATTTGTGTGGAAAGGAACTGCAGATGCTGGTAATATACCGAAGATAGACACAAAGTGCTGGAGTAACTCAACGGGTCAGGCAGCATCTTTGGAGGAAAAGGTTGGGTTACGTTTTGGGTTGGGACCCTTCTTCAGACTGAAAGTGGAGGGGAGCGAAATGGAGGTAAGAAAAATTGTCTTTGTTAATAAACTTATTCTTTGATAATAAATGTATTTGTTGTTTATTATGACATCTCCTGAGTATTATGTTGTACATATCTGTGGTGCTGCTGCAAGTAGGAAATTCACTATTCTATTTCGGGACATATGACAATAAAACACTCTTGACTCTTGATTCAATGTACAGATGATGTGAGCGAAAGTACGAGTCCTGTGATGATACACAGACATCACATGACCAGTTGTTTTGCCCCCTGATGGTATAAAAATCACAAAAAGGCTGCTGAGAGAAACATCACTGAATATAAATGTGATTCATACTCATTCTTCCAAGCCAAGGACTATGTTTAAAAACAGACCAATGGAAGAGTTATGGGCCACTAAAATATGTATAGGTTTGTTATTGGTATTCAATGCACTAAAAATTAATCATCTGATTCCAGCAGAACACTAAGAAGCTACAGATCCTAAAAGTAGGATTGGAATCTGATGGAGCTTTTCACCAAAGACAGTGTGAGTTTCATAGAAACATAGAAAATATGTGCAGGAATAGGCCCTTCAGCCAGCACCGCCATTCAATATGATCATGGCTGATCATCCAAAATTAGTACCCCGTTCCTGCTTTTTCCCCATATCCCTTGAATCCATTAGCCCTAAGAGTTAAATCCAACTCTCTCTTGAAAACATCCAGTGAATTGGCCTCCACTGCCTTCTGTGGCAGAGAATCCCACAGATTCACAACTCTATGAGTGAAAAAGTATTTCCACATCTCAGTCCTAAATGGCCTACCCCTTATTCTTAATCTGTGACTCCTGGTTCTGGACTCGCACAACATGGGGAACATTTTTTTCTGAAACTTCTTCTCTTCTTATTCTTCTTCTCCGGAGATGCTGTCTGACCCGCTAAGTTACTCTAGCATTTGTTATCACTCTTGATTCTTAACTCTTGATATTCAGTCCATCCCTCGCTTAAAATGTCAGGCAACCTTATGTAAGAGGTCTTTTCAAACTGGACTGGATGCTGAAGTGTTGACTTATGGGCGTTATTCGTAGGAACTTGCGAATCATAACCCAGACTCTAACGCAGCCACATTTGTAATTCTGAAGTGTTTATGACGCTAGGTAGTTAAAAACAATCGGAACTGGTTTGTAATCCCTAATGTCAAACATCTGAATAAATATTAAGAGGGAAACTATTCTGCCACCATTCTTCAGCTTTCTGCATGGGAATTTTGCATCCATCAATTCTACTTTGGGAAATAAATGCTCTATGATTAATGTGTTACGCGATGAATTGAGAGAGTCCTTCCCACAGGCACCACTCACAGCCAGTGACCCATGGCAGGAGTGAAAGTTACTGAGCAGTTGGCACAGTAAAGCCTTTGTAAAGTTTGCTGTATTAGGTCTGTGTGTTATGGAGCTTATCGCATTTTATACATTTTTCTTTGCATTTCAAGAAGTTGTAAAGGCATTTAGAAGAAACATAGAGAATACAGTACAGGAACATACCCTTCAGCCCGTCATGCTGAACTAATCTAATCTCATCCGCATGCATGCAATCCATATCCCACTATTATCTGCCGATTAGTTGTATCTGACTAATTGCCTCTTAAGTATTGTTATTGTATCTCTTTCTACCACCTCACCCAGCAGTGTGTTCCAGGCACCTTTTACTCTCTGAAGTCTGAAGAAAGGTCTCGACCCGAAACATCACCCATTCCTTCTCTTCGGAGATGCTGCCTGTCTCGCTGAGTTACTACAACATTTTATGTCTATCTTTGATTTAAACTGGCATCTGTAGTTCATTCCTACACCTTTTTCTCTCTGTTTTATTAAAAAAAATTGCCTTGCATATCTCACTTACACTATCTTCCTCTCACCCTAAACCTATGGTCTCTGGAATTTGCCATTTCCACCCTCGGAAATATAAACAATTATCTATGCCTTTCATAATTTTATATGCTTCTATCAGGTTGCCCTTCAGCCTCCAACAATCCAGAGAAAACAATCCAAGTTTGTTGCAACATCACTTTGTAGCTAATATAGTCCAATCCACACAAAAAGCCGGACTAACTCAGCAGGCCAGGCAGCATCTCCGGAGAGAAGGAACGGGTGACATTTAAGGTTGACACCCTTCTTCAGTCTGAAGTCTGAGTTACTCCAGCTTTTTGTGTCTATCTTCGGTTTAAACCAGCATCTGCAGTTCCTTCTTACACAAACTCCCTGGTGAATCTCTTCTGCACCATCTCGAAAGCCTCCACATCCTTCATCCAGCTCACTTTTAAAATAAAAGCAGTATATGCTGGAAATACACACCAGGTTAGGCAGCATCTGTGCAGAGATAAACAGCGTTAATGTTCAAGTTGATTACTTATAATCAGAATTGATCTTTCAGATGAAAGATCATGAATCTGAAACTTTAACGTTGCTTCTCTCCATTTTCCATAGAGACTCTGAGCTGCTGCATATTTATTCCATTTTCAAACTTTATCTCAACTTTTCAGCATCTGTGTTTTTTGTTGCTTTTACCTCACTCTTGATGTGCAGTCACTTGCTTTAATAAACATGAATTGCTTTAATAAACATGATAAGCAGTATACGCTTTGGCTCAATTTTTGGCTTAATTTTTTGTGTCAAAATGATGGCATGTGCCTTTAAATTTAATCTGTCATTAATTATGTGGGTGGAATTTATTACGTAGTAGGAGGCTTGTTTGCTGCTGGGGTTTTTTTGCGCTGAAGCTATTAGCTTTTTAGTTTAGTTTTGGAGCCAGCATGGTTAGAAGGAAAGTTCTCCCCTGTAATATCCCCCCCCGTCTGCCTTCCGCAAAGACCGCTCCCTCCGCAACTCCTTGTCAATTCTTCCCTTCCCTCCCGCTCCACGCCTTGCCCGGGCACTTTCCCTTGCAACCGCAAGAGATGCTACACTTGTCTCTTTACCTCCCCCCTCCACTCCTTTCAGGGACCCAAGCAGTCCTTCCAGGTCC
This sequence comes from Okamejei kenojei, assembly GCA_035221665.1. NCBI lineage: Eukaryota > Metazoa > Chordata > Chondrichthyes > Rajiformes > Rajidae > Okamejei > Okamejei kenojei. Next base: position 54,143,120 of record CM069142.1, read on the forward strand.
GACAGAGGTTCACCTGCACCTCCTCCAACCTTGTCTATTGCATCCGCTGCTCTAGATGTCAGCTGATCTATATCGGTGAGACCAAGCGGAGGCTTGCCGATCGTTCCGCCGAACACCTCCGCTCGGTCCGCAATAACCAACCCGACCTCCCGGTGGCTCAGCACTTCACTCTCTGTCTTGGGCCTCCTCCACGGCCAGAGTGAGCAACACCGCAAATTGGGGAGTCTGCATCCTCTTGGTATGAACATTGAATTCTCTCAATTCTGTTAACCCTTGCTGTCTCCTCCCCTTCCCACCTCTCACCTCAGCCGTCGGGCTCCTCCTCCTCCTTTTTCCTTCCTCCCCCCGCCTCCCCCCACCCCCCATCAGTCTGAAGAAAGGTTTTGGCCCGAAAAGTTGCCTATCTCCTTCGCTCCATAGATGCTGCTGCATCCGCTGAGTTTCTCCAGCATTTTGTGTACCCATGGTTAGAAGGAATATCATTCGACCTTGAGGAGTTTTCTAACGTTTCTAAGTGACTAGCTGAAGTTTGACGAAGATTACTGTTTTTCATCAACAATAAAGAAACTATTAATCAAATGACTGTATTATGAAGATTTATCTTTCTAGAAGCTTTGAAAGTCTCGTGGAGAACTCACATGCGTAAAATGACATTCTCCTAACCCCTTGCTTTCTCCTAAGTGGCTAGAGGGAGCAATCTCTTGAACAATATAATAATCTGCCACTATATCGAGTTGGAAGATCCCTCACAGACAGGAGGTGGACACCACGTCACATAGAAGAGGGACAGAAGATTTTGCCTGTATCTCTGGCGAGGTTTGGCCAGAAGAACCAGTTCCAGAAGAGGAACTGAAGACAATAGATTTCAGCCAGAGATTGGCGTAGAGATTTATTGACAGCCACACGACTTATCTGAAGATTGAAGACTTTAACACGGAATCGTGAGTAGATCGGCTATTATACTATACTAAATTTAGAAGCTGGATCGCTTTAATTTGAACGGCTTCTGAAAAGTGATTTAAAAGCTAGTATTTAAAAGCTGATAAGCTTGGGATATAGCCAAGAAGCTTGTTTTTCAGATATTCAGCTTCAGTAAGATCCAGGTGCCTGTCCTTGAGTTGTTTTGATGTTGAGATAAGAAACTTTCTTTCGGAACTGAAGTCATCAATAACTTTGAAATTATTTTGGATGTTGTCTGAAAGTTCAGTTTTTTATAGTTTCTTATCTAATGTTTTGGAACATTCTGCTCAATGTTTATCAATAAGACTGAATCAAATTGAAGAAGTCCTTGTTCGTCCAATTTAAAGATTTGGCAATCTGCCAAGACCTGTTTAATTCCATGGTGCAAGAAGGAGCAGGTGAGTCAGAGGAGCCACAAGGTGGCGATGAAAGGTTAAAGAGACAAGTTAACTTCACTGAAAACGCCCGAGTTACATTTCTGAAAGAAACCGAGAAGGAAAGAAACAAGTTACGGAGGAAGACACTGAAGCTATTTGATGACCTGAAGGAGCAAGTGGAATCAGATGAGAATGTGAACAAAGTGGAATATAAGCTAGGCCAGATATTCAGCTTCGGTAAAGAGATTGGAGATAAGCATAAAGAATTGCTGGATTCACAGCCATTTCAGGAAGAATGCGAAAGATACACCCAGTGGTGGAAGTCTGAAGTTATTTGATGATTCAGCTCGATAACCAGCTCAGTTATTGCAGCTCGATGAAAAATCTCGACCACTTGGAGGAAATGAATCTTGTTCGTAATACTAGAAGCGAAAAATGGAGAGATAAAGCAGGCCGAATATTAGATAAGAAGAAGCGAGTAGCCAGGCTACCAGACCTGGTGGATTTCTTGGAAAAGCAAGTAGGGTACATGTTAGAGCCACACCACGGGAGTGTTGAAGATCATAAACCAATTGCAACTGTTAAAGGTTCTAACCTTACCAAAACTAAAGGAAGATCAGGACCTAAGGGAGGCAGTTTTGCTACTGCTATAATACCGATGGAAACGACAGATGGAATGAAAGGAGATGTATCTACTATCACTCAAAAAGGATTTTGTTTGTTATGTGATGAAGTTGGTCACATCATAAGGTGGTGTCAAAGATTCAAAAAGAAGGAATATAAAGAAAAGGTGGATTTCTTAACAGAGAAGGGAATCTGTTTTGGATGTTTGAAAAAAAGGACACATGGTTAAAGGCTGTAAGAGTCCTATAATTTGTAATAAGTGCAAGCAAAATCATCCTGAAGGATGTCTAAATATCTAAAATAAATTCTGGTGTTGACCTACTTATCGGAACGAATGCTTTGAAGGCATTGGAACCTATACAGATTGTGAGGAGCCAAGGTGATGGACCCTTTGCTGAACAATCCCTGCGAGGATGGGTTATCTATGGCTCCTTGAGAAGGAACAATGAAAACAGGAACCGGACGAAATACCCTGCCGCTGCTGTTAATCAAATATCTACTGGTAAATTAGAAAAGCAAATTGATGAAACAATGCAATCATGACTTCAATGAAAGTATCAGTAAGGAATCTGAAGAATTGTCCAGAAGAGAGTTAAAGTTCTTGGATATTATGAACTACACAATAAAGATGATAGATGGACAAAACTATTGTCTGGACTTAACTTTCAAACAAGAAAGTGTTAGTCTGCCGAATAATTGTCGCATGGCAGAGCAATGGATCCAGAATTTGAAACGCAAGTTTGGCAAGAATACAACATTTCATGAGGAATATACCTTTCCTAAAGGATATGATTGATAATGATTATGCCGAAATGGTACAAACAAACCAACTGAATCAAAATGATGGAGAGCTGTGGTATATTCCGCACCATGGGGTGTATCACTCGAAGAAAGGGACCTTGAGGGTGGTCTTTGACTGTGCTGCAGTCTTCAAAGGAACATCAACTTAACTGTTAACTACTGCAAGGTCCAGACCTTACCAACTCACTCATTGGAGTTCTCATTAAATTTAGACAAGAACCAATTGCTTTGATCGCTGATATCAGAGTGATGTTTCATCGTCAAAGTATCAGAAAAACACATTGACAACCTATAATTCTTATGGTGTTTGAAGGGGATGTACAACAAGATCTTGTTGAATACCAGATGAAGGTACATCTCTTTGGAGCAGTGTCATCACCAAGTTGTGCGAACTTTACTTTAAAGAAGACTGCAGAGGACAATAAAGTTCACTTTCCAGAGGAAGTAATAACCACTTTGAAGAATAATTTCTATGTGGATGATTGCTTAAAATCCATGTCTACTGAGAAGGAAGCAATTCAAATGGTAAAACATCTGACTTCCCTCTTCAATAAGGGAGGATTCACGCTTTCCAAGTGGATCAGCAACAACCGTGTTGGTTTGGAAAGCATTCTGCCTGATGATTGAGCCAAAGAGACCAGAGAGTTGGATTTGGATAAAGACAATTTGCTAATGGAAAGAGCATTGGGACTGCACTGGTGCGTTGAAACCAAAGATACTAGAGGAGCACGATAGACCACTAGGCGAAAAAGCCGTAGTTGGTCATGGGCGTCATGGGTGTTTTTTTCGTTCCGGTTTGGGAATCAAATATATGAGCTTTTTATGGCTTCAGTCATGGTGTCCACATCTTCAAGCGTAGCGTGCTGTTCTGCTATAAACTACTCGAATCGGCAATGTAAGCGACCCGACCTGCCTTTCTACAGGTTCCCCACTAAAGACGAAAGGTAACAAAAAAATTATTACTTTCTGCCATGTGGCCTGCCTGATCTCTTCCTACAGCTCAGATCGCGAAGCTGAGGGTCGCCAGAAGAATTGTTCCGATCGCTGGCCCGCAGACTATAACATCCTGAAGCCGCGGTCTGCGGAGCTTCCAGTCGTGGGGGCAGCGTGCACTTTCCCTCGCGGAGTCTGGGATTCCTCGCCGGAGAAGAGCTCCAACCGCAGGCCCGCGGCCTATAACATTATGAAGCCCCAGTCTCTGGTAGGAGGCGGCCAATTCGGGAACTCCAAGCCGTGGATGTCCCGAATCGGCTTGTGTTTAAGCCCCTTTCAAATGGTGTTTAAAATACCGGATAAATGGTGTTAAATGTACACAATGTACATGGATCAATGGTGATTTTTTGTTTTTTTTAATTAATTTTTTTTATTAGAAGTACATAATAAAAACATTTTATTTGTGGCATTATTAATATTGTCAATATTATCAATTATTTAATAGTCCTACTATATATATATATTTTTTATATAAATAGAAAATAATAGAGAGAGAAAGAGAAAAAAACAAAAAAAACAAGAAGGTATAATAAAAAAGAATGGAATAATTAACTAATAATACATCATTGGAGATATGTTCGTAAATTATAAAATGTAACTCTTCATCTAATCCTTAATTCGGGTTTCAGTCAGGTTCTCGTGCCGAACCAGTTTGCCCATTCAGATAATCAATAAATGGAGACCATATTCTGATAAAAAGTTCTTGTTGTTCCATTAAGACAAGTCTTATTCTTTCCAAATGTAGGGTCTCCGACATTTCCATAATCCACATTTTGATTGTGGGGGTTATAGGACCTTTCCAAAATGTTGATATTAATTTTTTCCCAATTATTATACTGTAGTCGATAAAGTTTCTTTGGCTTGTAGTAAATATTTAACTTTGTTCTAATATTCCTAATATTATTAGTTTTGAGTCGGGGTCCAATTGGGTGTTGACAACTTCCGAAATTATCTTTAAAATTTCCGTCCAATAATTATTAATTTTTATACAATTTACAAATGTATGCGTTAGGTTAGCCTCTAAGTAGGTATACCATTTATATTAAAGAATACAATATCTGATAAAGAAGGAAGATACACGATAGTGGTGGGCGAAATGTATTCTACTCCACTGACTCTGATAAATATTTATGCACCAAATTTTCATAATCCCCAAATTTTTAAGAAAATTATGGATAAAATAGATGAGTATAATTTTTCAAAATGTAATACTGGGGGGGACTTTAACTGTGTTATAGATTCATACTCAGACAAATCAATAAAATTAAGGAAGGGTAGTGTCAAATCCAAGTCTAGTGAATTCTTAAACACATATAAAAAACACTAATGTAACAGATGTATGGAGAATAGTTAATCCAACTGGAAGGGAATATTTGTTTTACTCATCAGTACACAAAACTTATTCAAGAATTTATTATTTCTTAGTGGATACAAAATTAATACCATATACGATTAATCCTAAATACCACAATAGTATTATTTCTGATCCCTCCCCGTTGACTTGCACTTTAAAACTTGAGGGAATGCCAGGTATAAAATCCTTTTGCAGATTTAACACACAAATAGCTAATGACTCACAAGGTTACGAGTATTTAAAACAAACAATGAATTTTTTTTTTAAACAAACGAGACACCAGGTATTTCACCATCTCTATTATGGGAATCTTTTAAAGCATTCATCCGAGGAGTTATAATTTCATATCAAAGTTTTCTAAATTAAAAAGCAAGACAGAACAATGGACATTAGAAAAGGAAATTAAATTATTAGAATTAGGTAATGCAAAAGACCAAACCATAATGAATTCTATAAAAGATTTCAGGAGTTAATGGTCCCACGATTACTTAAATTATATAGTTATGCTTTTACCGAAAAGAATTTACCAGAAACTTTAGCAGAATCTACAATTGCGCTTATACCAAAAAAAGATAAAGATCTAGAAGATCCGGGCTTGTATAGAGCTATATCACTTTTAAACATAGATCAAAAAATTTTAGCAAAGATTTTAGCAAGAAGATTAAATATATTAATACATTGATAAACTAGGACCAAACGGGGTTTATACCTAAAAGACAATCATTTAACAATTTGAGACAACTTTTTAATATAATGTATTCACATAAAGGGAAGACTTATCAGTTATATCTTTGGATGCAGAGAAAGCATAGTGCAGCAGAAAAATCTAAGTATTTAGGTATTCAAGTTACTAGAAGATATAAATCATTATTTAATGCTTATTTTAGTCCTTTGTTAAATAATTGAATGCTCTGATTACATTTTGGAGAACGCTCCCACTATCATTAATTGGCAGAATAAATGCTATTAAAATGATAATGCTACCACAAATAATATATTTATTTCAATCCATACCAATATATATACCAAAATATTAAAAAAAACTGTACTTTAATATTACTAATTTTATATGGGATTACAAAGCACTTAGAATTAAAATAAATCATTTGTGTAAACCTAAAGATGTAGGAGGACTCGCACTGCCTAATTTTTTATATTATTATTGGGCAGTGCATATTAAGAATGTCATTTATTGGTTGGATTGTCCTTCTCAACAGATGGAATGGATAAGAATGGAGAAAGAGGATTGTTTTCCTTACGATTTAGGAGCGATCCTCTTCTCCCCGATAAAATTGAATAATATATTATATAAGAAGAATCCAATTATACACAATATAATTCGAATTTGGAAACAAATTAAATTAACTTTAAAATTAAGAAACTTATCATCATTAACACCAATAGTGAATAATTCGGTATTTAAACAATCTTTCACGAATAAAACATATAGACAATGGGAAAGATTGGGAAATAAAAAGTTTGGTGACATGTATGAAATGGGAAATTTATTATCATTTCAACAATTAAAATCAAAATTTAATCTGAATAATAACCAATACTTTAAATATTTACAGATATGTGACTTCATAAAAAAATATATACCAAGACTACAGAGCATAATGATAGACCCACTGGAAGAAGCAATGAATATTAAGGCAGACTCACAAAAGTTAATATCATATTTATATAATAGTATTCTTAATAGAGAATTGCCATTACAGAGGCAATTAGAGAAGATTGGGAAAACCAGAATTAATGATAAAAATTTCTAAAAGAAACAATGGGACGAGGTATTTGATATATGTACATAAATGTTCAATTAATGTAGGACATATTTAATTCAATTTAAAATATTACACAGATTATATTATCAAAAAGTTAGGTTTGAATACATTTTATTCAAATTTTTCTCCCATCTGTTGATAAATGTCCTTTCTCAAAATGCCAATATCCACATAATTCTTTCGTTTCTTTGACCAACCTTCAGGATTTTGGTGTTGTTGTATATTTGATATATTACTAGTTTATTTAAGAGTTTTAAAAATGGAACTAGCATGGAAATGATTATCTTTGGAGTAATAAGAGATGGAAACAAATTAAAAATATCCCAAATTTCATTTTTTGGAAAAAGGCTACTATACCAACACTGAAAATGTGGATTGGTAATATGTTGGAAACTGCCCATTCGGAAGAAATGAGACTCCTCCTAATAGAAAAAAAGGACCAATTCTTAACGAGTTGGTCTCCATTTATTGACCTTGTGGATTCAGGTGGTGCAATAGTATCATAAAATTAAAAAATTCTGGGTTTGGGTGAAAAATGATTAAGAATATAAAAAAGATCGACTTTGGGTGAGGGAGAATCTCCTTTCTGCTTCACTTTCTCACATATTTAATTTCTTTACATCACACTCACAAGACTTTCCTTTACTCTTCACTACTTCTTTCTTTCTCATTTCTTTCTAAGGAAAAAAAAGGAAGTTGTACAAAGAATGTTTTAATAATTCTGGGAACTTGTAAAAAGGTACCATCAAAATGTAACCTCTAAGTGCTGACATTTTTCGCAGATAGGAGATATATTTGGGAAGATACTATTTAAATTCGCTTTTGAATAATGTAATCTATGTAATACTTTAAATTGTATTAAGGAGTGTCTAGCATTTAACAAACAATTATGTATATGTTGTAAGCTTTGGTCCCAAATACAATGGGAAGAAGTAGTGATAGATTATCCAATTTTAACGTCTTTTTTTTTTTAATTGTTTCCAAATTCGTATAACACTGTATATTATAGGGTTTTCACTATAGTTTTTTTTTTTTTGCTTAATTTAGTTGTAGCAAACAAAATTGAACCAATTTCAAAGGGTAAACAGTCTTCCTTTTCCATTTTTAACCAATCTGGTTGCTGGTCCAATTCTTCCAACCATAAGTTCATATTTTTAATGTTAACTGCTAAGAAATAGACCATGAAATTCGGTAAAGCTAAACCTCCATTTATTTTTGATTTACATAAATGCTTTTTGTTTATTCTGCGATTCTTATAATCCCAGATAAAATTAGTGACTATGGAATTTACCTTTTTAAAAAAAGTTTTTGGAAGATATATCGGGATTGATTGAAAAAGGTACAATAATTGCGGAAGAAAAATCATTTTTATTGCATTAATGCTACCAATCATTGAGATAGGTAGTGTTTTGCAATATTGAATATACTTATGCAATTTGGTCAATAAAGGTGTGAAGTTTAGTTTAAATAAAGAAGTATACTTCTCTGTTACATAAATTCCAAGATATTAATTTTTTCATTAAATATTTTAAAGGAGGATTGTTGTAATACATGTGGATTGATTTCCATTATTGGCATAATTTTGCTTTTTTTAAATTTATTTATTATTATTTTTTATCAATTTATTTATTAGAAGTAAGTACATTACATTTTAATGGTACCTTTTTACAGGTTCCCAGAATTATTGAAACATTCTTTGTACAACTTCCTTTTATTTTTTTAGAAAGAAATGAGAAATAAAGAAGTAGTGAAGAGTAAAGAATAGTCTAGTGAGTGTGGTGTAAAGAAAGAAATGTGAGAAAGTGAAGCAGAAAGGAGATTCTCCCAGGCCACGTCGACGTTGTTTTACATTCTTAATCATGTTTCACTCAAACCCAGAATTTTTAATTTTACGATACTATTAGAAACATAGAAACATAGAAAATAGGTGCAGGAGTAGGTCATTTGGCCCTTCGAGCCTGCACTGCCATTCAATATGATCATGGCTGATCATCCAACTCAGTATCCTGTACCTGCCTTCTCTCCATACCCCCTGATCCCTTTAGCCACAAGGGCCACATATAACTCCCTCTTAAATATAGCCAATGAACTGGCCTCAACTACCTTCTGTGGCAGATAATTCCACAGACTCACCACTCTCTGTGTGAAAAATGTTTTCCTCATCTCGGTCCTAAAGGAATTCCCCCTTATCCATTAGACTGTGACCCCTTGTTCTGGACCCTCCCCAACATCGGGAATCAATCTTCCTGTAATCTAGCCTATCCAACCCCTTAAGAATTTTTATAAGTTTCTATAAGATCCCCACAGTCTTCTAAATTCTAGCAAGTACAAGCCAAGTCTATCCAGTCTTTCTTCATATGAAAGTCCTGACATCCCAGGAAGATCAGTCTGGTGAACCTTCCCTGTACTCCCTATATGGCAAGAATGTCTTTTCTCAGATTTGGAGACCAAAAACTGTACACAATACTCCTGGTCTCACCAAGACCCTGTACAACTGCAGTAGATACCTCACTGCTCCTTTACTCAAATCCTTTCGCTATGAATGCTAACATACCATTTGCTTTCTTCACTGCCTGCTGCACCTGCATGCCTACTTTCAATGATTGGTGTATCATTACACCCAGGTCTCGTCTGCATCTCCCATTTTTCCTAATTTGCCACCATTAAGATAATAGTCAACCTCCTGTTTTTGCCACCAAAAGTGGATAACTCACATTTATCCGCATTATACTGCATCTGCCATGCATTTGCTCACTCACCCAGCCTATCCAAGTCACCTTGCAGCCTCCTAGCATCCTCCTCACAACTAACTACCCCCCAGCTTGGTGTCATCCTCAAACTTGGAGATGTTGCATTCAATTCCTCGTCCAAATCATTAATTATATATTGTAAATAGCTGGGGTCCCAGCACTGAGCTTTGCGGTACCCCACTAGTCACTGCCTGCCGTTTTGAAAAGGACCCGTTTACTCCTACCCTTTGCTTCTTGTCTGCCCAGCCAGTTCTCTATCCCCATCAATACTGAAACCCCCAATACCATGTGGCTTTAAGTTTGTATACTAATCTCTTATGTGGGATCTTGTTGAAAGCCTTCTGAAAGTCTAGATATAACATCCACTGGTTCTCCCTTATCCACTCTGCTAGTTACATCCTCGAAAAAATTCTATAAGATAAGTCAGACATGATTTACCTTTCGTAAAATCCATGCTGACTTTGACTAATTGATTTCACCCACTTTCCAAATGTACTGCTATCCCATCTTTTATAACTTACTCTAGCAGTTCCCCACTACCGATGTTAGACTAACTGATCTGTAATTCTATGTTTTCTCTCTCCTCTTTTTTAAAAAGTGGGGTTACATTAGCTACCCTCCAATCCTCAGGAACTACTCCACCGAACTAAGGAGTTTGAAAAAATTATCTCCAACAAAAGCTGCATCCACTATTTCTGTGGGATTTTTCCTTGAGCCACTCTGGGATGCTGACTACTGGCCTGGGGATTTATCGCCTTTCAATAATTCAATTTACCCAACACCATATTCTCGGCTAACCCTGGAGTTCACTCAGTTCCTCCACCTTTATTTGACCCCGGCCCGGGTCCTCCGCTATTTACGCAAATATTAATTTATGTCTTCCTTAGTGAAGACAAGAAACCAAATAGTTAATCAATTTGGTCTGTGCCATGTCCTTGTTTTCCCCATTATCATTTCACCTGTTTCTGACTGCCAAAAGGGACCTACATTTTGTTTTAACTTAATCTCTTTCTCTTCACATATCTATAAAAACTTTGCAATTCAGTTTTTTATGTTTCCCTGCCAGTTATCCTCTTTCTAATCCTATTTTTCCCTTTCCTAACAAGCCCTTTGTCCACTCCTGCTAAACACTGAATTCTCTCCAGACCTCTGGAGTACTGCTTTTTTTGGCTAATTTGTATGCTTCAATCTTTTGTTTTATACTATTCCTGATTTCCCTTTTATTCATGATGCCACTACTACCTGCACTGATTTATTCTTTTGCCAAACTGGGATGAACAATTGTTTGTAGTTCATCCCATGGCAGTCTTTAAATACCTGCATTGCATCATCCCACTTCAACCCTTTAAGATCACTTGCCCGACCCTATCTTGCAATTCCACTTCTCATACCTTCAAGTTACCTTTTGTTAAGTTCAGAACCCTTGGTTTTCGACTTAAATGATGTCACTCTCCATCCTTATGAAAGAAACTCAAACCATATTATGTTCACTTCTTGCCAAGGGCCCCGCTCAACAAAGCCCTTCTCACAAACCCTTCCTCATTACTCAAACCCAGTCTAGAATAGCCTGCTCTCTCGTTTGGGTTCTCCTCCTAACAATTTGGTTTGAAAACATCCAGCATACATTCCAAGAAATTCCCTTCTTCCTCAGCACCCCTGCCCATTTGATTAACCCAATCTATATGGTTAATGAAGTCACCCATTATAACTGTTTAAACCTTGTTGCACGCCATTTCTAATTTCATGTTGAAGCCATCCCCAACTCCACTACTACTGTTAGGTGGCCCCGTACACTACTACTATGTTTTTTTCCTGCCCCTGTAGATTTTCGCAAGCCTACCCATATTGATACTCACATCCTCTCCAAGCTAATGTACCTTCCTTTCTATTGCATTAATCACCTCTCTCACCAGCAACGCTACCCCAACCCTCTGTCATTTCTGTCTATCCCTCCTGAAATAATTGAATATCCCTGGATATTCAACTCCCAGCCCTGTGGTCCCCCTGGAGACCATGTCTCCGTGTGACCCAACTATAAGCATAGTATTTAGCTATCTGGCACATTCAACTCGTCCACCTTTATTACGAATGCTCCTTGCATTGAACACAAAGCCTTCAGGCATTGTTGTTACAACACTCTTTTAATGGAGTAATGAGTGTTGACAACTGAGTTGAGTTATGAATTATGTTGAAAAATGGTCCCTTTGGATTTTTGCCCTGGAAACCCGCCACCTCTTATTCTCTGTTATTATTTTTTTTGTCTTTCCCCCCTACATGTTGGCTGGTGCTTCCTTCTCTGCCACCTGCCTCAGACCCTGTCTACTGGCTTTCTCTATTTGAGTCCCTCCCCCCAACCGTTCTAGTTTGCACCTCATGAATCCACAAGGTCAATAAATAGAACCAACATTAAAAATTGGTCTTTTTTTTTCAATTATGAGGGTTTTTTTCAGATCGGCAGTTTCCAACATATTACCAATCCACATTTTCGGTGTTGGTATAGTAGCCTTTTTCCAAAATTTGAGTATGAGTTTTTTGCTGTTATTAAACCATAATTAAAAGATGAGATTTGAGATATCTTTAATTTGATTCCATCTCCTATTACTCCAAAGATAATCATTTCCATGCTAGGTTCCATTTTTATCTTAAACTAGTGAATATATCAAATATATCACACCAACATTTTTGAAGTTTTGTGCAAGAAACGAAAGAATGGGTGAAATTGGCATTTTGAGAAAGACATTTATCGCAGATGGGAGAAATATTTGAATAAAATTTATTCAACCTAACTTTTGAATAATATAATCTGTGTAATATTTTAAATTGAATTAAATTATGTCTAGTGTTAATCAAACATTTATGTATATATATCAAATACCTCTCCCATGTTTAATGAGAAATTGTCGTCATTAATTCTTTTTCCCAGTCTTCTCTAATTGCCTCTGTTGATGGCAATTCTCTATTAAGAATACTGTTATATAAATATGATATTAATTTTTGTTGAGTCTGCCTTAATATTCATTGCTTCTTCCAGTTGGTCTATCGTTAGTATTTCTCCCTTATCTTATCTAATCTTATGAATCATTTTTTCCCCGTCCAATTTACAAAGCTGGCGTGCTAATAGTTTTTGTGGTTTATCACTAAATTCAAAATTTAATTGTTTTCTGTGTTGATAAAGTTTTATTACTTGGTCAGAGTATATTTTATTTAACTTATATTTCAGTGCTGCAATTTTGTTATGTTTTGCCAATGAAGGTGCTCCTGCATTTTCTATGTCTAGTTGCCTTATTTCCATTTCCAATGTCTGTTGTTTAGCTGTATTCTCTTTATTAAGAAATGCCTGAGAGGAGATTAATGCCCCTCGTATAAATGCTTTAAATGTTTCCCAAAGAAGGGAAGCAGAGATTTCAGGCTGGTCATTGACCTCGAAAAACATATTAATCTGTTTTGCAAGATATTCACAACATACCTGTTCATTTAAGATTTGAGGATTAAGTCTCCATTGTGTCTGTTTCTTGTCCATTCCATTTAGTTTAATCATAAACGTTAATGGAGCATGATCCGAAATTATAATGTTATGATATTGTGACTTGTAAGTAAATGGAATTAGTTTAGAGTCTACTAAAAAATAGTCTATCCTTGAATATGTTTTATGCGACTTCCGGTTGCGCTATGGAGTAGGCAGACTCGCGTCATTTAGCTCCGAAAATCCGAAAAAAAACCCCAAAAAAACGGGGAAAATATCGGGACTTACCTGCTCAACAACGCTACCGACTGATTGCAGTAAGCCTGTGACGTCATCAGGCGCGCGACAAAACCGATGGTATGTTTCCACAACATACCCCCCCAAACACAGAAAATCGGTTAGGTCTAAGGAAGTAAGCCCAACCAAAGCCTCGGCCTCAGGTTTAACAGCGTCCCAAGAAGAAATGTCAAGGAAAAAAAAGTCAGATTGTGGAAGAATTAAGAAGTTTTTTCGCTTTAGAAATTTCAAAAATAATGGCAGAATTTAAAAAACTCAAACATGACTTTACAGATGTTGAAAACTTTTCAAAAAGAAATTAAAGAAGAAATTAAGAAATATATCATTGCTATCGTACATGAACAACTGGATTCCTGGAAGCTGACCATGGAAGAAAATCTATATCAAAAGATTGAAGAGGTAAATGTTAAATTGAAACTGATGGAATCTGTATTTAATTCGAAGTTGGACCCCATCTCACAGGCACTGGAACAACAACATAAATCTGTAATCAAATTAGAGGAAATCGCTGAAACAAGCTCTAAAACTACAAGCAAGCTTCTCTCCGAGAACAAGCGTCAATCGGACATTGCATAAAATAATTGAAAAATGCATTGACTTGGAGGGACGCCAGAATCTAAGAATTATTGGCGTCCGGGAAGGAAGAGAGGGGAACCGTGACCCCTGCGAATTTGCTACAGATCTACTGAAGAAAGTTTTAAATCTGGATCAAGCACCTTTACTGGCTCGGGCACATAGAGCACTGAGATGCCGTCCAGCGGCGGACGCCCCTCCAAGACAACGGATAGTGAAGGTGCAATATGACCATGTCTTGGATGACATGATGAAGAAAATCGTTCGCAGCAGATATCTTGAATTTGAAGGAGACAAGATCAGCATATTTCGAGACTACCCGGCGGAGGTTGCCAAGAAAAGTGCATTGTTTACATAGACAAAAGAATACTTAAGAATATAAAAAACCTGAGATATGGATTGATGTACCCTGCAACATTGAGAATCACCTACGACAAGAAAGGACACTTCTTCACCAACCACACATGAAACTAATATTTTACTCACTTTGAGATTAATAACTATTCCACTATTGGAATATAACCATTATTTACCCCCCCCCCCCCCCCCCCCCCACCGTATAATGTTTTTCTTTATTGAATTTGAAGTTTTTCCTTCAAGGAAAGTACAGAGCAAGTAACATTTTATTTTTTACCAAAAGCTACGGAAGTCCTTAGATGCCTTAGCCACATTAGGGTGGCTATCACTAACTACACTAATCATAGATGTAGTTTTTTTCTTTCTTTCACACTTTACTAATATAATAATTTCTTATCTTTTCTATTTTATAGTATATTATAATCAGTATAATCGTTATTTTGAATGGAATTATAATAATTATTTAAGGAGCTATGACCGAGAAGAAAACCTACAAGATCTAAAATTCACCTATCTGAGGTCCGGGTATAAGGTATGGTTTAACTTGCTGAATCATCTGCTCCATTATAGACCACTCTAATCATAAGATGCAAGACGTAAAAGTGAAAACTGGGGGTGAAGGAATTACATTCTGCAGTTGGAATGTTAAGGGAATTAATGAAGCCATTAAGAGAGGCAAAGTATTAGCTCACCTAAAATTGCTTAAAACAGACATAATTTTCCTCCAAGAGACTCACCTTAAAAAGGAAGCGCAATATAGGTTGAAAATAAAATGGATTGCTCAAACGTATCATTCCTCATTCACACATAAATCTAGAGGGGTTGCAATTTTAATCCGTAAAGGTATACCTTTCAAACATATATCAACTATAGAAGATAATGATGGTAGATATATCATAGTAGCAGGCGAATTATACTCAAAAAAGTGACTCTCCTTAATGTATATGGACCAAATTTTGATTGTCCACTGTTTTTCAAGAAAATACTTAATACTATTCCGGAATGCACACAAAACAATGTAATAATTGGTGGAGACTTAAATTGTACACTACATTCATATTTAGATAGATCATCAACTCAAAGAAAATCCAAATCTCTGTCAAGTGAATTTTTAAACTCATATATAGGCAATACCAATATTTAGGATGTCCGGACGAGAATATTCATTTTACTCACCTGTATCAACATTTTTTAAACACTAATAACACTTTTATGTTTTATTGATGGGAAGAATCCTCTGCGCCTGATGTGCAGAGGGGGACTAAGTAAGATGGCCAAAAATCACAGCTGTAAGTGGTAGCATTTTATCAACAATCAATATACAGTGCAAACAGGAAGTTGTCAAGTTTAGACCTATAACCATTTGCAGTGCAGCATTTCAAAGCAACCACCACCAACAACCATTTACAGTGCAGAATTCCAAAGCAATCACCACCAACAACCATTTGCAGTGCAGCATTTCAAAGCAACCACCACCACCAACCATTTGCAGTTCAGCATTTCAAAGCAACCGCCACCAACAACCATTTGCAGTGCAGCATTTCAAAGCAACCGCCACGAGCAAACATTTGCAGTGCAGCATTTCAAAGCAACTGCCACCAGCAACCATTTGCAGTGCAGCATTTCAAAGCAACCACATTTTCATTTTCAAACCACATTAAGGGCACTCACAGTTGAGTAGACATGTGTTCAGTGTTATTCACAGCTCAGAAAGAAATGACCCTCTCGCTTCCTCCATCTTGCAGAGACTGAGTGAGGCACACCACTTCCGGATTTTATAGTCCCTCTCCTCTCCCACCAGCAGGGGCAGCAGAGAGAATGTTAACATTTTTTAAACATTAATGACTTTTATTGTTCATCAATGGGAAAAACCCTCTTGTCCTGCGCAGTGGAGGGGGACTCTGAGTAAGTTGGCCAAAAATCACAGCAGTAAGTGGCAGCGTTTTTTCTAAAATGAAACAGAAAAACAGGAAGAGGTCAAGATATATATATATATATATATATATATATATACTTGTTTATGATATATGAACATAGGTAAATTGCCTTATAGGCAATAGAAATAAAGGCAAATATAATTGCCTTTATGGGTTATGTACATTATGAGAATGGCTGATGTACATCATGAGTTGCTTTAAATCAAAGTTGCTTCTGATCCATGAGGAACTTTGAAATCTATTATCTCTATCTTGCCTCTCGCACACAGAAACATACACATACCATTCCCCCACAACACTGATTGAACCAAAGATCATAGAATGAATATGGTCCAGAGACCTTTCATAGCGCATTGTCGCTCATTTTATACGCAGTTTCCCTTTAAATCATTTTTTTTTTTAAAGAAGCACCTTATAAACAAAGATCATAATGGTCTATCATAGAAGGTTTAGATAGACCAAGATAAACTGTAAAATCCAATGGACTGACGTGGATTAAACTGCAAGAGGCATAACGGAGGTCGGGGTCTTATTCCTAAAATGGCGGAAGTGACGTTCCGGTGCGTTCCGTTGCGTACTACACATCAGTCCTTTGGAATTCGTAGGAGTGGTCAATCTTGCTCCTCTAGTATCTTTGGTTGAAACAGATGTGTTCAAGTTCAGAATCTCTATTCAAGAGCGACCATGTACTAGAAAGGGTATCCTATCCGTGATTGGTTCTTTTTAAGACCCTTTGGGATTTCTTGTACCATTTACACTGCCAGCCAAGTTTTTTTTGCAGGATCTTTTTAAGGAAAAACTTGGATGGGATGAGAGTATAACACATACTGAGGACTTTAAGTACAATAGATCTGCCCTGTATTGGAGAGACACAAAATAAAATAATGACAGCAGAAATATCACTGGAGGAGATAGAGAAGACAATTGGTAGGATGAAAACAAACAAGGCCCCAGGCAGCGACGGTTTCCCTATAGAGTGGTATAAAATATTTCGGAATGAGCTGAACCCACTTCTTCTGAGAACCTTTAACTGGATTATCAAAGAAGGCAAGACACCCCCGTCTTGGAACGAGGCAATTATAACATTAATCCCCAAAGAGAACAAAAACAAGGAAAATTGTAGCAACTACAGACCGATATCAATTCTAAATGTGGACTATAAATTATATTCTTCAATTATCTCCAAAAGATTTGAAAAGTTCATGTCTGATTTAATTGATAAAGACCAGACTGGTTTTATAATAGGCAGACAAACACAGGACAGTATTAGAAGAACCCAACATATAATACACAAGATTCAAACGGAAAGTACGCGTGCTGTCTTGATAAGCCTAGATGCAGAAAAGGTTTTCGATAGGGTTAATTGGAAATTCTTATATCAAACACTAGAAAGATTTGGCTTTACCGAAGATTCAATTCATGTTATTAAAGCAATTTACCAGCAACATACTGCAAGAGTAAAGGTGAATGGATCCTTAACTGAGAGATTTGTGTTAGGAAGAGGAACGAGACAGGGATGTTGTCTTAGCCCTACCCTGTTTGCTATATATATTGAACCATTGGCTCAAGCGATTCGTCAAGATAGGGAACTGAGGGGAGTAACTATAAGAGACAGAGAACATTAAATTGGCCTTTTTGCAGATGATGTAATGATATGTCTCACGGGAGTAAACACCTCATTCCCAAGGATGATGAGGATCATAGAGAAATTTAATTTTTATGCAGGATATAAAGTGAATATTTCAAAAACTCAAACCCTCCTATTTAATTGTCCTCCACCAGAAGAAATCAAACAAAAGTATAATATTAAATGGAATTCAAAATCAATCAAATACCTAGGGGTACATATAACAAAAAATATGTCAATGTTGTATGGGGCCAATTATAATCACATCAACCAAAACATAAGAAAGGATATGGAAAGATGGTCCACCTACCCAATGGATTTTAGTAGTAAGATAAATGCGGTGAAAATGAATATTTTGCCAAGGCTATTGTACTTGTTTCAATCTCTGCCAATAGAGGTACCATTAAAACAATTCACGGAATGGGATAAATTAATATCTAGATTTATTTGGGGAGGAAAGAAGGCCAGACTTCGATACACTACACTCCAGTTGCCAAAGGACAAAGATGGAATGGCACTTCCAAATTTTAGGATATATTTCTATGCAGCCCAACTTCGACCACTAACTAATTGGTGTTATGACAGCTATATAGCTAGGTGGAAAAAGATTGAGACATGCAGTATATCCATGACTTCCACATCCAAACACTCTTGGGAGAAAAAGCGCTTCATGGACATATCAGGAGTATAATCGATC
This sequence comes from Okamejei kenojei, assembly GCA_035221665.1. NCBI lineage: Eukaryota > Metazoa > Chordata > Chondrichthyes > Rajiformes > Rajidae > Okamejei > Okamejei kenojei. Next base: position 54,161,714 of record CM069142.1, read on the forward strand.
CAATAACGATATTTACTTTAGAAACCTTGTTCACTCTTACCAGACAACTTAAACTGAATAAACGACAAAAAGCTTTAAGATGGATAACTTTGGATAATGAATTTAAACCAGGGATGTACGACTCAATATTTAAAGAGTGGATGAAGAAAGGAATGACTGCATTTTGTAGTGTTAGTGAAAATGGAGACCTAAGAACTTTTCAAGATTTGAAGAATAGATTTGCACTTCAGAACCAAGACTAGTTTAGATACCTCCAACTGAGATATTATTACAATAAAAAAGTAAAAAGGGAGGCACTAGAAGAAAATAATCCAGTGATAGAAGTGATAGTTAATGCAGATCATCAAAAAAACATTAAGGATTATTTCTAAACTTTATCATAGTTTAATGGAATGTCAAGCTAAAACTACATTTTATGTAAAATGTAAGTGGGAAAATGAATTGAACATTACAATCTCAGAAGAAGAATGGCATCACTAGTGTGTAACACTAGAGACATCCACTAATTCACAAAAATTGAGAGAATTTAATTGGAAATTTTTGATTTGTTTCTTTATTACGCCTAACATAAAAAGCAAGCAAATTCTAAGGCAGCAAATATGCTGGAGGCAATGTGGCCAAACAGACGCAAACCATGCACATATCTTCTGGAGTTGCCCAAAAATAGAACCAATTTGGGACAGAGTGAATTCAGAATTAACGGAGGTATTAGGATATATAGTCTCCAAGAGGTGTTCCATTTTATACCTGGGTAATATAACTACAGTGGAGCTGAAGGAAGACCATTACTTGGTTAAAATCCTACTCACAGCTGGCAGAAAGGCCATTACAAGAAACTGGCTTGCAGCAGACACACCCAGATTAGACAATGGTTAGACATAGTACAGGAAATATTTGTCATGGAGAAAATGACATATTCTCTAAGAGTGAAAGAAGACGAGTTAAACAGAAAATGGGGAAAATGGATTAGGTATAGAAATAAAGACATCAACACTGTAACATTTTATTGACAATAATGTAGGTTATTGGAAAATGCTTCAATAAGAAAATATTTCTGCATACTGCATCATTAATTGTAAACTGAAGCCCCCGCTGCACTGTTTACGTTTCACTGCATTGTTGTATGGTTCGTTGTTATATTTGTGTTTTATTTGTGTATACATAAAAACAATAAAGACTATAGTGAAAAAAAAGAGAGTATAACACAAACTTCCTCTCACCGATGGACAGAATGGTTAGCAGATCTCAACAAGATTGCAGAATTCAGGGTGGACCGGTGCATAAAGCCTACAAAGTTTGGTAAGATCATGGGTGCACAGCTGCATCAGTTCTCAGATGCCAGTGAAAGTGGCTACGGTACAGTTTCATATCTAAGACTGGAAAATGATAACAAGGAAGTACATGTTGCATTCTTAATGGAAAAGGCCAGAGTGACACTATTGAAACAAATGACAATACTCAGAATAAGGATAAGGGGGAAATCCTTTAAGACCGAGATGAGAAAGACTTTTTTCACACAGAGAGTGGTGAGTCTCTGGAACTCTCTGCCACAGAGGGTAGTTGAGGCTAGTTCATTGGCTATATTTAAGAGTGAGTTGGATGTGGCCCTTGTGGCTAAGGGGATCAGAGGGTATGGAGAGAAGGCAGGTACGGGATACTGAGTTGGATGATCAGCCATGATCATATTGAATGGCGGTGCAGGCTCGAAGGGCTGAATGGCCTACTCCTGCACCTAATTTCTATGTTTCTATGTTTCTATGAATGGACCTTACTGCAGCAGCCTTAGCTGTTAAAGTTGACATAATGCAGCAAAAAGAACTACCGCTTCAACTGGAAGAATCTATCTTCTGGACTGATAGTACTACGATGTGTAAATAGTTCAACAATAAGAACAAACGTTTCATGACATTTATAGCAAACAGTCTCTTTTGTATTTTTGAGCTACTAATGTTTCACAATGGAAATATGTTAACACAAAAGAAAATCCTGCGGATGAAGCTTCTATTCGACTGACAACGAACCGCTTCTTAAGCAATAAGAGATGGAACAAGGGATCAGAGTTTCTCTGTAAACCAGACAGAGAATGGCCAAAACTTGAGCTGGGATTTGAAATCTCTGCTAATGATCCGGAAATTAAACAAAACATCACAGTGAACGTGATTGCTAAAGATTCATCAAATACAACAAATGAATTTAATTACCCAATTTTCATCATGGAATAAATTGATGTCGTGGTAGCCTGGTTTCTTAAACTAAAAACAAGGTTATTGCTGTTTGCTCAGAAAAGGTATCTTTGAAGAAGATCCTGATGTAACGACAGTCAACGATTAGAAGAAATTTTGTTCCAGGTGATATTGTGTTGGTGGTTGATTCAGATTCAGATTCCTTTATTGTCATTCAGACCTTTCGGTCTGAACGAAATTTGTTACCTTGCAGTCATAACATGTAATAAATTAAAACAAAACACACAATAAACACATATTTAACATCCACCACAGTGAGTTCACCAGGCACCTCCTCACTGTGGTGGAAGGCAAAAGTCTTAAAGTCTTTGTCTTTTTCCCCTACTTGTTCCCCCTCTGTACTGAGGCAATCCAGGCCTTCAATGTCATCGTCCACTAGGCCCGCGGCCGAGCCTCCGAAGCCAGGCCGTCTACTACATTACGAGGTTCTTGGTTGATGGGATGAATACTAGAAATCATGCCTGATATTAAGGGTTTGGTGCGCACGGTACAACTTCAAACTAAAAACAATGTCTTAATAAGACCAATAACCAAGTTAAGCTTGCATCTAGAAGGCGAAGATGAAGATGGAAGAATCGCTGAAGAAGTCTGAACGTGGATATATAATGCATGCTACTTTTTGATATATGTTATGCCTTCATGGCTACTGCTTTTGATATATGTTAAGCCTTCATGGCTACTTTTTGATGTTTACTAATAATTGCCTCGTTATATACTCAGAACAATTACGGGCCGGTATGTAGTGGCCATTTGGCTTAATTTTGTGTGTTATAATCATGGCATTTGCCTTTAAATTTAGTCTGTAATTATGTGGGTGGGATTTATTACGTAGTCGGAGGCGTGTTTGCTGCTGGGTTTTTTTGCGTAGAAGCTGTTAGCTTTTTAGTTTAGTTTTGGAACCAGCATGGTTGGAAGGGATATCTTTCAACCATGAGGCGTTTTCTAACGTTTCTAAGCGCCATGCTGAAGTTTGGCGAAGATTAAAGTGTACGAGTAAAAGAAGTAAGTTGGATGACTATCTTACTGTTTTTCTTCAACAATAAAGAAACTATTGATCAAAAGTGTGTTATGAAGATTTATCTTTCGAGAAGCTGGTAATAATCTGGTAATAATCTGCCACTATATATACCAACTCTAAATGGATAATAGTCATGAGATTTTCAGTGTCTTTCACTAAAATTACTAATGCAATTCATCCGCGTTTTCAGGGAAATTAATTTCTGTCAGAGACGCAAGGCACTGCAGATGCTGGAATCTGAAGCAAAGCACAAAGTGCTGGAGGAATAATGGGTTAGGCAGCATCTGGGAAGGGAATGGACAGGCGACATTTTGGGTTAGGACCCTTCTTCAAACCGATTGACTATTCAGGCTAAGTTTGATCGGAGCTCTGGCGTCGGAATGGAAGCACACACTCCGCGGCTTGGAGATTGCGAATTGGCCGTTTCCTACAGGAGACCGCGGCTTGCGAGTCCACAGGTCGAGCTGGGCGGGATCCAACACTGGCGACCCTCGGCAAAAGATCACAGGACTCCGCGATGTTAAAGTCAGCGCCACCCGCGGCTAGAAGTTCCGCAAATTACAGTTCGAGGGTGTTAAAGTCAGCAAGCCCACCACTCCGGAGCTTCAACACAGGAGATCCCCGGCAAGGGATCGTCCCTGCTCCATGATGGAATTCAATGCTTCACTGCAGCAGAAGCTCTGGCCAGTCCCCGGCAGGAAAGGCCACGCCAATCCAGTTGGTAGGCCGTGATGGGACGGTGTGAAGATGCGACTCGGAGAAAAGACGCATCTCCATCCAGGTAAGTGACTGGGAAACGGTTTCCCCCTATTCCCCCCCCCCCCCACCACCCCCCATGTAAAAAAAGACTAAGAAACCTTTAAAACATACTTTTGTCACTAAAAATAACAAAAAGTGGTGAAAGGACGATCAGCTGCTGGCGAGGCTGCCACACTCGATGGCGCCACCCGATGGATTTTGGATGTTTGGGAGGAAACAGGAGAAGCAAGAAGAAACCCACGCAGTCTGGGAAAACATGCAAACGCCACACAGGCAGCACCCGAGGTCAGGATGGAATCCGTGTTTCTGTATTTTTGAGACAACAAACTACCTATGTTACTTCACATACATTGCATGCTGTATCATTCCATAACCATGACGATGACCATGACCATGGGTTATGGGGAGAAGGCAGGAGAATGAGGTTAGGAGGGGGAGATAGATCAACCATGATTGAATGGCGGAGTAGACTTGATGGGCCGAATGACCTAATTCTGCTCCTATCATTATGACTAACACTTTTCTGTAATTATTTTGGCTGTCTGAATACCTGTTGATGAGGAAGCAGTTAAAAATTCTGTAGTTATACAGCTGGTGATGTTTACTATTTAGGTCAGCTGACTGAGTTTCGATTTCCCATGGTGCAATTATATTTTTGCTTTAGTTGTTTCACTTTGATCTAATTGGATCCACTGACGCAGTACTTTATTGCTTTCCAAATCGAAAAGTTGTTGCTGTGGCACACTCTGTTTATTTTCCAACTGAGTTGATTTTAAACTTTTCAGTTGCTACAGAGACTTAATTTAGGGGGAGGAAATGTCCCATTTTTCAGTTACCCAAAGAAGTGGATGTTCTGAAATCCTAGAATTATTAGATATCAGCAATTTGCTTGCACTGAACGATACTGTAGCTAGTAAGAAAAATGCTTGGACCAAACACAGTAAGTACGATCACGTAATAATTCATATATAAATGGAAGATTGTGCAGAATTAATAACTGCTCCTGTTTGTCTGTAAATTGGCAAATAGATTTTTAATTATTTCTAAGAGCGTCATAATATCTCATAATAACCTTTGCGTGTAAATGTTCTTTTTAAACTATTTTTGGCACATAAACTCAACTCACTTCGTGAAAATTTGTATGTTTACACTTAATTAGGGTTTCCATTTGTTTAAAGCAATGTGTGAACTTTTATCTGGCAATATTTCAATAGAATTAAAAATACTGGTATTTATTTAATGCATATATTTATAGTTATTAATATTCTAGTGAAAGTATATTTTTCTAAAAAAGAGAAAGCATGGATAATTTCACCGTTTCCCCCCCCCCCCCAGTTTTAATTTATCTTGAAGTCAATGTATTGTAAAGATCATAAATGTTGCAGCTTTGTCGTTTATGCCATATGTTTTAGTATAAAGAGTACAAATAGATTATGACAGCATGGAATCAAGCAACTATATGCAGACTGTCTGGTGTCTACATATCTAATTCAAAGATGTCTGTGTGCTACTGTGCTGTGATTATGCAGTTTTCTGAATCTCGCCTCTCACAATTTCTCAAACATACATGATAATCTTTGACAAGATGTCCAATGTCATGTACTACCATTAATTAACATGTTAGGTTTAATTTTCAGCCACAGGAACACATAGCATGGAAACAGGCCCAACTTGTTCATGCCAATTAAGTTGGCATTCCAAGCTAGTACCATTTGCCTACATTTAGCTCAAAACACTTTCTATCCATATATTTCTCCAAATATCTTTTGGAAGTCATTAATGTATCAGTGGATGCCTTAGTGATAATTTTTCAAAAGTCTTTAGATTCTGGAGTAGTTCCTGAGGACTGGAGGGTAGCTAATATAATCCCACTTTTAAAAAAGGGAGGGAGAGAGAAAACGGGGAATTACAGACCAGTTAGACTAACATCAGTAGTGGGGAAACTGCTAGAGTCAGTTATTAAAGATGGGATAGCAGCACATTTGGAAAGTGGTGAAATCATTGGACAAAGTCAGCATGGATTTACAAAAGGTAAATCATGTCTGACGAATCTTATTGAATTTTTTGAGGATGTATCCAGTACAGTGGATAAGGGCGAAGCAGTGGATTTGCTATATCTGGACTTTCAGAAGGCTTTTGACAAGATCCCACACAAGAGATTAGTATACAAACTTAAAGCACACGGTATTGGGGGTTCAGTATTGATGTGGATAGAGAACTGGCTGGCAGACAGGAAGCAAAGAGTAGGAGTGAACGGGTCCTTTTCAGGATGGCTGGCAATGACTAGGGTGCCGCAAGGCTCAGTGCTGGGACCCCAGCTATTTACAATATATATTAATGATCTGGACGAGGGAATTGAATGCGAGATCTCGAAGTTTGTGGATGACACGAAGCTGGGAGGCAGTGTTAGCTGTGAGGAGGATGCTAGGAGGCTGCAAGGTGACGGATAGACTGGGTGAGTGGGCAAATGCATGGCAGATGCAGTATAATGTGGATAAATGTGAGGTTATCCACTTTGGTGGCAAAAACAGGAAAGTAGATTATTTGAATGGTGGCCTATTAGGAAAAGGGGAGATGCAACGAGACCTGGGTGTCATGCTACACCAGTCATTCAAAGTAGGCATGCAGGTGCAGCAGGCAGTGAAGAAAGCGAATAGTATGTTAGCATTCATAGCAAAAGGATTTGAGTATAGGAGTAGGGAGGTTCTACTGCAGTTGTATTCACTGAGACCACACCTGGAGTATTGCGTACAGTTTTGGTCTCCAAATCTGAGGAAAGACATTCTTGCGATAGAGGGAGTACAGACTGATTCCTGGGATGTCAGGACTTTAATATGAAGAAAGACTGGATAGAGTCGGCTTGTACTCGCTAGAATTTAGAAGATTGAGGGGGGATCTTATAGAAACGTACACAATCCTTAAGGGGTTGGACAGGCTAGATGCAGGAAGATTGTTCCCGATGTTGGGGAAGTCCAGGACAAGGGTTCACAGTTTAAGGATAAGGGGGAAATCTTTTAGGACCGAGATGAGAAAAACATTTTTCACACAGAGTGGTGAATCTGTGGAATTCTCTGCCACGGAAGGTAGTTGAGGCCAGTTCGTTGGCTATATTTAAGAGGGAGTTAGATGTGGCCCTTGTGCCTAAAGGGATCAGGGGGTATAGAGAGAAGGCAGGTAAGGGATACTGAGTTGGATGATCAGCCATGATCATATTGAATGGCCGAATGGCCTACTCCTGCACCTATTTTCTATGTTTCTATGTTTCTATCCACCTCGAACTTCCTCTGGCAGCTTGTCCCTGATATGTACTACTCTCTGAGTGAAAAGGTTGCCCCTGAAATCCATCTCAAATCTCTCCCCTCTCATCTTAAGCTTATACCCTCTAGTTTTAGAATCTTCTATCCTGAGAAAAAGACTGCAAGCATTCACTTTATCCATGTCCTTCATGATTTTGTGTGCCATCCCTCAACCTTCAATGCTCCAAGAAAAATGTTCCCAAGTTATCCAGCTTCTCCCTATAACACAGGCCTACAAGTCCCAGTAACCTCCTGGTGAAAGTGGTCTTGACATTTTATGCCAAGGCACAGTCTCATGCACCTCAAGAAAGATTATTCTTAACGTTTCCATGCTGAGTGGGAGAGGTGGAGCGCAAGACTGAGAACAAAGAGGACATCAGATGAAATGACTTGTGTCTCAACTTGCATCTTCCAACCACAACCACTAATGAATATGCATGAATATGAACATGAATAAGTATATTGGCCAAGTATTCACATACAAGGAATTTGCCTTGGTGCTCCATCAGCAAGTGACAACATGACATATACTGATAGTTAGGAATGAGACATAAAGCATTAAACATTAATAATGAAACATAATCATTAAACATGTGAATTAAATAAAATACCAGAGCAAAAGGAGGCTACATATTTTTGGTTATTGAGTAGAGCTACGACTCGTGGGAAAAAGCTGTTTTTATGTCTGGCTGTGGCAGCTTTGACAGTCCGGTGTCGCCTTCCAGAGGGAAGTGATTCACATAATTTGTGGCCAGGTAAGAAGGGTCGGAGATGATCTTGCCCGCTCGCTTCCTGGCCCTTGCAATGTACAGTTCGTCAAAGGAGAGGAGAGAGTATGCGGTGCTCCTATGCTGAGGGTCTGTGAGTCCGAGATGTGCTTTCCCAGCCTCACATGCTGCTTCCTGTCTGTCAGGAAGTTGGTGATCCACTGACAGAGAGGTTCAGGCACCGTCAAGTTGGAGAGTTTGGAGTGTAGTAGCTCTGGCACAATGGTGTTGAATGCAGAGCTAAAATCAACAAACAAAATCCTTGCATAGGTCCCCTGGCGGTCTGGGTGCTGGAGGATGAAGTGAAGGCCAAGGTTGACTGCATCATCCACTGATCTATAACTGGCTCAGTATGCAAACTGCACAGGGTCCTGCAGGGTGTTTGCGATATTTTTCAGCTTGACCAGCACAAGTCATTCAAGGGTCGTAATAATTATAGAGGTCAGTGCGACAGGCCTATGATCATTAAGACCAGTAATCGTTGTATTTTTTGGTACAGGACAATAGTGGAGACTTTGCAACAGGCAGGGACAGTACAGGTTTTCATGGACTGGTTGAAAATGTCTCTGTATACTGGTGCCATTTGTTCAGCAGAGAGCTTGAGGATAGAGGGGGAAACATTGTCCAGTCCAGAGATTTCTGGCTTTTCTGTCTTCTGAACAGCCTCTCCACCTCCTCAATTTCTACTGTTAGTGATGGAGAAGTGGCCAGATTGATGTTGGGCAGCAAGGAGGGGTGGGTAGAGGACGAGGGCTCAGTCTTTGCAGAATGGAGTCAGTCTGTAAGTGGGTGTTAAGTGGTGATTGGAGGGGGGTGGGTGGGGAATGGTTCAGTCTTTGCAAACTAGCGTCAGGCTGACGATTGTCCAAGGAGCGGGGGACTTTCCTCATGTAGCTGGTGATTTCTTGCAAGCCCTTCCAAACTGAAGAAGAGTCACTAGCTGAGAACTTGCTCCTCAACTTCTCAGAGTACCTTTCCTTGGTATCTCTGATTCCTCTTCTCAGTTTGCACTTGGCCTGCCTGTAGAGGTCTGCATCCCCGCTCCTGTAGGCCTCATCTTTAGACTGGCAGAGCTGTCTGAGTCCTGCTGTAAATCAGGGCTTGTCGTTGTTAATACATAATTGTCAATAGGTGCAGGAGTAGGCAATTTGGCCCTTCGAGCCAGCACCGCCATTCAATGCAATTATGTGAGCCAAATCCGAGTCCTGGTAGGAATGCAACTGTCCTCACAAAAGCTAACATATGGTGTCACAGCGTCCGTATACTCATCGAGGCTTGTGGTTGCTTCCCTGAACACATTCTAATCAGTGCAGTCAAAGCAGGACAGTGGGTTTTCAATGCCCTCGCTTGTCCACCTTTTCAGAAAAGGTGTTAAAAAATAGAACAGATGCTAAATATGTAAAGTTGATTTCAACACCATGTAATAGATTAGAGAAGATTGAAACAGAAGTTTACTGTGTGTAGGAGGAACTGCAGATGCTGGTTTAAACCAAAGATAGACACAAAACGCTGGAGTAACTCAGCAGGACAGATAGCATCCCTGGAGAGAAGGAATGGGTGACGTTGACGTAGATAAATAACAATTAATAAAATATATGCATAAAAATAACGATGAAAGTATGAATATTAATTTCACTCAATTTAGGTAGCCCCGGCATTCCCTCTCTCTCTATCCCTCCCCCACCCAAATCGCACTAGCTTCTTGTTTTCACTCAACGAACAGCCAACAATCACCTGTTTCCTTTATTATCATTACTTTTTTGCATTTCTTTTATTCATTGTTCTTTATCTCTCTCCATCATCGTCTATATCTTTCATTTCCCTTATCCCTAACCAGTCTGAAGAAGGGTCTCGACCTGAAACGTCACTCATTCCTTCTCTCCAGAGATGCTGCCTGCCCCGCTGAGTTATTCCAGCTTTTTGTGTCTACCTAGAAGCTTCCTATGGTTGGTCTACTTTCAGCAGCCAGGGTGCACAATAATGACAGCACCAATCCATCCCTGACAGCAAAGCAACATATGATGAGTGTTTGACAGCACTGGGCTTGTACTCGCTGGAGTTTATGATGAGGGGGACCTCATTGAAACTTCCCGAAAGGCCTTGATAGAGCGGATGTGGAGAGGATGTTTCCACTCGTGGGGGAATAAAAGGACGTACCTTTAGGAAGGAGATAAAGAGAAATTTCTTTAGTCTGCGGGTGGTGAATCTGTGGAACTCATTGACACAGAAGGCTATGGAGGCCAAGTCAATGGATATTTTTAAGACAGAGATTCTTGATTACCACATGTGTCAGGGGTTATGGGGAGAAGGCACGAGAATGGGGTTGAGAGGGAAAGAAAGATCAGCTGTGATTGAATGGCGGAGTAGACCAGATGGGCTGAATAGCCCAATTCTACTATCACCTATGAACTTATCAACCCATTAGTAGGGCAAAGATGAGAGAGAGAAACAGCACTAGATGCTAGACCCTCCTTTTCATTTGATGAAAACTTTTGTTGTCTGATGTGTCTTTACTCAATTCTGAGAATGAGTAAATTAATTAAATGACAGTTGTGTATAGTTTCTGTTTGTTGTGAGTGAGAAGCATTTATTGCACATTTTTGTTTAAATAGTTTATGGAGTGACTTCAGGGTCAGGGGATTTTGGCGCCTTTATTTGTTTTGGAATCTTTTTTCTTCCTTGTGTCTCTAGCAATTACTGCCCATTTCTATTTGTCCTTGAAGAGAGGTGGCTGAGCCACCTTTATGAAGCACCAACATTCACAAGAAGGTTATTCCAACCTTTTGTATGAATTCCACGATTTAGTCAAAGCTTCAATGAAGCTACACAGTATTTACAAAATAGGGCAGTATATGACAAGGAAAAGACTTGGCAAGGAATTTGAAAGAGATGGAACTCTCCTGAAATATTCTGGCCAGATATATAAGAAGACTAGACTAAGTGGGACCCGTTGGGTTCCATGTTCACACGGGAGGCTGGTCCCCCAATGCAATATTCCACCTCTCCACCAATTCCAATATTGGTGGCCAGTAGGGGGGGGGGGGGGGGGGTTCTGGGGCACTGGTATAGGTGTTGTTGGCTGCAGGGACTACTGATCTCCAGAGGGCTAGTATGGATATTGTGGGCCAAATGGATTCTTGGGGTGGCAGCTCAGTCCCTCAAGCCTGATGTGCTGGCAGCTCCCTCACGGCTGGTGGGCTGGCAGTTGACTCACGGCTATTCCTTGAAATTCCATTTCAAGCAGGGTGCAAGGCCACCAAATTCAAGTGCAGTTTCTTACCTCTGTGAGCAGGGTGCAAGGCCACAAAATTCAAGTGCTGTTTCATACCACTTCAAGCAGGGTGCAAGGCCACAAGATTCAGGTTCAGTTTCCTACCACTTCAAGCAGGGTGCAAGGCCACCAAATTAAAATGCAGTTTCCAACCACTTCAAGCAGGGTGCAAGGCCACCCAATTCAAGTGCAGTTTCATACAATTTAATGCAGGGTGCAACAACACCACATTCAAATGCAGTTTCATACCATTTCATGCAGGGTGCAAGGCCACCACATTCAAATGCAGTTTCATAACATTTCAAGCAGGGTGAAACCACCATAAAACCACCCAAAACACCACACACAGTTCAGTAGACATTCAGTGTGTTCAGTTGATTCACAGCTCAGACAGAGTCGTGACCTCTCCCTCCCCCATCATGCAGAGACTGAGCCACACCCACACTTCCGGGTTTTATAATCTCTCCCCCTCCCACCGGAAAAGGTGTGGCCTTCATGGCATGATTGACAGGAGAGAGATTCTCAACATTTTTTAAACACTAATAAAACTTTTATTTTTAATTGATGGGAAGAATCCTCAGCACCTGATGAGTGGAAGGGGGCTGAGTAAGATGGCCACAAATCACAGCCGTAAGTGGTAGTGTTTTATCTAAAATCAATATAGTGCAAAGGGGAAGTTTGCAGTGCCTTTTTACTTCAACCCAAACCCGCCCCCAAACAACCATTTGCAGTGCCTTTTTACTTCAACCCAAAACCCCTCCAAACAACCATTTGCAGTGCCTTTTTACTTCAACCCAAATCCCCCCAAACAACCAATTTGCAGTGACTTTTTACTTCAAACCAAAACCCCCCAAACAACCATTTGCTTGGGGGGTAGGTTTCTTTTTGTTGAATCGTTGGGATTTTCTTATTCAGGGAAGTGGGAAGTAATCCATCACGCTCCTCCTTGTATTCTGTTGATACTGCAAAAATGTTGGGAAGGCAGCAGATTAATCACTCACCACAGAGTATGCAATATTTGACCATATCATGTTGCCAAATCATGATAAGTAAAGTAAAGTAAAGTAAAGTATCCTTTATTGTCATTCAGACCTTTTGGTCTGAACGAAATTTCGCTCCTGGCAGTCCTACATTTAATAAATCAACAAAACACAATAAACACAAATTAACATCCACCACAGTGAGTTCACCAAGCACCTCCTCACTGTGGTGGAAGGCAAAAGTCTTAAGTCTTTGTGACTTCCCTCCTTGCTCTCCCTCTGCGCTGAGGCGATCCAGGCCTCCAATGTTGTGACCCCACCGGGTGATGGTAAGTAAGTCAGTCCCGCGGCTGAATCCGAGCTCTGCGAACGGGCCGGTTCAACGGGGTGGTTGAAGCTGCCGAAGCTCCCGCCCTCCAGTCCAGCGGATGAAGCTGTTGCCGTGGGAGCTCCGAAAAAACAGGTCACCAACCTGTGACCTGCGAACTCCCGACGATGTTGTCTGCTGGCCCCGCGGCCGAACCTCCGAGGTCGGGCCGCCGTACAGCCGGGACACTTCCTCAGCCCCGAGTCGGGCCTTCACTGCCGGGACACCTCAGCCCCGAGTCAGGCCGTCACCACCGCTGGAGCCCGCCACTTCCAGGCACTTGGTGATTGTGTACTACCAATGTACTTGGTGATAGTATACTATTTTAAAGGCAAGTGGACAGACTTCCTTATGTTAGATAGGATCAATGGCTTTCACTCCTCTGGTAACATGTATCCTCATTTATTAATGGTGACCAGACTTTCTTGCACCTGGGGAGCAATGAACAGGATGAACATGACATATAACGATAGGCCTGCACTTCACCCTCCAGCACCTAGACAGCCAGGGGACCTATGCAAGGATTATGTTTGTTGATTTTAGCTCTGCATTCAACACCATTGTGCCAGAGCAACTGCAATCCAAACTTTCCGAGTTGACTGTGCCTGAACCCCTCTGTCGGTGGATCACCAGCTTCCTGACAGACAAGAGCAGCATGTGAGGCTTGGAAAACACATCTCGGACCCGCAAACCCTCAGCATAGGAGCATCGCAAGGCTGCGTACTTTCCCCTCTCCTCTACTTTCTCTACACCAATGACTGCACCTCCACTGACTCTTCTGTCAAGCTTCTCAAGTTTGTAATCGACACAACCCTGATTGGACTGTTCCAGGATGAGGAGGAATCTGCCTACAGACAGGAAGTAACACACCTGGCATCCTGGTGCCATTGCAACAACCTGGAGCTCAATGCTCTTAAGACAGGGGAATTGATTGTAGACTTTAGGAGAGTTCCCCCTCCCCTCACCCCGCTCACCATCAACAACACCACAGTCACATCTGTGGAGTCTTTTCAGTTCCTGGGAACCGTCATCCCCAATGACCTTGAATCTGCCACAGGCAATGATGGTCCAATTCTAAACAGCCATCATAGAGTCTGTCCTCAACTTCTCCATCATGGTCTGGTTTGACTCAGCCACCAAACACGACATCCAGAGGCTGCAGCGAATCGTCCGATCAGCTAAGAAGGTTATTGGCTGCAACCATCCCTCCATTGACGAACTGTACACTGCAAGGGCCAGGAAGTGAGTGGATAACTTCATCTCCGACCCCTCTTACTCTGGCCACAAACACTTTGAGGTGCTTCCCTCTAGAAGGCGACTCCAGACTGTCAAAGCCGCCACACATAAAAACAGCTTTTCTCCACGAGTAGTAGCTGTACACAATAACCAAAAGTCAGTAGCCTCATTTTGCTCTGGTAATTTATTTCATTCACATGTTTAAACTGTAATGTTTTATTATGTTGTCATTCTTAATTGTTACCGTGTGTCGTGTTGTCACTTGCGAGCGGAGCACCAAGGCAAATTCCTTGTATGTATACATACTTGGCCAATAAATTAATTAATTCATTAATTCATTCATTCATTGCTCGAGACATGTTAACTATTCTCATTGTGGCAGAGGCTTTCCTGAGATAAGATGTAATCTCAAACGTTCAGCTGTTAATTGGAAACAGGGCCTTCGGCCCACCGAGTTCGCACCGACCAGCGATCTCTGCACATTAACACTACCCTACACACACTTGGGACAATTTTACGTTGATACATTCATAACAAGCCAATTAACCTACAAACCTGTTTGTCTTTGGAGTGCAGGAGGAAACTGAAGATCTCGGAGAAAACCCACGCAAATCACAGGGAGAACATACAAACTCCGTACAGACAGCAGTCAGGATCAAACCTGGGTCTCTGGCGCTGTAAGGCAGTAGCTCTAGTATGCCACTGTGCCGCCCTAAATTCGCTGATTGTTCAGACACATACACACTATTTTTTTTAAATTTCAGACACATAAACACTATCTCCTTTGGGTAGTAACATCGGACTGTGGTGTACAATTATGCTGAACAGCTGAAGTAGTAAGTGCTCACCGTTAAAACAAAGCAAATCGTGCAGCACATTCTGCCTGTAGAATGCTAAATGTAGGAAGCAGAGAGTTGTGCAAATTGTTATTTTCTCCTCTATAATGCTTTGCGATATCCCAAAAACTCTGTATTGGATTTCATTCTAGGGTGTGAAATAGTTTTAATTATATATTTATTTCCACTTGATGACCCAGAAAATATTAGGGCATATAGTGTCATACATCTTAATTATTCCTTTACAGTTTTCTTAACACAAGAAAATTACTTTGGAAACGGTGGAATCTTAAACCTTCTATTTCTAATATCATTGCAGATTTTAACGACATTCAATTAGCATTTTTTTTTCATTTGTTTTTCTTACTCTCTTTTACCGTTCCCTTAAACTATCTTTCTTTCTGCTGCTTTACTTCACTTTCTATCCAATGGTTTGCCATAACATTTATTGCTCTGATTTACATGTATTTGTTTAAAATTTACATGGCTGAAGGGGTTGATTGAAGAGAGATCTCTCATTTGTCTTAACACAGACATAGAAAGCACTCATACTGGTCCCAGATCCCCTTTAGAGGTTATTGCATTGTAAAGGAAATTTATATTACTGCCCAAAAGCCATTAAAAAGGTCTGTTGGCATCTTTAAGCTAAATAGATTCATACAACGGCTCGAAGGGCCGAATGGCCTACTCCTGCTCCTATTGTCTCTTCTCTAACAGGGACACAACTCTTCACCTGCTGAGTCCATATTGACCATCATTTAGCCATTTACTCTAAGCAATCTCCCGTTATTCCATTTTATCTCAGCCATATTTCCTTCAATTCCCGGTAACGTCTACAATTTATCACACATATGGGGCAATTTATTGTGGACAATCAACCTTCCAACAGGCACATCTTTCAGGATGTGGGGATATGATTGCGTGGGGGTGGGCGGTGGGCAGAATCCTGAACACTGGGATAAATCCCACATTGTCACAGAGAGAACGTACAAATTCCACAAAGATAATGTCAGAGGCTAGGGTTGAACTGGGAGGTAGCAACCCCCGCAGCAGTGTCAATGAAATCAATGAGCACATTCCTTCCTTATTGACACCAGACTCTGGGCATCATCCTATTACTGAAAATATAGCAACTGGTAATATTCTCATTCCCATTTACTTTCTTTGTGAGCTATGGATTGAATGTATTATTAATTTAAAAAAAATATTACTTTCTGTCAAATGTAAGTACTGTGCACAGATCATGCTTATCCTTTTAAAATTTTCTTGTAGAAGCCATCAGAGTCATTCTGAACTACAGCCAAAGTGCCGAAGAGCTCCTAAAACGCAGGAAAGTTCTGCGAAAGTCAATATTGAAGTACTTAACAGATCATGGTGTGACTGTATCTACTTCAGCAGGCAAACAACAGCTTATTGATGATGCCTTGAAATATTGGTCGAAGCTGGACTGCAAAAGAAAGCAATTAGCAGCTGAAAGACAACTCCAAGATCGAGGTCAAAAACGGACGAAGGACATGGTACAGAAGTCAGTGAAGGATGCTGCAAAAAAAAAGCTAACATCCCCGGGGCCCATAACCACAGAGACAAGAGAGTCAGGGAAGACGAGACAGACAGAGGAACAGGAGAAAAAAGAGGAGGAACAGGCAAGGAAAAGTGACGAGCAACGTGGAAGACAAACAGATGGGCCAATTTTGAAGCAACCACACTGCCAAATGAAAATGAAGATGAACATACATGTGAACGTAACACCGGTAATTCATGTGGCATCAAAAGTTATTTAGCAGCGTGAGAAGATTGTGTCCTTGTCTCTGAATTATTAGTATTTCATGAAGATTTATTGTTCATAGCCATAAATGAAATCCTTTGCAGCTCAAAAAACCATAATGCTCAAAGGAAGACACAATGTGCTATCTAGACAAAAAATCTGTGAGAGTTTGTGGAGTAACTTTTTAAAAACTAGTTTGAGGGGTGATTAATGGTCGGCATGGACTTGTTGGGGTGAAGAGATGAGAATGAGACTTGTTCTGCACATCTCCTTTGAATGTTGTCTCTCTCACTTTAAAGCTATGCCCTCTAATCTTTAATATGTCCACCATGGGGAAAAAAGTATTGACTATCTACCCTACCTATGCTACTCATAATTTTATATATTTCAGTCAGGTTTCCTCTCACCCTCCAATGTTATAAAGAAAACAACCCACGTTTTTCCACCCTCTCCTTATGACTAATACCCTCTAATCCAGGCAGTAATCTGGTTAATATGTTCTGCACCCTCTCCAAAACCTCCACATCCTTCCTATTATGGGGCACCCATAACTGTGTACCAAAGGCAGAGGAAAATAATGTTTGGAGTGTTTGTTTAAGAAGGACCTGCAGCTGCTGGAAAATCGAAGGTAGACAAAAATGCTGGAGAAGCTCAGCGGGTGAGGCAGCATCTATGGCGCGAAGGAAATAGGCGATGTTTCGGGTCGAGACCTTTCTTCAGACTGAAGAAGGGTCTCGACCCGAAACGTCGCCTATTTCCTTCACTCCATAGATGCTGCCTCACCCGCTGAGTTTCTCCAGCATTTTTGTCTACCTTTGGTGTGTTTGAATGGTTTAAGAGATTCAGCATGGAAAGAGGCCCTTTGGCCCACCAGGTACACGCCAATTACCAATCACCCGTTCATGCTAGTTAAGGTCATAAGGAATAGTAGAATTAGGCCATTCGACCCATCATGCCTATTCCACCATTCAATCATGGCTGATCTATCTCTCCCTCCTAACCCCATTCTCCTGCCTTCTCCGCATAACCTCTGACACCTGTAGTAATCAAGAATCTATCTATCTCTGCTTTAAAAATATCCACTGATATGGCCTCCACATCCTACTGTGGCAAAGAATTCCACAGATTAACCATGTTCTGACTGAAGAAATTTCTCCTCATCTTCCGAAAAGAAGGTCCTTTCATTCTGAGTTATCCCACCTTTGCAACCGCACCCTCCACACCTGGGGAAATTTTATAGAGGAGAATTAATATTGGTGGCATTTTGGGTTGGGACCCTCCTACTGGATGGAGGTCTGAAGACTAGTCTGAGACTAGATTCATGTTATGCCCCTTTTATCGATACTACACACTACATGCAATTTATAGCAGCCACTCAACCTACAAACCCACACGTCATTGGGATGTGGGAGGAAACCGCAGCACCCAGAGGGAGCCTAGGCAGTCGGAGGGAGAACGAGCAAACTGCTCGCAGACAGCATCCGAGGTCAGGATCGAACCCGGTCTCTGGCGCTGACAGCAACTCTAACAGCTGCTTACAGGTGCCTCCCTTTGATTGGTCTACTTAGTCCGAGTTTGTGTCGAGTCACTTCAATGTTTTTGGAGCAGAAAAAATCTATTCTGCATGCTTAAACGACAAAGAACTGCATGGTTATTTAACTCTCCATTGTTTGGCATTCAATATATTCACTCAAATGACTTGTCATTTTCGTTCTTGTTCAAAAAAAAGCTGACTTTATTATTTTTCCTTAATACCCTGAACAGTGTCTGCAACCACCCAAGGTTGTGATTGTGGGAGGCTCCAAAAGCGGTGACATGGGCAAGCAGTTCTGCCAATGGTTCTTTAACCTCCTGAATTCTCAAAACCCTTCCTTCGGACAGCAGGCTGAGGCGTGGGGGCCACAGCACTTCTGCGAAGATGCAATGCTCCATTTCACCCACTGGGTCAAGGAAACCCAAACGGAACAACATCAGAGTTCAGCAAAGGTCAGCCTGCGCCTGCTGTCCCTGGCGAAAGATGAACAGCTGCTCTTCAACCCAAATGTCAGCCACAGTGGCATGAGATGTGCAACCTCTCCACATGGAGTAGTTGCCATAGCAGTGGCCGGCACCGTTCACAAGGACGGGCAGTGCCTGGGTATTTTTGAGCAGGTCTTTGGGCTCATCCGCACAGCGGTTTGTGGGAACAACTGGAAAATCAGGTTTGTTAAACTACAGGTGAAAGCTTTTACAGGTCAGCAGCGAAACGTCCAACCCAGTGTGTCTGTTCAGATGCCTGAGCTGCAAGCCTATCTCAATGAATTCATTGCACTTCTTAAGTAAATATATTTTAGTTTAGTTTAGATTTAGAGATACAGCACGGAAACAGGCCCTTCGGCCCACCAAGTTAACACTGTCCTACATACACTATGGACAATTTACACATACACCAAGCCAATTAACCTATATACCTGTACATCTTTGGGAAGAAACTGAAAACCTCGGAGAAAAACCATGCTGGCATGGGGAGTACGTATAAACTCTGACAGACAGCACTCGTAGTCGGGATCGAACCTGGGTCTCCGGCGCTGCAAAGGCTGTAAGGCAGCAACTCTACTGCTGCGCAACCGTGCTACCCCATGAAATTTATCTTGTAAATCATTTGCAACCCTGAGAGGTGCTTGAAGGTTTGGTACCTAATCAAAGGTCATGGGTCAGCATTTAGCTGCATCAGGTTGACACTGAATAGTAACGTTGAAAACTATCCCCTCAATTTTGAGATGATATCACTTTCATCTATGAGAGTTCTGGCAAAACTTCACATTTACCTAAATATGGTGATCGTAAGAACCTAATTACGATCACCCAAACAGGTTCGGCTCAAGACTGTTAAGGGACAATCTTCTCTTCTCGCTTTCCCACAAATCTACTCTGCCACGGTTCGACACACAGGCCGCATTCAGACCGCAGGTAGAGAAGCGAGGCAACAGCCCCCCCCCCCCCCCCCCACACACATCTACCTCGAACATTTGCATCAAACCTTCTTATCTCTCCCATAGCCACAACTCCAGCTCCACTGTCTCCTCCCATTATGATTTTCCACATGAATTGAAGAAACAGGAAAAAGGTGGCATTAAATTTGCATCTGTGTCTATGATGCCCAGCCCTCGCCCTACATCAGTACCATCACCATGTCACGGCCTCAGGGAGGTAACAACCAAGCAGAGGGCATCACAGCCCCCCGCCCCCCCCATCCCCGTATTGATAGCAGTTCTGAATATTACTGAGACAAGAAAGGGCTCAGCCGTAGACACAGTACGAAGGAAGTTCTGCATAATCAGCTGAACCCAAGGTCACCTCCGTCAAAGTATGGCACCTTCTGCATTCCTGTTGTGACTACTAAGAGAGGAAACAAAGGGAAACTTAGACACACTGCTATCCTAACAAATCTAATACCTATTCCCTCCAAACCAAAACCAACCACAAAGCCTATCAATAATACCATTAGGACGGGTCTGCTTAACGTTAGGTCTCTTAATAACAAATAATTTTTAGTCAATTATGTTATTATCACCTCTAAACTGGATTTTATGTTTTTAACTGAAACATGGCTAGAACAAAATAACAGTGCAAACATTCTAATCGAGACAGCTCCTCCCAACTATAACTTTTTTGATGTATGTAGATCTGGAAAAAGAGGTGGAAGGGATTGCTGTTATATTTAACAATATATTTCAGGGGAAACAGATGTCACTTGGTGATTTTCCATCATTCGAATACCTTTGTGCTGTATTGAAATGTTCCCCCAGAGTTCTCCTATTAATTATTTACAGGCCACCTAAATATCTTGCAAACTTTTTCGATTACTTTACAGAATTATTGTTTATTATCTCCACTGACTTTGACTGTCTAGTTATAACTGGTGATTTTAATTTTCATACTGATGATTTGAATGACAAGGGTGCAAAATAACTTTTTACCATTTTAGACACATTTGAACTGTCTCAACATGTGAAAGAGGCTACTCATTGTAAGGGGCACACCCTGGACTTGATTATCACAAAGGGTCTCAAAGTTTCTGATATTTTTGTGACAGATCCTTCATTGTCTGACCACTTCTGTGTTTTTTGTTTTTAAATATATCACGACATACAGATAAAATCAAATACTGTCAAAAAACGGTATATAAATGAACATTCTAATGTACTCTTTAAAAATGCCATCTCCTTGTTACCACCTTTAAACCCATGTTCTGCTGATGATCTTGTAGATAACTTTAATTCCAAAATTATGAAAGTTATAGATGTCATTGCACCTGTTACGGTTAAAACGATCTCTGGTAAGCAAAAGGCACCCTGGAGAAAAGCTGCTTTTGTAACAGCCCGGAAAAGAGAATGCCGGAAAGCTGAACGCATCTGGCGGAAAACAAAACTTCATATTCACCATGACATCCACAAAGAGAGCCTCTGTGCCTACAATTTAGACTTAAAAAATGCTAGAGAAACATTTTTCTCCAATATCATTAACAACAACACTGATAAGGCAAAGACCCTATTTGCAACTGTTGACAGACTGACCAACCCCCCAACACAAATACCACCTGAACTCCATTCCACGCAGAAATGCAATGAGTTTGCATTCTTTAATACTGATAAAATTGAAGGCATTAGACGTGCCATCAATATCTCCACTTCAAACAAAAATGTTGGATCACCACCCTGTTTAGGCAACAGTAACGTGGCAATGATGACATGCTGTAATGTCATAGACGCTAAAACCCTTGTGGAAACGGTGACACAACTAAGGCCATCCACCTGCTGCCTTGGTGCTTTACCCACCAACTTTTTTAAGAATGTTTTTGACTGCCTAGCAATAGACATACTGCAAATAATTAACTGCTCTCTTCAATCAGGCAATTTCCCAAAAGCCTTGAAAACTGCAGTTTTAATAAACCCCCTTTAATAAAGCGGAGCCTAGATGCCTCTATTATTAACAACTATAGACCAATATCAAACCTACCTTTCATAAGTAAAATAATTGAGAAAGCTGTCCTCCAGCAACTTAATCACTTCCTGGCTTCAACTGGCTGCTATGACAAATTCCAGTCAGGATTTCGACCCCTTCATAGCACCGAGACCGCTCTTATTAAAGTTGTAAACGACATCCGTCTTAACACAGACTCTGGCAAAATTTCAATATTAATGCTATTAGACCTCAGTGCTGCATTCGACACTGTTGATCACTCAATACTTTTGGACAGGTTGGAAAAATGGGTGGGGCTTTCAGTCACAGTTTCAAGTTGGTTCAGGTCATATCTACAAAATAGGAACTATTTTGTTTCCATTGGCGACTTTGTATCAGAACCAACCACCGTGACGTGTGGAGTCCCACAAGGTTCGATCTTAGGACCCTCTTTATTCAACATCTACATGCTCCCACTAGGGCAAACCATGCAAAATAATAATATTGACTACCACTGCTATGCCGATGACACTCAAATCTATGTAGCGCTATCACCAAATGACTATCGCCCCATAGATCTGCTGTGCCAGTGCATTGAGCACGTCAAAGACTGGATGTGCCAAAATGTCCTTCAACTAAATAGGGACAAAACAGAGATAATTGATTTTGGTGCTAAAAAAAGAAAGGCTTAAAGTAACCCAACACCTTCATTCTTTGTCCCTGAAAACCTCAAACAAAGTCAGAAATCTCGGGTTTTTATGGATTCACATTTACATTTCGACAGTCACATCAAATCAGTAACAAAATCGGCCTACTATCACCTCAAAAACGTAGCAAGACTAAGAGGACTCATGTCAGCTCAAGACTTAGAAAAACTTGTACACGCCTTTATTACTCGTAGGCTAGATTATTGTAACGGTCTCCTTGCAGGTCTTCCGAAAAAAACTGTCGGGCAGCTACAGCTAGTTCAGAACGCTGTTGCTAGAGTTCTAACAAAGACCAAAAAATTTGAACACATTACACCAATTCTTAAATCCTTACATTGGCTCCCTGTATGTCAGAGAATTGATTTTAAAATCTTGCTGCTCACCTATAAATCACTACATGGTTTAGGGCCAAAGTATATCACTGACATGCTTCCACTATATAAGTCTTCTAGACCGCTAAGATCTTCAGAGACCAATCCATTAGTGATTCCCAGAGTAAATACAAAACATGTGAAAGCAGGATTTAGTTACTATGCATCAAATAGCTGGAATAAACTTCCTGAAGATTTAAAACTTGCCCCAACTTTGACCACTGTTAAAACAAGACTGAAAACTTTTATGTTTACTTTAGCTTTTAGCTAAATCCTAACTACATTGCACTTTTAACTTTTGCACTTTTCTATAATGCATTTTTAACTTTGCTTTTATTTTCTTTTAATTTTTCTATTTTATTTCTTTTTTTAAATGATTTCATTGTATGACATGTTTTTATGTGAAGCACTTTGAGTCTGCCTCGTGTATGAAATGTGCTATGTAAATAAAGTTGCCTTGCCTAATTGTGTATCAATAGATTTTTCAAAAGGTAAATTAATCTATCCAAAAACATGAAAGCTCTCTGTAGACTGTTTCGAATGAACAGATCAATATATTTAATAAAATTAATATGTGCAGCATTAGAATTAAATCATTTGTGCATTTAACATAAATTATTTGATTGTTAAAGCAATATAAACAGGAATTTAATGCAAACAGCAATGAAAGCACTGAACATCGGCAGCTAATAAAGTTAAATCACTTCAATTGATCACGTACAATGAATTATTACTAAATTCACTTGATTGTCAAAGAAATATTTCCTTTTTCGAAGGCATTCCCTTTAGATCAAGGATGACCTGCTTTCCTCTTCAGTTCTGCAAGTGGCATGTCTCATAGGATCAGGGAGTAATATAATCAAACAGAAAGTAAACAGGCCCTTCGGCCCAACTCATCATTGGTGACTATGATCCCCGGTCCAAGGTAGTCCCATTGCCCACATTTGACCCATATCCCTACACATCCCTTTCAGAAGGCCTTCGATAAGGTGCCGCATGTGAGGCTGCTAAACACGATAAGAGCCCACAGTGGTGTTCCACAGGAGTCAGTGTCAGATCCGCTACTTTTCACTATATATGAATGATCTGGACGATGGAATTGATAGCTTTGTGACCAAGTTTGCAGATGACGCAAAGACAGGTGGAGAGGCAGGTATGTGTTGAGGAAACAGATCTAGGACAGATTGGGAGAGTGAGCAAAAAAGTGACAAATGGAATACAGCATAGCAAATCATTCCGTCATGCACTTTGGTAGTAGGAATAAAGGTGTACACTATTTTCTAATTTGGGAGAGGATTCAGAAATTGAAGGTGCAAAGGGACCTCAGAGTGCTGGTGCAGGATTCCCAAAAGGTTAGTTTACAGGGTACACAAAAGGCTGGAGAAACTCAGCAGGTGCAGCAGCATCTAAGGAGCGAAGGAGATAGGTGACGTTTCGGGTTGAGACCCTTCTTCAGACTGAACATCGGCAGCTAATAAAGTTAAATCACTTCAATTGATCACGTACAATAGTACATCACGTACAGTAGGCCATTCAGCCCTTCGAGCCTGCACCGCCATTCAATATGATCATGGCCGATCATCCAACTCAGTATCCCGTACCTGCCTTCTCTCCATACCCCCTGATCCCCTTAGCCACAAGGGCCACATCCAACTCACTCTTAAATATAGCCAATGAACTGGCCTCAACTACCCTCTGTGGCAGAGAGTTCCAGAGACTCACCACTCTCTGTGTGAAAAATGTCTTTCTCATCTCGGTCTTAAAGGATTTCCCCCTTATCCTTAAGCTGTGACCCTTGTCCTGGACTTCCCCAACATCGGGAACAATCTTCCTGCATCTAGCCTGTCCAACCCCTTAAGAATTTTGTAAGTTTCTATAAGATCCCCTCTTAAATCTCCTAAAATTCCAGGGACCTCATTGAATAATGAAAGGCCTGGAAAGAGTGGATGTGGAGAGGATGATTCCAGTCGTTGGAGAGTCCAGGACTGGTGGGCACAGCCTCAGAATAAAAGGATGTACCTTTAGAATGGAAATGAGGAATTTCTTTAGCCAGGTTAGGGGGCCTCTATCGAATTCATTGCCACAGAGGCTGTGGTGGCCAAGTCAATGGTATTTTTAACGTAGATATTGATAGGTCCCTGATTAATAAGGGGATAAAAAGGTTATGGGAGATGGGAGAAGGCAGAAGAAAGAGGTTGAGAGGGAAAAAGAGATCAGCCATGATGAATGGCGAAGCAGACTCAATGGGTAAGTCGCCTAATTCTGCTCCTATGTCTTATGATTTTATAATCTGATGATCAAACCTTTCCTATCCATGTTTCAAAATAATCTGTGTCTGTGTGAATTATTTTACTATGGGCTGATCAAAGGATTTGAGTTTAGGAGCAAGGATGTCCTACTGCAGTTGTACAGGGCCCTGGTGAGACCACACCTGGAGTATTGTGTGCAATTCTGGTCTCCTAATCTTAGAAAGGACATTTTGCTATTAAGGAAGTGCAGCGTAGGTTCACCAGGTTAATTCCTGGGATGGCGGGGCTGACATATAATGAAAGAATGGGTCGACTGGGCTTGTATACACTGGAATTTAGAAGGATGAGAGGGAATCTTATAGAAACATATACAATTCTTAAAGGATTGGACAGGCTAGATGCAGGAAAAATGTTTCCGATTGGGGTAGTGCAGAAGCAGGGGTCATAATTTAAGAATAATGGCTGGGCCATTTAGGACTGAGATGAGGAAAAACGTCTTCATCCAGAGAGTTGTGAATCTGTAGAATTCTCTGCCACAGAGGGCAGTAGGAGCCGATTCACTGGATGTTTTCAAGAGCGAGTTAGATTTAGCTCATGGGGCTAATGGAATCGAGGGGTATGGGAAAAAGGCAGGAAGGGGGTACTGATTTTAGATGATCAGCCATGATCATATTCAATGGCGGTGCTGTCTCAATGTCCTACTCCTGCACCTATTTTTCTATGTTTTCTATGTTCCTACTCAACTTTTGAATAGGACAAAGCTAAATCCTTCTGATGCGGAATCAAAAAGGCTAATACGTTATTTTCCTACCTCCAGTTCCCCTCCACCACCACTATAATTTCTGTCTGAAGAAGGGTTCTGACAAGAAGCATCACCTGTTCCTTTTCTCTGCAGCCTGACCCGCTGAGTTGCTCTAGCGTTTGTGAGCTCTCTAATACTTAGGAAAGGTTGATAATGGATGAAGAAAAGCAATAAATGTTCAGAAATAGGGCAGAAGGAGCACCTGAATTGGTTGGGCTTGAGTTTTAAAATAAAAAATATTACACTGAGGGTTAACTCAAAATGGATGATTGAAAATCAACAATTTGCTTTGTACTCTGCCTTGAGATTGTTGCGTTGAGCTTAAAGCAGCAAATAACAAACCTCTGGAGGAACTTAGCAGGGAATAGGGAGAGCGGGAAGAAAGTAATTGCTGACATTTCGGGCCACAGACTACTGATTCTTTACCGCCTGCGACAAATCCACTTTCCTCAAAGACTAATTCTCTCAAAACTCGAAATCTCTTGGAATCATTTGCAAAACAAATGTGGCAATGTTTGTTCTACGTGGATGCTGAACTTCTCGCATTCTAACTGCCTGTCTGAAACAGGTTTTTCAACAAACATTCGTGAACGCTGACGCATTGTACACCTTGGAATTAGCTAAAGCTTTCAGCAGCCATCTTGCAATCAGTGTTGGGATGGTCACCACCCTTAATTTAAGGACTATAGTTTACAGCCAGTTCATGGTATATTCCTGTATTGCTAAAATGAATCTCTCTCATGTTGGGTGGTTTATTATGGTCACTGAAATACAGCAAAAAACTCAATTTGCATTCCAAGCAGTCAAATCATACCTTAATCATGTGGAGAATTTGGGCATATTCAGAAAGACTGCACTTAAGTCAAGTGCTATAGGTATGGAGCAGAGGACCCGTCTTTTTTGTGAATGTGCTTTATATTCAATTGTTAATTTCTGTTTAGTCATAGATGACCTATCCTGAAAATTAGCAATATTTGATCCAATGTTACGATCAAGCCATGCACAAGTGTAACATGTACCAAAGCTTCAATCAGCAAGGTTGACATTCAGTGATCATTTTTAAGATAATAATTTTAATAGTGCTTTAGTTCTGGGGATATTTGAGTTATCACAACCACTTTCTTTCACAATATTTTCAGACTGTGCCTTCAGGGCTGCATGTGAAGAATTATTATTTTAAAATAAGAGAATTACACTGTGAACTGTGAGCGTGCTTCCTGCATAAATAAAATATCTTCATGGCAACAGGGAAAAAAAGCACGATTCTACCCATGCAATCACCGAACAATAAGTCCAATCCAAGAGTTCATTTGACTGTAATTGGAGCACTGGAGCACAACGTACAGCCCACAGGCCACATCCGCCCCTAGCTCCCTGTTCTGTGACGGTTCCTCAAACATGGTAACATGGGAGGACCTGCTAGTCCCACAGCTTCCTTCTATGTGGGAATTGAACTTCTATCATACTAAATGTGGAGGAAGGAACAGCAGATGGTGGTTTAAGCCAAAGATAGTCATAAAATTCCTGGAATAACTGAGCGGACAGGCAGCATCTCTGGAGAGACGGAATGGGTGACGTTTCGGGTCGAGACCCTTCTTCAGACTAGTTAGGGAAAAGGGAAACAAGAGATATAGAAGATGATGTAGAGAGATAAAGAACAATGAATGAAAGATATGCAAAAATGTAACGATGATAAAGGAAACAGGCCATTGCTAGCTGCTTGTTGGGTGAAAACGAGAAGCTGGTGCTACTTGGGTGGGGGAGGGATAGAGAGAGAGGGAATGCCAGGGTTACTTGAAGATAGATAAATCAATATTCATACCACTGGGCTGTAAGCTGCTCAAGCGAAATATAGATGACAAAATTTGACATAAGCTTAGAAAGTTGACACACACTACTCCTTGGCAATAACTAAATCAATAGCCATCTTGCAGTCAGTGCTATTTGTAAGCATAAAGCCATGAGCCATACATCACAGAAATAGGCCCTTCGACCCAACTTGTCATTGCTGACCAAATTGCTACAAAATCTGAGTTTGTCCCATTTACTTGTGTTTAACTCATATACCTCTGAATCTTTCCTATCCATGTACCTGCCCAAATGTTTAATTTAGCTTTGAAGTACTGCCTGGAAACAGGCAATTCAGCCCACAGAGTCCACACTGATCATCAATCACTCATTCACACTATTTCTATGTTATCCCACTTTTGCACCAATTCCCTACACACTAGGGACAATTTACAGAGGCCAAGTAACCTATAAACCTGCACATCTTTGGGAGGTGGAAGGAAACCGGTGCATCTGGAGGAAACCATGTGGTCACAGGGAGAACATGCAAACTCCACGCGTACAGCACCTGAGGTCAGGATCGATCCCGGGTCTCTGACATTGTGAGGTGGCAGCTCCATTAGCTGCATGACTGTAGCGCCCTCTTTTAGGCACTTAGACTATTTCAGACCATTAAGATTTGCATCTTTCATTCTTCCAATGACTATGTGTTCCTATATTTGTTTGAAGCCTGAAGCAAGAGATCAACAGCAATTTCAAGCAGAGGTGCAGCATGTTGTCATGGCAAAGTGAATCATGACGAGGTTAGTCAGCACACACCTTGTCAGACATGTTTGTGGAATGACATAGGTGGTGTTGAGCAGATCGGCTCAAGCTCAGTCACCAGCTCATGAAAGATTAATGAATACTATTTTACTTCGGAGTCACGTGAGTGACTACGTGAAGAGCCCGCCTCACGCTGGTAACGGCATGACGTCAACGCTGACGGCGGAAGGAGGAGCTGCGGTAAGGAGCAGCTCCTCGCAGCGGTCGGAACGGCCCGCAGGTAAGTGAAGTTGCATCGGGGCGGTTTTCAAGTTACGCTGGGTGCTCCAGCATCGAAAGTAAAAGTAAAAAATTAGACGTTAGCGTGCTGATTGAGCACAGATAATTTAACAAAAATGGAGAAATCGGGAAAGAAGGTTTCGCGGGTGAAGAGAGCCTCCCGGGGTGAAAGTAAATATATACGGGACGCGAACCTAGAGTGGACCCGGTTCCGATACCGCTGGCCACTGATTTACCCGATATAGAATTTCCAGATTCTCCAGAAATTATAACCACGGAGGAAAATGCTCCTAAGAAAAGCAAAAAAGAAAGCTGTGAGGCCCGTGGTTTCTGATGATTCTGATTCTGAAAGACCTCCAGACAATAAAACTATGTGGCTAAAAATGGAGCATATGGAGAAAGTTCTCCAAAATATTATGAGACAAGGGTCAAAGTACCCACATGAATCCCAAAAAATCCCTGAGGGGTTTGAATATGATGAATATGGCTGTGGGCCAAGTTGGGAATATGATACTCCAGACCCACGGCTGGAAGAAGTCTCATGGGATGATATCCCGATGGAATTAGGGCTGCAGAAGGCAGACCCTGCTGAAGTTGAAATGGCTTTTGAAAGCACGCCACAAAGTAAAAAGAAAAGGCTTGATGTGCCTGGGATAGCACAAGATTTTGCTATACCCGAAGGAAGTGGTGAGGCTATGGAAGAAAACCTAGCTGCCAATATAAAATTATATGGTATCTCACCAGCTTCACAATACTGTGATGAATGAATTATCAGAATCATATAAAAGCACCAGGCAATTGTGCCTCATTGGAAGTGCCTACGGTGAATCCGATGGTATGGGCGTCTATGACTCCAAGTATGAGAGCCCAAGAAGTGAAATTTCAAAAGGTGCTAAAATTATTTTCTGCTGCCATTACGGCATATGGCAGGCAAATGGAGAATCTGGAAATGGAAAAGATTTCAAAAAGATACTTTGGGCTTATTGTGCAATTCGTTTTATGAGATCAATTGCATGAGAAAAATGGCGATTCGGCCCATATTTTCACCCTAGATTTGCAAGCCTGTGTCAAGAAAGTGGAGTTCAAGCTCCTGGGTATTTGTTTGGAGAAAATCTGCCGAAACAGCTGAAACAGTTGGATGAAGAAGCTAAATATTTTAGCACTATTAAGCCTTTTGTCTTTGGACAAAGAAGAGGGTTTTCGGCCCGAAGGGGTTTTGATTTTCGTTATAGAGGCAGAAATTTGTCACGAAAATATTATCGTGCTGCGCAGGCCAGTGCTTCCCTGCATTCGGGAAGGAGGAGACCATCACGCTCTTATGGAGAGGTATTAAAGACTTCTATCCTTAAGGAAACTGTGGATGAATCTCCAGTTGGAGGGAGATTGCAAAAGTTTTATATAATGCCTGGCTTAATATTACTTCTGATCGATTTATATTACAAGCAGTTTCGGGAGCTATTACTATTTTTAAAGAAGGGGTCAATCCTCCTGTACAGAATAAACCTGCTTATGCTTATATGTTTTCTGCAGAAGAAAGAATGCAGATTAATGTGGAAATTGACAAATTATCCGGAAAAGGGGTAATTGAAAAAACTTGTGAACATAAGCATCAATTTGTCTCTAATATATTTCGCAGAGATAAGAAAGATGGTGGTTGTAGAATTATTCTAGACCTTACAGATCTAAATAAGTTTGTAGAATACAAACATTTTAAGATGGAGACATTCAGTACTGCAAAATATCTGATTTCAGCAGGTTGTTATATGGCTAAGATTGATTTGAAAGACGCCTATTATTCTGTAGCAATTCATCATCTTTTTCGGAGATACTTAAAGTTTTATTGGCAGGGGCAATTATGGCAGTTCAAAGCTTTACCAAATGGATTGAGTTCGGCTCCTAGACTCTTTACAAAACTGTTGAAACCAGTTTTTAGCCCAATTAAGAGCACAGAAACACATTGTAATGGCTTATCTGGATGATATTCTGATTATTAACGATAGTCAAGAGTCAGCTGAGCACTCAATTTCAGTTACTAAAGCTTTGTTTAAAGAGCTTGGATTCTTAATTCATCCAATTTAAGTCCCAGCTGCAGCCAGTTCAATCAATTAATTTTCTGGGGTTTGTAATTAACTCAGTGACTATGTTAGTTACTTTGCCAGCAAAGAAGGCAAATGATATTTTGCAAATGTGTAATTACCTCATTCACAAACCTTATCCCTCCATCCGAGAAGTGGCAAAAGTCATTGGTACACTGGTGGCAGCATTTCCGGCAGTGGAATTTGGGCCATTACATTATCAAAATCTTCAAAGGGACAAAGTAAGGGCTCTTAAAGATAAGGCAGGTCACTTTGACAGACCTATGCAATTAACAAGGAAAGCAGTATTGGAATTGCAATGGTGGGTTGAAAATGTCCCACAAGCTGCTAAGAATATCATGATTAAACAGCCTGAAATGGTTTTACAAACAGATGCTAGTGCTCTCGGATGGGGGGCCACAGATTTATCCTCCAGTTGTGGAGGTAGATGGAAAACTGAAGAACAAGTGTTTCTTCAAGAGTATGGTATTAACTATTTGGAATTATTGGGGGCCTTTTATGGGCTTAAAGCATATTGTTGTGCTAAACAAGGTCTGCATGTGTTAATACAGTTAGACAATAAAACGGCTGTGGCTTACATTAATCACATGGGGGGAGTTAGATCAGTATCATGTGATTGTCTGGTCAATGAGATATGGCAATGGTGTATTGATCGCAGATATGGATTTCAGCAAGCTATATTCCAGGTAAGGACAATGTGGTAGCAGATGAAAGGTCCAGGATTTTTAAAGATAATACGGAATGGATGCTTAAGCCAGCAATATTTAAGAATATTGTTAGCCGATTTGGGTTGCCAGAAATTGATTTGTTTGCATCCAGGCTTAATCATCAATTGCCTCATTATGTGTCTTGGGAACATGATCCGGACGCAGTCGCAGTAGATGCGTTTTCATTACACTGGGGAAAGATGTTCTTTTATGCTTTTCCACCATTTGCTCTGATTCAGAGATGCTTGAAGAAAATAGAGCAAGATTCAGCTTCCGGATTGTTGGTAGTGCCAAATTGGCCAACTCAACCTTGGTTCCCAGTTATGCTGAATATGATTAAAGAACCGTATATGCAGATTCCTAACTGTAGTGATATCTTGACTAATCCAGTAACAAATGAAGGTTACCCATTGTATGCATATATGAATTTGTTAATCTGCAGGTTTTGACCAGACCACTACAGGAACTGGGATT
Source organism: Okamejei kenojei (assembly GCA_035221665.1). Taxonomy (NCBI): domain Eukaryota; kingdom Metazoa; phylum Chordata; class Chondrichthyes; order Rajiformes; family Rajidae; genus Okamejei; species Okamejei kenojei. The sequence goes on from CM069142.1 coordinate 54,193,431, forward strand.
GTCGGACAAAACTTTGGAAGTTATTGGCGCATCATGGCGAGATAGCACACAAAAACAATATATGACACATATTAAGAAATGGGAAGAATTTTGCACACAGTCAAATATTTCTGATGATTCTGTGAATGTTACTCATGTTTTGGAATTCCTTGCCAATTTGCACTTTGAGCAACATTTAAGTTACAGTGCCATTAACACTGCACGCAGTGCCTTGTCGTCCTATTTAGGACTTATGACTGATGAGAAATCAATTGGGTCGCATCCATTGATATCACGATTCATGAAAGGAATTTTTCACATGAATCCGCCAAAACCTAGATATACAGAAATTTGGGATGTGAGCATTGTACTTGCTCTACTTAGAGAATGGACTCCAATTGAAGGGTTGCCATTGGATAGGTTAACATTGAAATTGGTCATGTTAATGTCACTGGTCTCAGCTCAAAGAGTGCAAACTTTACAAATGTTGCGTTTAGACTGTATGCATGTGACTACAGATAACGTTGTGTTCTATGTTTACGATCTGATCAAACAAAGTAGACCAGGGAGATCTGGAACAAAGGTAACCTTTCAAGCTTTTCATATTGAGCCTGCTTTGTGTGTGGTTAGACATTTGAACCAATATATTAAAGTTACGGACACTTTTCGAGGAAACGAAAAGACATTACTGCTTACGCACAAAAAGCCACACACAAAAGCTTCAGTTCAAACTATCTCAAATGGTTTGAAACAGGTGTTGGTTTTAGCGGGAGTAGACACTGATGTCTTCAAATCTCACTCCACCAGGGCGGCAGCTACGTCCGCGGCGAAGGGGCGGGACGTACCTCTTGAGCATATTTTAAAAATCGCAGGGTGGAGTAAAGAAGAAACTTTTTCAAAGTTCTACAACAAACCTGTTCACACTATGACAAGCTTTGGACACGCGGTGTTGGGAGCACTATAATCACCTGCTTTGTTTGCTATTAATTGCTATTAATTGCTATAATCAGTTGTGTAGTCACTGATATCTTTTGTCACTTGTAATCATTTTCCCTCAAATATAAGGAGGGTATTATATGGTCTTTCAACCATTGAAAAAGTTAATTGTGAAAAGATCTAACATTTGTCTGGTTTCTCATGTATGTGTTTACTTAGCCGGACTGTCGTACGGATTAATTCTACGACATAAAAAACACAGAAAGCTTTAAAATCTTCACGTAGTCACTCACGTGACTCCGAAGTAAAATAGTAAGATTAAACGAGAACTTACCTGTTCGAAGTTTGATCGTTATTTTACGAGGAGTTACGATGAGGGAATACGTGCCCTCCACTCCCACCCTCGTAAAATAAATGATCAAATGGTAGTTCTAAGTCTTTTTATGAGCCTTACTATGTTACTCCGGCTTTGGTGTTCTGTGTTTTTCATGCCGCTGCTTTGAAGTATGCCGTTACCAGCGTGAGGCGGGCTCTTCACGTAATCCCTCATCGTAACTCCTCGTAAAATAACGATCAAACTTCGAACAGGTAAGTTCTCGTTTAATCTTACTATTATCTTGCACTAAACATTATTCACAATATTCCCTTTATCATGTATCTGTACACTGTGGACGGCTCGATTGTAATCGTGTGTATTCTTTCTGCTGGCTGGTTAGCACGCAACAAAAGCTTTTCACTGTACCTTGGTATAAACTAAACTCAATTCAACTATTCATCGACCTCTAACGTTGATTGGAGCCTCAGTAAGTGTTCAGGCCGCAAGAAAGAAACGCAAGCGTGGAGATATCTAAAATCAATCTGATCTCTCTTTCCATATTTCTATATTTAGAAAATTGCCATCAGTCTCCGTGTATCGTGAGAGGGCTTTACTTGATGCCCTGTTTCAGAGCACAGTGCTGCTGCTATGTGGAATGAAGGGAAATGTTGTGACCTATGGTGAGGACTCCTTCATTGCCTCTATGTTGGTGTAAAATCCATTTTGTTTTGCTGGCTTTAGACTTTAGACTTTTGAGATGCAGTGTGGAAACAGGCCCTTTGGCCCACTGAGTTCTTGCTGATCAGTCATCACCCTGTACACTAGCACTATTCTACACACTAGGGACAATTTTACAATTATCACCAAAGCGAATTAACCTACAAACCTGCATGTCATTGGCGCGTGGGAGGAAACTGGAGCACCCGGAGAAAATCCACATGGTCACAGGAAGAGTGTACAAACTCCGTCCAGACAACACCCATAGTCAGGATTGAACCCAGGTCTCTGACGCTGTAAGGCAGCTACTCTACCGTTGCGCCACTGTGCTGATTGACTCTTTGTCTACAATAAAACCACAATAATCTTTAAGCAATTCCAAATCAAACTACTGAAAAGTCAAAACTTCAGGAACTTCTGTTTGCCTGACATGCTACACATATTTCCTTCCATACCTAATCTGTCTCATGATGTGGCGTATCCAGGAAGAATCATAGAGTCATAGAATCAAACAGGTTGGAAACCGGCCCTTTGGCCCAACATATCAACGGCGACCAACTAGTCCTACCTGTTTGCAGTGGCCCATAACCCTTGAAACCTGTCCCATCCATGTACCTGTCCAAGTGTTTTAAAACATTGTGATAGTACCTGTCTCAACTAACCAATATTATGAGGATATGTAAGAAAGAATACTATAATAAAATATTAGAGAATAATAAAAACAATAGGAAAGGTTTATGGAACATGCTAAATAGTATTATTAGAAATGGATCGAAAAATACAGGCTACCCTGAGTATTTTATTGAGGAAGACAAGACAATAAATAATATGGATGATCCGGTTAATGGTTTTAACAAATTCTTTGTAAATGTGGGACCAGATTTGGCAGAAAAAATTAATGACCCAGAAACAAAAGAAGGGGCGGATACTGATCTTTGGGATAGAAAAACCAGCTCTATCTTCCTTAGAGCAGTCGAAGGAAAATAAATCATAGACATTGTAAGAAAATGTAAAAGCAAATCCTCTACTGATTGGAATGATATCGATATGATTATAATAAAAAACGTTATTGAAGAACCATTAACTCATATCTGTAACTTGTCTTTTCAATCCGGTAAATTTCCAAACAAAATGAAAATAGCAAAAGTAATACCATTATATAAAACTGGGGATAGACACAATTTCACAAATTACAGGCCTGTTTCTTTACTCTCCCAATTCTCCAAGATCCTTGAAATACTTTTTTCAGAAAGACTTGACAATTTCATTAAAAAACATAAGCTTTTGGTCGACAGTCAATATGGATTCCGGGCAGACAGATCAACATCTATGGCACTAATGGAACTAATCGAGGAAATCACAAATTGCATAGATAATAAAAAACTTGCAGTGGGAATATTCATAGACTTAAAAAAAGCATTTGATACCGTAAATCACAACATTTTACTCATGAAACTGGATATGTATGGCATCAGAGGGGTTGGTTTGTATTGTGCGAGAAGCTATTTAAGAAACAGGCATCAATTTGTAGAAATAGGTGAACATAAACCAACTTACATGAACATAACTTGTGGAGTACCTCAAGGGTCTGTATTAGGGCCAAAGCTTTTCATAATACACATTAACGACACATGCAGTGTATCAAATATACTGAAAGTTATTATATTTGCCGATGATACAAATAATTTTTGTTCCGGCGACAATTTGAAGCAGCTTTTGGAGGTCATCACATTAAAAATGAATAAATTAAAACAGTGGTTTGATGTCAACAAATTGTCTCAAAATTTAAGCAAAACAAAGATTATGCTATTTGGAAAACATAAAATAAACCCTCAAGTATAATTGAAAATAGATAACATAAGTATGGAAAGAGTATATTTTGGCAGGATAGATTAGAGGGCTCGTCTATGGAGGCTATTTGGGTAGAACTGAGAAGTGGGAACAGTGTAGCAACACTTTTAGGGGTGTATTATAGACTGCCAAATGGGGAGCGAGAATTGGAAGAGCAAATATGTAAGGAGATAGCAGATATTAGTAGTAAGCACAAGGTAGTGATTGTGGGAGATTTCAATTTTCCAAAAATAGACTGGGAAACACATTCTGTAAATGGGCTGGATGGTTTGGAGTTTGTAAAATGTGTGCATGAAAGTTTTTTGCAGCAGTACATAGAGGTATCGACCAGAGAAGGGGCAGTGCTGGACCTCCTGTTAGGAAATGAGGCAGGTCAGGTGACGGAGGTATGCGTTGGTGAGCACTTCGGGACCAGTGATCACAATACCATTAGTTTCAATATAATTATGGAGAGAGTCAGAACTGGACCTAGGGTGGAGATTTTTGATTGGAGAAAGGCTAACTTTGAGGGAATGCGTAAGGATTTAAAAGGAGTGAATTGGGACACTTTGTTTCATGGGAAGGATGTAGAAGAGAAATGGAGGACATTTAAAGGGGAAGTTGTAAGAGTACAGAATCTTTATGTCCCTGTTAGGTTGAAAGGAAATAGTAAAAATTGGAAAGAGCCATGGTTTTCAAGGGAAATTGGACACTTGTTTCGAAAAAAGAGAGATATCTACAATAATTATAGGAGGCATGGAGTAAATGAGGTGCTAGAGGTGTATAAAGAATGTAAAAAGAATCTTAAGAAAGAAATTAGGAAGGCTAAAAGAAGATATGAGGTTGCTTTGGCAAGAAAGGTGTAAGTAAATCCAAAGGGTTTCTACAGCATTTTTTAATAGCAAAAGGATAACGAGGGATGAAATTGGACCTTTAGAGAGTCAGAATGGGCAGCTATCTGCAGAGCCAAAAGAGATGGGGGGAGATATTGAACAATTTCTTTTTTTCGGTACTCACCAAGGAGAATGATATTGAACTCTGTGAGGCAAGGGAAAACAAGTAGAGTAGCTATGGAAACTATGAGGTTCAAAGAGGAGGAAGTACTGACACTTTTGAAAAATATAAAAGTGGATAAGTCTCCAGGTCCTGACAGGATATTCCCTAGGACATTGAGGGAAGTTAGTGTAGAAATAGCAGGAGCTATGACAGAAATATTTCAAATGTCATTAGAAACGGGAATAGTGCCGGAGGATTGGTGTACTGCGCATGTTGTTCCATTGTTTAAAAAGGGTTCAAAGAATAAACCTAGCAATTATAGACTTGTTAGTTTGACATCAGTGGTGGGCAAATTAATGGAAAGGATACTTAGAGATAATATATATAAGCATCTGGATAAACAGGGTCTGATCAGGAACAGTCAACATGGATTTGTGCCTGGAAGGTCATGTTTGACAAACCTTCTTGAATTTTTTGAAGCAGTTACTAGGGAAATTGATGAGGGTAAAGCAGTGGATGTTGTCTATATGGATTTCAGTAAGGCCTTTGACAAGGTTCCCCATGGAAGGTTGGTTAAGAAGGTTCAATCTTTGGGTGTTAATGGCGGAGTAGCAAAATGGATTCAACAGTGGCTGAATGGGAGATGTCAGAGAGTAATGGTGGATGGCTGTTTGTCAGGTACATCAATGATCTGGGTGATGGGGTGGAAAAATTGGATAAGTAAGTATGCAGATGATACTAAGATAGGTGGTGTTGTGGATAATGAAGTAGATTTTCAAAGTCTACAGAGAGATTTGGGCCATTTGGAAAAGTGGGCTGAAAGATGGCAGATGGAGTTTAATGCTGATAAGTGTGACGTGCTACATCTTGGCAGGACAAATCAAAATAGGACGTACATGGTAAATGGTAGGGAATTGAGGAATGCTGTGGAACAGAGAGATCTAGGAATAACTGTGCATAGTTCCCTGAAGGTGGAATCGCATGTAGATAGGGTGATAAAGAAAGCCTTTGGTGTGCTGGCCTTTATAAATCAGAGCATTGAATATAGGAGTAGGGATGTAATGTTAAAATTGTACAAGGCATTGGTAAGACCAATTCTGGAGAATGGTGTACAATTTTGGTCGCCTAATTATAGGAAGAATGTCAACAAAATAGAGAGAGTACAGAGGAGATTTACTAGAATGTTGCCTGGGTTCCAGCAACTATGTTACAGAGAAAGGTTGAACAAGTTAGGTCTTTATTCTTTGGAGCGCAGAAGGTTAAGGGGGACTTGATTGAGATCTTTAAAATGATGAAAAGGATAGAGTTGACGTGGATAAGCTTTTCCCATTGAGGGTAGGGAAGATTCAAACAAGAGGGCATGACATGAGAATTAAGGGACAGAAGTTTAGGGGTAACGTGAGGGGGAACTTCTTTACTCAGATGGTGGTGGCTGTGTGGAATGAGCTTCCAGCAGAAGTGGTGGAGGCAGGATCGATTTTAACATTTAAAAGTAAAGTGGATAGGTATATGGACGGGAAGGGAATGGAGGGGTATGGTCTGAGTGCAGGTAGATGGGACTAGGGGAAAACAAATGGTCGGCACGGACTGGAAGGGCCGAGAGGGCCTGTTTCCGTGCTGTAATTGTTATATGGTTATATGGTTATATGGTTATATGAAAATAAATTTCTTGGTGTGATCTTAGACCACAAAATCTGCTGGAAACCACATATAAACCACGTCAAAGCAAAACTGGCAAAGTCTTTAGCAATATTGGGAAAATCAAGACTCATTCTGGACCACAAATCATTACATACTCTGTATAATACACACCTGTTGCCATATCTGAGTTACTGTGTGGAGATATGGGATAACACCTACAAAACCAACCTACAGACGTTATGCACATTACAAAAAAGAGCAATAAGAATTATCAATAACGTTGGATATCTTGAACATACCAATGCATTATTCTTAAAGTCACATACACTGAAGTTCACCAATCTGGTTAAATTTAAGAATGCACAAATCATGTACAAAGCAAGAAATAATTTACTTCCAGGAAATATACAAAAACTGTTTATGGAAAGACAGGGTGGGTATAATTTGAGAGCGGAACATCATTAAAAAAACTCAATGTCAGAACAGCTCTTAAAAGTATGTGCATAGCAATCTGTGGGGTAAATTTGTGGAATGGTCTGGAACAGGAGATAAAACTTAGCACAAACCTAATTCAGTTTAAAAAGATGTACAAAAACACTTTGTTTAAAGGATATTGGGATGAGGATAGGTGATTGTGAGTTGGGATATTTGTGATACTGATTGTATTGGGAAAGGTGATTATAGGGTGATGGGCTGTATATATGACTAAGACATACTGTATAGTATATAAGGGTTTTTTCTTTTCTTTTTTCTTTTTTTCTCGCTTTTTTTTGTACGGCTTTGTAAATATTTGATTAGTGTATAGATGTAAATAATTTGGTGTACATATAGCTGCTGGTGTACATATGGTGTACATATAGCTGCTAAATTTGCATACGATAATTATAATATGTTGAATAAGGGGTGGGAATTAACAAGCTTTGGCTTCTTCCTGCTCCTTTTCGGACACATACGATTTCATTTATTTATAGATACTGTTTATGACACTTTATAAATATTCTTGTTTTGTTTTTTTGTATGCTGTTTCACAGTTGCTTTTTATTCTTTTATCCTGTTCGAAATGAAGAATTAAATAAAACAAAAAAAAACCTCTTCTGAAATCTCATTCTACATAGCCACCATTCTTTGTGTAAATAAAGAGTATAGTGAAACTATTTTTACTCTTAAGATAGGGATCCGATAGAGATATATAAAATTCTTAATGGTTTTCTTGGATTGAAGTAAATAGCATGAACCACATTTATATTCAGTGAGTTTATGCAAGCAGTGCCTTTGTACCATCATGTGGCTGTTGGTTTTGCCCCATTTGTAAGATGAAGCCAGCATACACTGCCAGTCAGCTTTACTGCATTTCCTCTTCACGGGTCAGTGACAGTATTTTTCAGGATTACTGCAAAAGATTCTGTAACACCAATCAGCCAGTGTGCTCAGTAGGTAACATTTAAAGGTAGCTGGCAAAAGAACGGCAGACCAAGTCCCTCACTGTACAGTGTCAGGAGGCATCAAGAGTGTTTTATTGTCATAAGTCCCAGTTAGAACAATGAAATTCTTACTTGCATCAACACAACAGAATCTGTAAACATTGTGTGTAGAGAATCCCACAGATTCACAACTCTTTGGTTGAAAATGTTTTTCCTCATCTCAGTCCTAAATGGCCTACCCCTTATTCTTAATCTGTGACCCCTGGTTCTGGACTCCCACAAGAGGGGAAGATTTTTTTCTGAATCTTCTCTTCTTATTCTTCTTCTGCAGAGATGCTGTCTGACCTGCTAAGTTACTCTAGCATTTTTTTTTAACACTCTTGATTATCGATATTCAGTCCATCCCTCGCTTAAAATGTCAGGCACCCTTATGTAAGAGATCTTTTCAAACTGGATTGGATGCTGAAGTGTTGACTTATGGGCGTTATTCGTAGGAACTTGCTAACCATAATCCAGACCCTAAAGCAGCTACATTTGTAATTTTTAAGTGTTTATGATGCTAAGTAGTTAAAAACAATGGGAACTGGTTTGTAAACCCTAATGCCAAACATCTGAATAAAAATATTAAGGGGGAAACTATTCTGCTACCATTCTTCAGCTTACTGCATGGGAATTTTGCATCCTACTTTGGGAAATAAATGCTCTATGATTAATGTGTTACACGATGCATTGAGAGAGTCCTTCGCACAAGCACCACTCACAGCCCAAGACCCATGGCAAGAGTGAAAGTTACTGAGTGGTTGGCACAGTAAAGCCTTTGTAAGGTTTGCTGCTTTAGGTCTGTGCGTTATGGAACTTTTTGCATTTTATACATTTGTTTTGCATTTCAAGAAGTTGTAAAGAAGAAACATAGCGAATATAGAGTACAGGAACATACCCTTCAGCCCATCATGCTAAAATAACCTAATCTCATCCGCATGCATGTGGTCTATATCCCTCTATTATCTGCCCATTCGTCTATCTGTCTAATTGCCTCTTAAATATTGTTATTGTATCTCTTTCTACCACCTCACCTAGCAGTGTGTTCCAGGCACCTTTTATTCTCTGAGGTCTGATGAAAGGTCTCGACCTGAAACGTCACCCATTCCTTCTCTCCAGAGATGCTGCCTGTCTAGCTGAGTTACTGCAGTATTTTATGTCTATCTTCGATTTAAACTAGCATTTGCAGTTTATTCCCACACCTTTTATTCTCTGTTTTATTAAAAAAACTTGCCTTGCATATCTCACATGCTATCATCCTCTAACCTTAAACCTATGCCCTCTGGTATTTACCATTTCCACCCTCGGATATATAAACACTTATCTATGCTTTTCATAATTTTATATGCTTCTATTAGATTGCCACTCAGCCTCCAGCACTCCAGAGAAAACAATCCAAGTTTGTCGTAACATCACTTAGTAGCTAATATAGTCCAATCCAGGCAACTCCCTGGTGAAGGTAGACACAAAAAGCTGGAATAACTCAGCGGGCCAGGCAGCATCTCCGGAGAGAAGGAATGGGTGATGTTTCGGGTCGAGACCCTACTTCAGTCAGAAGTCTGAGTTACTCCAGATTTTTGTGGCTATCTTCGGTTTAAACCAGCATCTACAGTTCCTTCTTACACAAACTCCCTGGTGAATCTCTTCTGCACCATTTCCAAAGCCTCCACATTCTTCCTCCAGCTCACCTTTAAAATAACAGCAGCAAAAGCTGGAAATACGCACCAGGTTAGGTAGCATCTGTGGAGAGAAAATCAGAGTTAATGTTCAAGTTGATTGCCTATTATCAGAACAGATCTTTCAGATGAAAGTTCATGAATCTGACACTTTAACTTTGCTTCTCTCCATTTTCCATAGATACTCTGAGCTGCTGCATATTTCTTCCATTTTCAAATTTTATCTCAGCTTTTCAGCATCTGTGTTTTTTGTTGCTTTTCCCTCACTTTTGATGTGCAGTCATTGTAAGTTGGGTTAGTAAACACAATAAGCAGTGTACACCAACTCCAAATGGATAATAGTCATGAGATTTTCTGCGTCTTCCACTAAAATTACTAAGACAACCCATCGGCGTTTTCAGGGAAATTAATTTCTGTCAGAGCCACAAGGCACTGCAGATGCTGGAATCTAAAGTAAAGCACACAGTGCTGGAGGAACATAATGGGTTAGGCAGCATCTGGGGAGGGAATGAACAGGCAATATTTTGGGTTAGGACTATTCTTCAAACTGATTGACTATTCAGGCTATTTTTGATCGGAGCTCTTTCGTCGGAATGGAAGAACACACTCAGCGGCTTAGAGTTTCCAAATTGTCTGTTTCCTACCGCAGCTTCTGAGTTCATAGGTCGAGCTGGGCGGGATCCAACTGGCGCCCCTCAGCAAAAGATCCCAGGACTTTGCAATGTTAAAGTCAGCGCCACCTGTGGCTAGAAGCTCCGCCAAGCACAGCTCCACAGTTGTAAAGTCAGCAGGTCCAACACTCTGGATCTTCAACACAGGCAATCCCAGGCAAGGCATCGTCCCTGCTCCGCGATAAAATTCAGAGCTGTGCCCCCTATTCCCCCCCACCATCCCCCACATAAAAAAGACTAAGAAACCTTTAAAACAAACTTTTTGACATACTAAAAATAACAAAAAAGGTGAAAGCTGCTGGCGAGGCTGCCACGCTCGATGGCGCCACCCGATGGATTTTGGATGGTTTGAAGAAAACAGGAGCATCAAGAAGAAACCCATTGAAAACGTGCAAACGCCACATAGGCAGCACCCGAGGTCAGGATGGAGCCTGTGTTTCTCTATTTGTGAGACACAAACTCGACTAGCTATGCCACTTCACATACATTGCATGCTGTACCATTACATAACTTTGACTATGACCATGACCATGGGTTATGGGGAGAAAGCAGGAGAATGAGGTTAGGAGGGAGAGATAGATCAACCATGATTGAATGGCAGAGTATACTTGATGGGCCGAATGACCTAATTCTGCTCCTATCACTTATGACCTTATGACTAACACTTGTCTGTATTTATTGTGGCTGTCTGAATACCTGTTGACGAGGAAAGAGTTAAAAAGCTGTATGACAAACAGCTGATGATGTTTACTATTTAGGTCATCTGACTTTGAGTTTCGCTTTCCCATGGTGCAATTATATTTTTGCTTTAGTTGTTTCACTTTGATCTAATTGGATCCACTGACGCAGTACTTTATTCCTTTCCAAATTGATAGGTTGTTGCTGTGCCACACCCTGTTTATTTTCCAACTGAGTTGATTTTGAACATTTTAGTTGCCACAGAGACTTAATTTAGGGGGAGGAAATGTCCCATTTTTCAGTTACTCAAAGAAGTGGATGTTTTGAAATCCTAGAATTATTAGATATCAGCAATTTGCTTGCACTGAACGATACCGTAGCCAGTAAGACACGTGCTTGGACCAAACACAGTAAGTACAATCACGTAATAATTAATATATAATTGGAAGATTGTGCAGAATTAATAACTGCTCCTGTTTGTCTGTAAATTGGCAAATATATTTTTAATTATTTCTAAGGGTATCATAATATCTCATAATATCTTTTGCATATAAGTGTTTCTTTTTAAACTACTTTTGGCATATAAACTCAACTCACTACTTATGGAAAATTGTATGTTTACATTTAATTAGGTTTTACATTTATTTAAAGTATATGTGAACTTTCATCTGGCAATATTTCAGTAGAATTATGACAGCATGGAATCAAGCACTTACATGTAGACCGTCTAGTGTCTACATATGTAATTCTAAGACTTCTGTGCGCTACTGTGCTGTGATAATGCAGTTTTCTGAATCTCGCCTCTCACAATTTCTCAAAAATACATGACTCATGTACTACCATTAATTAACATGTAAGGTTTAATTTAGAGGCACATGAACATATAGCATGGAAAGAGGCCCAACGTTCATGCTAATTAAGTTGGCATTCCAAGCTAGTCCCATTTGTCTGCATTTAGCTCAAACCCTTTCTATCCATATATCTCTCCAAATATCTTTTGAATGTCATTAATATATCCACCTCTATCTTCCTCTGGCAGCTCGTTCCTGATGTGTACTACTCTCTGAGTGAAAAGGTTGCTCCTGAAATCCATCTCAAACCTCTCCCCTCTCATCTTAAGCTTATAGCCTCTAGTTTTAGAATCCTCTATCTTGAGAAAAAGACTGCAAGCATTCACTTTATCCATGTCCTTCATGATTTTGCGTGTCATCCATCAACCTCCTATGCTCCAAGAAAAAAAGTTCCCAGGTTATCCAGTTTCTCGCTATAACTCAGGCCTACAAGTCCCAGTAACATCCTGGTGAAAATGGTCTTGAGGGACATTTTATTGAAACAATAATCAGTATTAGACAGTATAAATACAAAACTGGCAGAGTTTTATTTCTGTTAATGTTCTCTGAAGATCCAGAATTGTCGTCATAGGTTCCTTAAGCAACATAAAATATCATGAGCTTCCTTTAAGTTCACACAAGCTTCCATTCCTGTAAACAATTTAGCAATCCTAAATTGGCAACCAATCTAAGGTTTTCAATGGAGCAATCAAACACACTTCAGCAGCAACTCTCCTACACTCCAAACACTTCAATCCAGCCAAAGACAAATGAGCTCATAACATGCAAGCAAAATCGTAATGAAACAAAAAAATTATACTACTTATCACTATCATGCAAAAACACACTACGATATAGAATCCAAGCATTTATCTAATAACGCATTCGTTAAATGTGCAGTTCAAACACAAATCACAATATTTTAAATTACCCAAATTGTGCTGAAACCCCTCCCACGGATCCTAAGGACTTTCCCTTCAAAGTACTTCTTCACTTGGTCATACTGTCTTCCCCATCAAGGTACGTTTTCCTCTAGCCAGTACTCTTTCCTCTTCCAAGATAAACTTGGTGGTACATTTCCCTTTAGGTACTTTCTCCGCTAACAGGGTACTGTTTTCCTCTTTCAAGATACTTCTTCCACTAACAGGCTACTCGTCCCTGGAACCAAAGGATATGCCCCCTTGACTGCGCAGCCACGATTCGGACTCCGACTATAATAATAGCCTTAATCACACTATATTAACATACAGTCGCAATTCAAACTACGATGATAACAGTAGTATTTAACGCTCAAAACTCTAGATTAATGAAACACACTTTCAAGAAACAGCAACATTAAACACACTTTACACTATAATACTTATACATGTTTAAATTCAAACGATCTAATATATACACTTTTATTAATTTACAATAGCCAGTGCCCTCAATATGAAAGCCCGGAATAGATCAATGAAGGATCTCTTTACAATAACCAGTCCTTCACTATGAAGCCCTGAATTTAGTAGAATTTGAATCGAAGAATTTAGCCCTTTAACTCCACATAATTATCCACTCCCACTACTTTAGCTCCTTTCCCACTAATCCGAATAATATAATAGACGCGTCTCCCAATTCCAATCAATCCTCAGTGTTGCCTCAGAGTATCTTAGCCAATTATACTCCGACACTGGGTTCCCAGTACCTTTGCGGAATCCTCAAACTTATCCGAAGCTTTAATACTACTCACACAGTCGGAGCCTCAAACCCCCTAGGCTTCTCTCCTTCCAACCTGCATAATTACATTGGACGATCAGCCATGATCATATTGAATGGCGGTGCAGGCTCGAAGGGCCGAATGGCCTACTCCTGGACCTATTTTCTACATTTCTATGTTTCTATGTTTCCAACCTGCTAGGTACTGGGCTTCAGCATGGGTCGTCTGCTCGCTGGCTTTCAATGCTGATCTTTAAGGTGTCCTTCAATCGCACCCTCAGCACCGATACAGTACTTCCTCGCTTTGTACTGTTCCCTACTCAGCCCTGTCTCTTAAGATACTCCTGCCAATTCAGATATCCCACTCAAACCCCTGAAATCTCTCTCTCTGGTGTCAGGCCAATGTGTGGGGCCTCGAACATGCTAGAGAAAAGCCTTGTGAGCCTAACCACCATCATCCACCCTAGGCAAGGACTCTCTCTCTTCAAGCCCTCAGTGCTTGCCAGACTACTAATTCTCTGATCTCATCAGGAGTCGTAGCACAAGTGGGCGAATGATTGATTCGTCCCGATCAGCAAAATGGGAAAACCGATGTGAAAATTGCACCGTGTCACCGATATCTCTTCCCACAATCTGGAAAGAGTCAACTCCCTGATCGCAAATTTGTGGGTGGCACTCCATTGAGATCCCAGACAAGCCCCCAATGTAATTATGCTTCTAAAGCTTACCCTGTTAATCTGGTTCAGTAAAACACTGTGTCAAGCATTGGATCAACTAAACATTTATTCTCAATAACAAACACAATTTCTATGCAATACCTAACCACACCGTGGGTCCGATCTTTGTCTCTACTTGTCCAAGCCCTTCAGCCTCGTGTGAATAGACACCTCCAGCAGGTCAGCACAGTCCCAAGTGCTCCCCAGAAGATCAACCCCGATCCATGTGGTGTCCCCTCTTTTATACAGTATTGGACCTGTGGCGCGAAGTACATGGGGGGGGGGGGACCCCTACAAACCAATCATAAACAAAGTTTGTATAATGTACTGATTGACAGTTCCCTAACCAAATCACAAATTACCCCATTACATTGTTTCTTCATGAGGCTCCTAATGGAAGTTCCCCTGAGTAAAGAAACATGTAACCAGGTAACACAAACAGTTCATACAACGTTGCATGCTTTAACCGATCACAAAATTACAACACAAATACTCTGCAACATAATTAACAGTGGTATTATAACATACCTTCCCCAACCAATCCCATTCATGCATTTGCAACAAGGCTCAGCTCTTTCTGCAAAACCATCAGACATATTAACAATTGAAGTGACATCTGGACATCACCCTGTTCTTAACTTCCTCCCAGGACATAGATATACTGGAGCCATGAGCTTCATGGCTTTGCAGCTTTTTGCAGATAGATGTCAAACAGATTTTGCAAAGGCAGAAATCCTCCATTTTGTCACATACTAAATTGACCAATACTATCATCACTTTCTGTCAAATGTGAGTACTGTGCACAATTAATGCATATCCTTTAATTTTTTCTTGTAGAAGCCATCAACATCATTCTGAGCCACAGCCAAAGTGCCAAAGAGCTCCTAAAACGCAGGAAAGTAACGCGAGAGTCAATATTGAAGTACTTAACAGAACATGGTGTGACTGTAACTACTTCATCAAGCAAACAACAGCTTATTGATGATGTCTTGCATTATTGGTCGAAGCCGGACTGGAATATAAAGCAATTAACACCTGAAAGAGAACTCCAAGTTCTAGATCGAAAACGGATGGAGGGCGTAGTGCAGAAGTCAGTGAAGGATGCTGCAAAACAAAAGCTAACATCCCTGGGGCCAAATGAGGAAGAACAGGCAAACAAAAGTAAAGAGCAAACAGATGCGCCAATTTTGAAGCAACCATATGGCCAAATGAAAATGAACATTAATCCGGTATGTTATGAGGCATCAAAAGCTACTTTCCTCACTTCCATCGGGATCCCACCACTGGCCAAATCTTCCCATCTACTCCCCTTTCTACTTTCCGCAGAGACCGCTCGCTCGGTAACTCCCCTGGTCCATTCGTCCCTTCCCACGCAAACCACCTCCTCCCCGGGTACTTTTGCTTGCAACCGCAGGATATGCAACACTTGTCGCTTTACCTCCTCCCTTGACTTCATTCAAGGACCCAAGCAGTCTTTCCAGGTGCAGCAGAGGTTCACCTGCACCTCCTCCAACCTCATCTATTGTATCCGCTGTCTCAGGTGTCAGCTGCTCTACATCGGTGAGACCAAGCGTAGGCTTGGCGATCGCTTCGCCCAACACCTCCACTCAGTTCGCACTAACCAACCTGATCTCCCGGTGGCTCAGCACTTCAACTCCCCCTCCCATTCTGAATCTGACCTTTCTGTCCTGGGCCTCCTCCATTGCGATAGTTACTTCCAGCGCAAAAGTGAGGAACAGAAACTCATACTTCACTTGGGTAGTTTACACCCCAGGGGTATGAACATTGACATGTCTAAGTTCTGATAGTTCTTGTTTTCTCCCTCCTTCCCCTCCCCCAGACAGGACATTATACATGGACCAGGAAATTGATATGCTGTGGTTTAGCTTGCCAGAGCTCAGTCCATGTGACTTTTCGGTCCTTGACCTGCTCCCACCTTGTCCAGGCCCTCTGCTGCCTCAAGCCAACCACTCTGGTAGACCTCTCCTCTTCCACCACTGCCTTCACCTCCTCCTGGACCAGCCTGCGCCTCTCCTTCCCCTTGGCCTTGTCAAACTGGAGAGTTGGGAAGATTCCCAGATTAGCTCTTCTCTGAGTCACTGCTCCCACAAGGACTATGTGGCGTATCCAAGACTCCGCTTGCAGCACGTCTTTTCTGGTTCTCCATTTCCTCGCAGTTTTCACATCCACTCCTGCCTGAGCCACCTTGGGGTCACTGGAGACTCTGTTCAGCATCACCTTTCTGGCCCGAGTCACCTTAAACTCCTCCTTCAGGGGCAGCTGGAGCTTGATGTTATTTCTGTAAAGGGCGATGCTGCTAAGGCTCCTGGGCAGTCCCAACCACCTCCTGAGGAAGCTGCTGACTTTGCTTTCCAATCTCTCTATGATGGATATTGGCACTTCATAGACAAGAAGTGGCCAGAGTATCCTTGGCAGGATACCATGCTGGTAAATTCATGCCTTGAACTTGTCGGGAACCCACGACCGCTCCACAGCTCTCAACCATGTCTCCAGCTCCTGACAGGTTGCCTGAACTGATGCTGTATCCTTCAGGTGGTGTTGAGCAGATAGGCTCAAGCTCAGTCACCAACTCATGAAAGATTTATGAATGCTATTATCTTGCACTAAATGTTATTCACAACATGCTCATATGGAGATCTTTATCATGTGACTGTACACTGTGGACGGCTCGATTGTAATCATGTGTATTCTTTCTGCTGACTGGTTAGCAAGCAACAAAAGATTTACCTAACTGTTCTGTTCTAACTCAAACTGTTCCTTAGAACACGTGACAATAATCTAAACTCAATTCATTAACCTCTAGCGTTGATTGGAGCCTCAGTATGTGTTCAGGCCGCAAGAAAGAAATGCAAGCGTGGAGATATCTAAAATCACTCTAATCTATTTCCATATTTCTATATTAAAAAAAATACCATCAGTCTCTCTGATAATTTTGGGCAATTTGGTGCCTGCAAAATGGAGGATTTCTGCCTTTGCAAAACCTGCTTGGGATCTTTTTGCAAAGACTGCAAATACCATGACGATCATGGCTCCAGAATGTCTGTGGCTTGGGAGGAAGTTCAGTACAGGGTGATGTCCCGATGTCCTTTAATTGATAATATGTATGAGGGTTTTGCAGAAGGATATGGGTCCTGCTGCAAATGCATGATCAGGATTGGTTGGGAAATGATGGGTTATAATATTATTGTTAACTATGTTGCATGGTGCTATTTGTGATTAGTCAAGGAGAGGGGCCTTGCCCAAATTGTTTACATTACCTGATAAAATGTTTTTTTACTTAAGGGAACTGTCTTCCATTAAGAACTTTCTGTAAAAACAATGTTATGGGATATTCTGTGATTGGGTTATGGAACTGTCAATGAATGTATTGTATGATCTTTATTTATGATTGGCTTGTAGGGGTTGTCCCCCCCCCCCCATGGATGTCGCTCCAAGGGTCCGATATAGTATAAAAGAGGGGAGAGCGCATGAGAGTTTGTTGATCTTCTGGGGTAGCATTTCTGAGGTGTCTATTTGCACGAGGCTGAAGGGCTTGGATGAGTAGAGACAAGGATCGGACCTGCGGTGTTGGTTAGGTATCGTATTGGTAGTGTGTTTGTGTTTGGAAAATAAAGGTAGTTGATGCAGTGCTTGAACCAGTGTTTTACTGAACCAGACTAAAGGGCCTATACGAGCTAATTTAAGTGTTCTCCTGAGTTTCCCCTGATTTGAACTCGGAGAATTACAGTAATAGCCGCTCGTAGGTACTCGGGGCTCTTCTGGACATTTTTCAACATGTTGAAAAATCTTCACGCATCTTCACGAGCTTACCGCGTTTCCCAAGTATCTGCCATTAGCGTTACGAGCAGCTAAGAGACGTCCTGAGCTCCGACGTACCCGCTACGTACATTCTACGTGCTCACCATGAGTTTGATTTTTTTAGACTCGGGAGAGCTCTTGAATTACCTTGTACAGTGGGACAGGCCTTTAACGGGGTAAGAATAGGACCGGAATTACATTGGGGGTTTGTCCGGGATCTCGATGGAGTGCCACACATAAATTTGCGGTCAGGGAGTCGAGTCATTTCAGATTGCGAGAGGAGGAATCGGTGCCACGGTACGGTTTTCACATCAGTTTTTCCCTCTTCGCTATTTGGGACATATCAATCATTTGAGTGCCTGTGTTTGGATTCCCGACGAGATCAGAAAGAATAGTAGTCTGGCAAGCACTGAGATTAGAGTTTGAGTCCTTGGCTAGGGGTGGACGGTGGGAGTTAGGCTCACAAGGCTTTTCTCTAGCGGGTTAATGGCCCCACACCTTAGTTAGTTAAGAGCTGTTACGGTCGGGCACCATTGAGTTGGCCCGACACCTATGTTTCAGGGGTTTGAGGCTCCGCTCAGACTGGGATACCAGAATTGGGTACGAGTTATCTTCATTGACAGGGCTGAGTAGGGACAGTGCTAAGAGGAGTAAGTACTGTATCGGTGCTGAGAGTGCGTTTGGAAAAGACACTTCAAAAATCGGCATCGAAAGCCAGCACGAAGCAGAGACGTGCTGAGGCCCAGTATTTAGCAGGTTGGAAGGAGAGGCCTAGGGTTTGAAGGCCCCGCCTGTGTGTATTGTTTAAGAACTTCGGACAAGTTTGAGGACTTTGGTTCAGTACTAGGAACTCACTGTTGGAGTATAATTGGCTGAAAATACTTCAGAGCAATACTGAGAAGTGAATTGAGAGATGTGTCTATTATTCGGATTAGTGGGAACTGCAGTTATGGTGGTTTAAAAGTCTAAATTCTTCGATCCAAATTTTACCAAATTCAGGGCTTCATATTGAAGGACACTGGTTATTGTATAGAGATCCTATATTGATCTATTCCAAGCTTTCATATTGAGGGTGCTGGCTACTGTACATTAATAAAAGTGTATATATTAGATTGTTTGATAACTTGAGTTGAATAAATAATATATCGTTAATTTATAGTTTAAAGTCTGTTTAATATTGCCGTCGATTATTGTGTATTGCCGTTAATTTAGAGTTTTTGTGTATTAGATACTACGATTGTAATTGTAGTTTGAATCGTGACTGTATGTTAATATAGTGTGATCAAGACTACTATTGTAATTGGAGTCCGAATCATGGCTGTGCATATCCATGATTCGGGCCATCAAGGGGGCATATCCTTTGGTTCAGGGACGAGTAACCTGTTCGAGGAAAAGTAACCTGGAAGAGGAATAAGTACATGTGGTGGAAAAAGTGCCTTGAAGGGAATAGTACCATTAAGTATATCTTGGGAGAGGAATAAGTATCTGTTAGTGGAAAAAGTACCTTGAAGGGAATAGTACCGCCAAGTGAAAAAGTATTTTGAAGGGAAAGTCTCTTGTACCCGTGGGAGGGGTTCCGTTGATTGACACCAGCGTGATTTGTGTAATTTAAAATATTGCAATTTATTTCAGAACTGTACAGTTGACAAATGTCTTATTAGTGAATGCTTGTGTTTTATATTGCAGTGTGTTTTTGCATGATAGTTATCTATATAATTAAAAGTGTAATCTTGACCACTTCCTGTTTGCACTGTGCTTTGATTTAAAAAAATACGCTACCACATATGGCTGTGATTTTTTGGCCATCTTACTCAGAGTCCTCCTCTGCTGCACAGGCCCTGAGGATTTTTCCCATCGATGAAAAATAAAAGACTTATTAGTGTTTAAAAAATCTTGAGATTTTCTCCCCTGTCATGAAGGCCACGCTCCTTCCAGTGGGAGGGGGGAAGGACTATAAAACCCAGAAGTGCGGGCGTGGCTCAGTCTGTCTGCAAGATGGCGAGGGAGAGGTCACGACTCTCTGTCTGAGCTGGGAAAATACAGAACAATGTGAGTATGCAATGTACTTGAATAAATGATTTGTTAGCCCTTAATGAAAATGAAATGAGTTGTTTGGCCTGCCCTGTGCTTGAAACTGCAATGGCAATGGGAATGAAGAGAAAATGCAATGAGCTATTTGGCTTGAGACTGCCCTGTGCTTGAAACTGCAATGGCAATGGAAATGAAGTGAAAATGCAATGCCCTGTTTGGCTTGAGCTGGCCACGTGCTTGAAACTGGAATGGCAATGGAAATGTAACGAAAATGCATTGAGGTGTTTGGCTTGAGCCTGCCCTGTGCTTGAAAGTGCAATGGCAATGGAAATATAGAGAAAATGCAATCAGATGTTTGGCTTGAGCCTACCCTGTGCTTGAAAGTGCAATGGCAATGGAAATAAGATAAAAATACAATCAGCTGTTTGGCTTCAGCCTGCCCTGTGCTTGAAAGTGCAATGGCAATGGAAATGGTGGAGAGGTGGAATATTGCGTTGGACGACCAGCCCTCCCGTGTGAACATCGGACCCAATGAGTCCCACTTAGTTTAGTTAGTAGTATAATTTCTTGTTTAAGTACGATTTTGCTTGCGTGTTATGAGCTCATCTGTCTTTGTCTAGATTGAAGTGTTTTAAGTGTAGGAGATGTGCTGCTGAAGCGTGTTTGATTGTTCCGTCTCATCTTAGATTAAGGCACCTTAGATCGTTTGTCGACTTAAATTTGTTTACAGACTTGAAATTGTTTACAGATTTGAAAGCTTGTGTTAATTTTTGTGCATGAGATTGTGTGAAATAATTTTTGGGGTACCCGGGTTGAAAAGAGAGACCGATTGTATTGAAAAGAGAGCCTGATTATGTGAGAGACTTGATGGCATGTTTAGGCCATTATTTGGGAGCTTTAGGCCATTATTTGGGAGCATGCTTGTTAAGTCTCAGGAAGTAGCGAGTGGAGTGTGAATCGTTTGAGATATTGTGTCCATTGTTGGTAACAATGGGGAACCAAATTGAATGAGATACGATGGAAGATCCATAAAGCCCACTACAATTAGTATGGAGCAAGATCCTGCAGAAAGCGGAAAGATTGAAGTACTTTTCAGGAGTTTTGAATAAAAAGTTAGGAGTTAATTTGTGGCCCGAAGGAGGGGTGAAATACATAGAGAAGATTATTTGTCAATGTAATGTAGTGA
Organism: Okamejei kenojei; assembly: GCA_035221665.1. NCBI lineage: Eukaryota > Metazoa > Chordata > Chondrichthyes > Rajiformes > Rajidae > Okamejei > Okamejei kenojei. The sequence continues at coordinate 54,214,608 of CM069142.1, forward strand.
TGTAGCAAAGGAACTGATTGGATTATGGAGAAGATATTATGAAGAAGTAAAAGCAGGTAAAGAGGCTGTGATAATGGCAAATTGGCAGGAGGCAGCTTTTAAGCTTGGAATAAGAGTTAAAAGAAAATGAAGGAGATAGACCTCCAGATATCTTGAGCAAGGAATGTGGATGTATTAAAGAACATAATGATCGGGAGAAAAATAAAACTCCTGAAGGGAAATGGGCATTTGTAGACTTAGAGTTCAGGGACCCGTTGGTTGGCTTTGGTTTTGAAGGGGGAGATGAATGAATATTTAGAGAATTGGGAGAGCGTTAGAATTAGGTGAAGTTTGCAGCCTCCACCTTATTTCTCTTGCGCTCCCTATACTCCACTTTAAAATCCAGCAGCTTGTACATCTTGTGTGCATCACAGACCTCCTCCTGAGCCTGCAGCACCTCCCGCACCTCCTGCTGATCCTATAATAAAACCTGCTTTCCAGACAGCAGCAACGCCAGTCCAGAGATCTTTGACTCCACTACTGGGATGTAATCCTGTAGCGCATGGTACCAGAAGTAAAGCAGAGAAAATAGCTCCCGTGTTTAAAGAGAAAGATGTTACTAAAGGTAAAGTATGATCACCAGAACCATTTTATGAGCCTAAATCTAGGAGAATAAGACGACCACCTAGTGATCAGAGATGTGCATTTAAAAAGTACCGTAATCCCCCTAGTGATGACAAAGATATATCGGAGGGTGAAACAGTAAAAGTAGACATTGAGAGTCAGTCAGATATAGCTAAAATTATGAAAGCAGAACAAATATCCTATCGTCAATTTCCAGTTAGGGAAATGCCTAACCCAGCCTTTGATCCAGCTAGTGCAGTGGGTGCAAACAATCCCCGAACGATTGATGTATATACCCCATGAAACCTAATGAGATGATGGGAGTACTGAGTAAAATACCTAACAGAAATAAATCACCTGCTTCCTTTGTGGAATATCTCCTGACCACTATGCGTGTATATCACGCGGACTCAAGAGATTTGTGGGCTGTAGTACAACAGATCATAGCTCCTACAGAGCATACCAGATTATTAGCTACCTTAGGACACCCAACTCATGAAGCACTGGCTAATGTGATCACTTATAATAATGTAAGAGAAGATGCAGTTGTAACTGCCCTGTTTGCTAATACCCTTCAAAAGCCGATAGATATTGCTAGGGTTCTGGATGTAAGACCAAAGAAAGGAGAGGGAGCAGATGAGTTTTTAGAAAGGTTCCCGGAATTATATATGGACCAGTCAGGAGATCTAAATTTTTGGAATGGGGCAAATTCTCCTCAGTACTGCGCAATATTATTAAACTGCCTACCAACTAATGTGGCCGAAGCGATTAAAACAAATAACATGGACTGGTCAGAAAACAGCTCTCATCAAATGGCTCGTGCCGTGAGGTATCACTGGAAGGATATTAGGAAACAGGAAAGTCAGCCGGCAGTAAAGGCAAAAACTGAGTATGTGATAAAGAAGGAGGTGCCAAGGTCTGACTTGGATTTGTGGAGTCCTAAAACAAGAGGAAGGCATGGGATGATAGAATGGACAAGGGTACCAGAGTATCCAGACCACTATTATGATGACATGCCTTCTTTAGAACCAATTTCCCCAAGATCGAGCCGGAGAAGCAATAGAATACTAGGACCAGACCAATGTTACACTTATGGTAGGTCAGGTCACTGGAGTAGGGAGTGCCCAACCAAAGGACGAAATGAAGTAGGGGGCAACAGAGATTTCAGAGATCAGAGAGATCAGAGAGAGCAAAGAGGGAACTGGCAGAGAAATCAGGGGCAGAGAAGACAAATACCCTTCTCTCAGATTAGCCCATTTTCTCGTTCCTGATCAGCAAATTTAATGGTGACTGGATGCAAATCTGACGAAGAACCTGTGCTGTCATTAGAAGTAGAGGGAACAATATGTGCTTTTCTGGTAGACACAGGGGCATCCATGTCATCTCTTCAATCAATTTATAATCTTCCCAAGTCATGTGAAGTCCAGAGCCTGTCTGGTTTTCAAGGGCAAGTCTGCCAGTATCCCATCTCTAAGCCAGTTGAAGTGGTGTATCGAGGAAAAGCAATAAAGCTTGGATTTGTGATAACAACTGGATTAGATTGTCATTTAATGGCTAGTGATTTGCTCTGGGCATTTCAATTGAAAATTGCGTGCAGCGACGGTGGAATAATAATGACCTTTTGGACTCCCGAAAGGCAATGTTATTTAACAGTGACCCCCCCCCCAATGGTGGTCCTTTGAATTAGATGAAGAATATCCACTCCATATTACATTGGCCTATCACAGAGGTGGCAAGAATAAAGAACTAGAAGCCTTTTTTAAACCTCATGAAGGAAAAGATTGGAATGGAAACATTTTGGCACTGATAACAGGAAAGGAAGGAACTGCAGAGTACGCTGAAATACCCCTAGACCAGTGGGAATGAGCTGCAGAGGTTGCTCCACACATTACAAGAAAAGTGAATTTTCCAGCATGTGCAAAATACTTGGGAGCAATGGTAAAGAAAGCAATTAATCTGGCAGATCCGAATGTATATAAAGAACAAGACTTGTCTTATCAATGTACTGTTAAGTTTTATCAGGCCGCGAGGACAGTTGTTGCCCAGCTACACCAGCACCTGGGGAGTGAGGTATGTGAGTATGTGGACCCGCAAGTGTGGGCAGAAGACGCAACTCAGGTAGGATGTGTTCACATTGATCCTATCCAAGTAGCTCTCCAGAAAGGGGTGACTCTGCCATCAATACAACAGAACCATTGAAACAACAGGCCATTCCCAGCATAGATAAGCTAATTCAGGGATGGCAGGAACAAGACATCTTAGTGAAGTGCCAGCCTATTTGCAACACTCCAATCCTTGCAGTGCCAAAAGCAGGAAAAGAGGGCCAGTACAGGTTGATCCATGATTTAAGATCAGTTAATGCAGTGATGGAACCGTTTCATGCTATGGTGCCTAATCCGGTTCATATCCTAGCTCTAATCCCAGCAGAAGCAATAATCCTTTCAATTGTAGACCTGCAACATGCCTTCTTTTCATTACCTCTACATAAGAGCAGCCAGTATTTATTTGCCTTACAGAAACAACAATATATGTGGACATGACTACCTCGGGGATTCATTAATTCGCCTACCTTGTTTTCTCGATGTCTTCAAGAACAATTAAGCACTTTGAGTTTTAAAAGGAAATCCACTTTAGTACAATACGTGGATGACTTGTCGGTAGTTGGTATAGATGAGCAAAGTAATCATGAGGACATTGCTCAATTATTGAATCATCTGGCAAATTTAGGATATGTGGTCTCTCAGTCCAAGGTATTCATGGCTGAACGAAAAGTGACGTTTTTAGGAGTGATAATTTCAGCTGCAGAAGGAAGTTTAGAAAAGAGCAGACTCGAACCAATCTGCGAATTTCCTATTCCAAAAGAGGCGAAGCAAATGACACAGTGGCTCGGCATGGTGAACTACTGCAGACCCTTGATCCCTAATATTGCTCTAGACACCAAAGAATTGATTCCTTATACTAGCTTAGAGGGCAAATTCCAGCTGTCCAAAGAAGCTCAGGAGGCTTTTGAAATTCTGAAGAGATCTTTAATGCAGCACTAGGAAGGCCACTCTCCGATAGACCCTTCCAACTCTACTGTGCCATTCTTTCTGAGTGATCAACTGCAGTCCTCACCCAAAACATGGGGATAAGCACAGACCAGTGGTTTATCACAATTAATCCGGCATCTTTCCTTATTTCACATCCAGAGGACCTGTCAGAGGCAGGACATGACTGTTTGTTCATAATTGAAGAGGAAACATCCATAAGGGAGAATTTAAAAGACGCTCCTACAGAGGACCCTGACATAACATTGTACATAGATGGGAGTGCATCCATTGGGCCCCAGGGAGAGACATTTTCTGGGTACGCTATTGTAGACCAGGATAGGAGCAGTGTAGAGGCAGCTGCTTTTGACCCTATTCAGCACCACAAGCTGAATTATTTGCTTTAATTAGGGCTCGCATTATTGGGAAAATTTTTAGGGTGAACATATATACAGATTCTAGATATGCATTCCAAGTAGTATAGGACTTTGGACAGCTATGGAGGAATAGAGGATTCCTAAACTCGGCAGGAAATCAAATATCTCAGAAGCAATTGGTGACTCATCTATTAAAGGCTCTCATGCTACAAATTTCAGTGATGAAGTCTAGCGCACACACAAAAGGACAGACCTCGATAAACATTGGTAATCGTCTGCCAGGCAGCAAAGGAAGTATCCCGAGACCGCAAGTGGTGGTGCCAAAAATCATGAGGCAGACTAAATGTGTAGGTAACAAGTCTCCCTCGGAAAAGCCAATGCCAACCATCCAGGAAATTGTCCAGTTGCAGGTGGAAGCTTCTGAAGGGGATGTAAAATTGTGGAAACAGCTTGGATCCACAATAGATTGCATGATGGGGTTGTGGACTACTCCGGTAGGGCAGACTTGTATGACAAATACTCTTGCAGTTTGGGTTGTGGAGTGTATGCATTTTGCGACTTGCTGCGATGTGAGATCAATTGGAGATGTTCTTTTAGCTACTTGGTGGCATCCAAGAAGACAAACTTTGTCCCAGAAAGTGAGTAGCTGTTGCATTATTTGCTAGAAGTTCAATCCTGAAAAATGAGTAGGTTGTGGAGATGAGAAGACACCTTTGCCCATGGGTTTTTTTGAAACTCTACATGGATTAAATCGAGCTAGAGAAATTCCAGGGATACAGATATGTACTCGTAATAGTCAATGTATTCAGCAGATAGATTGAGGCCTATCAAACACTTGATAACAAAGCGGCAACTGTTGTCAAGGTACTTATGAGAGAAATTATCTCTAGATTTGGTATCTATTTGACTTAATTCTGACAATGGTCCTCATTTTATTGGCCAAATTAATAAAAAATTCTGTGAACAGCTGGGTATCCAACAGCAACTACACTGTGCTTATCGACCACAGGCTGCTGGACATGCAGAAAGTTCAAATCAGACCCTGAAAACTAAATTAGCTAAATTGAAGGCGGAGACAGGAATTGGTTGGTTCAAATTATTCCCCATAACTTTATTTCAAATGCGTTTCATGCCTGCAGGGAAATCTAGACTGAGCCCAGCTGAAATTATTTATGGTAGACCTTTGAAAACCCCTTGGAACCAATATTCAATGAAAGTTATGAGTTTCCATCATATGACTGTGGAGATGACCGACTACATTCTGGCCTTGACTCGGGTACTAAGAGATTATCATTCTAGGGTGCGAGCTGCATATGGTGAATTGCCTCTGTTGATCTCTCCTACTAAGGTAAAGCCTGGTGACTGTGTAAATAATTGCGTAAGGAAAGGGTTGGAGGTTCGTTGGGAAGGACCTCCTGACAACTCCAACATTAGTGAAGGTAGAAGGGAGAAATGCATGGGTACATCTTCATCACTACAAGAGTATCAGTGGGAGAGTAGGCTGCTAACTTATTTTATCAAGAAATATCTTAGGTACCATCATACCCATCGAGAGTCAAGAACAGATACAACCAACAAGATGGATGAAGAGGATTCATGCCCATGCAAACTCCGGAGATGAAGACTCATCAGTCAGAAGTCGTGAAACTATGCCCATGCAAACTCAGGAAGTTACTTCGAGTTCTGATAAGTTACATCACCATCATGGTAGGTTATATGACTGGAACTGTGTCATCTCTTTTTGTATTATTGGTTATCATAATATGATAAAAGAGGGGAATGATAATATTGGGCATATTGGTGCCTGACACAATGGAGGATTTCTGTCTTTGCAAAACCTGTTTGGCATCTTTTTGCAAAGGCTGCAAAGACCACGAGGATCATCGCTCCAGAATATCTGTGGCCTGGGAGGAAGTTGAGTACAGGGTGGTGTCCAGATGTCCTTTAATTGTTAATATGTATGAGGGTTTTGCAGAAGGAGCTGGGGCCTGCTGCAAATGCACGATCAGGATTGGGTGGGAAATGATGGGTTCCAATACTATTGTTAACTATGTTGCATGGTCTTTGCACTGCTCTTTGTGATTGGTCAAGGAGTGGGGCCTTGCCCAAATTGTTTACATTACCTGACAAAATGTTTCTTTACTTCAGGGAACTGTTTTCCATTAAGAACTTTCTGTGGAAACAATGTTATGGGATATTCTGTGATTGGGTTGGGGAACTGTCAATTCATGTATTGTATGATATTTATTCATGATTGGCTTGCAGGGGTTGCCCCCCCATTTATTTCACGCCAAGTATCTGATATAGTATAAAAGAGGGGAGAGCACATGAGAGTGTGTCGATCTTCTGGGGTAGCACTTGGGACCATGCTGACCATCTGGACGTGTCTATTCGCACGAGGCTGAAGGGCTTGAATGAGTAGAAACAAGAATCGGACTCGCGATGTTGGTTAGGTATCGTATAGGTAATGTGTTTGTGTTCGGAAAATAAAGTTAGTTGATCCAGTGCTTGACTCTGTGTTTTACTGAACCAGACTAACGGGGTGAGAATAGGACCGGAATTACGTACATCTGTGTATCTTGAGAGGCCTTTACTTGATGCCCTGTTTCAGAGCACGGTGCTGCTGCTATGTGGAATGAAGGGAAATGTTGTGACCTATGGTGAGGACTCCTTCATTGTCTCTATGTTGGTATAAAATCTGTTTTGTTTTGCTGGCTTTAAACATAGAAACATAGAAACATATACAAAATAGGTGCAGGAGTAGGCCATTCGGCCCTTCAAGCCTGCACCGCCATTCAATATAATCATGGCTGATCATCCAACTCAGTATCCTGTACCTGCCTTCTCTCCATACCCCCCTGATCCCTTTAACCACAAGGGCCTCATCTAACTCCCTCTTAAATATAGCCAATTAACTGGCCTCAACTACCTTCTGTGGCAGAGAATTCCAGAGACTCACCACTCTCTGTGTGAAAAATGTTTTCCTCATTTCGGTCCTAAAGGAATTCTCCCTTATCCTTAGACTCTGACCCCTTGTTCTGGACCTCCCCAACATCGGGAACAATCTTCCTGCATCTAGCCTATCCATCCCCTTAAGAATTTTGTAAGTTTCTTTAGACTTTAGACTTTAGAGATGCAGTGTGGAAACAGGCCCTTTGGCCCACTGAATTCTTGCTGATCAGTCATTACCTCGTATACTAACACTATTCTACACACTAGGGACAATTTTACAATTCTCACCAAGCTAATTACAAACCTGCACGTCATTGGAGCGTGGGAAGAAACTGGAGCACCCGGAGAAAACCCACGCAGTCACAGGAAGAACGTACAAACTCCATACAGACAACACCCGTAGTCAGGATTGAATCCAGGTCTCTGACGCTGTAAGGCAGCTACTCTACCGTTGCGCCACTGTGCTGATTGACTCTTTGTCTATAATAAAAGCACACTTTAAACATTTCCAAATCAAACTACTGAAAAGTCACAACTTCAGGAACTTCTGTTTGCCTGACATGCTGTACATATTTCCTTCCACTTCTACTCTCTGCCTCATGATGTGGCATATCCAGGAAGAATCATAGTCATAGAATCAAACAGTGTGGAAACGGGCCATTTGGCCCAACATGTTAACGCCGACCAACGTACCCCATTTTCACTAGTCCTACCTGCCTGCAGTGGCCCATAACCCTCGAAACCTGTCCCATCCATGTACCTGCCCAAATGTTTTAAAAGGTTGTGATAGTACCTGCCTCAACTACTTCTTCTGGCAGCCACCGTTCTATATAGCAACCACTCTTTGAGTAAAAAAAAGAGTATAGAGAAACTTTTTTTCCTCTTAAGATGATGATCTTATTGAAACATGCTAGATGCAGAGAAAAAATGTTCCCCATGTCGGGGGAGTCCAGATGGTTCTGGACTCCCCCGACATCTACTCATATATATACAGTATATATAACAGTATATATATTGTAGCGGCACCTAGTGGTGGCCTGGGGAATAACAAACTCTCGCTATTGACTGACACGGTCACTTGATCGCGGGAGTGTTTTCGCGGGCTTTTTCTAAAGCTTTCATTCAAGCTACACCCTGTTAGAAGGAGCTTTGTTATTTTGGCTGTTTAAGACTCTCTCGAGTAAATCGCTTTATTATCGTTAAAAATAAATCATTTTACTTTACTGGGATCGCCGTTTGAAGCTCCTGAGTGTTAAGCCTGCAGCATCACCATCGTGGAGCTGTCGTTTTAGTGCTCCCAGCGTGGGCGGAGCTGTCCAGGGATACTTTGCCCGGGGCCGTCAGCGTTGAATCTCCGCCCAGCTTGGCCTGTGGACTTCAGAGTCGCAGACTCCGGAAGGAAGTGGCCAATTCGGAGGTCCAAGTCGCTGAGGATGTTCTTCCATTCGGACATGATGGTACAAAGGCACAGCTGGTATAAACTCACTGAATATAAATGTGGTTCATGCTATTTACTTCAATCCAAGGACTAGAGCAGTGATACTGTATATAGCCTATCATACACTCAGAAATATTCCCCTGTAAAACATGTTGTAAAGATGGTTAGGCTCATGAATTCTATGTACATTCTTGATGCGTAATAGTTTAATTTATATTGAACAGGCAACAGATGTGCCATGTCAGTTATTAGAAGGATAGGCAAGGCCAGCACTTATTGTTCTTTCCAAATTGCCCATTAAATCAGAGGCTTTCTCAGTCCGATCAGAGATCAACTTAGAGTCAAGGACTTGTAATTGAAAAGCAGCCCTGGCCATATTGTCAGGGATGCATTTTGATTAATGGCGAGTAGTTAACTCTGACTAGTTCAGAAAGGTTTAGTAGGATGTGGGGCAAACACAGGTAAATGGGTGCAGCTTAGATGGGGAAGCTTGATCGGCATGGGTAAGTTGGTCTGGAGGGCCAGTTTCTGTGCTGCCTGAGTATGACTATGATTCTAAGATTATAGGCAAGGTTCTTCTCCAAAACAAGAAGTCAATGAAAAGGGATGGTCACGTAAGTGTCAGATCTCTCAAGCACAGAAAAAGGGATTTCATTTAATTTTAGTTTAGTTTAGAGATACAGGCCTTGGAAACAGGCCTTGGAAACAGGCCCTTCGGCCTACCATGTCTGTGCCGATCAGCAAACACCGCACGCTGACTCAATCCTACACATTATCCTACGGGGCAATTTAAATTTACAATTTACAGTTTTACCAAGCCAATTAGTCTACAAACCTGGACGCCTTTGGAGGAGGGAGGATATCGGATATCGCAGAGAAAACCTATGCAGGTCACGGGGAGAATGTACAAATTCCTACATACAGCACCCGTAGTCAAGATTAAACCCAGGTCTCTGGCGCTGTAAGGCAGCAACTCTACCGCTGCACCACCGTGCCCACCCCTTTCTTTCAATCATGTACTAAAAATCCCTGATTAGCACCTTTGCATGGCTGGTTGTAAATTTAATCACCAAAGTAGGCGTGAAAAGCACAAGTCCTGTAAATTCGAACTTAAACCTCCAGTTTGATAGTCCCATATATTCATTGAATAACTACTCTGTACTCTGATCCCCTAATTTTATTGGCGTCTGTATACCTTTCAAGTGGATTAACGAAGTGTAAAGATATTAAATTAAATGTGACCACTTCTCTTCACAGATGATTTGTAACACAAGCTTAACCATGCAATAACAAAACCATGTAAAACTGACTTTCAGCACATTTCATTCTTAATATTGATTGTAAAGATGACAGTGTTATTGTCATATAACAGGTTAGCTTCAGTACAATGTACATTTGCAGTTGATATTCAGATATTAAGATGGCAATATTCTACCAACCTGCCGATTGTGTGTCTGAGTCCATGTGTGTCTCATCAATCAGTTTGAACTGACTCTGATGAATTATAGATCCAGGAATAGATTTTTTTCTGTTAAGATCATGCTAGAGAATGTACTGACTGATTGCATTAGAGCCTGGTTCGACAACTCCGATGTCCAGGAACAACAGGGTCTACAGAGAATGGTAGACACTTCCCGGGCCATTATATAGGGATGTTACAAAATTTTAAGATGTTAAAAATCAAGCCTGTAATTTATCCCATCAGATAAAGCATAAAAAGAATTTTAATTTGATACTAATTCACTTTCATATCTTGTTTTAAAAAAAAGTCATTGTCATTTTCATACTCGGAAATTAACATCTTGTTCCCTATTGCCTTTCCATTAACTTAACACAAAAGCTGTGATTGAGCACAGTTAATTGACATAAAAGCCCATAACTTTCTTAAAAATTAAGAGAACTGAATGAAATTTTCAGTTATTATACATTGAAGCATTCTGAAACAAATATGATACATCTTACTTGGATTACCTGAAATTAAAGTCTATAATTATTTTTGATGAGTATTTTTTATTAGTTGTAAATACATATTAAAAAAAAATATTTCTTATATACATTCATAATATTATTAATATTAATATTAACATTTAAGACTTTATATTTCTATACATTTTAATTTTTTTTTTATTAAGTAGGAAAAGATAGAGAAAAATAATATAGAAAATAAGGAAGTGAATGGAGTATTAAACAGTTATCCATCATTGGAGATATATCCATGATTTATTATACGTAATTCTTCATCCATTCTATTATTCAGGCCTCAGTCAGGCTCTCGCACTGAGCCACTTTGACCCTGTAGATATTCAATATATGGAGACCATATCCCTCTGAAAAGATCCAACCTGTCCATTAGGACAAGCCTCAATCTTTCCAGATGGAGTGTCTCCGACATTTCTGTATTCCACATTTTGATTGTGGGGGATGTAGGACCTTTCCAGAATTTTAATATTAATTTTTTTCCCAATTATTAAACTATAATCAATAAAAATTATTTGATTCGTTGTTATTAATTGACCTGTTTCCAGTATTCCCAGTATTATTAACTTTGAGTTAAATATCAGGGTCATATTAACAACATTCAAAATTATCCTAAATATTTCTATCCAAAATTTTGTAATTTTTACACAATTTGTAAATGAGTGTGTCAGATTAGCTTCTAAGTGCTGACATTTATCACATATGGCAGATACATTTGGAAAAATATTATGTAGTTTGAATTTTGAGTAATGTAGTCTATGTAATATTTTAAATTGTATAAGAGAGTGTCTAGCATTTAACGAACAATGGTGTATATGTTGTAAACTTTCATCCCATACTTCTGGTCTGATAATTTGACCTAATTCGTTTTCCCATGATTGTCTATATATTTCTGTTAATGGGACATCATTTTCCTATAGGATATTATAAATGTTTGATATCATTTTTTCTGTGTTCGGGTGTTTATTTAGACATTCATCTAAAATTTCTGTCTTTCTATTTCTAAGTTCCTGTGTGTTTGCTTTTACATAGTCTCTGATTTGTAAGTATCTAAAATAATCTTTGGAATGTAATCCATTAATTTGTTGTAATTCTTGAAATTAAAGGAAAGAGTTTTCCCTGTAGAGATCGTCCATCTTAATAATTCCCTTATTTTTCCATTGTAAAAAGCATTTATCCATCATTGAAGGTTTAAATGTAACATTATTTACAATGGTAAGGGCTTGTGGTATAGATTTCGATTTTAATGTTTTCTTTATTTGTTTCCAAATACATATTCCACTTTCTATTATAGGGTTTTCACTATAGGTTTTCTTACCTAAATTAATATTGGCAAATATTATTGAACTGATTTCAAAAGGAGAACAATCTTCTTTTTCCATTTTAACCAAATTGGTTGGTTATCTGTCTCTAATAACCAAAAATTCATATTTTTAATATTAACAGCCCAGTAATAAAACATAAAGTTTGGTAGTGCTAAACCTCCATTTATTTTTAATTCACATAAATGTTTTTTTTATTTATTCTATGGCTCTTATAATCCCAAATAAAGTTAGTAACTAGGGAGTCCACCTTCCTAAAGAAATTTTTAGGAAGATATATCGGAATTAATTGGAAAAGATATAGTAATTGTGGAAGAAAAATCATTTTTATTACATTAATTTTACCTAACATTGAAATGGGTAGAGTTTTCCAATATAAAATGTTCTTATTTAATTTATTCAATAATAGTGGGAAGTTAGATTTAAATAAAGAATCAAATCTTTTTGTTACATAAATTCCATGATATTTAATTTTTTCATTTGTTATCTTAAAAGGAAATTGTTGTAATATGTGTAGGTTATTTACCATTATTGGCATAAGTTCACTTTTATTCCAATTGATACTATATCCTGAAAAAGATCCGAATTCAGTTATTAATTTTAATAAATTTTGGATACTAATTTCCGGTTTTGTGATATAAAGTAATACATCATCCGCATATAAGGAGATTTTATTTTTAGTATCTCTAGTATCATACCCATATATTTCAGGATGTAATCTCACCCTCTGAGCTAACGGTTCTATTGTGAGTGCAAGCAGTAATGGGGATAAAGGGCAACCTTGTCTACAGCCTCGAGATAAACTGAATTTAGTTGATAGCATTTGATTTGTTATTATTCTGGCGGTTGGGTTAGTGTATAATAATTTGATCCAAGTAATGAACTTCTCTCCCAATTTAAAAGTTTCCATAACCGAAAACAAATAGGACCATTCCACCTGATCGAAGGCTTTCTCCGCATCTAACGAAATAACCACTAGATCTTTTTTAATGGGGGGTTACACAAAAAGCTGGAGAAACTCAGCGGGTGCAGCAGTATCTAAGGAGCGAAGGAGATAGGCGACGTTTCGGGTCGAGACCCTTCTTCAGTTTTCGAATATATAATATTGAATAAACGTCTCAGGTTATATGAGGAATATCGTTTTGGTATAAATCCTGTTTGATCGGGATAAATTAATTTGTTAATAACTGTGCTTAGTCTCTGTGCTAATATTTTAGTTAATATCTTTTGATCAGTATTTAAAAGAGCTATAGCTCTAAATGATCCTGGTTCATCCAGATCTTTGTTTATTTTAGGTATAAATGTTATAATAGATTCATTTAACGTTTCTGGTAGTTTCTGCTGTATATATATATTATATATATTCATATAATGTTTTCAGGCGTGGTGCAATCTGATCATAAAATGTTTTATAAAATTCCGAGCCAATACTATCTGGTCCTGGTGTTTTACCATTTTTTAATGATCTAATAGATTCTTGGATTTCTTTTACTGAAATTTCAGCATTTAATGATTCTCTATTTTGTGAATACAACCCATTCAGATTACATTTTTTTTAAAATGCTTCTATTCCTATCTTGTTTTCTGTTGTTTTAGCGGTGTATAAGTTTTTATAATATTGCAGAAATCTCTCATTAATATCTTTAGGTTGTATTAAAAGTTCGCCATTATGTGATTTAATCCTGTGGATTATTTTTTCTCCCTCCATCTTCCTTAATTGGCGAGCCAATAATTTTTGAGGTTTATCTCCAAATTCAAACTGTAATTGTTTAGTGTGTTGATAAAGTTTTACAACTTGATCTGAATATATTTTATTTAATTTATATTTCAGTGCTGCAATTTTCTTATGTATTATTATGGATGGATTAGCTGCATTCTCTGTATCTAATAGTTTAATCTCCTTTTCCAGTTCTTGTTGATCCCTTCGATTCTTTTTATTATAAAATGCTTGAGAGGAAATCATAATTCCCCGGAGATATGCTTTAAACGTTTCCCATAATAAGGAACAAGATGTTTCCGGTTTATCATTTATTTCAAAGAATTTCAAATTCAAATGTTCTGTAATATATTCCCGAGTTATTTTGTTTTTTAAAATTTGTGGATTAAATCTCCATTGTCCCGTTTTTCTGTTTTACCATTTATTTTAATCTTAAATGTTAAAGGTGCATGATCTGAAATTATAATATTGTGATATTTAGAATTATAAGTGAGTGAAATAAGTTTGGCATCGACCAAAAAGTAATCTATTCTTGAGTAGGTTTTATGTACCGGCGAATAAAAGGAGTATTCTCGTCCAGTTGGATTTTCTACTCTCCAAACATCTTTAATATTAGTAGATGTAATTTATGCATTTAATAAGTCACTGGAATGGGATTTGATTTTCCTTTGCTTGTAGATCTGTCTAAGTAAGGATCTAATGTACAATTTAAATCTCCTCCAATTATTAGGTTATATTGTGTTAATTCCGGGATATTGTTAAATATTTTCTTGAAAAACAATGGACTATCAAAGTTTGGTCCATATACATTAACAAAAATCATTTTTGTGCATTTAATTCTCCTATTACAATAATGTATCTGCCATCGTTATCAGTTATAGTTGATGTATGTTTGAATAAAGTGCCTTTATGAAATAATATTGCTACACCTCTTGATTTATGTGTAAAAGAAGAATGATATGTTTTATTTATCCATTTAGCTTTCAGCCTATGCTCAGCATCTTTTTTTAAATGAGTTTCTTGAATAAAAATTACATCAGCTTTAATTGCTTTTAAATGTGCTAATACTTTACCTCTCTTAATTGGTTCATTAATACCTTTAACGTTCCAGCTACAGAACGTTATTCCTTCATTCCCCGTATTCATTTTTAAGTCTTGCATCTTTTGTCTATGGGGGTCTGTAATAGAGCCAATGGTTCAGCACCACAGACCTGACCTTACACCCGAACACCGAATAGATTAATTTTAAGTCCCTTGAATGCCTCTCACGTGTATATCTCCTTTGATCCAATATATAACTCCATTCAAACTGAAAAAAACAATAATAGTTTATAAAAGAAAAGAAGAGAGGATAGATTAAGAGGTTAGTATAGTGCACAAAGAAGGAAAAAACTACATCTAGTATTATTGTAGTTAGTGCTAGCCATACTAGCATGGCTAACCATCTACCGACTTCCATAGTTGATGTTACTAACTTAACCAGCTCCCTGGTTTTTTGGAATTATTATTCCATAATGATATTTTACCGGGGGTATTAAATTAAAAAATATTCGGATTATAATAATCGAAAATGTGAAAATACATATATTTAAAACTTTTTTGAAAATCTAATTATAAAAAAAACACACAAAAAGAAAGGAAAACAAGAAATAAAAATGAAAATTACTGGTATAAAAGAAAAGTTTCCGAAGGGGACAAATGAAATCCGGCTCTATATTTGACTCTAATCATTCCAATATAAATGAACATTAGTCATTATTAATAATGATTAATTCTAATTAATAAAAATGATACGGTATAATTTTAATATTTATTAGTTATTATATTAGTAGTAAAATTAGTGATTAGTGAAAATACCACAGTATAATTTTAATATTTATTAGTTGTTTGTATTAGTAATGTAGTTATACTAATTATTAGTGTCCATGTGAGGATTTCCGATCCACATCTTTCTCCAGCTTCCATCCAGCACTATCCAGTTCCATCCGGTCCTGCAAAGTCTTGTAAAATCTTGCAGAGTCTTGTAAATTCTTGTAAAGTCCAGGAAAGTCAGTGTATTCGATGATGAGGCCTTCTCAGGTCTTAATCTTCCGGGCAAAGTCCAGTGCTTCCACAGGATTGGAGAAGAAATATTCCTTCTTGTTAAAGTAACTCTTAAAGTAGCTGGGTAAATCAGGCCATATTTCAAGTTTTCCACCCCCCTCTAAAGTATATAATTAGTTAATTACCTAATTAAGTAGCTAATTACAAACTTAACCGTTGTGACGGAAATAGTAGTAAACACTGCCTTGAAAATTCAAAATGTGATATTCTCAAGATCAGAACTTTAATATTATTGTATTATATGCTGTAAGTCTGTAACATACAGGTGAAGAAATTACAATTTCTAGCAAAAGACCAAGACTTCATGGAGAAGACAAGCTGCACCCTGATACATTGGCATATCATAATAGCAAGATTAATTACCAGTTTGAAGTTAGATCTTGATTTTATGAGGAGTTACATTGGTAATTACGTGAAGAACCCGCCAGTGCGCATGCATGTCAATCTTCAAAGCAGCGGTATGAAATCACAAATAACAATTACCTAAGTGACATAGTAAGATGCATGACTCGAGAACTTCCTGATGACCTTTATGAGAGAGGGTTGGGCGTGGAGGGCACGTAATCACCACCATAACTCCTCATAAAATCAAGATCAAACTTCAAACTGGTAAGTTCTTGTTTAATCTTACTATTTTACTTCGGAGCACGTGAGTGATTCCGTGAAGGGTTCGAAGCTTTGTGATTTCGTGCCGCAGATCAAAATCTCGGCGTCTCACTGCATTGATCAGGATGAGTGAACAATCAAAAAATGCATTAAGCATGATATTGATTCAAATGTATTTATAGTTTACGTTAATAAAGAAATCAATAGCAACCCCTGTATCTCAGGGGAGGCTAAAGTGGACGCAAAACAGAATGGGGAAAAACCCTGGGTCAGTAACCGGCCAATGGTAAAAAAAAATTACTTTTTAAAATCAATTCAGTTGACCATGCTGCGGTCGCGAGGATATGGTTGATGGGAATGTCCATTGCCCTGGCCGCTGACGTTGATGCTGCCCTGGTGGAATGAGATATACAATCGTCAGTGTTAATACCTGCATAAACCAGAACCTGCTGCAGCCACAGTGAAATAGTCTGAACCGACCTTCCCTTGTGTGGTTGTTTGTCGATTAACAAACAATGCTGATTCCACACTTCTTAGGATTATGGTGGCCTTGATATAATATAGCAAGCCTGCCCTCCCACATAGACGTCAGACCGTGGGGTATCCGAAAAATGATCTTAACAATGCTGCAACCCCTGGTCTGCTCTGCTTGTTTAGATCAGAATGTAAAATGTAATGGCACCTGCAGCCAATTCCATCCTATCTAGCCACAGCATTTGCAATGTTTGCCCTCGTTGTGCTGATATTAGTGTCATGACTAAGGATGAAGATGGAACCCCCTGGTGAAGTAATGTTAACACATTTTCAATATCCAAACTGCATATTCTTGTAGTGGGAGAACTTGTGTCAAGATCTCTTTTACAACTCGATATCCGGTGTTGAACCCGACAGAGTGGTTCCCATTTGTTGCAGCTGTAGTGGCTCTATAACTGAATTATTGTCAAATACCATTTAAGAATGAACTGGAAGATGTCAGTAATCTGTATCGTATTAAATGTAACATTAACATTTAAACAAAACCGCTTCCGATCCCGTCAATAGGAATGTACTGCTTTTTTGGGTGTTATCCCTGCACTCTGTAGTGAGCACATCCATGGCTTGATGTGACAACCTGAGCTGTAAGTCAATCCATTCAGAATGTGTAAGTCAATATTCGTTTTATTATGCAGAGGCCGGTTTCCTGAACCAGAGTTTGAACCAGCAAAGTTTTTGTTTCTTAGAATAACTGTATACCGTTGTATTATTATGCCTGATGAAAGCAGGCAACATGGCTGCTTAGCCAGTCAACATGGCTGCTTAGCCAGTCTGACAGTAAGAAACCTAAAGTGAGATCTTGCTGACTGTTTTAAGACCCGACTAATGAGGCAAAATGGAGGAAGACATAAAAGAACATTCCTCCTTTTGTAGCGAGAATGTATTTCTCCGCACTGTTCTGCCACATATTTTTGCAATCAGTGAATAAACATGAATCCAACATGTCGATATTCGATGTAGTATTGAACCATGCTTTTATAATACTTTGAGATCCAATACCTATTCTGTGTTGTCATCAATCTGAACTGGATGATACACCAGTGGCAAAGGAGATTAGGATACTTTTACTTGATTGCCATGTGACTAACATATGTCACCACCGTAGTGTAGCAACTTGATGTTGAGCATGTAGATTATGTATATTCGCTCAATAGCCCCTTACCCATGGGATGCATCTAATGTCTATATTTAGTTGATACCAACAACTGAAGAATTGGTAACTCATGCAAATCTCCAATACCTCCAACTAGAGATGGTATTCGGAACTTCTCACCTTTCGAGCCCTTAGCATCAGTTTGTAATAACTGAATTTGACCGACCAAACTACTGGAGCAATGCTGAATACTGTCTGTTCATCATTGTGACTGAGGTAGCTTCAGCTGATAATAGCATAAGGTTGTTAACAATGATCTACATGTCCTTTGAGATGTCGCTACTTTGAACAATATCAGTTCCTTGATTTGCTCAGCTGAATCACAGCTACTATATTGCCAACTATTCTTGATGAAATAAAAGTCAGTTTTATAACAGGTTGCTACTAACTCCAATCTCTTGCCACAGGGTGGAGTCATAGGCTAATTAAAAGTTAAAGGTAAATCCCAATGACCAACAAACAGTTTATCCCATTCCGCAATGTTTCACTGTTATTAGTACAGTTATATTTTCTTTGATAACCTGTGTAATGGGAACTGCATAGAATGGATCTTTGAGACCCTTATGAATCTGTTGTTAGTCAGGAAAATAGGTTTCATAGTCGGAAAGTTCATATGCCCGACACTCTCAATTTTTCATAATAAACATGCCACTCCTGCCTTATTCCATGGGTATTTTGCAAAAGAACTCTGGCCCAATTTCCAAACCTTCTCTTCAAAGACAACCCTGGCCAGAATTCAAACTTGCTTGGAATGCCAGTACTGTGCCTCTAAGCAGATGTTTTTATCCTTTGTGTGTTGTACAAACAAGTGTAAATATTACAACTTGTGAGTGGTGCACTTACCCATGGTTCAGAAGTGCCAGACCCACTTTGTTGAGTAGGACTGGTAGGGTGCGTGGAACTTCTGCCCAGCTGTCATGCTGCCCCCAGCTCCAGTGAACCGCCTACTGCCGATGAGCGCCTGGGGTGCATTCTGAAACGATGAACCTTTGCCCGCCGTCGGCCTTAATTGATTCGTCTGCCAGGTTTTCTCCCCTGTTGAATAGGCCTTACCTGAATAACAGATTCGACGGCTGGCTCTCACATCCCCCTGTTGGCGCTGTTCACTGCCAGCACATATGTGCTCTAGTATGTTCCATCAACCTCTTTAGAGCCTGGAGTCAGTTATATCTTAACCTTTCGCACTCCCCTCCTCAGAGAGGACGATTTGTAGGCAGCCCTAAACAGGTGCTGCCACAGGCCGCAGGATACCTATGCTGACATGACCCCATTGGACCTATACCCGATTGGAACATTCTGCTGGGATGGCAACTTTGTTGTCAGGAAAAGGTACCTCTGACACGTGCCCTTCATCCCTTGGGGTTTGCCCCACGGCCATATCCTGAGACTCAGCGTCAGCAGGATACCGACCCGTCTTGGTCTCTGCCTCCAAGAGGGAGACCTGTAGCAGCTCTGTCAACTGGCGCTGCTGGTACAGCCTGCAGAGGTGGACATGTGGCTCAACCTTACCATCAGAGTCGGGGTCAGAGCTAGGATGACCCATGGTGACGCCTTATCATCATGAGGGTGCTATCAAACAGTTCTCTACTAGGTGCTGCTGGCGTTTTTTGTTCAGGGTGGTGCTGACACTCCTCCTGCTGGCGTGTGCCCTACTGCAGCACTGTATGCAATAGTTGCTGCATTTGGGATAGTCGTTTCAAACTCACTATCCAGCCCTGGTGAGGAATCATCCACTGACCATGGGCCTATTATTTTGCTATCCAGCCCCGGCGGGGAATCTTCCCCAATTCCGTGGGCCTAGCAGACTTATGTGTTACTTTGAGCAACCCTGTCCCAGGCGTTGCCGGCGCCACCTCTCGTAGAGGCCGGCGCTTTTTGACATGAAACAGCCCTGTCCCAGGCGCTGCTGGTGCGGCTCTCCCGTAGGCCGGCAATGTCACAAATGAAACAGCCCTGTCCCAGGTGCTGCTGGCAGGGCCTGTTCCCTAGGCCCGCACTATTGCACTTGAAGCAGCCCTATTCCAGGTGCTGCTGGTGTGGCCTGTCCCACGTTGTTACGGTGTAGGCTCACTAAATCAAATTTTTAGTGTAGAGCTTAACCCTTCATAGCAACTTGTGCTAAACACGAAAGAATTTCATTGTAAGGGACACATGACAATAAACTTTATTGACTTTTAATTTTTGACTTTAAGAAAAACAGTATAACATACATATAAACTTTATTATTAAGGAAAAACCATTGCAGCCCGACTCACCCGTCCAAAAGGGCAGAACGAGTCCTTTCTCCCCCAGTTTTACTCCCGGCTTGGGGACCGACGTCAGTGAGCCGCTGACCGCAATGTCAGTAACTCTGGCGTTACTGCCTTGCCATTCAACGGCATCCCCGCAGGCTGGAGGCCACTGACTGCCTTGTCAGCTGCTGCTTATCTCATAACCCGATCTTTTGCCAGTTATCCGCCTCCGCGGTTGGACTGGGGTTTCCCCACAGTCCATAACCGGCTCACTCGTCGGGCTGTGAAACTGGCAGGAAAACCTCTATGAAGAGAGGCTCCTGCTTGAAAAAAACCCTGGTAAGTAAAAACGAACTGGTAAGGTTTAACTTACAGCCAGCAGGAGTGCTGCCCTGCCAGTCTGGTGCTTGCGCCAATGCGGCTGACGTACTGACGCACATGCGCACTGGCGGGGTTCTTCACGGAATCACTCACGTGACTCTGAAGTAAAATCAGTAGCATCATCATAATCCTCAGACTGCAACCAATAAGCAATTCTGTACACCATGTTTTTGATTTGATTTTGATTTAATTTGATTCAACTTTATTGTCATTGTCCATAGTACAAGTTCTTAGACAACTAAATGCTTTTTCCCATACAGCCTCCATACGAATAAAAAAAATAAAAGCACAGAACACGATAGTCCATAACACAAACATCCCCACAGCAGTACCAAAGTTTTGCACTGTGAGGGAAGGCACCGCAGTTTGCTCAACCTTCTCGTTGATGTTCCCTGATGTTCACCCGTGGTCGGGGCCTCCTGAGCCCCCTGCAGTCGTCACTACGGGCAGCCTGATGATTTAGGCCCCCTTGCCGGGACGATGGAACTCGGATGTCGGAATGGAAGAACATCCTCAACGGCTTGGACCTCCGAATCGGCCACTTCCTACCCGAGTCCGCGGCTCGAGCTGGGCGGAGATTCAACACTGGCGGCCACCGGCAAAGTGTCCCAAGACTCCGCCATGTGTCCCAGGACAGCGCTACCCACACTTGGAGCTCTACAACCACAGCTCTGCGATGTTGATGCTGCAGGCCCAATGCTCTGGAGCTTCAAACGGCGATCCCAGGTGAGACATCGCCTGCTCCATGATGTATCCAGTGCTGTGCCGCCACTGCTGAAGCTCTGGTCCGGTCCCCGGCAAGAAAGGCTGCGCCAATCCAGTTGGTAGGCCGCGAGGAGGGGGACGAGGGTTCAACTTGGAAAATAGTCATATCCTCGCCAGGAAGTGACTGAAAAATGGTTCCCCCCTTAACCTATCCCCCTCCCCCACACAAAATACCAAAAAAATCCTACAAACTAAAAATTAATAAAAGACAGAAAAACAAACAGACAGTAGGCAGAGGCAGCCATCATGCAGCGCCCTCGGATTAACATTAACATTTTCCTCAACTGTTCAATTTTGGCATTGTAAACTACAAGTTTTTGCTCTTCAAACCATGCATGACATGCATTTCTGTCCACTACTTTCCTATTCAGACCGACTTTTACCAAAAGATGTGTCCATTTTTAATATCCCTCTTAGACTCGAGCATGAGAGAGAAATTCACTTCAAGGTGAGCTCTAGCTATGCCAGGCTGGGCATTTGTATTGACAATTTTGCATTTCTTCTTCGGAGGCATCTGAAAAATGTAAAGAAAAAAAGCGCTGAACAACATTAAGTAGAAACAAGTTTTTATTTGCAGTTTTAGAAAAAAAAATTGAAATGATTTTGTTCAACATAATGCTTAACACAGGTTAAACGTTAAAACAAATAGTAAATACCCAACAAAAAAATAATATTCATCAGTGTCATCAAATCAATTAAATTCATCTAAATTCTATTACTGGATCTAAACATCTATCCTATTCTTAAGGAAAGGGTAAAAATATTTTTTTTAATAGCCAAAGTATCCAAATAACAAACTGATTCCATTCACACAAGAATTCACAGCATAACGTGATTTTTAAAGCTCACTGTCTTAAATTTCTATGCCAAATCAAAGGAATTGAATGGTTAATTTCCATAAATGTTACTCTGTTGGTTAATAACAGTGCAGCAGACAAGGGCCGTTTTACATAGACATGTGTTCAAAATCCACAAACATCCACTCTCAAGATAATCAAAATCAATATTATTTTGCACAATCATGACATAAAAACATCTAAATTATCTATATTTTGTGTAATTGTCTATGCATGATCATATTTTCATACTAAATATATGACTAAAATCTATGTACTGTGGAAGTTTTTAGTTAGATATTTTTAAGTATGAAAATATTGATCATTGGCAGATAATAACAGATGGATAGTGGCTGCCACCATGATTTTGCTTACACTCACAGCCGGCAGGCAACACACGGCCGATATCGGGGCCTAAAAAAACATATTTTGCATCATCATATTAAAATGAAATTACACCAAAAAATAGATAAGATGTTAAATAAACATTCTACAGTACATACCTTTTGTTTTGACCTGAACTTGTGATCCGTGATTTTTAAGGCATTGAAGTTGGGCCCGACTTTCATCCAGCGATTCAATAGTCAAGCAACGTTTAAAAAAAAATTGTGAATGGGATGACAGAACAAAATCTCCTCATAAGCTTGTCGTTTGAGGAAATCCCTCCCTGACAACGAACAAACATTTTCTTACACACCCCCCCCCCCACACACACCCCCCCCCACACACACACACAGCCTGTCAAGTCATATGCACAGGTAGTGGGCAGATCTAGAGCGCCACTGATGGCAGGAATTTGTAACAACGCTACATTATAGGTGCTGATATCGAAGGGATCTAAAGGGAGCACAGCCTTGAAAAGGTGTTGCAGCCCTACAGTGCCAGAAATCCAGATTCAATCCTGACCTTTGGTGCTGTCTATATGGAGTTTCTACATTCTCCCTGTGACCACGTGGGTTTCCTCCAGATGCTCTGGTTTCCGGATCAGCCATGATCATATTGAATGGCGGTGGATGAGCCGAAGGGTCTATTTCCACACTGCATCTCTAAAATGAAAACAATATAATCAAAGACCCACACGACCCTGACCACCTCGTTTTGTTAATCCTGGGTAAAATGGAGCAGCCATGGCATCAACATTCAGTAGGGCTTATGTACTGCTAGGCCATTTTGGTCAAGTTTAATGTGCTCTGTAGAAAATGAGACAAGCTGCTGAATGGTGCCAGCAAGTCTGTGGTCCAGATCAGTGTTGCAGAGAATGAATGGAACATCTGCAGAGTTCTTACAATGAAGTGTGAAATGCATAGACCTGATTGGATCAATGCAAACTAAGTGTACATAGTATAAATAATGTTGTGAGATGGTTACTCTGTTATTGTTGATTGGTTAAAAATGTTGAGCCTTGGAGGAACAGTTTGAATCCCAGTGCACATGTTGCACTATTCATCTGTGTTGGCTTCCTTCTGGAAGCTTCTTTCGAATACAATGTATTTAAGATTATGTCATTGGGCTGGGGAACTGTCAATTGTGTACTGTTATAATCAATATGTTTGATTTGGTTATAAAGAGACCACCTCCATGTAGTTCGGTCCCTCAAGGTTCAGGGACCTATAGAAGGCAGCCCCCTTGAGGTCCTTTGTCGATCATCTGGAAGAGCGCTTGGGACTGGTGGTGATCTTTTGGAGTGTCTCTGCTTGCACGAGGCTAGAGGGCTTAGCCAAGCAGATACAAGGATCAAACCCACGGTGGTTAGATATTGTATAGGGGAATTTATGTTGTGTTATCCAAAAATGAAGTTTAGATGCTCAAGTGCTTGAATCAGTATTTTATCGACTGAACTAGACTGGGGGGGAAGCTTAGAAGAGCATAATGACATTGGGGGCTCGTCTGGGATTTCATCGGACCCCCAAATACAAGCACAAGCGTGTTGAGCTGTTCCCAATCGTGAGTGCAGAAATCGGCACCACGGTGCGGTTTTCACATTGATTTTCGGCACTTCACTAGTCCGATCAGATTGATTATTCGCGGGCTTGGGAAAGGTCCCAAAGAGATCGGTGAACAGAGTCTAGCAAGAATGGTGGGGGGGGGAGAGCTCCTTTGCGTTAGAGGCCCATAAAACTAGGGTGGTGTTAGAGGCCCTGTTGGGATTGGGTATATGGGATTGAGACCCTTTCCTGGGTTAGAGGCCCGAAACACTTGGTTGAAGTTAGTAGCTGCAGCTGCTGCTGGACCAATTTGGGGTTGGGTTAGAAGCCCTCTCCTTTGGGATAGAGGCCCATAAAAGTAGTGTTGGGTTAGAGGCCCTCTCCTTTAGGTTAGAGGCCCACAAAACTTGCGCTAGAGCCCAGCCCAGAATTGGATATCCGATTGACGGGATATTTAAAGAGAAAACTGGGTTTAAGTAGTGCTAAGCGACAAAATACTGCGTCGTTGCTCGGGTGCAGATTGCAAAGGTGCGCTCCAAACCTGATACTTAGTAGATAAGAAGGAAAACCCCTTGCAAGGGTGTACCTAGGTTGGTTAAAATCCCGGCCTGCGTGAGATATCTGGACCCTTGTAAAATGGAGGAAGGAGTCTCGAAAGGTATCGGGAACTCAGTGGTTAAAGTATAAATTGGTCAAAAATTACTTTAATCAATCTGAAAATTTCATATCCCGAGAGACTTTCCGTGCAAATGTTTGGATTTGATTCAAATTTAATAATATTCAGTATCTCATATTGAGGTGCTGCTTAATTCCAAGTGTATATATCTTTCTTTCCAAGTTAACTTGTGTACAAATCCCTTGTAAAAACTTGTTAATAGTCAAAATTTGTAAAGATACTTTTCAGAAGTATATTTAAAAATTATGAATCGATTTTGATTTAAAGTGCATATATTTCTCTCCAGATTCACCAGGGCATATAAAAAATTTGAAGTAGTAGTTATAGTGTATTAAGGTTGCCGGTATTGCATTCTATTTACTGTGTACTGTGAATTGTTTTTGATTTAAAATTTGAATGTAAGAAACACTGTTGTGATATCAGTTTGAATCGGCTGAAGAGATAAATAGTTGATTAAGACTGCTATCATAATTGCAGTGCAAATCGCAGTTGATCAACCAGGAGTTCGTACCCCCTCTGATCGATTGTTGATTAGTACCTGATAGCGAAGAGTAACTGAGAGAAGGGAAACTGATTTTGGTGAAAAGTAACTTGATAGGAAAAAGTACCCCATAGGGAGGGAGGAAAAGTATCTGAAGGTGAAAAATAGCTGATTAAGAAGTAGTACCCCTCAGCAAAGAGTACCCTAGGAAGGGGAAAGTCTTTGGCATTGGAGGGAGAGGTTCACTGGTTGATAACAGCACAACGTGGGATTTAAATATTGTGATTTGCTTTTGGAACTGTACAGTTACTGAATGTGATATTAGACAAATGATTATTGGTTTATGTAGGAGCGTGGTTGTGCATGATAATAATAAGCGGTGTAATTTCTTGTTTGTGTACGGTGTTGCTTGCGTGTTTGGAGCTCATTTTCATGTGTTAAACAGGCTGCGGGAAAGTGTTTGATTGTGCTCGAACGTGTTTGATTGTTCCCTGGAGCACTTTGATCTTTTGATGACTGAGGATTGTGGACACTGTAAGGTTGGAAGTGTGTGGACTTGTGGGAGATAGGAGTCGAATTTGAATAGTAGACTGGAAGGATTGGTTGTGCAAAGGAGTAAAGAGGTGTGAGGCTGCGAACGCTTCGGAGCCATTAACCACTTTTCAGGAGCTAGCTTGATAACTTTACGGATGTGATGTGTTCAGGAGCATCAATAGATGTATTTTTATCAAGGGATTGAAAGGGAGGAGTGAATTATTGGAAAGGTGTGACGGACTTAGGAATTTTGTCTTGGTTGTCTGAGGGGAACAGCCTAGACCGCGATATGACAGAAGATGCTAGGAGTCCATTGCAAATAATATGCAATGAGTTCCAACACAAGGCAGAGAAATTAAGAGACTTGTTGGGAGCACTAAATAAGAAATTAGGAAACAAGCTATAGCCGCCGGGGGGCATTAGAACAGTAGGGATAAAGTACATAGAATGAATCAGTTGGCAGCATTGTAATAGTGACAGTACAAAGGAATTAATAGGATTATGGAAGAAATATTATGAGGAACGAAAGGCGAATAAAGAGGTTAGGAGGATGGCGAGTTGGGAAAAGGCCATTTCTAAACTTGGAATAGAACTGAAAGAAGGTGAAGTAGATCGACCTTCAGGCAGTAGGAAGGATAGGAGTAGAGATGAAGGGAAGCACATGGAACAGGGAAGAGGTAGATCTCCTGAAAGGAAACTAGTCCCTGTAAATTTAAATTTTAGGGATCCGATGGTTAGTGTTGACTTCGAGGGGGAAGAAGATGAATATTTGGAAGATTGGACAGATTTTAATGCTAGTGGAAATTCACAGCTCCCACCATGTTTCCCTTGCGTTCTTCAGGCTTCACCTTGTATGACGTGTCCATAATAAATATCTCAGGTCTGCAGAACCTATAACAACTTCTGCAGATTCCACATCAGATCATACTCTACCGACAGCAGCGACTGGGGTGACAGATTATTTGACTCTATCCACTCCATCATTAATAGATTGTCCAGAAGCTTACGGTACCAGGAGTAGAACGAAGAGGTTAGGCCCGGTATTTAAAGAGAAGGAGGGTATGATAGATATAGTGCAACCGCCAGAATATTTCTGAGAGCCACAACCTAGACAAATTAGACTAGTAGCGAGAAAGAGGAACAAATTATTTAGACAGTATCGGGAATCCCCTAGTGAACGGGAAGATTCATCTGAGGGTGAGACAGTAATTGAAGATACCGAGATAGATTTTGATCTAGCCAAAAGTCTACAAATTGAACAGGTATCCCATAGACAGTTACCAGTTAGAGAAGTGCTGAATCCTGCCTTTGACTCAACCAGCGCAGTGGGTGTAAGCAATCCCCGCACCACAGGCACCCATAATCCGTGGAAGCCCCATGAAATACTAGCAGTGCTAAACAAAATCCCTGATAGAAAGAAGTCACCTGCTGCCTTTATAGACTATTTAAGAACTACAATGCGTGTATATCATGGAGACTCCTAAGACCTATGGGCGACTATACAACAAATAATTACTCCAACTGAAAACACCAAATTTCTAGCAGCCCTAGGATACCCAACATATGAAGCTTTGGCTAACATAATAGTGGATGATAGTGCAAGAGAAGAGGCTTTTTTAACGGCCTTTCCACACACTCTTCAAAAGCCAATTGATTTAACGCGAATTCTGGAGATAAAACCAAATAAGGGAGAGCGAGCAGATTAATTTTTAGAACGATTCTCAAAATTATACATGGACCAATCAGGTGACTTAATCTATCAAAATGGAGCAAGCTATTATGCCATCTTATTGAATTGCCTCCCCACTACGGTAGCTGACTCAATTAAAACTGTTAACAGGAACTGGTCTGAGAACTGTGCCAGCCAAATGGCCAGAGCTGTGAGGCATTATTGGAGGGATGGTAGGAAACGGGAAAATTATCCTGTAACCAAAAGAGAAACTGAACGTGTGGTTAAGAAGGAGGGATGAAGATTTGGCTCAGGACCATGGAGTCCTCAAATGTTAGCAAAGAATGGAATGAGAGAAATTAGATTCCCAGACTACCCAGATTATTATTACAATTATACTTCCAATTTAGAACCAATTGTACTGGAACCAAGTCGTAAAAGAAATTCAACAACATTACCTAATCAATGTTATACTTACGGGGGAATGGGACATTAGAGTCGAGCCTGTCCGATAAGGGAGCGAGTGAGAGAGAGGGGTCAAGGAAAGAATTTCCAGGATCATGAGGAAATTCGGGATCCTAGAGGATATAGAAACATCCGAGATCCGAGGAATTATAGGAGGTCCTTCAGTTCAGGAGACTACTGGGACTTGAGAAAACAGAGAGGGAGCTGGGCAGAATGTCAGGAATTAAGAAGACACACATTTACTCAAACCAACCCATTCTCTCAGTCCTGAATACCAACCTGTTCAGGAATTGTGGACTTGGTAATATGACCCCTACCCTAGAACCCACTCAAGTAATTTACCAGAATGAAAGAATTGGGTGTACTATCATTGTAAAAACTGAAGATCACATAAGAAAAAATTGTAAGCAATTCTATAACTGCCCAAGAAAACACCTTAAAGCAAAGAAACACTGTAAATTTGGGAGCTTGTTATCACTGTACACAATTAGGTCATTGGAGTAAGAAGTGCCCATCCAGAAGACAGAATATAGCAGAATGGAGGATAAATCAAGGAGCAATAAAGAAATTATGAAAAGGAACACAGTAGCTGGTGTCAACAGACAAAGAACTGAAGGGAACTTTGATTGGCACTAGTGAAAGGAGTAAGGAATAGGAGCAGTTATAAACTTGGTTAATAACTTGTTGCAAAGTTGTTGTCCCTCCAGGACAGTGTCACCTACAACACGCCACTATCTGGGGAGTGAGGTAAAAGGGTATGTGGACCCTCAAGAACGGACAGAAGACACAGTTCAGATAGGATGTGTAGTCATCATCTTCAGCCAGGTAGCACCCCAGAGATAAGGACAAACAACAAAGAAGAAGTGATACTGTCCTGTCCCTTTAATATATGCCATCTGGGAAGGGCCAACAAACATATAAGGTTGCTCCTCGGTATTCCTACTCCATCAGAATTAACATTGAGACAGAAGAAGAGGATACATACCCTAGTGCCCAACTTTAACATAACATAATATTTGACACCAGTGAAAGGAAAAGAAAAAAACAACATCCAAAACTTTCTAAAGAAATACAGACAACCTCTGAAGACTATTGGGGCAAGCTCCGATTTTAAAACTTAAACTTGGAAATTTGGAAATGAATACTCATCTGTGATTCGGGATTTGCGCCTAAATTTTAGTTATTAGAAATAAATTGATTTAAAAATGGCTTATGGGATATAATTTTAAAAATAGTTGGAAAATTGATTGTTGACTTGGCATCCTTTTCTTGTCTCACCCATAGGAGGATAATCGAAGATAGGACAGGACTGCTTAGTGGCTATCAAAAAAGGGACAGACCCTAGTGGATATCAGAAGTTAAGAAATACCCTGAGAACGTAAGGTGGTGGTGTAGAATAATAAGTAGACTGGAAGTTTAAATAACGAGTTCCCCTCTGTAGGTTAATACTAACCATCCAGAAAGTTACTCAGTAGTAAGAGGAGACTAGTTATAAGGAAGAACCCCTATTGTCTGTGAATTTGTTCAACGAACTAAGAAAAGGTTGGATTAGAAGTACTAGGGGAAATCAATGTTTTGAACGGTGAATCTAAATTTATCTAACCGTTGATAATAAAGCGGCTCCTATTATCAAGGTGTAAAGAAATTGTCCCTAGATTCGGCATTCCTAATTGGCTATATAGTAATCTACAACATATGGAAATTAATAGTGAGATTAAATGAGAACTTACCAGTTTGATCCTTATTTTATGAGGAGTTACAATGAGCGATTTTGTGAAGACCCCGCCAGCACGCATGCGCGACATTCTTCAAAGCAGCAGTGTGAAATCACAGATAGTAGAGTAGACTGAAGATAGTAAGATAAGAGAACTAACATACCAGTTGACCTTATAATGGAGGGTTGGGAGCGGAGGGCACAAAATCCCTCGTAACTCCTCATAAAATAAGGATCAAATTTCGAACTGGTAAGTTCTCGTTTAATCTTACTATTTTACTTCGGAGTCACGTGAGTGACTTTGTGAAGACTTCAAAGCTCTGTGATTTCATGCCCTGGAACAAGTCCATGCTCACACACAGCCATAATACCCAATGGAGGAAGTATGTTAACCTATTTCTGACTTGAAACAGTGCTGAAAAACAATAATGTATTTATTTAACAAACAATAATAATAAACCCTAACTTCGGGGAAAATTATAATACAGAACTTAAAACAGTGTCTGCGAATATCTCAGGCGTGGCCACAGGTTTATTATAAAACCGCTGGAAAGTTGTTTCATTGGACCAATCCACCGTTGCAAGGGTGTGGTCCATAGGAACTTCCATCATCCTTGCCATTGATGTGGCCACAGCCCTGGTAGAATGAGATTTTAAAATATCAGTGTCCACCCCTGCTGCACCTAACACCACCCTGAGCCATCTTGAGATTACTCCGTGATGAGGGCATTTAAAACTTATCAATAGACCCATTTCCGTACCCCTGAGATTTTGATGACCGCCAGGTAATGACAAAGGTAGGTCACTATGCAAAGATGTCTATCTACCGGATAAGCCAGGAACTCCAATTTGAGGCCAGATGACCCAGGCCTGTTCTGTTTGAGTAATTCATGAATGTAAAAGGTTACCATATTTGGAGATGTTATCATGGCTTCCAGTTTTAGTTTGTGCAGAGACTGGACCCGCTGCGCCGTTACAAGTGCCATAAGCATTACTATCTTATATGTGAGCTTGGTTAGTGAGAGGGACATGGCTGGTGCCTAATCTCTGAGCAGGGTCAGGACATGCCCAATATCCCAGGTCTGAGAATATCGGGGCCTGGGAGGGTTAGAGTTAAAAATACCCCTCATGAGTTTCGACACCAGGGGGTGAGATCCTACTCCATGGTGTTCTAACCCTTGTCCCAGATAGGAAGATATGGAACATCTGGCGCAGTTGATGGCACTATAACTCAAGCCTTCATCAAAAGGTAGACTAGCCAGGAACTCCAGTGCATCCGTGATAGTGGCTGTGTTGTATGTAGTGCCTGTTCTGGTACAAAATACCTCCCATTTTTTGACATAGGTGAGCTACTGTTTCCTGGTGGACTCTCTGCATGACGCCGTGATGATATTCAAGGTTCGGTCCGACAACCCGAATTCCAGGAGAGGTCTTTTCAAATCCTGCAAACCAATAGGTTCATGCGGTCATGGCATGGATGACTCTCCCCTGTCACAGGATGTACCAGCAAATTTGGGCGTTTGGATATCGGAAAACATGGTTCTGTTGAGTACCATAGGGAACCATGGCTGAGTAGGCCAATCGGGTACTATCAGAATACCTGAGTCTTGAAATTTCTGCAATACCCGACGGATGAGGCAGAAAGGGGAGAATGCATAGAAGAACAAATCCCCCCAGTGTAGCGAGAAAGCGTCCATCGCTACTGCCCCAGGGTCTGGTTCCCATGCAACATATGCTGGTATCTGATGCAAAAAGGTCGATATCTGGCGTTCCATACCGAGCAACAATGTCAGTAAATACCTGGTGGTCCAACATCCATTCGGTGTTGTCATTGAATATGCGTGACCTGGTGTCCGCCACTATATTGAGCTTATCCGGAAGGTAAGTAGCTGATATCCAAACGTTTCTTTCTATGCACCAGTGCCAGATTGAATTGGCCAATTCATCACAAGATGTCGACTTGATACCACCCATATGATTAATGTATGCCACCACGGTGGTGTTATCAATTTGTAGGCGAACATGCAGATGGTGCATATCTGAACAGTAAGCCCGAAGTCCATGAAATGCTCCCAACATCTCTAGATGATTAATACCCAGTGTCTGAAGTAAGGTTAACTCGTGTGTGTTCCATCTACCACCACAACTGGAGGTGGTATCGGTAGCACCCCAGCCATGAGCGCTGGCATCAGTTTGTAACACAACCGAAGGGTTTGTGACTGTGATGGGATTAGAGCAATGTTGAATATTGCTAATCCACCATCGCAATTCCAATTTTGTTTTGGCCGGTAACTGCATAGGCCTGTCAAAATGGCCAGCGTGAAGCTTGAGTGCTGCAATTTTGGCTCTTTGTAAATTTTGGTAATGTAAAGGTCCATATTGTGTGGCTGGAAAAGCAGCCACGAGCTTCCCAATTACCCTGGCAGCCTGCTGAATGGATGGTTTACTGACGCAAACAAGGCTGTTACATGCCTCGACCAAGTCTGTCGCTTTGCTCCTTGGCAAGGTGACAGACAAATGAGCAGAGTCAATCGTGAACCCCAAATAATCCATTGTCACAGAAGGCATTAACTTGGATTTGTCTGGATGGATGATAAACCCCAATTTTTGAAATAGGAGCTTGGTGGCTGAGACAACCAATTTAGCCAATTCCAAGGTTTTCCCCACAATTAGAATGTCATCAAGATATGCCATGACAATGTGTTTTTGTTTCCGAAGAAAAGCCCATGCTGGTTTCAATATTTTAGTAAATAGTCTGGGGGTTGATGTTAGTCCATTAGGCAGCACTTTATACTGTCAGAGCTGCTCCTTCCAGATAAATTTCAAATATCTGCAGTACGTATACAATGATGCATAGGTACTGAGTAGTATGCATCTTTTAGGTCGATGCAAGCTCTGAAGTACCCCTTGGAAACTAGTTGTTTAGCAGTAACAAACGTTTCCATTTTGAAGTGGGTGCATTGCACAAAAGTATTCAGTTGTGTCAAATCAATAATAATGTGGCATCCGCCATCTTTTTTGTTTTTGGTGAAGATGTTTGATACAAACTCAAGAGGTTCATGTTTGGTTTTCTCTATCTCTCCCTTAGTATATAATCTAAGTAATTCTGCATGACCTTCCACTTTCTCTTTTTGCGAAAGCACAATTTTTCGGCTAGGTACATGTTGAACTGGAAGGAGGAGTTTGTCAACAAATTCAATTTTGTATCCCTGAATACTATGCAGTATGAAAAGGTCAGAAGTTATAGAACTCCATGTATCCCAAAACAAGTGTAACCTGCCCCCAACTTGTGAAGTTACACATGCTATGTTCCAAGGGCAACCAGATCCACCTACCTCCATGGTTATCGGTGGTGCTGGGTTGGTTTCCTCCATCCTTGGTTCCTGGGAGGTGGAGGTGCTGTGGTGTGGGGTTGGCGCATCTTCCAGGAAGGCCGCTCTGGGACATGGCCCAAAAAAGACCTTTGTGAGGGTTGTGCGGCCTTTGAGCTTTCACCAGCTGTTCTTTCGCTGTGATAGCGGGCCCTGTTGGTGGATACATAGGGGTGCTGCCCCCGACTGTATGAGGACCTGGTAGCGGTCAGCACCTTGATCATACCGATGGCTTTTGCCTCTTCATCGAGATCTTTGACCTGTTTCGGCAGGTTGTCCCCGAACAGCAGAATAGGCGGCTGTGCGCTGCTGGTTCTACACAACCCTGCGAACTTCGGGTTCAGTGTAGGTCGGATGGCACTCTTCCTGAAGCAATTGATCTCAAATTGGACATTGCAGAAGAGTGCCAGAGCATCCTGTTGCTCCACCGACATGTCTTTTCCGTCCACTGACCTGGCAAAAGCTGTAATACTCGAGGCCAGTAGTTTGAGGATTTTTTGCATTTTGAGCTCTAGGATCCTCATGCCGGGACTGATATTTCCCCAGATGGGGTTATTCACCGCAGGCACATTAAGAGATATACAGTTCTCTGGAGATAGGTACTTGGCCATAGTGTCGTTCATGACTTGTTCTTGCAGCTGGTGAATCGTTAAGTAATTTGTACTTGATGCCAACTGTGGCTGCAACAGCAGTCCCTTCTGTGAGGGTATCGCAAACTTGGATACCATCCCAAGTAGCTCCTCTTCTTGCACCCCTAGCACGTTGGACTCTTCTGCCAACTCCCCCTCTTCAGAGTCAGCCCAGACCTGATTCCTTATGCTCCCCTGCGAAGAGGGTGAGACATATGGCAGCCCTGTAAAAGGTGGTGCTGTGGGTCTGCTAGGAGACCCACGGTGACCAGACTTCTGCTGGAGAGGTCACGTTGGAGCAACTGCTCCTCCATCCGCTCCATGCGAGTTAATCAACCGCCGTCACTACCCACGAACGGCGAGTCTTCTAGCCCGGACCCTGCCGAGTCAACGGGTAGCTCGACTTCCGGGTGGCTTTGCCGCCAGTCCGAGTGTGTTCCTGCAGGCTGTAGCGGTGCCAAGTCGGGGGCTGACATTTGTACAACGGGCAGCTTTGGAGTAGTCGCCCGCTGCTGGATGCCCGCGGTCCCCTCCGCAGTCAGTTTGGAAGCAGCCTGTTTCTTCACTCGAGGTTTGCCCATGGTGGGGTACTCTGTAAATGAGACAAGAACAGAGTGCCCTAAATCACTCCAGGTTAGTGGATACTTACCTGTGAGTGTTTTTAAACTTGTCGGTGGAGGAGCGACCCTCCTCCCTGCCTGTCGCTTCGCAATGCGTTAGACGATATGTCGCGCATGCGTGACTCTGAAGTAAAATTGAATAATTAGAACAGCTGAGAATTCCACAGCAATTGAATTGAATTGTGTTATCGACCACAAGCTGGGAAATGAAAAGGTGAGACGGACCCTAGAACTCAAAATATTAAATTGAAGGCTGAGACGGAATTTGGCTAAATTGAAGCATTCCCCGTGGTTGTTTTGAATAAGAGTCATGCCTGTAGGGAAATCTGGACTGAACCCAGCTGAAATTTATATGAGAAACCATCATCAGAAATACATTGGAGAACACTGTGTGACTACGGAGAGAGCTGACTATATGTAGTGTTGATCCTAGTATGGGAAAGATTATATTACAGAATAGTGATGGTATACTGAAAGAGGTCTTGTGATTGACAGTGGATGACAGGAATGTATGGGAAAGCATCTGTACATGAATGGTAACTTATTTTCAAGGATTGAACCTGCGGTGGATAGGTATCGTATAGGGGAATTTATCTTGTGTTATCCAGAAATTAAGTTTAGTTGATCAAGTGCTTGAATCAGTATGTTGTTGACTGAACTAGACTGGGGGGAAGCTTAGAAGAGCATAATTACAGTTTCACTATGACCATCAGGAAGAAGGTAGAAGAGTCTGAAAACCGTGATCACCAGGTTCAAGAACAGTTCCTTCCCAGCACCCATTTTGTACACTGCACCACGCTAACCTCAGCAATTATCATCTTCATCTTCATAGAGGATTTGAGCTCATTGTGGACACTCTTTTTTGCACGATTATAGCAAGTGCAATATTCATCCAATAACAACTTCTTATGTTTAAGGTTATGCTTATTAATTTATCGTATTTTTGATTGTTATATATTATCTGTGTGTTACAACATTTATGGGCCTTTGAAGCTGCAGGAAGTATGATTTTACTTCGGAGTCACGTGAGTGACTACGTGAAGAAGCCCCGCCTGGCGCTGGAACGGCATTACGTCGACGCTGACGGCAGAAGCAAGAGTTGCAGAGAGCAGCTCCTCGCAGCGGCCGGAACGGACCTGCAGGTAAGTGTAAGGAAAAGTGGGGACGTTCTAAAAAAGACGTTACGCTGGTAAAACCAGCAAAAGAGAAAGTAAAAGTTAAAAGTCACGCTGGCGTACTGATTTAGCCAGATAAATGGAAAAGAAAAATGGAGGTCTCAAAGGAAAATTTTGCGGGTAAAAAGATCGTCCCGGGGTGAAGCTAAAAAAACGAGACAAGAGTTTAGTGCGGATCCGGTTCCGATACCGGTGGCCGCTGATTCACCCATTAGTGAGACTATAATTTCTCCAGAAATACAAACCACGGAGGAGAATGTTCCTAGAAAAAGTAAAGAGAAATCCGTGAGGCCAGTGGTTTCTGATAATGACTCTGATAATGAAAGTCCTCCGGATAATAAAGCTATATGGCTAAAAATGGAACATATGGAGAAAGTGCTCCAAAATATAATGAGACAAGGGTCACAGTACCCAGAAGTTTCCCAAAAATGACCCTGAGGGATTTGAATATACAGAATATGGCTATGTGCCAAATTGGGAATTTGAAACTCTGGACCCAGGATTAAGGGCGGAGGAAGTCTCATTGGATATAATTCCAAGTGTATCAGGGCTGCAAAAGACAGACCCTGCAAGTGGTGATGTGGATTATGAGTGCACACCACGAATAAAAAAGAGAAGGCCAGATGTGCCTGAGATGGCAAAAGATTTTGCTATACCTGAAGGAAGTGGTGAGGCTATGGAAGAAAACCTAGCTGCCAGTATTAATTATATGGTATCTCACCAACTTCAAGATTCTGTGATGATTGAAACAGCAGAATTATATAAAATACCGGAAAATTGCACCTCATTGAAGGTACCTACGGTTAATCCGTCTATATGGACGCCTATGACTCCAGGCATGAGAGGACAAGAAATAAGATTTCAAAGAATCCTCAAATTGATTTCTGCTGCCATTACTGCTTTTGGAAGGCAAATGGAGGGGTTGGAGATGGATGAAATCCAAAAAGATACTTTGGGCTTATTATGCAATTCCTTCTATGAAATTAATTGTATGAGGAAAATTGCGATTCGGCCCATATTTCATTCAAGGTTTGCAGGTCTGTGTCGATCAAGTGGTGTTCAAGCTCCTGGTTATCTATTTGGAGAAAACCTGCCTAAACAAATAAGAGAAATGGATGAAGAGGCTAAATCTATTAGCCACATGAGACCTTTCGTCTTTGGACAAAAAAGGTATTTTCCGTCAAGAAGGGGATTTGATTTTGGAAACAGAGGCAGGAGTATGATAAGAAAATATTATCATCCGACACAGCCTAATGTTCACCCGTATACGGGGAGAAGGAGATCACCACGTTCATATGGAGAGGTCCAAAAAAAATATTCTATGCTTAAAGAAACTGTGGACAAATCTCCAGTTGGAGGGAGATTACAAATGTTTTATGATGAATGGCTTGCCATCACATCTGATCGGTTTATTTTACAAACAGTTTCAGGAGCTACTATTACATTCAAAGAAGGTGTTAATTCTCCGGTACAAAATAAACCTGCTTATGGTTTCATGTTTTCTGCAATTGAAGAGGCAGAAATTAATTTGGAAATTGACAAATTGTTTAAAAAAGGTGTTATTGAAAAAACTGTTGAACATGAGCATCAATTTGTGTCAAATATATTTCCAAGAAATAAAAAAGATGGTGGTTGCAGAATTATTCTGGACCTTACAAATCCTAATAAATTGGTCGAATATAAACATTTTAAAATGGAAACATTTAACACTGCAAGACATTTGATATCAGCAGGTTGTTATATGGCTACAATTGATTTAAAGGATGCGTACTATTCAGTACCAATACATCCATTCTTTCGAAGGTATTTAAAATTAAATCGGCTGGGACAGCTGTGGCAATTCAAAGCTTTACCAAATGGGTTAAGTTCAGCTCCCAGGCTCTTTACAAAGCTGTT
Organism: Okamejei kenojei; assembly: GCA_035221665.1. NCBI lineage: Eukaryota > Metazoa > Chordata > Chondrichthyes > Rajiformes > Rajidae > Okamejei > Okamejei kenojei. Next base: position 54,251,784 of record CM069142.1, read on the forward strand.
GAACCCAGCTTTAGCACAATTAAGAGCACAAAAGCACATCATTATGGCTTAACTGGATGACATTTTAATCATCAATAGTAATCAGGAATCAGCTGAAAAATCAGTTTCAGCAACTAAAACTTTATTTGAGAAGTTAGGTTTCTTGATTCATCCAATTAAGTCCCAGCTGCAGCCAGCACAGTCAATTAACTATTTGGGGTTTTTGATTAACTCAGTTACTATGTTAGTAACTTTGCCAACAGATAAGATTGATGATATTTTAGTGACCTGTAGGGGTCTCATTCACAAACCTTATCCCTCCATCCGAGAAGTAGCAAAGGTTATTGGTAAATTAGTAGCAGCATTTCCTGCAGTAGAATTTGGTCCATTACATTACCAAAACCTTCAAAGGGACAAAATAAGAGCTCTAAAAAAGAGAGCAGGCCATTTTGATAGGCCTATGCAATTAACAAAAAAAGCTTTATTGGAATTACAATGGTGGATTGAAAATGTCCCACAAGCTGCTAAAAATATTCTGATACAACAGCCTGAAGTAATTTTACAAACAGATGCTAGTGCTCTCGGATGGGGGGCGACAGATTCATTCACCAGCATTGGGGGCAGATGGACTGTCCAAGAGGAAATGTTTCTCCAAACATATGGTATTAACTATTTAGAATTATTGGGTGCATTTTATGGGTTGAAGGCATATTGTTCTACAAAAAAGAATCTGCATGTACTGATACAATTAGACAATAAAACAGCTGTTGCATATATTAATCACATGGGTGGAGTCAGATCGGTATCATGTGATTGTTTGGTCAATCAGATATGGCAATGGTGTATTAACCACCAAATTTGGATTTCGGCAAATTACATCCCAGGTAAAGACAATGTGGTGGCAGACAATAGATCAAGGAAGTTTAAAGACAACACAGAATGGATGTTGAACCCAGTAATTTTCAGTAAAATTGTGACTCAATGTGGGTTACCAGACATTGATCTGTTTGCATCAAGACTAAATCATCAATTGCCTAAATATGTGTCTTGGGAACCAGATCCAGACGCAGTAGCAGTAGATGCTTTTTCACTAAACTGGGGGAATATGTTCTTTAATGCTTTTCCGCCATTTGCTCTGGTTCAGCAATGTCTGAAGAAAATAGAACAAGATTCTGCCACAGGATTATTGGTAATTCCAAATTGGCCGACACAACCATGGTTCCCATTGATGTTAAACATGATTAAAGAACCATATATGTCAATTCCTAGCAGCAGTGATTTATTGATAAAACCAGTAACCAAAGAAATTCATCCATTACATGCTTATATGAATTTGTTAATCTGCAGGTATTGACCAGACCACTACAGGAGCTTGGATTGTCGGATAGAACTATGGATATTATAGTCGCATCATGGCGAGATAGCACTCAGAGACAATATATGACACATATAAAGAAATGGGAAAATTTTTGCAGACAGTCAAATATATCCTATCATACTGTGAACATTGCAAACATATTGGAGTTCCTTGCCGTTGCATTTTGAACAACACTTAAGTTACAGTGCCATTAATAGTGCACGTAGTGCCTTATCATCTTATTTAGGACAAATCTCTGACCAGAAATCAATTGGATCACATCCATTAATATCCAGATTTATGAAAGGTATCTTTAACAAAAATCCACCCAAACCAAGATATACAGAAATTTGGGATGTTAGCATTGTACTTACCTTACTTAGGCAATGGACTCCAATCGAAGTTTTGTCATTGGAAAAGTTAACATTTAAATTAGTAATGTTAATGGCATTGGATTCAGCTCAAAGGGTGCAAACATTACAACTGTTACGTTTAGACTGTATGCATGTGACTGCAGATAACATTGTGTTCTATGTTTACGATCTGATCAAACAAAGCAGACCAGGGAGAACTGGAGCGAAGGTAATGTTTCAAGCTTATCCCATTGATCCAATGTTGTGTGTAGTTAAACATTTGAATCATTATGTAAAAGTTACCAAAACTCTTCGAGGAGATGAAAAAACATTAATGATTACGCATAAGAAACCACACACAAAAGCTTCAGTGCAAACAATCTCAAGGTGGTTAAAACAGGTGTTACTTTTAGCAGGAGTAGACACTGATGTGTTCAAATCTCACTCCACCAGGGCAGCAGCTACATCCGCGGCGAAGTTACAGGACGTACCACTCGAACACATTTTAGAAACCGCAGGGTGGTGTAAAGAAGAAACTTTTTCAAAGTTCTACAATAAACCTGTTCACACAATGACAGGCTTTGGACACGCGGTGTTGGGTTCACTATAATCACCTGCTTTGTTTCACTATTGATTGATATTATCAATTATGTTATCACTTATATCTTTTATCACTTTGTAATGGTTCCCTCAGGTGTAAAAAGAGGGTTATTATATGTTCTTTTATCATTAAAAGATTTATGGAAAGAACTAAAACTAGTCTGGTTTTTCTCATGTATGTGTTGACCTAGCCGGACTGTCGTATGGAAGAATTCTACGACATGAAAAACACAGAAGCTTCAAAATCTTCACGTAGTCACTCACGTGACTCCGAAGTAAAATAGTAAGATTAAACGAGAACTTACCAGTTCGAAGTTTGATCTTTATTTAATGAGGAGTAACGATGAGGGATTACGTGCCCTCCACTCCACACCCTCATAAAATAAATGATCATCTGGTAGTTCTAAATCTATGATGAGCCTTACTATCTTACTCCGGCTATTGTGTTCTGTGTTTTTCATGCCGCTGCTTTGAAGTATGCCGTTCCAGCGCCAGGCGGGGCTTCTTCATGTAATCCCTCATCGTTACTCCTCATAAAATAAAGATCAAACTTCGAACTGGTAAGTGCTCGTTTAATCTTACTAATATCATTGTTATATTGTCGTACATATGACAACTAAACATTTTTGATTCTTGTGTAGGAAGGAACTGCAGATGTTGGTTTACACCAAAGATAGACACAAAATGCTGGAGCAACTCAGCAAGTTAGGCAGCATTTCTGGAGAAAAGGAATAGGTGATATTTCGGGTCATGACCCTTCTTTAGACGGAAGACCCAACTCAGCCTATGTCACCTATTCTTCTTCTCCAGAGATACTGTCTGACCCGCTTAATTACTCCAGTATTTTTTATCACTCTTGATATTCAGTCCATCCCTTGCTCAAAATGTCAGGCACCCTTAATGAAGAGATCATTTCAAACTGGACTGGATGCTGAAATGTTGACTTATGAACGTTATTCGTGGGAACTTGCAAAATATAATCCAGACCCTAAAGCGGCTACATTTGTAATTTCAAACAGTGTTTCTGATGCTAGGCAGTTAAAAACAATGGGAACTCTAATGCCAAACATCTGAATAAATATTAAGGGGAACATTTTCTTCCTCCATTCTTCAGCTTTCTGCATGGGAATTCTGGATCCATCAATTCTACTTTGGGAAATAAATGCTCTATGATTAATGAGTGTTACGCAATGCATTGAGGGAGTCCTTCCCACAGGCATCACTCAGCCCGTGACCCATGGCAGGAGTGAAGGTTGCTGAGCGGTTGGCACAGTGAAGCCTTTGTAAAGTTTGCTGCTTTCGGTCTGTGTGTTATGGAGCTTTTCGCATTTTATGCATTTATTTTTGCATTTCAAGAAGTTGTAAAGGCATTTAGAAGAAACATAGAGAATACAGTACAGGAACATACCCTTCAGCCCATCATGCTAAAATAACCTAAACTCATCCGCATGCATGTGGACCATATCCCTCTATTATCTGCCCATTCGTATATTACCTCTTAAATATTGTTATTGTTATTGTATCTCTTTCTACCACCTCACCTAGCAGTGTGTTCCAGGCACCTTTTACTCTCTGAAGTCTGAAGAAAGGTCTCGACCTGAAATGTCACCCATTCCTTCTCTCCAGAGATGCTGCCTGTCTCGCTGCATTGTTCAGTATTGATGTGGATAGAGAACTGGCTGGCAGACAGAAAGCAAAGAGTAAGAGTAAACGGGTCCTTTTTAGAATGGCAGGCAGTGATTAGTGGGGTACCACAAGGCTCAGTGCTGGGACACCAGCTATTTACAATATATATTAATGATCTGGATGAGGGAGTTGAATGCAACATCTCCAGGTTTGAGGATGACATGAAGCTGGGGGGCAGTGTTAGCTGTGAGGAGGATGCTAGGAGGCTGCAAGGTGACTTGGATAGGTTGGGTGAGTTGGCAAATGCATGGCAGATGCAGTATAATGTGGATAAATGTGAGGTTATCCACTTTGGTGGCAAAAAACAGGAGGGTAGACTATTATCTGAATGGTGGTCGATTAGGAAAAGGGAAGATGCAACGAGACCTGGGTGTCATGGTACACCAGTCATTGAAAGTAGGCATGCAGATGCAGCAGGCAGTGAAGAAAGCGAATGGTATGTTAACATTGATAACAAAATGATTTGTGTATAGGAGCAGGGAGGTTCTACTGCAGTTGTACAGGGTCTTGGTGAGACCACACCTGGAGTATTGCGTACAGTTTTGGTCTTCTAATCTGAGGAAAGACATTCTTGCCATAGAGGAAATACAGAGAAGGTTCACCAGACTGATTCCTGGGATGGCAGGACTTCCATATGAAGAAAGACTGGACAGACTCGGCTTGTACTCGCTGGACTTTAGAAGATTGAGGGGGGATCTTATAGAGACTTACAAAATTCTTAAGGGGTTGGACAGGCTAGATGCAGGAAGATTGTTCCCGATGATGGGGAAGTCCAGAGCAAGGGGTCATAGTTTAAGGATAAGGGGGAAGTCTTTTAGGACCGAGATGAGAAAATCATTTTTCACACAGAGAGTGGTGAATCTGTGGAATTCTCTGCCACAGAAGGTAGTTGAGGCCAGTTCATTGGCTATATTTAAGAGGGAGTTAGATGTGGCCCTTGTGGCTAAAGGAATCAGGGGGTATGGAGAGAAGGCAGGTACAGGATACTGAGTTGGATGATCAGCCATGATCATATTGAAAGGCAGTGCAGCTCGAAGGGCCGAATGGCCTACTCCTGCACCTATTTTCTATGTCTATGTTTCTATGTTTCAGTCTGAAGTCTGAGTTACTCCAGATTTTTGTGTCCATCTTCGGTTTAAACCAGCATCTGTCGTTCCTTGTTACACTGGTGAATCTCTTCTGCACCATTTCCAAAGCCTCCACATCCTTCCTCCACTTTTAAAATAAAAGCAGTATATGCTGGAAATACGCACCAGATTAGGCAGCATCTGTGGAGATAAAAATAGCGTTAATTTTCAAGTTGTATACCTACTATCAGAACGGATCTTTCAGATTAAGGATCATGAATCTGAAACTTTAACTTTGCTTCTCTCCATTTTCCATAGATACTCTGAGCTGCTGCATATTTCTTCCACTTTCAAATTTTATCTCAGCTTTTCAGCTTCTGTGTTTTTTGTTGTTTTTACCTCACATTTGATGTGCAGTCATTGTAAGTTGGGTTAGTAAACACACTTAGCAGTATACACCAACTCCAAATGGATAATAGTCATGAGATTTTTTGCGTCTTCCACTAAAATTACTAAAAGTCCTGTCTCACGGTGCGCGTCCCCCCACGAGTGACTCCAAGTGAAAGAAAAACAACAGGCTCGTGGTTATGTACGAGATTCCAAGTTTATGTTCAAGTGTTTAACCGAGTTCCCATGGGTATGTCATTTCTGCGATGTTCCAAGTTCCTCTCCCGACTTACCAAGTTGCTCTCCCGTTACTCTTGAGCCAACCGTGAATGAAGGTATGTTTTAATAAGCAACAGTGTTAAAGAAGACATCTCCATCCTGCGGCTTTGAGTTAAAGATAGAATTCAGCGCGGCCGCATCTATTGATATGACCTCAAAGGGAAAATGCACACCCTCCAGTGCCAGAGCAGTTATACTTATGATTTGTTTGAAACACACATCACGTAGTTAGAAGACCAGCGGGTGGAGGTTTGCTATATTTTAATTGAATTTACTGCCAGGTCTACACACTGCGGGGAGACAGGAGATTAAATCTTTGAATGTGGACGGATGTCTCCGTGCCTGCTCGTTCTATGCGGAATATATTTTTAGTTGCCTTTCAAGCCGGGCTTTGGTTTTATTCCTTGATTTTTTCATGTGTTAGGGTGTGAGAAGTCCATGCCGGGTGCCGGCCGTTCGCAGCCGCTGTTCTTTCACATCAGTTGCACATCAGATTGTTGGGAGACGGAGCTCAGGGTTCGCCTCCTGATCTGCTTTGGTGCCCAGGCGCGAGTTGAGGTGGAGGGAGGTTGGGGGTGGGGGGGTGTAGGGGGTGCGCGGGCGTCATTAATCTGTCTGGGGTGACAAGGCTCTTGGGTTAGGCTGGGATCATTCTCTGCGAGATGATCTTAGTGCGGGAGACAAGTGTAGGAGAGGTGTACTGACTGTGTGGGCAGACACTTTGGTAGTGATTGCCCACCAGTCTCAAAAGCTGTCTCCCTGTCCCTGGGATAGCAGGGGGCAATCAAACTGCACGATACCCCCCTCCCCCTCCACGCTACCATGAAGGGCAACGATCCCAAGGCTTTAGACGGAAGGCAGACGCAACAAGCTGGAGTAACAATGCAGGCCGGGTAACATCTCTGGAGTACGTGGATAAGTGACGTTTTGGATAAGGGCTAGTCTTCTGAAGAATGATCTCGACCTGAAAAGTCACCTATTCCTTCTCTCCAGAGTTTGCATCAAAAAAACCCTCGTCCAGTCGTTCTGCTCGTTTTCCAGATCGGCTAATTATACATTTGTTCCCCTGATTACCCCACCCCTCTCCTCACTTCTACCACAGTTGCACTTACATAACTGTAACTTTGACTTAATAATTACTATACTGACTAATCTATTGATTGTAAATGCCAAGCAACATATTTCCTACTGCTTCCCCCAATTCCCATTCCTCGAGAAAGGGTTGACGCATTAACTTATCACAAAAGGTGACAAAGTGTTGGAATAACTCAACGGGTCAGGCAGCATCTGTGGAGAAAATGGATAGTTGACGTTTCGGGTCAGGACTCTTCTTCGGGGCCTTTAGTTTAGTTTAGATACAGTGTGGAAACAGGCCCTTCGACCCACCGAGCCCATACTGACTACAATCACCCGGACACTAGTTCTATCCTACACACTGCGGGGCAATTTACAGACGACAATTAACATACAAACCTGCACGTCTTTGGAATGTGGGAGGAAACTGGAGCACCCGGAAAAAATCTACGTGGTCACTGGGAGAACGTGCAAACTCCGTATGGACAGCACCAGTCGTCAGGATTGAACTTGGGTCTCTGGCGCTGTGAGGCAGCAACTCTACTGCTGCGCCGCCAATGTGACATTCCAAGTTTTAGAATAAAGTTAGCCGCTTACAAATCCCATTATCTGCCCAGCGTGGAGAATCATGAATTGCCAAGACACAAGGCACTGTAGATGTAGGTTCCTTTTCTAAAAATCACGAATTCAAAGTAATCTATTCAAGAATAATGTAGTGTGGTTCGTTGCATTTGTCCATATTCAACTTAAAATTGTCCATAATCTATAACTTAAAGTTTTTTTAAAGCATTTAGTGAAACTACAGATTGTGTTCTGTTCAGGTTCAGCTTCCTGGGTCCAACGCAGAGAGAAGTCTCTCCCCTTTCCAGGGTTAATCGCTCCACTGTTTATAATACTCTCTGCATTATGAAGACCTCGACAGTGAACCCAATGGGCAATCACCACCAAAGTGCCTCCTGGCACAGTCAGTACACTTGTCTCCTGTACTAAGTCACCTCAACCCCACCCCCCTCCTCCCCTCCCTCCTCCCCTCCCTCCTCCCCTCCCTCTTCCCCCCCCACCCTTCCCTCCTCCCTCCCACCCCACCTTTCCCTCCCAACTCCAGTCTCGTCCCGACCCCCTGGGAAACTGAAGGGAGCGACAATCAAATGCCACAGATACAAATAATGTCATACACAAGAAAGGGCAGATGCTGGTTGACAAAAAGTGAACACATGGGGCTGGCGAAATTTGGAAATGTCATCCCGTCACCCATTCCTTCTCTCCAGAGATGCTGCCTGCCCGCTGAGTTAAAGAGTGCCCACGGTAGACTCACAAGTCACTAAGGTAAATGCATGGGCCACTACGTTATTACAACGAGTTTAATTGTTTCAATTTTTAACTTTAACAGTAAATTTGACTCGTGGAAAACCTCAAACATGTTTGAATTGTTTTACAAGTTAACAAGTTTCACGGGTACCTGCCGTTAGCGGCACGAGTTGCTAAGTTGCGCGCGTGAGTTCCGACGTTCCCGCTACGTTAATTGTACGTGATTACTGCGAGTGAAAACTCGGGGTCCCTCGTGGGTCAACTCGCACCATGAGACAGTGCTTTAAGACAACCCATTGCCGTTTTCAGGGAAATTAATTTCTGTCAGAGCCATAAGGCACTGCAGATGCTGGAATCGGAAGCAAAGCACAAAGTGCTGGAGGAACAATGAGTTAGGCAGCATCTGCGGAGGGAATGGACAGGCAACATTTTGGGTTAGGACTCTTCTTCAAATCGATTGACTGTTCAGGCTATTTCTGACTGAATTCGCTGAGAAAAGAATGTTAGATAGAGCTCATTCACCTTCTTCAATTAGACCACATGATTGTACTGAATTTCCTGAGTGAACAAATAGGTCTGGTTTAAGATTGCACCAGAACCATGGCACAGTGGCACAGTTGTTGCCTTACAGCGCCAGAGACCCAGAGTCGATCCTGACTATGGGTGCTGTCTGTACTGAGTTTGTATGGAGTTTATACGTTCACCCCGTGACCTGCGTAGGTTTTCTCCTGGACCTCCAGTTTCCTCCCACACTGGAAATGGGTTCAGTCAGATAGTCTTGAAGATTGGAAGATGTGCCTCACAGGCAGGTGGAACACAAACAACAAACCAGCTAGCATCACCACACAGTAAATAGGAGCAAAAGCACTCTTTAATTTAACCAGGTACTCACCTTTGTCCAGATGGCAGCTTTGGTAAAGCAGATAAGGTGGGTGCAAAGGCTGTTCCTTTGTTAGATCTGGCTCATAAAATGAGAGCAGGGAGGTTGTGGTGGAACTGTGCAAAGCACCAGTTTGGACTTCAGTTGGAGCACTATGTAAAGTTCATGTCTCCAGACTGTAGGAAAAATGTAATAATGCTGGAGCGGTCGCTGAAGAAATTCATAAGTGCATCGTCAGAGCTGAAGGATTTTAACTATCAACAAAGAATTGACAGGTTGGTTTGCTTTCTTTGGAGTAGAGAGGGCTGACTGGAGATTTTACTGGGGTGTATTACGTCACGGTGGCCCATGGTAAAGGAGCTTCAGTAAGGTGGTTAATTACTGAGGGTGTAGATTTAGAAAGATTGCTGGCGGTTACAAAGAGGATTTAGAGGAGAAATCTCATTCATCCAGAGGATGAAGCTCACTGCTTGACGAACTGATTGAACTTGAAATTCTCCACACAAGTCGCTGATTAGGAGTTGGGATAATTAATCATCAGATGGAATGAACACTATGCAGAGTAAATTTCTACAATTCTTTATTCCTGGTGGTTTTACTCCTCTCCTGCTCATTATACTATCGCGAGCCTTCCCTCCCCCTCCTGACTCATCTGTGAATCAACCCCTCCTTACCTGAATCCACTAAACAGATGTCAGCTCTGGTCCCGTCCATTCCCCTCGCCTCGTTCTAACAGGTTATGTTTGTCCCGCTCCATCAGCCTGAAGGGGGGGGGGGTCCAGACCCAAACTCCCATCTGTCCATTTCCCTCCATTGAGGCTGCCTGACCTGTTGAGTTCCTCCGACAATCAGCTTTTTTACTGTTGCCCAGACCACAGGGGCGTACAGTGTGGAAACAGGCCCTTCAGCCCAACTCGCCCACAACCTGCCTCCCTTTGGCCCATTTCCCTCTAAACCTGGCCTGTATTCATGTACCTGTCCAAATGTTTCTTATACTATATATAGTCTCTGCCTCAGGGCTTGCTCTTCCTGCGAAGGGGCATCTTCAATGAACTGAGAAATGGCAAATTGGACATGACGTTATCCATTGATCAATGAAACAAAAACATAGAAATTAGGTGCAGGAGTTGGCCATTCAGACCTTCCTGCCCATTCAATATGATCATGGCTGATCATCCAAAATCAGTACCCTGTTCCATATCCCTTGTCCATATTCCGTTAGCCTTAAGAGCTAAATCTAACTGTCTTTAAAACATCAAGGGAATTGGCCTCCACTGCCTTCTGTGGCAGAGAATTCCACATTTCTCTGAACTTCCTCATTTCTTCCTTAATGGAGGCAAGGACATTAATGAAGTTAATGAATGTGATTGGATTTAGAACAGTGTGCTGAGAACCCCAGCAGAGATACCCGGGAGTGGATTTAATTGACCAACAACCAAACTGTCTTCCTATGTGCTGGGCATGACTACAATCAATAGAGATAATAATAATAATAATAATAATAATAATAACTTTATTACGGACTCAAGGTCCAGACAAGGGGCAACATTACATTTAAAAAAAATGCATTGCATCTCAAATATCATAAATATATATAAAATCATGGTAAATCACATAAAAACATCATAATTTATATCTTAAAAAAAAAAAAAAAACCCACAATACTTAAGTTAAAAATCCAGAGTAAAAAATGATCAATGTCGTACAACGAGACAACGATACCAGTGTCTCCACAACTGGGATTCGTAGCGTGTAGTGCTAACCCTTATGTTTGTCAAGGCCACAATAAGCTCATTTTTAGAGTCATTTATCCTGCAAATGAATTTATACATGTGTTGTCTTAGGATTATGTTTTCCCATTACTAAGATTCTCTGATACTGTATTTATTTAAACACTGCTTCAATAGCAACCTAAATGATACATACGTTTTATGATTCTCTATCATTTCTTTCATGGTTCAATAGTGCTCTTATGGTCACATGTGCGAAATGCTAACACAGTGAAGTACTCTATCCCAGTAGAGTGTTGCCATACCCCTGATTCTCGACTAGCAAGTCTACAGAAATCATCCACAGAGCCCACATGCAAGAGACTAGCTCTCCACTTTCCAGATTTATTTATATTGCTGATAAACCAAAGACGTAAAGGTTTGTAGGCTAATTGGCTTCGTAAGAATTGCAAATTGTCCCTAATGTGCGTAGGATATACACTGTAGATGCATAGACACGTAGACAATAGATACAGGAGTAGGCCATTCAGCCCATCGAGCCAGCACCGCCATTCAAGATGATCATGGCCGATCATCCACAATCAGTACCCCGTTCCTGCCTTCTCCCCATATCCCTTGGTTCCTGCAAGCCATAAGAGCTCTATCTAACGCTATTTTGAATGCACCCAATGAATTAGCCTCCACTGCCTTCTGAGGCAGTGAATTCCACAAATTCACAACTCTCTGGGTGAAAACGTTTTTCCTCATCTCAGTTCTAAATGGCCTACCCCCTTATTCTTAAACCGTGGTTCCTGCTTCTGCACTTTCCCAACATTGGGAACATGTTTCCTGCCTCTAGCGTGTCCAATCCCTTAATAATCTTATATGTTTCCTATAAGATCCCCTCTCATCCTAAATTCCAGTGAATACAAGCCCAGTCGCTCCATTGTTTCATCATATGACAGTCCCATCATCCCAGGAATTAACCTCGTGAACCTACACTGCACTCCCTCAATAGCACAAATGTCCTTCCTCAAATTAGGAAACCAAAAGTGCACACAATACTCCAGGAGTGGTCTCACCAGGGCCCTGTACAACCGCTTTGCTCCTATACTCAACTCCTCTCGTTATGAAGGTCAACATGCCATTAGCTTTCTTCACAACCTCTGGTATCAGCATGCTTATTTTTAGTGACAGATGTACAAGGACACCCAGGCCTCGTTTTCCTTCCCCTTTTCCTAACCTGACGCCACTCAGATAATAATCTGCCTTCCTGGTTTTGCCACCAAAGTGGATAACCTCACATTTATCCACATTATACTGCATCTGACATGCATCTGACCACTCACCCAACCTGTCCAAGTCACCCTGCATCCTCATAGCATCCTCCTCACTGTTCACACTGCCACCCAGCTTTGAGTCATCTGCAAATTTGCTAATGTTACTTTTAATTCCTTCATCTAAATCATTAATGTATATTGTAACTAGCTGCGGTCCCAGCACTGAGCCTTGCGACACCCCACTAATCACTGCCTGCCATTCTGAAAGGGACCCGTTAATCCCTACTCTTTATTTCCTGTCTGCCAACCAATTTTCTATCCATGTCCATCAGTGTCTCCGGCTTTGGACGAGGCGCTGCTGTTCAACCTGGTTGTGGGTGTTGGAGAGCCGGGACAGAGTGAGTGATGGAAGCAGAAGCAGTGGCGGGGGCAGATGCGGACAGGGAGCCAGGGCTGGCGAGTGTTTCCTGGGCTGGCGAGCCGCTCACTGCAGCTCTGGCATGGAGCAGCCTCAATGCAAGAGTCTCGGGCTGTCGGAGGCGGCCGGGCCTCGGGTCAAAGGCGAGGAGGAAGCGTTGCACCGCTGTCGAGAGAATCTCTGTGCAGAATTCGCCCTGGTGACCGGCATGGACCAGGCTGCGGCTCGGTCCATCCTGGAGGACAACTAGTAGCTGCTGGAAGGAGGTACCAAGCACTGGGTAGAAGCGGTGGATGTTAGTGGCCTTCAAATGGGGATGGTTGGAGAAAGGATGCTTTCTCCATCCTGCTTGCCTGCCAGATTTTCTCTCTTATTGTAACTGCAGGAAAAATGCTCCCCATGTTGGGGGAGTCCAGAAGCAGGGGTCACAGTTGAAGAATAATGGGGAAGGCCATTTAGTACTGAGATGAGGAAAAACATTTTCACCCAGAGAGTTGTGAATCCGTGGAATTCTCTGCTACGGAAGGCAGTGGCGGTCACTGGATGCTTTCAAGAGAGAGTTAGATTTAGCTCTTGGGGCTAGCGAATTCAAGGGATATGGGGAAAAAACAGGAAAGGGGTACTGATTTTAGATGACCAGCCATGATCATATTGAATGGCAATGCTGGCTCGAAGGGCCAAATGGCCTAATCCTGCACCTATTTTCTAAGTGTCTATGTGACTTGCTCATGCTTGAGAATATGGCAATAAATCTTGACCACTTGATTTTGAAGCATTCATGAATGGTGGAGGTTCTTCTTCTTCTTTCGTGTGGCGTGCACAGCCTAACGTTGGAGGACAATTTGTTCTATTTGATCTTCCATTTGTGCACGGCGAGTTGATTGCATTAGTCAAAACAGGACAGACCACGTGAAGGTTGCAATCTTCCACCCCATGGTGGAGGTATAATGTAATCATAGAGTGATACAGTGTGGAAACAGGCCCTTCGGCCCAACTTGCCCACACCGGCCAACGTGTTCCAGCAACACTAGTCCCACCTGCCTCTGCTTGGTCCATGTCCCTTCAAACTTGTCCTATCCCTATACCTGTCTAACTGTTTCTTAAATGTTGGGATAGTCCCAGCCTCAATTACCTCCTCTGGCAGCTTGTTCCATACATCCACCACCCTTTGTGTGGAAAAAGTTACCCCTCAGTTTCCTATGAAATCTTTTCCCCTTCACCTTAAATCCGTCCTCTGGTCCTCGATTCACCTACTCTGGGCAAGAGACTCGGTGCATTGAAATGTATATTTCTAATACATTTTAGATTTCTCGAAAGTCTTACCTTTATAAAAAGGAACGTTTCCACAAACATATACCCCCTTTATTCATGTCATGGTATGATGATTCTAAATTCAAATCAAAATGAAATTTAAATCAAAAGGAGAACGCATACTTTCAAAATACTTGGATTTTTTCCCCCGAGCAAAATATAATTTGTATGATTTAGCAAAATCAGGAAATGTTATGATTATTTCTTGTCCCTTTTTCCAACTACAAACAGAAAAAAATAGCCCTTGAAATTATAACACACTTAAAAGTTTTTTTGTCAAATTTTCTCTACCGTGGAAGGCACTGGCGCCTGTATTAATATCCTCCAGTTTACGGGCGTCGAGCAATAACGAAAATATGAATCACCTGCTCCTATCTCTCATGTAGGCCCTAGATTATCTTAAAAATACTTCAAACAAAAAACATTGAAATCACACTTCTACAATGCACTAAAACATGATTTTAATACATCAAATTTCAATGTCCCTACCGTGGGTTGGGGGGTGACTCCCTCCCACACCCTCCCCCGCTCGGTTGCTCTGCTCCTTCGCCAGGTACTCCCGAGACCGGTGATCAGTGATTGCTCTGTCCCCCCACTTTCAAAAACACTCTGCAGCCCCTGCATCCACTGGCTCTCCCTTGTCCATTTTACTTGTTACATCCTCAAAAAAATTCCAGAAGATTAGTCAAATATAATCTCCTCCTTCGTAAATCCATGCTGACTTGGACTGATCCTGTTACTGCTATCCAAATGCGCAGCTATCACGTCTTCAATAGACGACTCCAGCATCTTCCCCACCATTGATGTCAGGCTAACTGGTCTATAATTCCCTGATTTCTCTCGCCCTCCTTTCTTAAAAAGTGGGATAACATTAAATACCCTCCAATCCACAGGAACTGATCCAGAATCGAGAGAACACTGGAAATCTCCAATGCGTCCACGATTTCTAGAGCCACCTCTTTGATCACATTGAATGGCAGTGCTGGCTCGAAGGGCTGAATGTCCTACTCCTGCACCTATTGTCTATTGTCAATTGTCAACCCTGGGATGCAGACCATCAGGCCCTGGGGATTTATCAGCCTTCAGTCCCATCAGTCTACCCAACACCATTTCCTGACAAATGTGAATTCCCTTCAGTTCCTCCATCACCCTAGGTCCTCTGGTCACTAGTATATCTGGGAGATTGTTTGTGTCTGTCTTAACTATTTTTTTCCTCTTCACATACCTAAAGCAGCTTTTACTATCCTCCTTTATATTCTTGGCTAGCTTACCTTCGTACTTCATCTTTTCTCCCCTTATTGCCTTCTTAGTTACCTTCTGTTGATCTTTAAAGGTTTCCAAATCCTCTGGCTTCCCGCTCATCTTTGCTGTGGTATACATCTTCTCTTTTAGTTTTATACTGTGCTTGACTTCCCTTGTCCGCCACGGTCGTCTCTTACTCCCCTTAGAATCTTTCTTCCTCTTTGGCTGTGTTAGTGTGCGGGGATGGCTGGTCATAGCGGACTCGGTGGGCCGAAGGGCCTATTTCCACACTGTATCTTTAAACTAAACCAATTTTTAATCATCTGTTGTAATTCTTTAAAAAAAATCCACAACCAAGAAACTTCAGTAGCTTGGTGTTGCGAATTTGAAGTTTGCCACTGGGTGTCAGTGTAGACATACCGATAGGAACTACCCTTTTCCCAGTGTCACTGTGTAGATCGAATGGTATTAAAACTATACAGTGGGAGGAACCCTAACATTTGCCGAGCTTTGGACATGATCGTCCATTATTGTTAAGCAAGCATCCAAATGCCCTATTCATTCTCAGCCAATGATCATGTTAAGGTAGGCAGCACATATTATAAGTTATACAGCGAGTCAGTGGGAGACAACAGTTTATGCAACTTAAGGGCAAAGCCAATTGTACACTTGATCAGCCCTCCAGATTTACATGACATTTACAGCACAAACACAAGTCACCCATCTCATTATGATATAAACCTCCTCTCGTACCTTTAGTTTAGTTTAGAGGTACAGCATGGAAACAGGTCCTTAGGCCCACCAAATCCGTGCCGACCAGCGATGCCTGTATGCTAACATTATCCTACACACAAGAGGGACTATTTGCATTTATACTAAGCCAATTATCCTACAGACCTGTACGTCTCTGGAGTGTGGGGGGAAACCAGAGATTCTCAGTAAAAAGCCACGCAGTTCATGGGGAGAACGTAGAAATTCCGCACAGACAGCTAACATAGTCAGGATTGAACCTGGGTCTCTGGCGCTGTAATGCAGCAACTCTACCACTGTGCCGTCTGTACTTGTATTCATATCAGGCTGTTTTATTCCAAGCCATTATTTTTATAAAAGAAAATTCAACCACTTTAAGGGTGACTAATAGTGCTTTAACCATTGTCACGCGCATTGTTCCAGTGTGGCTGTATGATTGTTCCATTCAAAGTATCCAAATTAAATCGGAGGGAGGTGGAAATTCAATTCATGGAAAGGCAGACCTGGATCACAATTATTTTAGTGCAACTCAGTTCCTTATCTGCATGAGCAAATTGACAATGAAATGCTCTGTCTGCTACACTGAATGTTAACCAGCTGAAGATTGATTTAATAAGCCTGGAGGGAAGAGGGAAATGTCTGCTCTGTTCAGCATAAGCAGGTGTACCAGGCCCACCTACATTGAACCAGAAAAAAATATTCAGGAGAAAATAAACTTTCCAGTCAGCAAGGGGCAACTCCATGGTGCAGCAGTAGCTGCATCTTACCCAGAGACCTAGGTTCGATCCTGACTACGGGTGCTGTCTGTGCAGAGTTTGTACGTACGGACCTGATGGGTTTTCGCCGGGATCTCCGGTTTCCTTTCACACTCTGAAGATGTACATGTTTGTAGGTTAATTGGTGTGGTATAATTGCAGTGTATACGATAGTGTATGTAGGATAGTGCAAGTGTGCGGGGATCGCTGGTTGGTGAGGATCCGGTGGGCCGCAGGGCGTGTATCTGCGCTGAATCTCTAACCTTAACTCCAAAAAAGTAAACAGTCCAAACCAGCTGACTAAGTGATATCACCTTGTTATTATCAGCATCACTGTTCATGATCAATGGGTTGCCAACTCTCCCAGACTGTCCCTGAATCTAAGTGGATGAGGAACTAGTCCTTAGGATGCCGTGAACAACTTGGAAGCTAAATCACTGGGTGCGCAACAAAAAGTGTCTCTTTACAGTCAGAAATAAGGACATGAAATTACGGATAATGCACCTGCAGAGTTACACCAGCACTCTGTGTCCTCTTGAGTAAACCAGCATCTGCAGTTCTTTGTTCTTCATTTATCTCATAGTTGCGTGTGAAAGCTTGCTCCCTGCCTCCTACACTCCAACAGGAGCTGTGCTTTAACACCATTTCAGAACAGGAAGTTACCCTATAAATGGAATTTAGTTATTTAGGAGCAGGGTTCCAAACATTAAAGGGGAAATTGTGAGGATTCTGCCATTGATAATGAAAATTGATAAAGGAATAAGCAGGAAGTTATATTCAAGGAGACATGGGTTATACGCTGGGACATTAGGTGGGGAATACAGGCTCTTAGAAAGAGAGTGAGGATTTTACAATGCATTTTAAAGTTGGAGGCAAATGTAGGTTGGCAGAAACAGAGGTGACAAGATCCAGCAAGGGATTTGTGTGGCACTGATCTGTAAGCAAACATTTGGCATTGGTGTCCAAGCCTGAATGTGCATTAAGAATGCCTTAATTTATGAATGGATACTTCTGGCAAGCAACCTTTCCCATTGGAAGCACCAAACAGAAATCACATGCATGCCTCCTGTGGTTCTTGGCTCAGTGGAGTTTGTCCTGTAAAATTGCCTGGAGAGAGTGTATACACAGTAGTTCAAATTGCCAGACATAGTCTGAGCAGGAATAGCGATGGCACCAACCAGGAAGGTAGTGCCAGAGTAGCTAAAGCATGCATGCAGGAGATGAAATGGGTGAACTTTTCAACTGCAGACTCTTGATTGCAACTGAAAGAAACATATTCAATTCCTAATGGATTGGACAGACTTCATGCAGGAAAAAGGTGCAGGAAATGTAGGAAAGTAGATGCAGGAAAGTATTAGGGGGCGCCGTCGAGTATGGCTGCCCTGCCAGCAGCTGTTAGTCTTTTCACTCTTGTTTTAATTTTTAGTTAGTTAAAAGTGTTTGTTTTGGAGGGCTTTTAGTCTTTTTATGTGGGGGGTGGGGGGGGGGGGGGGAAAGGGGGAAACAATTTTTCTCAGTCCCTACCTGGTCGGAGACGCAGCTTTTCTCTGGGCCGTATCTTCGCCCCTTCCTCGCGGCCTACCGCCAGTCTGGAGCGGCGTTTCCTGCCGGGACTGGCCGGGATTTCAGCTTCGGGGCGGCGCCACAGCGTTGGAGCGCCATCATGGAGCGGGCGATGCCTTGCCCGGGTCGCCGTGCGGTGGACTCCGGAGAGCTGGGACCGCCGACTGCAACATCGCAGAGCTGCGGTCTGTGGAGCTTCCAACCGCGGGCGGGCGGCGCTGAGCTTTAAACCCACGGAGCCTGGGAACTCATGACGAGATCGCCAGAGTCAGAGCTCCGGCCATGGACTTCGGGATCTGTGGACTCCGGGGAGGAAGCGGCCGCTCCAGACACTCCGGGCCGCTGAGAGTGTTCACCCGACGCCAGAATCCATCATCCGGCGAGAGGGCCTGAAGCATCGGCCTGCCGTAGCGGCGACTGCGGAAACCTCAATAGACCCGACTATGGGAGAACTGGGGATGGGACTGGACTTTGCTGCCTTCCCCCACAGTGGGAACCATTGTGGGGGGATGTTTTTATGTTTATTGTTAAATTCTTTAATGTTGTGTATTATCTTTATTCGTGTGCCTCATTGGCAAGTCAAATTTCACTGCACCAATTGGTATATGTGATAATAAATGTCCTTTGTCCTTTGTCCTTTGTCCTTTAAAAATGTTCCCGATGTTGTGGGAGTCCAGAACTAGCGGTCACAGTTTAAGAATAAGGGGTAGACCATTTAGGACTGTGATAAGGAAAAACATTTTCAACCAGAGAGTTGTGAATCTGTGGAATTGTCTGCCACAGAAGGCAGTGGAGGTCAATTCACTGGAAGTTTTCAAGATAGTTAGATATAGCTCTTACGGCTAACGGAATCAAGGGATGTGGGGAGAAAGCAGGAATGGGGTACTGATTTTGGATGATCAGCCATGATCATCTTGAATGGCGGTGCTGGCTCGAAGGGCCAAATGGCCTACTCCTGCACCTATTTTCTCTGTTTCTATGTTTCTAAGTGTCTAAAATCACAGCTAAACAGCATTTAAACAATGGCTGAGAAATGTTGTTCATCTTTTTTTTGTAGTTTTAACAAAGGGTCCATTCCTGAACGGTTAATTCATCTGTTCTATTCATGAGTGTTGATTGCCTTGCTCGGTGTTCTATGCATTTCACGTTTTAGTTTGGCCTCCAACAAAGGCAACATATTAGCTCTCACCTCCCAACACTCCCTGTAGGGTCAAATATGCGAACATGTAGCAGGTATGCATGCACTGTTCTCTGTGTTTCGCAACACAGTTTAGTTTAGTTTTGTTTGGTTTAGTTTATAAATATCACGCATACCAAGGTAAGGTGAAAAGCTTTTTTGTTGTAAGCTAGCCAGTCAGCAGAAGAACTATACATGATTACAATCAAGCTGTCCACAGAGTACAGATACAGAATAAAGGGTATAACCTATAGTACAAGATAAAGTTCAGTAAAATCCGATTAAAAATTGTTCGAAGTTCTCCCATGAGGTAGATGGGAGATGAGGACCACACTCTAGTTGGTGAGAGGACAGTTCAGTTGCCTGATAACAGCCGGAAAGAAACTGTCTGTGAGGAAACGTTTCTATGTTAAAAGATAATCTACCTGAAAATCTATTCTGATAGAATCTATTTATTAATCTCCTCTTGTTACCAATTCACCAGTCCATGAAATCATTCATTTTAGACCTTTGGATAATATCAAACAAAATCATCTGCTAGATCTTTTTATTTAGCCTTATTTGAACAGTGTTTGTTTGTGGATTATATTTAGAACCGGATATTTCTTGAAATATATGCTAATATTAGAGAATTAATATCACACACGTTAAGCAGTTTGGATGTGGGCAAGTAAGGTGGATCGTCCACTTCCAGGCTTCTGTGACTTGTCATTAAGCTGAAATATTGCAGAGAAGATTAACAAGGATGTTGCCAGGACTGCGCTATAGAGAGAGATTGGGCAATAGACAATAGACAATAGGTGCAATAGTAGGCCATTTGGCTCTTTGAGCCAGCACCGCCATTCAATGTGATTATGGCTGATCATCCCCAATCAGTACCCCGTACCTGCCTTCTCCCCATATCCCCTGACTCCGCTATTTTTAAGAGCCCTATCTAGCTCTCTCTTGAAAGCATCCAGAGAACCTGCCTCCACCGCCCTCTGAGGAGAGAATTCCACAGACTCACCACTCTCTGTGAGAAAAAATGTTTCCTCATCTCCATTCTAAATGGCTTACTCCTTATTCTTAAACTGTGGCCCCTGGTTCTGGATTCCCGCAACATCAGGAACATGTTTCCTGCCTCTAGTGTGTCCAAGCCCTTAACAATCTTAACATCCTTCTAAACTCCATAGTGTACAAGCCCAGCTGCTCCATTCTCTCAGCAAATCACAGTCCCGCCATCCCGGGAATTAACCGTGTAAACGTATGCTGCACTCCATCTAGGACCTCACTCCGTGGAGTAAGGTCAATCTAGGACCTTACTCCATGGAGCGCTGGAGGCTAAGGGGTAATCGTAGAGAAATGCATAAAATCATGAGGGGAGTTGATAAGGTGTATGAACAATCTTTTACCCAGGGTAGGGGAATCAAGATCCAGAGGACATAGGTTTAAGGTGAGAAGGGGAAAGATTTAACAGGAACCTGAGGGGCAACTTTTTCACTCAGAAGGTGGTGGGTAGATACAATGATCTGCTAGAGGAGGCAATTGAGGTAGATACAATAACAGCATTAAAAAGGCACTTGGAGGTATAAGGATAGGAAAGGTTTAAAGGATAGGGATTAAATGTGGGCAAATGGAGCTATCTTATACCGGGCCTGTTTCCATGCTGTATGACTCTATGACAATGACTGAGTAGAAACAGCTACAGGATGGTTGTGGTCCCAGTAAATGGATCCATTGTCAGATCATGTTCATGAGCATTTTGAATTATATCTCATCCCTCTGTTTAGTTCAGACCTTGGCAGCTGCAGCAGAGGCATATAATAAATGGTTGGGAAACAACTACATGGGCTGAATATTAGGACATATTCAATCCCTTTCATAACGTGTAAAAATGTGTAAAAATTTAAAGAAACAAAAAAAGCTACTATTACAGTATACTACAAGGACACATTGAAATAAATATCAGTGGTGCAGTGGTAGAGTTGTTGCCCTATAGCACCAGAGACCTGGGTTTGATCCTGTCTATGGGTGCTGTCTGTATGGAGTTTGTACTTTCTCCCTGTGACCTTTGTGGGTTTTCTCCGGGAGCTCTGGTTTCCTCCTACACTCCAAAGACTTACAGGTTTGTAGGTTAATAAGGCTTGGTAAAAATAATGAAGTGTCCCGAATGTGTGCAGGATAGTTTTAGTGTGTGGGGATCTCTGGTCAGTGCGGATTCAGTGGTCCGAAGGACCTGTTTCTGTGCTTGTTCTCTAAACCAAACTAAACTAAATTCATTTTTTTTCTACAGTCAATATCAAGAGCTTAACGAGAGTTGATCTACTTTACACTTGCAGCCCTGAAGAATCAAATGCTACAGTCTTTGCTGTGGTGGCATTTAGATTTATTTTAAGCTAATAGGACATCTGCTATCTGCACAAACTCAGCTGTGCCGCAGTGGAAAGCTACCATTTTAATTTTTATTAATTGGTAAGGCCTCTTTCAATGTAACACATTGATTGCTCCTCATTTGTTTACACTGCTTGAACTTCTGGTTTCAATGTGCTCAACATGTGGTTTTGCCAATGTTCCCAAGGGGCTCCTATCAGTCTCCACAAATTCCGAACAGTCTGCAGCTGTGACTTGTACAAAAGAAAATGAAGTGATGGAGCGGATCTCAGTGCTGGGGGCTTCAGTTGCAATCAGCAGGTTAGGGCAGTCACAGGTCTCCTATATCACTGAACCTCTTCCTGCCCAGGCAGAGTGGTTAAGTTCTCCTGCAGAATGTAATCCTATAGGCAGGCTCAGTGGTACAGCAGTAGAGCTGCCCCCTTACAGTGCCAGAGATCCAGGTTCGATCCTGCCAGCGGGTGCTGAATGTACAGGGAGAGTTTGTATGTTCTCCCTGTGCCCGCGTGGGTTTTCTCCAGGTGCTCTGGTTTCCTCCCACACTCCAAAGATGTACAAGTTTTATAGGTTAGTTGGCATTGGTAAGATTGTAAATTGATAGGATAGTGCTAGTGTACAGGGTGATCACTGGTTGGTGTGGAATCGGAGGCCCAAAGGGCCTGTTCCCATGCTGTATCGCTAAAGTCTAAACTGGTGAAGCCAAGGTATAAGGTAGAGATTGGCACAATACAAGCCAGAAGGCCATTCAATTCCTAATCTCTTTTCAATTAATTAATATCAAATGGAGCAGTAAAAATGAAGCCACAGGGTCCATTCTCAAGGACATGCGGGTTTGTGGGTTATTTGGCCTCTGTAATTTGCCCTTAGTGTGTAGGGAGTGGATGCGTAAGTGGGATAACAGGGAACTAGTGTGAATGGCTAGACACAAAATGCTGGAGTAACTCAGCGGGACAGGCAGCATATCTGGAGAGAAGGAACGGTTGATGTTTCGGGTCGAGACCCTTCTTCAGACTGTGTGTGAATGGGTGATGGATGGTTGATGATGGGCTGAAGGGCCTGTTTCCATGCTTTATCTTTCAATCAATCGATCAATTTGGTAATAATCATGCTTTTGAATTGCAAAGTTAATGTCACACTGAGACTCAACACACAAAAATTGGCGACTCATGTACCACTTGCAATTTTTAAAATCCTCCCAGTTTGTTTTCATGCAGGATAATCAAATTAAAGTCTGACACGATGTCACAAAAATGCTTGTTCAAAGAGATTCAGTGTAAAGGTATCAGTGATACCGTATCACACAATCCTGGTGAGGGATTCTAGGGCGCAGATCAAAGGTAGACAGTGTTATGGTTATTGAGGGTGAAATGAGGGGGATTGTGAATGAGCAAGAGGCCAGACTTGAAGAAGAGCAAGATCTGAGGTGAATGTTGGGAAGGAGGATGAATAATTTTAAAGTGATAGCATGATGAAGGTATAGTCAGTGAGCACGGAGATGGTGAAGGTCATCGAATATTGAGATGATTTGAAATAAGGCACGGAGTTGTACGTTCTCCCCGTGACCTGCATGGGTTTTCTCCGGGATCTCCGGTTTCCTCCCACACTCCAAAGACGTACAGGTTTGTAGGTGAATTGGCTTCAGTAAAATTGTAAATTGAATGAATGGGATCAGTAGGATCTGCCCCAAAGCAGATCCTACTTTTTTACACCCCCATAAACAATTAGTCTCACTACGTGAATCCTTACCACAACCCAAGTACCATGGGGACAGAGTGTTGCTCGAGCTACTTTCCAGGAGCCAGCGAATTCAGGAGGGAAGTGAGAAAGTTAGAATTGTGGAGGGGGGCAGGGGAAAGTGATTGATGGAAACCTTCTCTTTCTGGAATGAATCACACTTCAGCTCATTTATCTCTGCGGAACATGTATTTCTTCAGCTCTTAGTTGAGGCAGCAGAGAGCCGGTATTTGGGATTTTGGTTTGGGATGCACTCCGGTGGAAATGGATATCCTGGACAAACTCCATCGGCACCAGTCAGTTGGTTTTTATAACCATAGGAATGTATCCATTTGAAGCATACCAGCGCCCACTCTGATTAACTGTACGATTCAAAGACAATCTGTTCATTGAATTTTGAGAAGAACAACTTATCCTTTGGGCAGCTGAATAATACAAACATATGCACAGCAATCGGTGTGTTCAATTCATTTGTAATCATGTTATCAAATTGCTTTTGGCTCATGATGAGAAAGGGCAGCAAGTGGTCCATGGGATAGCCAATGATGGCACATAGACTGGATGACTACAACCAAATCACCAAAGCCCCTTGGACACCTTATATAAATAAATAAATCTAGGTGCACAAAGTAACAGATATATTAATGGCAAAGGTGACCTGTATTTATGCAGAGTATTTATCGCTCAATTGTTAAATCCCACAGCACTTCAAAACATTATTGAATAAACAAAGAAATAATATGTCCGACCAAAATAGAAAGATTAGGCAGGTAACTAAATAGTTGTTTAAGGAAGTAGATTTTAACCAGCTTCGAGTAATTGAGTTGTAGTCATACTGCTGTACAGCACAGAAACAGGCCCTTCGACTCACCTTGTCCAAGACAACCATGTTGTCCCGTTTTCCTATATTTAGTCGATATCCCTCGAAACCCTTCCCATACTGTATCTGTCAAATGGGCTTTTCTAAGCTGAAATTGTATAAAAGAGGAGGATGCAGAGGTGGGCACTTGATGCCTAGGGGACAGGTTTGGTGGAGTTACTACAGCCGTCTAAATCAGGGTTGCACAAGGGGCCAGGATCAGACAAGACAAATAGCTTAGAGAGCTATAGGGACTATCAAAGATACAGAAGGGAGTGACCACACAGGCGTTTGAGGTCCACACGTGATAGTTCATAAGTTCTAGGAGCAGAAATAGGCCATTAAGTTTACTCCATCATCCAATCATGGCTGATTTATTTCAACCCCATTCTCCTGCATTCGCCCCATAACCCCCGACACCCTGACCACAAATCAAAAGTCTGTTAATCTCCACCTTAAAAATATCCATTGACCTGACCTCCACAGCCGTCTGTGGCAACGAATTCCACAGATTCACCACCCTCTGACTAAAGAAATTCATTCTCATCTCCTTTCCAAATGTGCACCCTTTTATTCTGAGGCAATGGCCTTTGGTCCAAGACTCTCCCATTAGTGAAAACATCATCCGCACATTCAATCTATCGAGGTCTCTCACCATTCGGTAAGTACAAATAAGTCCAGTGTGCAAGTATTTAATTCTCAGCTCAGATGTCCCTTCGTCCCAATACTATTTTGTAGAAATGGCGGCTGTGAGTTTTTTTCTGGATTTAGTACTGCAAAATAGGAATGGATCCTTGCACAGACTCCTGACAATCTCATAATTTTCTGTTTAGATTCCACATGTGCAGCCTCACATAATTTTTTCCTGAGGCAGCTTTTTGTTTTCCAGGTCACAGAGAGTAGTTAGATAAATCAAATCATTGACAAGGTACAACATCCTGCCCTCATTTGAGAAACTGCTCTCTTGTGTTACATCCATGAGCTGCCGAACTGAGTGTGCGCCCCCCTCTAAAGGCACTAAGACTGGGCTATGATATATGGCCATTTGACTACTTGCTGTACAATATCTGTACTATAGCTCTACAGGGAAACATATTTCTTGGACACACACTGTTTCTTA
Organism: Okamejei kenojei; assembly: GCA_035221665.1. Lineage (NCBI taxonomy): Eukaryota > Metazoa > Chordata > Chondrichthyes > Rajiformes > Rajidae > Okamejei > Okamejei kenojei. The sequence goes on from CM069142.1 coordinate 54,277,042, forward strand.
CTGCCATCAGAGATCTGAGGGATATAATCAACTGTGAACTTCTCCCCATTCATTCAATGTTACCATCCTCATCAAATGATTACTCTGGAAGGCCAACTAATTCACCTGACCCTGAGAAAGTATTTGGTGCAGAAACAAGGAACTGCAGATGCTGGTTTACCAAAAAAAAAGACACAAGTGCTGGAGTAACTCAGTGGGTCAGGCAGCATCTCTGGAAGTCATAGACAGGTCCTGCTTTTGGGTTGGGACCCTCCTTCAGACTGATGACTTCAGTCTGAAGAAGGGTCCCGCTCCGAAACATCACCTATCCAAGTAATTGGTGCGTTGGAAGGAACTGCAGATGCTGGTTTATGCCAAAGACTGATACAAAAAGCTGGAGTAACTCAGCAGGTCAGACAGCATCTCTGGAGAAAACGAACAGGTGATGTTTCGGGTCAAGACCCTTCTTCGGACATGTGTTAGCTTCAGCGTTGAGACCCGGATAATGAATGAGAAAGATTTTCTGCAACGTCTCCCTCCCATGTACGTACACTTTGGGAAATGCAAACCACGACAAACAAGGAGGAAGAGGAACTGAACATTGTCAAAGTGTCCAGAAGGCTTCAGCATTACATTCAGTACACACATGGAATATTATGTAGGAAATCAGATAAAGAACACTTCTTTTCCTTGACTTTCAACAATCCAAAATCATAGGATGCAGCAAATATCTTGATCTCCTCCCGCTGGAACCTAATGATTTCCTGTCACTACAAAGGCTTCATGATTTCTTACCAAAGCAGCCATGAAGATGGGTTTATCAACAGTCATAAATTAGGGTTGGACTGGAAAATAATTGTATTCATGTTTGAAGAAATAAAATGAACAAATGCAGTTAATTGCTTGATCTTGTGCTGTTTGCTTTGGACAGCAGTGAATGTATGTAATTGTCTCTTGATTACCAGTCTGTACAGAGGTCCAACATATATCATCCACCTCATATTACTTTGGTTCCTAAACATAGCCATAATGTCACATAATCATAGAGCTCAGAAACAGGCCCTTCGGCCAAACTCTCCATGTTGACCAAGATTGCTCCAAAGCACATCCCATTTTCCCGTGTTTGGTCCATGCCCCTCTAAACCTTTCCATATACTTGTGTAGGAAGGAACTGCAGATGCTGGCTTAAACCAAAGGTAGACACAAAAGGCTGGAGTAACTCAGCGGGTCAGGCAGCATCTCCGTAGAAAAGGTGGCGTTTTCGGGTCCAGACCCTTCTTCAGACAGACCTCAACCTGAAATGTCATCTATTCCTTTTCTTCAGAGATGCTGCCTGACCTGCTGAGTTACTCCAGCTTTTTATGTCTTTCTATATACTTTATGGTTTAGTTATTATTGTCTCTCAGATTAAAAGTTTTGTGGTGTCTATAGTGTTCTAATTTCACAGAACACACAGTACAGTAATACAACAATATTGACATTATTCATTGGATAGACGAAGAAGGGTCTCGACCCGAATCGTCGCCTGTTCCTTCTCTCCATAGATGCTGCCTCACCTGCGGAGTTTCTCCAGCATTTTTTGTCTACCTTTGATTGATCCAGCATCTGCAGTTCTTTCTTAAACATTATTAATTGAATGTTCAGAGGAAAATGAGTTGGAGGCTGGGAGCCTATGGTGAAGGATGTTGACACTGGGGTGTGTGACTGCATGCTGTAAAAGAGCCAGAGGCTGAGATATCACCTGGAGGAATAGCAGACACTGGCCTTTATCAGTCAGAGTATTGAGTATGGTAGTTGGGAGGGCATGTTACAGTTATATAAGATGTTGGTGAGGCCACATTTAAAGTATTGTGTTCAGTTATGGGCACCGTATTATAGGAAAGATGGAGAGGGTGCAGAGAAGATTTATGGGAATGTTGCCATGACCCAAGGGCCTGGGCTATAGGGAGAGGTTGAGCAGGCTAGGACTCTATTTCTTGGAGAGCATGAGGTTGAGGGGTGATCTTATGGAGGTGTATGAAATCGTTAAATGCACAGAGTCTCTTGCCCAGAGTAGGGGAATCGAGAATCAGACATAGTTTTAAGGTGAGGAGGAGGGGGGTGGGTGGGCTGATTTAATAGGAGCCTGAGGGGTACAAAGGGTGGTGGGTATATGGAATGGGCTGCCTGAGGAGTTAGTTGAGGCAGGTACAATTGCAACGTTTATGAAACATTTAGACAGGTACACGGATAGGACAGGTTCAGAGGGATGTGGGCCAAACACAAGCAGGTAGGACTAGCGTAGGTGGGACATGTTGGTCGGTGTGGGCAAATTGGGCTGAAGGGCCTGTTTCCACACTGTATGGCTCTATGACTCAATGAGATGGGGGGGTGGAGATGAGCGGCTACAGAAGCCCTGCTCATTGGGAGGTCAGTGACAGTCTGGTAGTCGTAATTGTTTGAGAGAAAGTGACGCAGGAAATGGTTGGAATACATGATATTACGCCTTTCACAGCTTTTATTTCAGGTTTCTATGATCTGCGATGTGTTGCTTTTTTGCTGTTGACATCGTTTGTCTTAGTGTATGGGGAGGGCCCAAAGGATGGAGACAAGTGATTTACTTTAGAGGGCTATATACAGTACCTAGCTGGTACTGTAGAGGTAAGAGCATGCTGTTCACCAGTGACCTTTGCCTGGTGAACAGCAGGTCCTTTAGCCCACTGAGCCCGCTCATTAATCCTTCATTAATCTCCTATTTAATATTTTCATTTATATATATTTTTAAAGCATTCACCTCTGATGTGAGAATTGATCTGGAATGTCTATCAATGAGAAATGCCTGGTTGCATTGATCTGAAAATGATTGCTATTGTTTTTCACTTAGGAAAAAATAAATTGATATTCAATTGCATATCACTTAAGTATAAACACTAAAACAATATCAATCAATTGCATTTCCAGGCAAATGAAATGAGATAGCCATCATAAACCTTCTCCACCTGTAAGCTTAGTATTATGTATCTATTTACATTAACTTAGAAAATTTGAAACAAGGAACTGCAGATGCTGGTTCACAGAAGAAGAAGCAATGTACTGGAGTACCACAGCGGGTCAGGCACCATCCCTGGAGAACATGGATAGGTGATGTTTAGGGTCATGGACTGTCTTCGGGATCTTGCCCCTGAAACATCACCTATCCAAATTCTCCAGAGATGTGGCCTGACCCGCTGAGTTACTCCTCCACTTTGTGTTTTGTTCACTTATAAATTTAGTTCTGTACAAAGTGATAACGTCATAGAACTAATTGCATGTCAACAGACAATAAAGATAATAAAATGACACTTAGAGGACAAATATCTGACAAAACAAAAACTTGATGAACCAATCACAAGATTTAAACGTCTTCTTCACGAGCTACTTCTTACAAGATTAGATAATCAAACTCTCCTGCCTCCCCATGTGAAGTTGCTACCAGAGATAGTTTGTCCCTGCATAGTGCACAGATATTTATTACAGAATGAGCAGTGGAGTTGAAAACCAAATTGAATAATAGAAATAGAAAATAGGTGCAGGAATCGTGCACCTTTATGCATAAAGAACGCTTTCATGCCTGTAAGTGTTATACTAAAAGATTGACAGACTGGTCAAGGTGAGAATGATACATTTGATTCCCTCTAAATTTTTGCATATTTGACATTAACAGTGTTTTCTATAGTTAAAACTAGGCTCTATTGGCCCTTGCAACACTTTTGAAATGGTATCTCAACACAAAGTGAATCTAGATGTTCATAAGTTCACAAATTCATATCTATAGGAGCAGAATCAGGCCATCCGGCCCATCAAATCTACTCCGCCATTCAAGCGTCGCTGATCTATCTAACTTTCCCTCTCAACCCCGTTCTTCTGCCTTCTCCCCATAAGACATTGATGTAAATAGATACAATGCTCAGGTGTGCATGGCCAGATTTAATAGAAAGTTATTCTGGGGATGATGTGATGCAAACCTGCCTGACTTTGTTTATCTAGCGCTTCAGTCTCAGTCACAAGGATACCATCACTCTTTTCACACTGGGTCATTCAGTCAATCTCTGCCCTCCTACTCACTCTCCGCATGAACTCCTGGAGAACTATTAGCAATTATGGTCAAATTCGCTGCTGCAGACATTTGTCGATGAAAAATAAATTATAACCATTCGACTATACTTCATTTAAGCCCCTTCACTTGAAACCTTCAGCAACTGTCAGAAAGAGAGGAAACCATTGTTTCCTGTGTCTGAGTTGGTTCAAATCCAGGTCTCAGAGCCAATAAAGGCCACCATTCTAACGCACTAACATGGATCCTTCAGAAAAAATGAACTGCCAATTATATTCTAGATTTACTTAAGCTCAAACACATTCCGCTTTTATTAAAAAACAACTGACTCTATTGGGGCTGCCTAAACCCTCTCACACTCAGTGTGTAACTCATCTAGAAAAGATAGGCAGGGTAAAAGTAAGGAAGCAGGGTACTGATATTTATTAGGCAGAACATCGAAAAAATAAAAGGATGATAGACGCAAAATGCTGGAGTAACTCAGCGGGACAGGCAGCATCTCTGCAACAAAGGAATGGGTGACGTTTTGGGTCGAGATGTCTCGACCTGAAATGTCACCCCTTCCTTCACTCTAGAGATGCAGCCTATCCCACTGAGTCACTCCAGCATTGTGTGCCTTACCTTTGGTGTAAACCAGCATCTGAAGTTCCTTCCTTCACAAATAAAAGAAAGAGTTGTGTCCAAAAGAAAAGAGAAAAGTACAAGAACACAAGACAATAAGAATAAGTCCCTCAAGCCTGTGTTGTACAGTGGACAACACCAACATGGCTCACCAGCACCAAGTTTCAACTCCTTTTCTGCATCACTTTCCCATTGTCATCAATTCCCTGATCTTTCACAAATGTATTGACCTTGTCTTAAAATACCGCTGATGATCCAGCCTACACAATCCTCCAGAGTAGAGAGATCTGGAGATTCAATACCCTCTGCCAGAATAAATCCCCAAGGACTATGATTTATCATGCAACTATGTCTCCGTTTTGAAGTCTCTCTCGCTGGTCGAAACATTTCTGCATCTACCTCGCCATACCTCCTTCGGTTCTGATATGTTTCAATAAGATCATCTCTGATGCTTCCAAACTCCAATTAATACTGATCTATATTCTAGCCTCTCATTCCTGGAATTAGCCTAATGAATCTTGTTGGTCTGGCTCCAACACTAGTTTAGTTTAGTTTAGTTTAGTTGAGTTTATTATGTACTGAGGTACAGTGAAAAAGGTACAGTTGCATGCTATCCAGTCAAGAAAAGATTATACATGATTACAATCAAGCTGTCCATAGTGCACGGATATAGGATAAAGTCCGATAAGGACCGACTAAAGATTAGCATATCCTTTATTAAATAAGAGGGTCAAACTGTACACAATTCTCTTGGTGTGGTCTTGCACAATTGTAACAATACAACACTATTTCCAAAATCTAATCACGGTGCCATCAATGCCATTCTATCACTTTCCTTCCTACTTCTGCATCTATTTGCTAACCTTTCATGATTCATGCACAGAAACGCTTGGTTCCCAATATACATAACACAAAATACTTTGCCTTTAGATTCGTCTTACTGAAGCACTTGATCTCACACTTTCTCATGTTAAACCTCACTTGTTAACTTTATGCCCACTCACTCAATCTATGTACAATCAGTGGCAGAGTCTGAATTCTAAAGAAAGGTGTCGACCCAAATCGTCAGCCATTCCTTCGCTCCAGAGATACTGCCTGTCCCGCTGAGCTACTACAGCTTTTTGTGTCTATCTTCGGTTTAAACCAGCATCTGCAGTACCTTCCTGCACGTATCCTCATTGCAATTTACCCTCAGGTCATTAATATAAATAATAAATAATTGAAGGCAAAAAATGGATACTTGGGACACTCCATTATTTGTAGTGATATTGGACCCATTAGTTAAAGTTTTTCAAAATGCATTGAGTTTGAGAAGGTACCGATGGATTGGAAAACCACAAGCATGACACCCATATTGGAGAAGCAAGAGAAATGAAATGCTAAAGTTCGGTTAGTTATATGTCTTTTGTTCACACATTGCCAGAGTCTGCAATCAAGGAAGCATTCGCTAGTTATTGGTAAAAGATCAAATCAAGCATAAGTTCTCAGGTTCTAGGAGCAGAATTTGGCCATATAAAAGGCTGGTGCTCAAGGTAGGAGCTCACGGAATTGGGGGAAGCACATCAGCTTGGTTTGAAGGCTCATTATCACACAGAAGACAAAATCGGAATAACAGAGTCCTTCATACCTTAAAATAAAAATAAATAATGTTTTTTTTTTCTTTATTACTATAGCCATCCACTATTTGTCACCGCTATATATATTTCAACTATATTGTTGTATCAAACACTGAAACATTGAAATTCTACAATTTTCATATCAGCACCTGCAGTCTCATGTGTCTCCAGTTTTCTCAGGTGTGTTGTGATTGTTTTTTTTTTTAACTTTAGAATACCATAAGACCATTAGGAGCAGAATTCGGCCATTCGGCCCATCAAGTCTAGTCCGTCACTCAATCATGGCTGATCTCTTTTTCCCTCTCAACCCCATTCTCCTGCCTTCTCCCCATAACCTTTGATGCCCTTACAAATCAAGAGCCAGTCAATCTCCGCTTTAAAAAAATCAATGTCTTGGCCTCCGCAGCCATCTGTGGCAATGAATTCCACAAGTACTTCTTGCCAAATCTGCATCCATCTTGCACCTTGTCAGTGCTATTTAATCCTGATTTGCGAGGAAACTGGTGCCCATTTTATTCGTTATCCTTAGCTGTGGTGTGGTGCATACAATCACATGGTTCAGGTAACAGGTAAGTGTGTCACGACTCTTAGTAATAATTCAGCCCAAAAGGCTTTGCTGTTGATTTGTGCTTCATCAAAGGAATGCTCCACTTAACAGACAACGTTTAAGATGGAATGTGACAGAAAATAAATCACTAGCAATCTTTTGAACTTAGAGAACTTACTTTCAGGTACATGTTAATAAGAGATTATGCTATAAATAAGGAGAGCTTGGCTAGACTTTGTTTATTTTATTTGAATAATAAAGGAGGGTGAGATGGAATAATAATCAGAGCATGTAATATTTCAAGAGACTTAGACAGGGTGAGCAGGGAGGACATATGCGCACTACCCTCTGCCTGGAAAAGCCACTGGAGGCACACTGATTTTAATGATCACAGTCTAATAATCACAAGAGCCATTTACATGGTGGTGCCATGAACTCATGAGAGCAAGGGCGGCACAGTGGCACAGCAGTAGAGTTGCTGCTTTACAGCGCCAGAGACCCGGGTTCGATTCTGCTATAGGTGCTGTCGTATATCTGTACGAGAACTGAGTTAGTACATTCTCCACGTGACTGCGTGAGTTTTCTCTGGGTGCTCCGGTTTCCTCCCAGACTCCAAAGACATACAGGTTTGTAGGTTAATTGGCTTTGGTAAACCATTGTAACTTTTACCTAACGTGAAGGATAGTGCTAGTGTATGGGGATCGCTGGTCGGTGGCGAGTCGCTGGGCCAAAGGGCCTGTTTCTGTGCCGTACCTCTAAACTAACCTAAAAGTCAAGCAGCCCCATGTCAGTGCTGCTGAGACCACTCCATAACATGCAAGATGTGGACCTGGCACAGAAAGTCACCGTCATGGGAACTTGAGACATGGAATCATTTTAATTGCTTTGCCTTCCACATGCAGATTGATTGATGTACTACAGGATGGATTCATGATCAGGGCAGGCAGTGGGATGATGGCCCTCAAAGGCTTACTCCTGGCAGGTAACACGTTAATCCCCTTCCTCTCCACATGGAGGTTAAAAAGAGTCATCCAAGAGGGGACCCGGTGGTGAGTGGCCGAGGACGGACCCTGTGAGTGCTGGGGGTCGGATGGGCCCCATGGTGGGTGCCGGATGTCAGACTGTGAGTGATGGAGTTCAGTCGAGGATGCACTGCCAAGAACAAAGAGGGACCCAGCGCGTGGTGGGGGGGGGGGGGGACCGAGAGAACAGAGAGGAGCCCTGTGTCAGGGAGGGGGGGGGGGGGTGCTAAGAGAACAAAAAAGGACGTTTGGGGACCACATGGAACACTTTGTAACTCTGCCAGCGCCCTATACATGGTGACTCTTTGCAAACTTTGTATATCATTTGTTCAATGTATCATTTGTTCATTAATCAATCAATCAATCAATCAATCAATCAATTAATTGATTAATTAATTGATTAATTAATTCATTCACCTTTGCATAAATGTTAGCAGTAAAATACTTTACTTTGCGTGATTTTTGTTCAACGGAGAGAAAAAGTGATTTTATTTTGTGTTGTGAACAGTAAGTTATAGAATGGGTTGTAATTGACAATGAATAATGCTCTTTACAGTTTAATAAGCCGAGTGGCAGCAATACGTTTGAGTATCTTCACAGGTCAATTAATGTTTATGAACATAAATAAAAGACAAGTTCAAGGATCTGAGCCTCTTGCATTGATTGACCTGTCGAGTGGTCTCAGGGGGCTGAGCATCTGCTCCACAGCCGTCTTACAGTCGCTTGGTGATATTGAGATTTCCTTTGCCGTTTCCTGCTACTTAACCTGTTGCCGTATTTCCTGTTGGTCTGATTAGTTGGGCTCCGGACTGCAAGGTGCATCTCTTTGGTGCACCGGTCAAGTTATTCAAATGAGGTAGTTCAAATTCGGGACATTTTTCATTGTAACAAATATACAGGTGGGTCAAAAAAGAAAGTTATTTTTAAATGTATGACAAACATACTTAGGTAAAGTTGCAGGGAGAATAAATAACGCATTACCACCTATGTGGCTACATGATATATTTATGAAGAAATGCAGTACCATCTTGTCTGAAGTAATTTGGAAGCACACAAAGGCTGGTGGGCGTATGGAACAAGCTGCCAGAGGAGGGAACTGCAGATGCTGGTTTAAACCAAAGATAGACACAAAAAGCTGGACTATCTCAGCGGGAAAGGCAGCATCTCTGGAGAGAAGGAATGGGTGACATTTCGGATCGTTACCCTTCTTCAGAAATCAGACTCTGTCATCGGTTGTACATAGATTGAGTGAGTGGGCAAAAAGTTAACAAATGAGGTTTAGCATGAGAAAATGTGAGATCATGTGCTTCAGTAAGATTCAAGAAGGGCAAGTTGTGCCGAAGGGCCTGTTTCCACGCTGTATCACTTTATAACATTTACCTGAAGTAATTAGCAATATGTTATTGTTCATAATTGTTATTATTTTGAGGTTGGTTATGAGTTCATGAAATCGCTCTAAAACAGGATTAAAAAACAGGAATGCACGGGAACATTCTTTTCAAAAACGCTACCCTCTCAATTTTATCTTCTCTGTATGCTGTTTGATGCCATAACATGTCAGCCTTGTTCTGCACACACAGGTGGATTGAAGATCACCGCTCTCACACTGAATAATTCCCAGTCTCATTCCAGGAGGTCCTTAAAAGGAAGTAGGCAACATAAATTTGCACTGAAACCAGGAAATGTTTAGAGGGTGAATAGCTGAATGTTGGATAATTACAACAGATAGTTCACACTGCACACCATTTAACTATTCATACTTATCTGGGGTTGTATTTAATGTAGCTCATACTGTCAGTGCCTTTCTACTTCATTTGTTAAACAGTATTTACTTAAACTACGAAAAGTATTTGGATCTGTTCAAACATGTAAGAATTGATGTTATATATTTACAACATATTTGGAATTTAGTTTATTTTTTTTGTGGTTTACAGATACAGCATGGAAACATACCCTTCCACCCTCCGAGTCCGCACCGACCAGTGATCACCGCACATTAATGCTACCCTATATACACGAGGGACAATTTTACATTTTACACCAAGCCAATTAACCTTCAAAACTGAAGGTTAATTCAGACCCAGTCTGAAGAAGGGTCTCGACCCGAAACGTCGCCTATCTCCTTCGCTCCTTAGATGCTGCTGCACCCGCTGAGTTTCTCCAGCTTTTTGTGTACCCTCGATTCTCCAGCATCTGCAGTTCCTTCTTTAACATTTAACCTTCAAAACTACGTTTTTGGAGTGTGGGAGGAAACCGAAGATCTCGGAGAAAACCCACACAGATCATGGGGAGAGCGTACACACTCCGCACAGACACGCCAGGATCAGTCGTAGTCAGGATCAAATGCTGTTTTCATGTTGTGGGACTCTATGTGACTGATTCAGTTTATGGTCAGTGTTGATTCCAAGGATATTAATCCAGGGGCAATGGGGATGGAAATGCCATTAAGTGCAAGGTGAAATGGGCTGAATTATCCCTTGTTAGGCCCTTGTCATTTACTGCTGTCCATTTTGTAAATGCCACTAGCACGTGTCACATGCCATTTATCAGCACATGCCTGAAACATTTTCAAGTGGGCATAGACAGCTTCATTTCTTAAACACTATTTACTTAAACTATGAAAGTATTTGGATCTGTTAAAATATGTAAAAAGTTATGTCATATCTTCACAACATATTTAGAATTTAGTTTTTTATAGTTTCGAGATACAGCGCCGAAACAGGCCCTTTGGCCCACCGAATACGTACCGCCCCGCGATCCCCGCACATTAACACTACACACACAATGGACAATTTTACATTTTACACCAAGCCAATTAACCAACAGACCTGCTCTTCTTTGGAGTGTGGGAGGAAACCGAAGATCTCGGAGAAAACCCACCCAGGTCATGGGGAGAATGTACAAACTCCGTACAGACAAGCATCCGTAGTCAGGATCGAACCCGGGTCTCTGGTGCCATAAGGCAGTAGCTCTACCGCTACTCCACCGTGCCGCCCACGGGTAGGGACTTAATCAGCGCCAGCATATGACCCACATTTACAGGAAATTCCTCATTCATGGGAAATAATTGTAATTCCCTATATTATTATAGAATAAGTATATTCAAATTAATAATAAACATTCTTGTTATAAAATGTTGCCACCATATTAATGACCAATATTACTAATTTGCAGCCTGGCAATGATGTATGTATCTGTATGGCTTTCATATTCAGGGGACTTTCATTAATCAGTTCTTACACCATTTGCATGTTTGCATCAATGAGGATATTTTTACATTCCTGAAACTGAGGCCCACTCTATGGCTTTTAGCAACTGTTTGGTAATCTTTGTGTGATTAAAGTCACATAAACACTATATCAGATTGCAGTGTGAAATGAATATGCCTGGGAAAAATAAATGTTCCTTACAAAGTAGGACATTCATCAATAGCCATTCACACATACAAAAGCATATTTTTTTCTCCCTGTATTAATTAACAAAGGTTAAATACGTGGAATTTAATACAAAGGTTAAAAACAACTGTCGACTTCAGCCAAGAAAGGAAAACTATCTTTAAATCCGCCTAATCACCTTCACGCATGTAGAGTTATCAGTGGTTTACGTGTGTCTGGATACTGGTTTGCTGCACATCTGATTTTGTAGGCTGATTAAAGTGCAGCTCAATTAAAAATAAAGTAAAATATTAGGGCGGCACGGTGGCACATCGGTAGAGTTGGTGCTTTACCGCACCAGAGACCCAGGTTAGATCCTGACTACGGATGCTTGCCTCTATGGCGTTTGTATGTGACCTACGTGGGTTTTCTCCGCGATCTTCGTTTTCCTCTCACACTACAACGACATGCAGGTTTTTAGGTTAATTGGTTTGGTAAGGATGTAAATTGCCTCTAGTGTGTGTAGCATCGTGCTAATGTGCGGGGATGGCTGGTCGGTGCGGACTCAGCAGGCTGAAGGGCATGTTTCCGCGCTGTATTTCTAAACTTAACTAAACTAAACTAAAATTAGTCTGTTATCCCAGCCTTGAATTTGGGAACAAAAATTTAATCTGGAGGTAAATAAACAATTAAACCAGCTATAGAATTTCAATGGCATCGACATTCTCGGCTATTGTTCAAAATTTCTGATCCATGCATAACACTTCAGTACAAAATTCCAATCCCAGCATAAATTGTCCACTAATTATCTAGTTCTGGATTGTGTCCACACTAAATGGAGGTAGTCCACTGCCAATCTCCACCCGAAACTGCAGCACGTTTCAGAAATTTAATCGCCTCTTAGATTATGTTTTTGTCACATGTTTTCTGTTAGTTTTGTTTCAACTGAATTACTGAGCAACTAATTAAATGGCCTGTGTTCCAAATGTTTCCTAATTAGCTCTTAATATCAGCATTTTACAGAAATCCTCCAAGCTTAATCCTGATTGAAGCTACTTTCAGTAAGCTATTTAGTAGCATTCAACTGTGATGAAGATGCCAGCTCTTTGAAGGACCATTAATTGATCTTTGTTCTCTCTTTTAGTCTGTGTTCTCTCCTTTAGCCTGCACAAACTCTCAAAGGTCTGATGGTTATAAATATCTGTTCCCATTGCCAGCACATAAGAGGGCAATTATAATAATAGAAACATATTAATGCTGGAAATACTCAGTAGATCCTTTGCAATGTCTGCCCGTGCCCTGCCCTTTATAAGAACACAATTACATTCTCTCAATGCCTCCAGCGTGGTTGTATTTGTTCTGATATAATTACAGGTGCAGGTGTATAAAATTGGACACAAAGTGTTAAAGTAACTCAGCGGGCCAGGCAGCATCTCTGGAGATCATGGATTGGTGACACCTTGGGTCGGGACCCTTCTTCAGACTGATTGTGTGTTGGAGGAGGGTGGGGGTGGGGGTGGGGGGGGGGGGGGGGGGCGGGGGAATGAAAGCTTGGAGAGAGGAGAGGCAGTACAGAGCAGGGTTTGGTGATAGTTAAGACACAGGTGAGGCAGATGGTTTGAACAAAGGCCGGAGAAAATAGGCCAGAGACAGAAAACACTAGAGTAACGCAATGGGTCAGGCAGCATCCCTGGAGAACATGGGTGACGTTTCCAGTCACAACCCTTTTTCGGATGGTCCTGACATGAAACATCACCTATCCATATTCTCCAGCGATGCTGCCTGATCCACTAAGTTTCTCCACCATTTTGTGTCTTGCCATAGAAATGCAGAAACCTAATAAAAATAAAATTCATCACATAGATTGGAAGTGTGCTACATTCTAATCAAATACATAAACAAACTTCTGTAAGAATCAATTATCGTAATATCAATTTCTATTTGATTCCTATCATATCAATTATTAGTCATATAATTAGGAATATGACTTGGTGAAAAGAAATCATATAATTTTAGCTGAAATTCAATTTGAATGGTTTTAAAACTCAGATGATTTAGTATTGAAGATCTGACTGTGTTAGTTTTGAGCATTTAAGTGACACATTTGGAAAATAGAGAATTGTTTAAATAGCAAATCTGAACAAATTATTACCATAAACTGAACATGAATCACACCAACCTCTGTCAGCATGAAGCAGGCAGATAATTTGTTTTCCAATCCAATTTAAATAAAACTTTAAAAACTACTATACCACAATTCCTGGAATTCTTTCAGTCCTGAGAGCACACACAGGCATCAGTCTGAAGAAGGGTCTCGACCCGAAACGCCACCCATTCCTTCATTCCAGAGATGCTGCCTGTCCTGCTGAGTTACTCCAGCATTTTGTGTCTACCTTCGATTTAAACCAGCATCTGCAGTTTCTTAGAAACATAGGAACATAAAAACATAAATCTGACATAGGCATCAGATAAGGTGTTTTGGTCAAAGTAAAACACATCTTCTTACCTGTATGCATGAATTAAACATATTGTCTTCCTCTGCGACATATTGTTTGGGCCAAGTGATCCAAATTGTTTGATCAGAAAACAATTTTACAGGTTAATAGATCAGGGGTCCAAAAGCTATTTAGGTTTGAATGTAACCAGATTCGGCACCCGCTGATAAATGTGTTACTTTCCACTGTGAAATGGACTAAAGCCAAACCAAATCAGGGATGAAATGCAATCTCAGGAACAAATTGCAATCTCCTCACATGAATACTGTAATAAAGCATCCCCACAATTTAGACGTCTTGTGTTTGTGACCATTTCTTCAGAGCTCTTTGCTGAGTGTGCAAGTTACTTTGAGAAGTAAGTGACTTTGGCTTTTCTGGTTTGTAAGAATAGAGAATTAATTTCCTTTCAGGTTATTTACTTTGACTTGTGGTTCATTCGCGTCTAAACACATTATTCTCCGCAATGCTGCTATTTATTCTAGCACTACAAAAAAATATTGAAGGTTTAGGATTTATGATTGATAAATGCATTCCCACAGGCGTGAATTGGGTGTTGTGAGTAATCTCACCAAGTCCTCGGGCAGAGCTTTTTGCAGAGTATTTTTGGTTGACCTTCCGATAGTCATCCAAAATGTCCTCTTAATGAATGTGTATGAGATTCATGAGGCATGTGTCTTACAGCAGAAGATGATGAGCTGGTAGCTGAATTCAAGCGGGCAAGGGGATTGCAATTTGAGATTAGTGTGTGGGATAGTGTTAGTGTGCAGTGATCGCTGGCTGCGCTGACTCGGTGGGCCGAAGGGCCTGTTTCCGTACTGTATCTCGAGAACTAAACCAAACTAAACTAAACACCTCTTCACCAGCCACAGGAGATGTAACACTGTAGCTCCCACACTTCCATTCAGGGACCCCAGCAGTCTTTCCAGGTGAGACAGAGGTTCACCTCATCTACTACATCTGCCGTTCCCAATGTGGCCTCTAATACATTGGCGAGACCAAGCATAGTTTTCTCCATTGCCAGGGTAAGGCCACATGCATACTGGAGGCACAGCACCTCATATACCACTTGGATAGCTTACAAATCAACGGTTTGAACATTGAAATCTCCAATTTTAGGTGTCCACCAACCCCTCGCCCCCCCTACCCCCGCCCATCCCCACTTCCAAAACTTTCTTATCATGTACCTATCCAAATGTCTTTGAAATATTGTTATTGTACCTGCCTCAACTACTTCCTCTGGCATAACCACCACCCTCCATGTGAAATCTTCCCCTCAAGACCCTATTAAACCTTTGCCCTCTTACCTAAACTCTATGCCCTCTAATTCTTGATTATCCTTTCCTGGGAAAAGGATTCTGAGCATTCACCCAATTTAATACCCTCGTGGTTTATACACGTTTATATGTTCACCCCTCAGCCTCCTGCATAGGAATAGAGTCCCAGCCTGCTCAACTTCCTATTGATCAGACCTTTGAGTTCTGGAAACATCCTCATAAAACTTTCCTGAAGAATAGCTTTCCTGTGCTCAACTATCACTGCTTTGGCCACGCGCATTCTTCCCATTGAATTTCACGGTTAATTGCTGGAAGAAATTTCTCATGTATGAACTGAAAGCTTACAGTTAATCATATTCACGAAGGTTGCAAATGTTAACAACTTGACTCCGAGCCGCCATTTTGTCTTGTTCCCATGGTAACAATCGAGTATTATGCACCATGTTGTTTTCTCCTGTAATTCTCTGCATCTATCAAATTATCCTTGCTTTTCATATCACACCAAACAAACCTTTGTGAGAAGCTGAATTTAAAGCAAGTGGTCCTGAGTTTCCAGAATCACCTCGTATGTTATTTTGTACACTGCTCCACTCAAGAACTTCACATTGATTTCCATTTCTTGTTGCCAATTTGTAAACCATATTCATGCGTCTACATCTCTTCCTCCAAGTTGATCAGCTGTATTAAAGAGGCAGTCTAGAGCAACTACAACTGGTTTATGTAACCAACCATTCCTTTCTTAGTCAAAGACTTCCTGCTTCCACTACTGTCCTGTTGCAATAAGACCTCTGTGCTCCTTTTCATAATTCCACTTGAATTCGATACCCTCTTGAAGAAATGGCTCAAGCTGCTCAATGCCTTTCCAGCATAGACATGGGGCAGGAATTCCTGAGATGAGGTTTAGGAATTAGTGTTTAGATTTATTAGTTTTGAGATACACCTTGGATACATGCCCTGCAGCACACGGAGTCCACTCCGACCAACGATCCCTGTACACTAGCACGGTTCTACACACACTCGGGACAATTTACAATTATACCAAGCCAATTAGCCTACAAACCTGTACATCCTTGGAGCGTGGGAGGAAACGAAGCAGCCAGAGAAAACCCACACAGGTCACGGGGAGAACGTACAAACTCCGTACAGACAAGCACCAGTCGGCAAGATCCAACCTGGGTTTCTGGCGTTGTAAGGCAGCAACTCTACTGGTGTGCCTCCATGCCACCGCTAAACAAAAAACTAAACTAAACTTATTTGTCTGTTCCAATAATGATGGTCGGTGTTAAATATTGTTGGATAACATTTCTATGAAACATCATGGTAAATGTTTTGAGGTTAAATTTGCTTCATAAATAAAAATAGTTTTTATTCTCTTTGCCTTTCCCGGGGCCGCATCTGTGTATCATTAGTAGCTGCAGCATGGCTGATGGAAACCTGCTGAATTACAGTGCAGGAGGCTCCAGATGGATTTGGAGGGACATCTTCAGCATCTCTGGGCACTGAAAAACACAAGGAGAAGTGTTGGAGTAACTCAGCAGGTCAGGTCGCATCTCTGGAGAACATGGATAGGTGAACCTCTTTGCCCACTTGAATCCACAGCCATTGTGCATGGCAGTCTGTGTTCCCACTGCAGTTTGGTAGCAGTGGAGACTGCAATGTTGTGGGCCTCTTAATGGTGCAAATAGTGTTGGCCACTTCTTTGACATGGGAAAAATGGGCTCCACATTTTTGCCAAGTTACTGAGGGATTGCTTCATGATCTTAACACTGGACAAGTGACAATAATTGGCACATTGGTGCAACAGTGGAGTTGCTGCCTTAGTTCTCTCTGTGACCACGTGGGTTTTCTACGGGTGTTCCGGTTTCCTCCCACACTCCGAAGACGTATAGGTTTGTAGGTTAATTGGCTATGGTAATATTGTAAATTGACCCTAGAGTGTAGGATAGTGTTAGTGTACGGGGCGATCACTGGTCGGCGTAGACTCGGTGGGCCGAAGGGCCTGTTTCCGCGCTGTATCGCTAAACTAAACTAATTGTCCAAATTAGTTTTAAAGGATGCTTTAAGGTGGGTGGGATTAGGGAGAGAAAGTAGAGAGGAAGAGATGTTTATGGAGGAAATTCCAGATCTTATAGTCTTGGCAACAAAGGTCATGGCAGTCAGATGCAGGATAATTAGAGAGTTTAATTGTCATATGTACTGACAATGGAACATTATAGGGTACACAAAAAGCTGGAGAAACTCAGCGGGTGCAGCAGCATCTAAGGAGCGAAGGAGATAGGCGACGTTTCGGGTCGAGACCCTTCTTCAGACTGGTCAGGGATCAGGGAAACGAGAGATATAGACGGTGATGTGGAGATATAAGGAACAATGAGTGAAAGATATGCAAAAAAGTATCGGTGATAAAGGGAACAAGCCATTGTAAGCTGTTTGTGGTGTGAAAATGAGAAGCTGGTGCGACTGGGGTGGGGGAGGGAGATAGAGATAGAGGGAATGCCAGGGCCCGAGGGCTGAGGGAGAGGTGGGAAAGGGAGGAGACAGCAACGGTTAACGGAATTGAGAAAATTCAATATTCAAGCCCAAAGGATGCAGACTCCCCAAGCGGAATATGAGGTGCTGTTCCTCCAGCTTGCGGTGTTGCTCACTCTGGCCGTGGAGGAGGCCCAGGACCGAGAGGTCGGATGTGGAATGGGAGGGGGAGTTGAAGTGCTGAGCCACCGGGAGGTCGGGTTGGTTATTGCGGACCGAGCGGAGGTGTTCGGCGAAGCGATCGCCAAGCCTCCGCTTGGTCTCACCGATATAGATCATCTGGCATCTGGAGCAGCGGATGCAGTAGATGAGGTTGGAGGAGGTGCAGGTGAACCTCTGTCGGACCTGGAAGGACTGCTTGGGTCCCTGAAAGGAGTGGAGGGGGGAGGTGAAGGGACAAGTGTTGCATTTCTTGCGGTTGCAAGGGAAAGTGCCCGGGGAAGGGGTAGAGTGGGAGGGGAGGGAAGAATTGACAAGGGAGTTGCGGAGGGAGCGGTCTTTGCGGAAGGCAGACAGAGGGGGAGATGGGAAGATGTGGCGGGTGGAGGGGTCACGTTGGAGGTGGCGAAACTGGCAGAGGACTATATGTTGTATTTGCCGGCTGGTGGGGTGAAAGGTGAGGACCAGGGGGACGCTGCCCTGTTTGCGAGTGGGGGAATGGGGAGCGAGGGCAGTGTTGCGGGGTATGGAGGAGACCCTGGTGCGAGCCTCATCAATAGTGGGGGAGGGGAATCCCCGTTCTCTGAAGAATGAGGCCATTTGTGATGACCTGGTGTGGAACACCTCATCCTGGGAGCAGATGCGGCGTAGACGGAGGAATTGGGAATAGGGGATGGAGTCCTTACAGGAAGCAGGGTGATCAGAATCAGTGAAGTACAGATGGAGATGATTGCAGGTAATGAATTGGAGGTAATTTAAATTCAGGCCCATTTAATTGCAACCCATTAATGTTCAGCAAGTACGGGAATGTTAGAAAGCAGAGCCATGTTTTGGCAGATCTTCAGTTAATGGAGCGACGATCGGGGGAGGCCAGTCAAGTGTGCTTTGGAACAGCCAGGTCTGGAGATTCCCTCTGGCAATCACTCATTTCTAGACTGGAAAACATTTACGATCTTTTCCAAGTCAATATTGCAACAGCATCCTCACGGATCCCTGAGAATCTCTGACTTGACAGCTCAAAATGGGGAAGGAGCATTTGGGATGAGAAGAAAATAGGAACAGAATAGGTTAATCTACCCATCAACTCTGCAATTCAATCATGGTTGATCTATTTTTCTCCCATTCACCTGCCTTCTCTCTGTAATCTTTGATGCCCTTACTAATCAAGAACCCAACAATCTCCACTTTAAGACTATCCAATGTCTTGGCATCTGTAGCAATGAATTCTAATGATTCATCATCCTCTGGCTTAAGAAATTCCACCTCATCTCCATTCTAAAGGTATGTCCTTTTATTCTGAGGCTGTCTTCTGGTTCTCGATTCTCCCACTAGTGGAAACATCCTCTCTACACCCACCATCTAGGCCTTTCACTATTAGGTAAGTTTCATTTAGGTTCCCTAGCATCCTTCAAGACTCCAGCAAGTATAGGCTAAGAGCCATCAAATGCTCATCAGATGTTAACCCAATCATCCCTGGGATCATTCTTGTAAACCTCCGCTGGACCCTCTTCAATGCCAGCACATCCTTCCTCAGATATGGGCCGCAAAACATCTCACAGCTTTCCAAATGTGGCCTCACCAGTGCCTTATAAAGCCTCATGAAATTAATGCGAGCATTGCATTTGCTTCCTAAAGGGCCTGTCCCATTTGGGCCATAATTTACGCAACAGGCCGGTAGTGACTGATGCGCGACGGTCGCTGGTGTCATCATGCGTCCACATAACCATCTGGAGCACGTGACGTAATTTGGACACAAAATGCAGGAGTAACTCAGCGGGACTGGCCGCATCTCTGGAGAGAAGGAATGGATGATGTTTCGGGTCGAGACCCTTCTTCAGTCTGCAGAAGATTTCGTTCAGGACGAAGTCCACACTCCTCCACACCACTCCACGCACCCATCCCGCACTACCCTCGCGCTACCCATGCGCTCCCCACGTGCTGCCCACACGCTACCCACACGCTACCCACATGCTAGCAGGTCGCGTAAATGGCGCACAAATTATAGCCATTTACAGGCCCTTTACAGCTGACTTAACCTGCAAATTAACCTTTTGGGAATTCTGCACAAGAACTCCCAAGACCCTATGCACCTCCGATTTGAGAATCTCTCCCCATTTACAAAGTAGTCTACACCTTTATTTCATCTACCAAAACACATGACTGTGCTCTTTGATGTGTTGTATTCCATATATCATTTCTTTGCCCACTCTCCAAACCTTTTTCGACATTAGACTTTAGACCTTGAGATACAGTGCAGAAACAGGCCCTTCAGCCCACTGAGTCTGTGCTGACCACTGATCACCCCAGACACTAGAACTATCCTACACACTAGGGACAATTTACAATATAACTGAAGCCAATTGACTTACAAACCTGTTAATCTTTGGAGTGTGAGAGGAACCCAGAGGACCTGGAGAAAACCCACATGGTCACAGGGAGAACTACAAACTCCATGCAGACAGCACTCGTAGTTAGGATCGAAGCCGTCCCTCTGGTGTTGTGAGGCAGCAGCTCTTCCTCTGCACCACCGTGCCACCCTTCAACCTGTCCAAGTCCTTCCGCAGACTCCCAGCATCCTCAACACTATCTGCCTTTCCGCTGATCTGCACATCATCCACAAAGCCATCAATTCCATCATCCAGATCATTAACATACAACGTGAAAAGTGGCGGTTGCAACACTGACCCCTGCGATAAGTAGTGAACCCTGAGTCAATGCCTCAGGAACTCACGAAAGCTCAGCCTAAGTAACAGGAAGAACGCGGCACCGTATAAAGTACTCAACTGCCCTCCCCACCACTGCCCTACCCCCTCGCAATGCACCTCCTGCCCCATCTATGGAAGGATGTGAGCATTCCACATTGGCTTCATCAGCACCACAAAACAGGAGTGGGTCAATCGTCCTCGATCCTGCTGGACGGTGTGAGAAGAAGGATTAGTTAGTGATGGACACAAAATGCTGGAGTACCTCCGCGGGACAAGCAGCATCTCTTGCTCTGTGCAAATAACATGCCAGATTTTTGTGCAGAAGTCAATTATCACTTCAATTATCAGTGAGCCCTTGCTTGTGGAGGATGGTTTTTCCAATAGGAAGTAGCTCACATCTTACATACCAGTCTCCGTCTGTAAGCCTGATCGTCTGTTCCTGTGTAACCTATCTGAATGCTAAGATCATGGAGTTATGCAAGAAAGGAAGCTGTTCTGGTGAGGTAGGATTCCAATTGTATCAAGCTAAACATATCACACATTTAAGATTTAAAAAAAATAGTAAACAATGGAAGATCTTTCCTGGAATGAGAGAGTGGATTGACTGTGTGCCAACAGGTAGTGCAGCGGTAGAGTTGCTGCCTTACAACGCCAGAGAGTTGGGTTCAATCCTGACAATGGGTGCTGTCTGTACGGAGTTCGTACATTCTCCCCATGACCGCGTGGGTATTCTCCGGGTCTTCTGGTTTCCTCCTACACTCCAAGGATGTACAGATTTGTAGGCTAATTGGCTTCGTTAAAGATTGGAAATTGTCCCAAGTGTGTAGGATAGCATTAGTGTGCGGGATCACTGGTCGGCGCAGACCCGGTGGGCAGAAGGGCCTGTTTCCGCGCTCTAACACTAAACTAAACTAAACAGCTGTGTTTTTTCACTGCTACAAGACCCCACTTTTAAAGCGGCTTTATTTTCAGATAAAAACTAAAGCTATAAATATATGACGAGACATCTCTTTCTCATTATTGTACCTTTGTGAAACTCCTCTAGTTGCGGATATATATTTTAAATATTTTAAGATTTTTGTTTAAACAGACAAAGCCCTTTAAGTTGGTATTCCCAAAGTATCCCTGAGATACAAACTCTTTCAAACCATGGTGTTCCTTTACAACATCTATTGCCTCCTACCCACAAATGGCCACTTTTCTGCAGGTCAGTTCATACATCCAAAGTTATTAAATGAGCTGCTTTGGTTTTGATTTCGAGCTGAAATCACGAAGGGAGTCAAAGCAAGGTCAATGCCTCGGTTTGATACAAACGACCTGCCTCACAATCCTCGACAGCTTTAAGGTCAGTTAATGGTGAGCTGAATAAAGGCTATTGTTTCAGTTTCTCCAACAGTGTGCTGTATCGCACGACAAAGTATGAACTGGTCAAAGAGGGTCTTACTTCCAACTCTCACCACCACCCCCACCACACCCCCTCCCCCGCCCCTCCCAGCCCCACATCACCAACAATTTCCACAACTACGTGTGAGGTTTGTTTTTGCAGCACATAGCAGCTTTGCTGCAACAGAATAAAACATTCAATCTGGACACTTTGTCTGGGATAATTAAATATCGGCCACTGTTGGGATTGGCCACATGCCTTGGCATATTCATATCCTGAGCAATCTCAATGATTAACCAGAGGTAGACAAAAGTGCTGGAGAAACTCAGCGGGTGCAGCAGCATCTATGGAGCGAAGGAAATAGGCAGCGTTTCGGGCCGAAACCCTTCTTCAGACTGTTAACCAACTGAGTCTCAAATTACTAGGGAAATGAAATCCATCCTGTCAAATAAACTAATTGAATAAAGTAAGTTTCATCCAGAAATGCATCGCTGACTGAATAGCCTGATGGGAGAGTGGAGAAGAGGGAGTGACCAGGGTCGAGGGTGAGTCTCACCCTGGTCACTCCCTCTTCTCCCCTCTCCCATCTGACAAGAGGTCCAGAAGTTTGAAAACGTATATCTCCAGATTCAGGGACAATTTCTTCTCAGTTGTTATTCGGCAACTGCACCATTCTGCCACCACCTAGAGAGCAGCCCTGACCTACCATCTACATCATTGAAGATCTTCTACAGGATGATACCATCTCTCTTGAACTGCACTCTATTCTGGATCACCTTGGCAATAGGATCTCCATCTCTGGATGCTATTCATTGACTGTAGCTCAGCCTTCAACACTATAATAGTGCAATAAGATAACCCCTAATTGTCTTGACCTTCTTGACCTCCATCTGCAACTGGGCTTCCTGTCCGCCAGACCTTAGTTGGTTAGACTTGGTTGTAACATTTCCTCCACCCTGACCCTTAACACCAGTGGTGATTCCTTTGCTCTACTCTCTGTACACCCTTGACCGTGTAGCTAAAGGTGGCATCAACTCGATCTTTCAGATTGCCGATCATATCACTGTTGTCGGCCTGATCAACAATAATGATAAGATTGGGATAGAAGATCACAAACTTTGTGTGATGATGTCAGGACAACAACCTAGCCCTTAACAACAGCAAGATGACAGAGCTGGTTGTTGATCTAAGGAAGCAAGGAGGTGATCACAAATCTATCTCTTCATACTGATGCAGTGATCAAGAGAGCACAAGTGTGCTTCCTTTATTACGTATCTGGGGTGGAAGATTGCAACCTTCACGTGGTCCGTCCTGTTTCGACTAATGCAATCAACTCGACGTGCACAAACGGGAGATCAAATAGAACAAGTTGTCCAACAACTTTAGGCTGTGCACGCCACACGAAAGAAGATTACGTATCTGAGAAGATTTAGCATGTCCACAAGGATTCTTCCAAATATCTACTGATACGCTATGGAAAGTATTCTGATGGGATGCATCTCAGCCTTGTATGGCAACTGCTCTGCCCTTGACTGCGTGATCCTGCAGAGAGTGGTAAGCACAGCCCAGACCATCCTAGGCTCATCCAGTCCATCTTCATGGTGCTTTGCATCAGGAATATCGCCATTGATGCCTGCCACCCTAGCCATTCCCTTTTCTCTATCTTATCTTCTGGGAGACGACGCAGATGCATGAAAGCTCGTACGATCATAGTTAAGAACAGTTTCTTCGCCTCTGCTATCAAACTCCTGAATCACCCCTTTCATGCCACAGATAAGATACAAAGTACTGCAGTAACTCAACGGGTTAGGCAGCATCTCTGGAGTATATGGATGGGTGACATTTCGGGTCGGGACCCTTCTTTAGATCATAAACCAGCATTTGTAGTTCTTTGTTTCTACCTCTTTCATGTCCCCTTCCCAGAGGTATTGCCACATACACTTACCTTTATACCTCATTCAGTTGCTCCATTATTGTACTTTAATTTTCTTTGACCTACTTCAGATTGTACTTCAATCTTGCACCGCCCTACTCTTTGCACTCATCGTAGTAAACAGTTTTGAATGTATCATTACTGTATGTATACAGTGAGCTTCATGTGAACAAGGAATTTCATTGCACCTTGGTGTATATGACAATAAACTAATCTAAAACTGAATCTGAGATGCTCAGAAAAGACAGTGGATCCATGAGAACAAACACCAACTGACTGCTCAGTTCAATTATTCCTGATTGAAAAGCAAGAGCAAAATTTAACAAAGGATTGTGAAACAACAATCTGTCATTACTGGGGAAGGAAAATATGACAAAGAACAAAGATTAAAGAGCACAAAATGAAGAGCATTCTACATTATACATCAGAGTTGGCTTTTTATTGAGGTTGCTATTCAACTCACTAGGGCAGAGTCTGTGCTGACTTAAAGGATATAAAGGAGCTGAAGGAATGCTCTGTGTTTTGTTTCACAGAGACGTGGCTCACCCCCAGCTCCCCAGACTCAGCCGTCCAGCCTGAAGGGTTCTCCATGCATCGTATGGACCAAACGCAGGCAACGGGGAAAGGGAGAGGCGGGGGCGTCTGCCTCATGGTTAACTCTTCGTGGTGCTCAGACATGGCTGACCTGTTTAGCTTCTGCTCTCCGCACCTGGAACATCTGGTGGTGAAGTGCCGCCACTTCTACCTCCCGAGGGAACTCACCTCCATCATCCTGATCGCGGTCTACATCCCACCCCAGGCAGATGTCTGTCTAGCACTGGAGGAGCTGCACGCTGTGGTCAACAAGCACCAGTCAGTGTACCCCGAAGCCTTTTACACCATACCTGGAGACTTCGACAAAGCCAACCTGAAGAAATTACTCCTGAACTACCACCAACATGTTCCTTGCAGCACCAGGGGGCCCTTGACCACTGCATAACGACCATCAAAGATGCCTATCACTCCATCGGAGACGAGGGAACACTTTTTCTCACAGAGAGTGGTGAGTCTGTGGAATTCTCTACATCAGAGGGTGGTGGAGGCGGGTTCTCTGGATGCTTTCAAGAGAGAGCTAGATAGGGCTCTTATAGATAGCGGAGTCAGGGGATATGTGGAGAAGGCGGGAACGGGGTACTGATTGGGGATGATCAGCCATGATCACATTGAATGGTGGTGCTGGCTCGAAGGGCCGAATGGCCTACTCCTGCAACTATTATCTACTGTCTATTGTCTACTGTCATCCCTCGCCCTCACTTCGGGAAATCCGACCAGTCAGCGGTGCTGCTTCTTCCTGCACACAGGCAGCAACTGAAGAGAGCACCTCCAGAGGTGAGGACTGCACAGAGCTGGTCTGGGGAGGCAGAGAAGCAACTACAGGACTGCTTGGAATCAGTAGACTGGGCAATGTTCAAGGACTCGGTAACGGGCCTGAATGAATACGCTACACTTGTTATAGACTTCATTAGGAAATGTGTGGAGGACTGGGTTCCTACAAAAAACACCTGAGTGTTTCCGAATCAGAAGCCTTGGATGAACCAGGAGATCCGCATTCTTCTGAGGACCAGATCCCGGGCATTCAGGGCTGGTGATGCAGAAATCTATAAGAAGTCCAGATACGACCTTGTCAAGGCCATCAAAAAGGCCAAAAGGGACTTCCGCTCAAAGCTGGAGGATGAGGCAGATGTTCGGCAACTTGAATGCCATCACCATCAAAAAAGCAAAATCAGGAGGCAGCTCAAGCAACAGCAACGCATCACTCCCTGACGAGCAAATGCATGTACGCATACTTTGATAGGGAGAACACTGATGTGCCTTCCCATATACCCTGATGATATTAGAGGGTATCAATAATACCGGTGCCCAAGAAGAGCAAGGTGACGTGCTTCAACGACTATTGACCAGCGGCACTAATGTCCGTGATGATGAAGTACTTTGAGAGGTTGGTTATTGTGCATATCAACTCCTACCTCAACAAGAACCTTGACCCCCTGCAGTTCGCCCACCGTCAAAACAGGTCAATGGAGGATACGATCTCACTGGCTCTCCACTCTGCACTAGTCAATTTTGTTCAAATAATGTTTGAGTGACAATAAAGGGCAATTGAATTGAATTGAATTGAATTGAATTGGTCCACTTGGACAATAAAAACCCTTCCGTCAGGCTGTTGTTTATAGACTGCAGCTCTGCGTGCTACCATCATTCCCACCAAGCTGGTTGGACAGCCGGAAGTATTCCTCGGACCCAGGCGCCGTAATCCTTCTCGGGAGCCTGTCCCACACAATTTGAGCCGCCTTTCCTAGACACTCTTCATCTCCCTCCGCGACGCAGGGAGGGGTGTCCTGTACGGGCTCTTCCTTCACACCCTGCACTTCCTCACCCTGGTCCACTGTCCGGACACTAAGTGGCGGTCGGTGTATATATTTTTTAATAATTGAATAAATGTTTTGATTTTAAAAAAAAAAGCTGGTTGGAGCTGCCTGCCACTTTTGCGGGCTGGAAGAGTCTGTGTACCACGTGTATATGGGGTGTGTGAGGCTGCAGCCCCAGTTCCAATACCTAAAGGGGCTGCTCCTTGCCTTCTGGCTGCATTTCTCACACACCATCCTCATCTTTGGACACTCTGTGCGTAGGGGAGAGGGTAGGGCCGAAGATGTCCTGGTTGGGTTGCTCCTGGGCCTTGCCAAGCTGGCCACCCACGAGTCACGGCGCCAACTGGAAGAGGGCTCTGCCCGAGCCGGCTGCCTGCCCCTTTTCCGGGGTTACCTCCCTAGTACCCGGGTGGTACTAGCGAGGTACTCCGCCCTTTCCACGCGCATCCTGGGGGTTTTCCGGGACTGCTGGGCACCAAGGGGGGGTTGAATGTATCCTGGACAAGGATTGCAATATATTTGTTTAGTGGTTTACTAGTATATTTGTTTGTCTTGTACTATGGTGGTGGGTTCTGTTTTGTTTTATTGTATTGTAAATACTATTTTAAAATTGAATAAATATTTTTGATTTAAAAAAAGCTGGTTGGATTCGTCCGGATACTAAGTTCCGGTGGGGGTCCCTCTATGCAGGGATTCTCCCCCTCTACTTCGGGGACCTGGGGTGGAGGAAACTGCGCCGTGGAGTCCCCTGCAACCTGTTTCTTTTGCGTTTCACAGACTCGCCAGTGCCTGTCATTTTTGCGCACTGGAAGAGTCCGTGTACCACGTGTGTATCCCAATCACAATCACAATAATATTTTATTAGCCAAGTTTGTTTACAACATACGAGGAATTTCATTTGCCAATTCAGTCATACAAATAAAAAGCAACAGCACACAGAAAACACATTTTAACATAAACATCTACCGCAGAGACTCCACATTCCTCACTGTGACGGAAGGCGAAAAAAAGTTCAATTTCCTCCCTTAGCTCTCCCGCGGTCGGGGGCCTCGAGCCCTCCGTTGAAAGGGACAATATTCACTCCCGTAGCCGGCGGTGTTTTGGGCCCTCCGCGTAGGGGCGATCCAGCTCCTGCGTCGGGGGGATGTCAGCTCCCCCGTACCCGGGCGATCGAACCCGACATCGAGGCAGGTCGAGCCTCTGCGTTCGTTGGAGCTCTCGACAAGCCTCTCCCGAGACTGCGAGCTCTTGATGGTAACTCCACAGGCCGCGGTTGGATCGATCCCAGGCAAGGAATCAGCTTCGATATTAAGTCCGCGCCCCACGGTGGGGCCTAAGGTCAGTCCGAGGATGCCTCCAGCCTCATCGATGGTAGGCTGCAAAGCGACCGGAGATGCGACCCAGAAACATCGCGTCTCCAGCAAGGTAATAAACTGAAAGAAATGTTTCCCCCTCCCCCCACATAAAACAAATCTGAGAACATTTACACAAACATAAAATGCACAATTTAAAAAAAAAGACTAAAAACAGACAGACTGGTGGCGGGGCTGCCAATAGACAATAGGTGCAGGAGTAGGCCATTCGGCCCTTCGAGCCAGCACCACCATTCAATGTGATCATGGCTGATCATCCCCAATCAGTACCCCGTTCCTGCCTTCTCCCCATATCCCCTGACCGCTATTTTTAAGAGCCCTATCTAGCTCTCTCTTGAAAGCATCCAGAGAACCTGCCTCCACCACCCTCGGAGGCGGAGAATTCCACAGACTCACCACTCTCTGTGAGAAAACGTGTTTCCTCGTCTCCGTTTTAAATGGCTTACTTCTTATTCTTAAACTGTGGCCCCTGGTTCTGGACTCCCCCAACATCGGGAACATGTTTCCTGCCTCTAGTGTGTCCAAGCCCTTAACAATCTTATATGTTTCAATGAGATATCCTCTCATCCTTCTAAACTCCAGAGTGTACAAGACCAGCTGCTCCATTCTCTCAGCATATGACAGTCCCTCCATCCCGGGAATGAACTTTGTAAACCTACGCTGCACTCCCTCAATAACAAAAATCGTTCTGCGCCCCTGGTGGAAAATAATATCCGTGATATGGAGTATGTGAGGCTGCAGCCTCTAGTCCATTATCTAAAGGTGCTGCTCCTTGCCTTCTGGCTGAATTTCTCACCAACCATCGTCATCTTTGGTCACCATGTGCGTAGGGGAGAGGGTAGGGCCGAAGATGTCCTGGTTGGGTTGCTCCTGGGCCTGGCCAAGCTGGCCATCCGCAATTCATGGTGCCAGGCGGTAGAGGGCTCTGCCCGAGCCGGCTGCCTGCCCCTTTTCCGGGTTACGTCTGCGACCGGGTGGTGTTAGAGAGAGATTAGATTAGATTAGATTCAACTTTATTGTCATTGCACATTCACAGTACAACAAAATGCGCACCCTGCAGTCATAACATAGAACAAAACAACAAAACACACACTCAACACAGTTCAATATCCACCACAGTGAGTCCACCAGGCACCTCCTCACTGTGATAGAAGGCAAAAGTCTCAAAGTCCTTGTCCACGGGCACCTTGGGGGATTTCCGGGACTGCTGGGCACTGCAGGAAGTGGAATGCATCCTGGACAAGGAATGTAAGATAGTTGTATAATAGTTTATCGTTTGTCATGTATTATGGTGGTGGGTTCTGTTTTTATTTACTGTTCTGTATATATTATCTTAATATTTGAATAAATATATTTGATTAAAAGAAAAAAACTGATTGTGGACTTTGGAAGAGAAAGGATGAAGACCCACAAACCTGTGGAGAGAGTTAAAAACTTCAAATTCCGGGGCGTGCATATTTCCGAAGATCTTTCATAATTCTGAAGAAGGGTCTTGACCCGAAACGTCACCCATTCCTTCTCTCCAGAGATGCTGCCCATCCCGCTGAGTTACTCCAGCATTTTGTGTCGACCTTCAATTTAAACCAGCATCTGCAGTTCTTTCCTACAGAGGCTAATAAACACTACAACCTTCAAATAAGTTTGGAACTCATTCGACCTGGGGGCATCATTTTGTCTTTTCCCCTATTGTTGTCTGTTTTTTATGTACTGAACGTTTTGTTGTTTATTATGTTGCTTATATGGTACTATCTTTACATATCCGTTGTGCTGCTGCAAGTAAGATTTGCATTGTTCCGTTTTAGGCCACATGACAAGAAAACACTCTAGACTGGACTAAAAGAGCCTGTCCCATGATGCGAGTTCACCCAAGAGCTCTCCCGAGTTTAAAAAAAAAATCAAACTCTTGGTACCTCATCATGAGTATTTTTTTCCTCTTGGAAATTTTTCACACTGTTGAAAAAACTTCACGAGTTTCCACGTTTCCCGAGTACCTGCCGTTAGTATTACGAGTCACTACGAGACATCCACGAGCTCCGACGTACACGCTACGTACATTCTACGTACTTACCATGAGTTCGATTTTTTTTTAAACTCGGGAGAGCTCTAGGGTGAACTTGCATCGTGGGACAGGCCGTTAACTCTTAACTCTAGTTACAAGATGGTACGGAAAGTACATTTGGAAATTGGCAATATTTCTGGAGTGTGCAAACACTTATAGTTTTTATTTCCCAATAATTTTACGGAGATATTATTGTTGGCTCTTTCCAAATAGAATATGAGCCGCTCAAGGGAATGTCAAACAGATTTGGTGGGGAAGAAATTATGAGCCCAAAAATCATGGTTTTTGCATTTAAGATTTTCTGAGCAGAATTAGCTCCAAGAACTGCCCCCCTCGAGTCCTGCCAGTTCGTTGAATTACTCCCTGTAGGTGTTTGTGCATTATTAATGTGTTAATATTTTAAGTAATTTGTTCTCGCTCAATATCTTCTCAAAATTCCTTTGTGACCAACGTGCATGAAATAAAAAATGGTGGGATTTTCCTTGGAGTGTTGCACACGTTTGACTTTACAAATCAATTGTTCTGTAGTTAATCTAATAAATGTATTAAAAATTAAATGTGAAAAGGGTATTAAGCAGATGAGGGAAGGAACAATCCTTTTGTGTTATAGATTTTCTTCCTTGAAAGGAATGAAAACTATGGTGACTCCGACAGTACTAGTAATTACAACACAGGTGAAGAGCCTCTTTGCAGTACAAAAAAATGCAAAGATAGTGAAGGATAAATTTTACATCTTTTTGGGCTTTTGCTAATATTTGGGCGACACTGTGGCGTGACGGTAGAATTTAAAGAAACAAATAAAAGCGAATTGTACTGTATACAGCAAGGATATATTGAAAAAAATATCAGTGGTGCAGAGGTAGAGTTGTTGCCTTACAGCATAGAGACCTTGGTTCGATCCTGACCTGGGGTGCTGTCTGTACGGAGTTTTTACGTTCTCCCCGTGACCGCGTGGGTTTTCTCCGGTTTCCTCCCACATTCCAAAGTCATACAGGTTTGTAGGCTAATTGGCTTGGTAAAAATTGTAGATTGTCCCCAGTGTTTATGGAATAGTGTTAGTGTGTGAGGATCGCTGGTCAGCGCGGGCTTGGTGGGCAGAAGGGCATGTTTCCGTGCTGTATCTCTAAACAAATTTAAAAATCAACCAGAATTTATAGATAGTGAAGCAAAATCCTGTCCATGGTGCTAACATCAGCTGGCTTTATTTTGTAATAATTGCTGCCTTAAAGAAACACACTGATCCTGAGTATTCATATCTGCTCGGTTCAGACCAGGAAATGGGCGGAATTATCTGCACAACACTCGATTCTTAATCTTAAATATGCACTTTATACACAGGCAGTCTACATTTGGGAATCTTTTGCTGAGAAGGCAAACACTGCAATCAATAGATATTTCTATGGTGTCGGATAACATTAGTCAGCTAACCCTAGGCCGAAAGAGCATGGAAATAATTCTGATTATAATTCAGATGGTTTGGGGATTATTTTTCAATTTGTGATTGGAATTTGAATACTGGTGTCAGGTATGTCTCGTAGCGGCTCATACGAGTAACGGTAGGCACTCAGGAAATCTGGTAAACCCGTGACGTTTTTTCAACACTGTGAAAAATGTCCAGGAGTAAAAAAATACTCGTGATGTAAAAATGGTTACTTTTTACTCGTACGAGCCGCTATGAAACATCCATGAACTCCTACGGACCCGCTACGGACATTCTCCGAGTTTGAATCCGGGGAAAACTCGGGATAACTCTTGAATTACCTCGTACAGTGGGACAGGCCCTTTAGGACAGAGAGATAGATCAGCCAGTTGGTCGCTGTGCGTAGGGTAATGTTAGACTACAGATATTGATGTGTTGATGAAATGGGAAATAGCAGATGGGCTGAAATCCTGATAATATTGCAGGAAATGGAAGGATATGGATTAGGTGCTGGCAGATAGTTGATCTTGGCATCATGTTTGGCACAGAAACTGTGGGCTGAAAGGCCTGCTCCTGTGCTAAACTGTTCTATGTTCTATGTTGAGTTGAATTTAGTTTATTGTCATGTTTATCGAGATACAGTGAAAAGCTTTTTTTGCGTGCTAAGCAATCAGCAGAAAGACTTCTTCTTGTGTATGGTGTGCACAGCGGAAAGACAATACATGATTACAATCGAGCCGTCCATGTTGCACAGATACATGATAAGGGGAATAATGTGAATAACGTAAAGTGCAAGATAAAGCCAGCAAAGTCCGATTAAAGATAGTCCAAGGGCCCCCGATGAGATAGATGGTAGTTCAGGAGATAACAGCTGGGAAAAAACTGTCCCTGAATCTGGAGGTTTTCTCTGCGAGTGATGTATTTTCGGAATACAAACTAGGACATAAACCGTGAATAGTAAGGTCATGGGCCGTATTGAGGAACAGCGGGGCCTTTTTGAATAAGTGCAAAGATCCTTGAAGGCAGCAACACAGCTAGCTAAGGTTTTGGGGATGCTGGCCTCATTAGTTGGGACAATGAGAAGAAGAGCAAGGAGCTTTGGCTCAAACATGAATCAAACCTCAGCTGGTGCACTGCCTGTTGATCACATTATAGATGCGTGTGATGATGTTGCAAAGAAGTTTCACCAGATGTGGCCTGGGATGGAGCGTTCTGTATAAGAGGAGAGACAGGAGAGGTATGTTTTCCCTAAAGTAGAGAAAGTTAAGAAGGGATAGACACAAAAAGCTGGAGTAACTCAACTGGGGGACAGGCAGCTTCTCTGGAGAGAAGGAATGGGTGAAGAAGGGTCTCGACCCGAAACGTCATGCATTCCTTCTCTCCGGAGATGCTGCTTGTCTTGCTGAGTTACTCCAGCTTTTTGTGTCTATCTTCGGTTAAAACCAGCATCTGCAGTTCCTTCCTACACGTTAAGAGGGGACATGGTTAAGGTTTTTTAAATTACGAGGGATACAGGCAGGGAGATAGACGATAGACAATAGGTGTAGGAGTAGTACATTCAGCCCTTCATATCCCTTAACACTGCTATCCCTAATTGCTGAATATTGCTGAAAGATTTTCCTGTGTCATAGGTGAATAAAACTAGAGGACATAGATGTTACATTAAGGTGTGAGAGATATGGAGGAATCTGAAGGGGACATTTTTCACCCAGAGAGTGATGAATACCTGGAATGCATTGCCAGAGAGAATGGTAGAAGCATTGCCAGAGAGCTTGGTGGATGCAGACTCACTGAAAGCTTTGAAGAAATGTTTACATGAGCTCTTGAATCACCCAGGCATCGAAGGCTACAGGCCAAGTGCTGGAAGATGAGACTATAATGGATGGATGGTCTCTGGGCAGCATGGACATTATGGAGTGAATGGCCCATTTCTGAAGAAGGGTCTCGACCCGAAACATCGCCCATTCCTTCTCTCCAGAGATGCTGCCTGTCCCACTGAGTCACTCCAGCTTTTTGTGTCTATCTAAGAAGTCGCTGTCGCTGTCATGTTTCACTAGAGCAAGAAGTTGCAAAGCTCTCAAAAAAGCAACATGATACAATTGAATTTCTAGACACAGTTCTCTTCTTTTCTCATCCCTAATCGGGGAAATCTTGGTACAATTTCAGCAATGATATTTATTAGTTCAGTTTATTTATTAGAAAAGAACAGAAATCCAGCTGCAGACTTTGCTACTGAAAGTCCCAAGATGTTTGGGGTCCATATGCACAGTTCACTAAAATCTGCTGCTCAGTTGCAAACAAAATCAAGGGGGTGAATAAAATGTTAGCCCTTGTAATTAGAGGATTAGAGTATTAGGAAGAGGAAGTTCTGCTATGTTTCTGCAGAACTCTGATTAGACCAAATTTAAAGCATACAGTAGGAAGGAACTGCAGATGCTGGTTTACACCAGTTGGACACAAAATGCAGGAGTAATTTGATGGGCTTATTGGCCAGCTTCTATCACTTAATCACCCTATGATCTTATGACCTTATGAAAATGGACCAAGGCATAGTCATAGATAGTAGAAAACAGGTCCTTTGGCCCAACTTTCCCACACCGACCAACATGTATCATCTGCATTAGTTCCACCTGCCTGTGTTTATCCCATATCCCTCTAAACCTGTCCTATCCATGTACCTGTCTAAATGTTTCTTAAGTGCTGCGATGGACCTTGCTAAGCTGCTACGAGGACCAGGTTCACAATCTACTGGAGGTCACATGTGCCTGGCCATCCCAGGAAGCAGGGTGACAGTGATAAGCGCTCCAGGACAGAATGATCCGAGATTCCCTGCAATGCCCCACAGGTGATTTTATGGGGAATTAAAACATCCATAAGTGGCCTGGATCACATTGTCACAAGAACAACTCGTGGCTTGAAGCATCATCAAGTTTCATTATAGCACTACAGTACAGATCCACAACTGATTTTCTAGTAACTGGTTCTCCTCGAAACCCCTCTAAACCTCCTATCTCTCAATTTTCAATTCTGTGCCCTTTTGTCTTGGACATCTCCTCTACTAGCAAAAGAGGGGTGGCACTTTATTGTCACCTCGGTACATGTGACAATAATAAACTAAACTGCTAAATGAAAGCTGATCAACTGGTATGGTGGACAGTAGGGAAGAATGTTTAATATTACACCAGGATTTAGATCAACTGGAGAAAGCGAGCTAATGCCAAGCGTTTGTCAAGATTAAATTCCAGTTAATTTAGTTTTTAGTTTTGTTTAGAGATACAAGGCCTTTGGCCCACTGACTTCATGCCGACCAGCGATCACCCCATATGCTAGCACTATCCTACACACTAGGGAAATCTACAATTTAGCCAATAAACCAAAGCCGAAGAAGCCAATTAATTCACAAACCTATATGTCTTTGCAGTGTGGGAGGAAACCGGAGCATCCGGGGAAAATCCATACGGTCACAGGGAGAAAGAGCCAAATGGCCTCCACCTGCACTTAATTTCTATGTTTCTAGAACATCCAGGTAACACCCGTAGTCAGGATCGAACCCGGGTCTCCGGCGCTGTAAAGCAGCAACTCTACCGCTGTGCCACCGTGTCACCGGCAGTTCTTGGAGAGAATGACAATTTTTGTTTAAGAATCTGCTGTTCATTGTATGACAAGTTGGATGAATAGATGAATAGATGAATTCAATGAATAGAATGGCACTTCAAAAGACTCAGAATTGGCATGAGATCTCCTTCTACATTGTATGATTGAATAATTCTATGGGTCTTTTCAATCTCCGTTTACTTAGGATGACTGAAACTTGACCCTTTGTGTAAAAAGGACAAACTATGGGGTTTGCAGCACTATGTAACACAGAACAACTGCATGTGAGGCACCAGAAGAGCACTGTTTTATTTGATATGCCGACCACTCTCTTTTCTCAATTTCATTAAAAAAAAACTTGATCAAATGCCAGTCCGCTACGTCAGCATTCACCAAGTCGAAGCAAGCAGACTGGACAATCAGTTGCTTTCCCATTCTTCCTCATTGGAGACCCTCGGACGATCTTGAATCAGGCTATACTGGACGATATCTTGCACTAAATGTTATTCCCTTTATCCTGCATCTGTACACTGTGGACGGCTCAACTATAACCATGTAGTCTTTCTGCTGACTCGATAGCACTAAACAACAAAGTATTTCCCTCTCAAAATTGTATAACCTATAAATTATAAGTGTGGTAAGATATCAACAGTTAGAGTGAAGGGCATGGCAGGTGAGAGTAAGGAAGTTTGCATGACGAGGGAAACTGAGGCTCTGGTCAAGAGTAAGAAGGAGGCATGGGGCAGGTATAAGCAGCTGGGATTAAATGTATTCCTGGTGGTGTTTTGGGAACTAAGGAACAAGCCGAAAACGGAAATCAGGAAGGCTAAAAAGGGGACAGAAGATAGCACCGGCAGATAACATTAAGGATACTCCTAAGAGGGATATGGCCAAAACGCAGGCAGGTGGGACTAGTGTAGAGGGGGCATGTTGGTCGGCAAGGGCAAGTTGGGCTGGAGGGCTGTTTCCACGCTGTATCAGTCTGATTAATTTACACCATTTAGTCCAGAGAATTTGCCAGACCAACATCACCAGAGTTCCAAGTGTGCCAGATAATCAGAGTTTTATCAGTCTGAAGAAGGGTCTCGACCCGAAACATCACCCATTCATTCTCTGCAGAGATGCTGCCTGCCCCGCTGAGTTACTCCAGTCATTTTGTGTCTAACATCAGAGTTTTACTGTTCATTTATGTCTTGGCTTGTGATACTCCTGCTGTCGAACATCAGTTGATTGATACTTTATTATCACATGTGACAGTGAGATTCTTTGTTTTTGTATATCATACACAAAGTATGCAAAGAGTCGTCGTGTATAGAGCTCCGTCAAAGTTACAAAGTGCTCAAAAAATGGTCCATTTTTGTTCTCACAGCGGCCCCCCATGCCAGGCCCCTCTTTGTACTCTCAGCAACCCCCCCCCCCCCCCCCACGGTGGGTCGCTCTTTATTCTCTCTACGCCACATCCTCGACCGACCACCGCACCAACCACGATCCCACCAAGCCCAAAGTTTCTGATTTTAACATTGGTCGCAACACGGTGAACTGTCTACATTCATCGTATACAGCAAACGACTAACTAGGAGGAGGGAAAGGTTGCATGGCAACGGCTGCATGTGCAATAGAGTCAGAGAAGCAAGTGGCAAATCATCGGGAACAGTCAAGCTTTCCCTGCTGCCAATAACCAGGGCAGCATTTCAATGTTTGTAATCTGACCACTTGAGTTGGGGCCTATTTGGTTCAGGCTAAACCAGGCCCCTGGGTGGCACATGCATCGCTGATATATTCGCAATATTGTTTTGCTTCCATTCGAAGTTCACCTCTGTGGCTTGTTTTGTTTCGCTTGATTCCTGTGCTCAGCCAAATTAATTCCTCACCAAACCGAGGCGGGCACCGATCGAACAAGGACTTATTCCATGTGGAAACGGCATCTCCATAACTTGCTCCCCGGCTCGTTGCACGGTCGCTGTGCCCCGTGCATCCTCCTGATAAACCCCTCATTTGTAAAAAGCTCTACATGACACAATTGAAATCAGGAGGGAAGCCTATTGACTCAGGCAGTGCTCCTACAATGCATGAGCGCCGATTGACTGCAGTTCCTAATCAGCAGTTTGCATGTTGAAGAGGCACCAATGTGTCTGGAAACCCTTGACACTCATCTATTCCTGAGCATCTGCCTGTTTTACCCAGTGCCAGTTTATGCCTAAATGCCCTGTCAAGAAAAAGAATTAAATTCTGACAGCTTTTTATCTTTGGTTAATTGAGGTGATGGATGCTCTTGACATTAATATAACTACCGTGACGAAGATTAAGACATCTCTTTTCACCAGAATTTATTTTATTGGAAGGGGTCACTTTCTAGGGTCTTTTTAATATGCTTGTGCAATTAATAATACAATAATTCTGCTTCATATCTTAATTCCTTTTAAAGTTCTCTATTATATGGCAGCCTGAAGAAGCTAAGGCTCTCTCTTTCTTGTTAGTGAGATACAATTACACCAGCCTTTTCATGCTGACCCTTTGCAACTTAATGTATCAATTCCTTGAAATGTTTGACAACACTATTAGATTTTTTTCCAGTTTACTTGGTAATACTATAAATTTCTTCAAATAGTTCAAAAATTAACAGCTGCTGGAGAATTAATATTTTGCTTATGTAACCCTTTGAGATCTTTAGGAATATTCCTCGATACACCAAATAAGACTGAATCTTAATTTTAACTTTCTCATCTGTTGGCAGCAGTCCATGGTGACTGAAGCAGTCTTTTGGTCTCTCTGGGAAATTTAAGGTTGATCTAATGTGATTTATAATGACTAAAGGCATAGACGCAGGTATAATTACATCTTAAATAATCCTGAAGACTGTATATAAATGTGGTGTGCAGGGAATCCCACAATGCAAAGTGCACCCTAGTTCAAATGCAATCTATCCCATTTACCTTACGATTATACAAGCTCCCAGTGGCCTGGCTGACTACGTTTTGTTGGGCAGAGAGAGACAAGCAATGGAAGGACAATATGCCACTCTCCCACCCTTCTCCCTCTGTAATATTCACCCTCTTCATCCAACAAGTTGAACTGTACAAAACCTTATTCCACTCTGATAGACAGGAACGTTCAGAAAGAGCTTAGTTTAGTTCAGAGATGCAGGGTAAAAACAAGCCCTTTGGCCCACCACATTCACGCTGACCATCGATCACCCATAAAACGCTATCACTCCTACACACTAGGAGTAATTTACAGCGGCCAATTAACCTACAAACCCACAGGTCTTTGGAATGTGGGAGTGACCCGGAGAAAACCAATGTGGTCACAGGGAGAACGTACAAACTGCGCACAGACAGTGCCAGTAGACAGGATCGAACCCAGGTCTCTGGCACTGTGAGGCAGCAGTTCTTCCTCCATCTTCAGCTAACAGGTTGAACCATTAAATGCCTTATTCGCTCTGATGGAGAGGGAGATTCAGATAGAGTTTAAAAATATTACAACAAAAGGGAAATAAGTTCAATTAAACCAGATTCAAACTTTGTGTATTAAGTAAAACATTTTCACTAATTTTAAAGAAGTGTTAAATAATTAACTATTTAGCTTCTGTAATAAAAAAGGAGCTGCAGATGCTGGTTTATATCGAAGATAGACATGATGCTGGAGTAATTCAGCGGGTCAGGCAGCATCTCTGGAGAAAATGGATAAGGTGTAATTTCGGTCAGGACACTTCTTCAGGCTCTAAACTACAAACCTGCACGTCTTTGGAGTGTGAGAGGAAATCGGAGCACCCAGAGAAAACCCACGTGGTCACAGGGAGAACGTACAATCTCTGCACAGACATCACCTGTAGTCAGGATTACCCCTGGATCGCTGACGCTGGGAGGCAGCAGCTCTACCGCTGTGCCACCGTGCCAACCTGCAGGATGTAAACTCACAGCACTGGAAGTTTGCACCAGCTGCAATAAACATCTGGCGAATGCAAAACTAAACTTTAAAAGCGTTCATTCTGATGATTTATAAATCACTTCTTGCAAGAAATTGCTCTTGCTCTCCTCCCTGAAGTAAAGCAGGAGCAGCACAGCTATTTCACAACATTCAAACACATGAGCCCAGATCCTCTTGTGTAAGATATTGCTGATGGTACAATTCTGGTAACCATAGGTACAATTTTTATGTGTCATACCACTGCTATCAAATTGTTAGTATTCAAATATCTCACTGCACATGCCATAAGAAACCATTTAAAGTAAAGCAGTGCATTGTTAAGTTAAAGTGCAAAGAGGCCCAATAAGTAAAGGGTTAACTACTCACGTCGGGGCACATGCCAATTGGAAAAGATTAAGTGCTACTCAAGCGCACATTGTTCCAATTTTCTCTATATCGGGTTTTTACCAAGAACATGTATATATTTCTTTAAAATTACCAAACCTCTGAATGTTGTCTTCAGTGGTGACAGGAATTCAAAGGGAGTGAATGTTAACAAATGTCGAAAGCTATTATCTTGAGTTCCATTCAATGCCAGCTCAGGGAGAGAGATGTAACCTTATCACCAGTGCAGTGAAAGGCTTTCATTTTTCGACTAGGTGTGGTAACTTTAGTTTAAATGGCCATTAACCTCTGCACTTCTTCCACTTAGATTTGCTATGACATGAAGCAGAATGATTTGCAATGAGATGCAATTTCAAGGATTGGGACTATCAGATCAACGAATGTGATTTAGTTTAGTTTGCCCACATGTCTTTAGTGCTTCCTGGACCACACAGTGACTGAGAGTGCGTGGTAACGCACTGCGCAGCTCATCTGGCAGAGTTCCAGTCAAGGCTGATTCTTCCTCATAATTTGGCATGTTGTTATACCTTGAAAATATTGCCATCCCAAATGCGTTACACTTGACGAGTGACAATGGACAATCATGGACCTGAATGTCTCAATGGTCCCCAACAGTTCGATAACTATTGCAGCAAACAAACTTGACAGATTTACCACCATCATTCTCTGGCCATCTTAAAATTATGAGCAACATAAAGTAATAAAGTACACACTGCAGATTCTGTTCTGTAGTAGCTTATCTTAATCGTGTTGTTGTTTGGGGACTACTGCACACGCAGTAATGGCGACATGACTACTTGATGTATTTGACCACATGCACAGTGTTCTGCACATGTACACAGTCAAAAAAGGAACCCCGATTAAACGAGTCACATCATTTAGTTATCATCCTGTCTTTCTCCGCATTAGTCTGCACAATTCATGATATTTCACTAGAAACAAGAAACAAGGCATATTCTCACAGTGGCACCATGATGCATAAAGTAAGTGTGAACATTGTGTATGAGTAAATGGCAGTAGTAAAGGCCAGAGCTCCAATATGAAGCACAGGCGAGTGTTTAGCACCAAGGGTGAGATCGGCAGGGTGGCACAATGGCGCAATGGTAGAGTTCCTCCTGCCTTATAGCGCCAGAGACCCAGGTTCGATCCTGACTACAGATGCTGTCTATACCGAGTTTGTACGTTCTCCTTGTGAACACATGGGTTTTCTCTGGGTGCTCTGGTTTTCTCCCACACTCCAAAGATGTACAGGTTTGTAGGTTAATTGGCTGCAGTAAAAGAATTGTCCCTGGTGTATAGGTCGTGCTAGCGTACAGGCCTATTTCCGCGTTGTGTCTCTGAAGTCTAAACTAAAGTCTAAAGGCAGGAAATGCTGCTGCCAATATAATGCGACTCACCTTTCACAACTTGCCAATTTAGAGCAGTGAAATGCTTCAACTGCAAAAACAAAGGGCATATAACCTTTGTGGAAAACGAGATCCAGGACTGCAAGTCAGAATAACATCAGCCAAGCAGGTTCCCAGTGCAAGGTCATCACAGAAAGCCACAAAGGAGAGGCCATTGTAACATTGAAGCTGATGAGCAGAGCAAAGAACAGAGCTTAATTACCATAAATGCCATTAGGGGCAGCAATGAAAAATAAGCAAAGTGAAAGTTAATGATCAGTTTCTCAATATAAACATTGCTGCAGACAATTATTGACCGCTCAGTTATGGGAAAAGATCATCAGGAAGTTCAGCAAAGCATCATTAACAAAAAAAGCACTCTGGAGTCGGTATTCAGTGAAACGCTGAAAACTCCAAGTCAGATGTGAGAAGGATTTTCTCTTGATGGATAAGCTCATGATTCAAGTATGTGTAGGAAGGAACCGCAGATGCTGGTTTATACCGAAGATGAACATAAAATGCTGGAGTAACGGGTCAAGATCAAAGTCACCCATTCTTTCTCTCCAGAAATGCTGCCTGTTCCGCCAAGTTACTCCAGCATTTTGTCTCTATCCCAATCCAAATATCTGGCTACTCAATCATATCAACACTAACAGGAAACGAATAACTCAAAGAATCCAAAATGGATTGGAAGAATGCACATAGAATAAGCATTTTCCACCCATATAGTGAAAAAAAAAGAAAAGATAAATATATATATATATATATATATATATATATATATATATATATATACACACACACACACACACACACACACACACACACACACACACACACACACACACACACACACACACACACACACACACACACACACACACACATTATTAAAAGTGTCTTCTTGACCACCATGTTTGTACTGTGCTTTGATTTTATAAAAAACACAAACACATATGGCTGTGATTTTTTGGCCATCTTACTCAGAGTCCACCCTTGCTGCGCAGGCCCAGAGGATTTTTCCCGTCGATGAAAAATAAAGACCTATTAGTGTTTAAAAAATCTTAAGATTCTCTCTCCTGTCAATCACCGCCATGAAGGCCACACCCCTTCCGGTGGGAGGGGGAGGGACTATAAAACATGGAAGTGTGGGCGTGGCTCAAGATGGCGAGGGAGAAGTCATGACTCTCTGTCTGAGCTGGGAAACTACAGAACACTGTGAGTATGCAATGTACTTGAATAAATGATTTGTTAGCCCTTAATGAAAATGAAATGAGTTGTTTGGCCTGCCCTGTGCTTGATACTGCAATGGCAATGGAAATGAAGTGAAAATGCAATGAGCTGTTTGGCTTGGGCCTGCCTGTGCTTGAAACTGCAATGGCAATGAAAATGAAGTGAAAATGCAATGAGCTGTTTGGCTTGGGCCTGCCTGTGCTTGAAACTGCAATGGCAATGGAAATGTAGTGAAAATGCAATAAGCTGTTTAGCTTGAGCCTGCCCTGTGCTTGAAAGTTCAATGGCAATGGAAATGAAGTGAAGAGGAGCATGTTGGCCCAAAAGGCCCATGCCAGGCCAGGAATAGTCCAGAAAAAGAGCCTTTCACTGAGATTGCACTCAGATTTATTTTTAAGAGCCCCTTAGGCCCATCAGGCATGTACTAGCCCAGGTGTGTCTTCAGCCCATCAGTAAGCATTCCCCCTGCAAGTATTAAACCTCACCCCAGTATTTCTCTCCCTCCCTTCATTTGCTCCCTGTGAGAACCAGGCCATGATAGACTTTCCTCCTTCATTGCTGTGATCTGCAGAAAAAGATGAAAAATGTCTAAAATTGATTCTTCACCCTCTCCCCCTTCTCTCTCTCTCACACAGTCTCTCACCTGTTTTGGGCAGGATTTCTGACAGTTTCTGAGCTGCCAGCCCACCAGATCTGTGTGACTGAGCTGCCAGCCCACTAGGCCTGTGTGACTGAGTTGCCAGCCCACCAGGCCTGAGTGACTGAGCTGCCAGCCCAATAATCCATTCAGCCCACAATGTCCATACTAGCCCTCTGGAAACCAGTCCCTTTGGCAAACAACACCCATACTAGCACTCCAGAAAGCCCCCCCCACCCCCCCCCCCCCCCCCAACTGGCCAGCAATATTGGAATTGGTGGAGAGCTGGAATATTGCGTAGGGGAGCATCCCTCCCATGTGAACATACACATATATCATAAATATAAAGTAGAAATTCAGAAAGGTTAACATCAATCACTTAATCTCTGCATAAGATCTCCAAGAGAGTTAGGGCGGCACAGTGATTTAACTGGTGGAGCTGCTGCCTCACAGCACTGGAGACAAAGGTTTGATCCTGCCCTCAGATGCTCTGTATGGCATTTGCACGTTATCCCTGTGATCGTGTGGGTTTCATCCGGGTGCTCCTGTTTCGGTGCTCCTGTTTCCCGCTCATCATAAAGATGTGTCGGTTTGTAGATTAATTGGCCTCTGTAAATTGTCCCTAGTGTGTAGGTGTGGATGATAAAGTGGGATAACAATCAATGGTCAGTGTGGATGGTAGACTGAAGGGCCTATTTCAATGGGGTATCTCTAAACTAAACTAAACTAAACTAAATTAGGAAGCTAGTGAATTTGAACATCCTCATGTAATATTTGTGCAAATTCCTCTTTGAAAGCTATCATTGTCCGATCATCTAAATGTATTTTTAATTTTCTTTTGTTACGGGATATTTTCAAGAGACTAGGAGCAATTCTTTGTCTGTGTTGTGGCAAGAAATTGGCTGGTCAGGGGATGCAAAGAAAATCAAAGAGCTTTTGTCCTCATTATAATTCAACAGAAGTTAACCAGGTTTCAAATGCTAATTTTACACTGAGGGTTCTGCAGAAGAAACCTTTCTGTTGCTTTGACATTTGGTGGAGATAAATAAAGTTGGTAATTATGCTGTTATACAGAATGACCATTATCTATGATGTACTAGTACCTGTGATCGGTCTTTTCTCGGCCTGACATCTGTTTTCCAAATGTACTTGTGAAGTGTTTACAACCTTTCCATATGGTTTCTAAATTTATCTCAAATGTATGTTCTCATTAGTGTTATATAAATTAGTCTACTCTCTTAATAGGCTGAGCCAGAAAACAAATTGTTCCACCCTTCAGATCTGAAGAATTTATACGCTAGAAAGCATCATTGTTTCCTAGATCTGCAAAAATAATGTCCCCCATGTCTATTCAGAGGTTGTAGTGTTTAATAGCCTGATGGTTGTAGGGAAGAAGCTGCTCCTGAACCTGGACAGTACAGTTTTTAGGGTCCTATACCAACTAAGCTTCTCAGCACTAAGATTATATTTAAGTGTTCAGAAGAATGAGAGATAATCTCATTGAAATTTATATATGTTTTTTTAAGCAGATGACAGGATAGAGGCAACGATGGTATTTCCCATGTGTGGAGTGTCAAAAATTAGGGTTCATTCTCAGGGCTGCCAACATTGCGTGAGAGCTGGGAGTGAGAAATTGCGAGAGACCAAGCCCGAGGGAGCGTAGCGACCGAGGGGGTGGATAGGGCGTGGGAGGGGGGTGACCCCCTTCCAATGGTACAGAGCTTTTCCATTTTTCAGCTTGAAATTGTGCAATCTGATGCATACTGTAGCGAGTCTTTCGACTTACACTTGAAGGCAATATTTATGCTTTAAATTGGATTAGCTATGAATAAGGTTAGGCTAAATTACATTCCTAATTACATTTCACAGTAGAGCCAGGCTCTGATCAACAGGTGCAGCACATGAATGATCTTAGTGTATTCATGTATGGAAATCAGATTATAATCAAGCACTTGGCCCATGTTGACCAACCTGGGTCTCACTGCACACCTGGTACTACTCCTGACCATGACTCCAGTTGCATACCT
Source organism: Okamejei kenojei (assembly GCA_035221665.1). Classification (NCBI taxonomy): domain Eukaryota; kingdom Metazoa; phylum Chordata; class Chondrichthyes; order Rajiformes; family Rajidae; genus Okamejei; species Okamejei kenojei. The sequence goes on from CM069142.1 coordinate 54,321,196, forward strand.
TCTCTCATTCCTGACCCTGAGTCCAGCCTTACACCTGCCCTCCTGATCATAGCTGCCTACCTGCTTAGGTTCCCAGTGCTGAACACTCCCATTGTCCCAGCTTTGACTGCACACCTAGTACTATTCCAGACCTTGACTCTGGATGCACACTTGGCCTTGCTCCTAGCCCTTCTGCACTGACACTATATCTGTCCCACACATAAAGCCCCATGTCTGATCCCCCGGACTTAACCTATTACGTTCGTCCACAGGTGCTTATCCATTGCAGTAATCTTTTATGGGGCACTTCACAGACCAAATTTTGTATAACAAAATTTGCTACATCCATTGGCTTCCTTGTTATATAACATGCTAGTCACTTTGTCAAATAAGTCACCAATTGGTTGAACACAATTTCTCATCAATAAAATTATACTCACTCAGCTGTATAAGTATTCTTTAACCATTTCCTTCACTTTCCTAACAAACTGCCCTGACGTCATTTTCACCCCCAATATTTTCAGTATTTTGCTGTCTTCCTCTCAGCTGGGACTTTTCTGAAAGGCAAAGTCCAATAACAATATATATTTAAGCAATTATCTTCTATTTAATGGGATCTTGAGAGTACATAATATTTTCTGTGGTATTCATAACACAACAATGATAAAAAGATCTTTGTTTTGATTGCACCTTCCAACATGCATACATTATTTTATTACAGTTAATATGTACTGAGGGCATTTTTTTGTTCCAATGCTCTCCATTCCCAATTACTTTTACATTGAAGTGATTGAAATCCAAGTGAAGTTTAAATGGCATCAGAAAAATAAAACCTCCGGAATGGATGATATTCATTACGTGGTTGGTTGGAATCAGTATCAGCACAATTACTATATTAAACTTTGAAACTTCAGATGTCCTGGTTCAAGCGAAAACTAAAGATAAATAATAACCTCCTCACACATTCCCCTGCAAGTATCTCTGTCACTCCTTTAAAATAGGCCCCTTCTTTGAACAAACTCTTAAACATCGCATCTGGATCAGTTTCCATCTGATTACACTCCTTGAGGATGTTCATCTACTTGTTCAATTATTAAAACAACAAGATTCGGGACATTTCTATTCAACCTGTCAAATGAATTGGGGTGGGGGGGGGGGTAGAAATAGTCAGTGAGGTACACAAACATAATAGTTAAGTGGCAAATGACAATAGTGCTCCCTTCCCAATATTTAACTGAAGGAAATAATGGGTTATCGGGGCTGTATGTTGTGACAGACAGCCTGACACCTTGCATGTCATTTTAATATTACAGTATCCCATCCCTCTGGATATTCCGGATTAATAAATTAAGGTTTGGTCAACTAATTACAAATCAGGCTAATTACAAATCAATAACATGAGCCAACTTCAAAACATGAGGCACTGAGCATTGGGATCCAGACATCACGGACAACTGGCCTCAGTTCCCCGCTCACATCTGGCAGTGCTCTCCGTCTGAACCAGGGGCCGTGGAGCATTTTTGAAAGTGGAGGGGCTGAGCGATCACTGATCACTGGCCTTGACGAGGCAGTGGATCGACCGAGTGGGGGTAGGGTTTTGGAGGGGGGTGCTTTTTGAAATTGTATGTATTAAAATCATGTTTTAGTGCATTGTAGCAGTATGATTTCAATGTTTTTCGTTTAAAGTATTTTTAAGAGGTAACTTTTTAAGGGGTAACTTTTTCCACACAAAGGGTGGTGGGTGTATGAGTTGAGCTGAAGTGCCTGTCTTCACACTGTATCACTCTATGACTACATTATACCTCTACAATGCATGAATGCTTCAAAATCAAGTGGTCAAGTTTTATTGCCATATACTCAAGCATAGAAAGATACAAAATAGGTGCAGGAATAGGCCATTTGGCCCTTCGAGCAGGCACTGCCGTTCAATATGATCATGGCTGTTCATCTAAAATTAGTACCTCTTTCCTGTTTTTTCCCCATATCCCTTGATTTTGCTAGCCCCAATAGCAAAATGTAACTATCTTTTGAAAACATCCAGTGAATTGGCCTCCCCTGCCATCTGTGGCTGAGAATTCCACAGATTCACAACTCTCTAGGTGAAGAAAGTTTGTCCTCATCTCAGTCCTAATGGCCTACCCCTTATTCTTAAACTGTGACTCCTGGTTCTGAACTCCCCCAGCATCGGGAACATTTTTACTGCAGTTACAGTAAGTAAAAATCTAGCAGGCAAGCAGGATGCTTTCTCCAACCACCCCCATTTGAAGGCCACTATCTTCCACCACTTCTACCCAGTGCTTGGTACCTACTTCCAGCAGCCACTGGTTGTCCTCCAGGATGCACCGAGCCGCAGCCTGGTCCATGCCGGTCACCAGAGCGAATTCAGCACAGAGATTCTCACGGCCACGGTGCAACACTTCCGACACTTCCAACGGCCCGGGACTCTTGCACTGAGACTGCTTCATGGCCGGAGCTGCAGGGAGCGACTCGCCAGCCCGGCAAACACTCGCCAGCCCCGGCTCCCTGTCCGCATCTGCCCCGGCCGCTGCTTCTGCTTCCATCCCTCCCTCCGCCCCGGCTCTCCAACACCCACGGCCAGGTTGCTCAGAGCACAGTGGCGCCTCGTCCAAAGCTGGAGATATTGAAACAAGTCTAGCCAAAAAAGTGGGGGCCCCCCCCCCCGGTTTCACGGCCCGTGTACCTCTCGCTTGCCACTCGCCGGCCTCGCTCATGTCAGCCACTTCCCGCAAATCCTTAAATTCCGACTGCCGTTGGGAGCAGGACATGGCCTCATTTGCCGTGCTGGGTGACACTCATTCACTGCCCGGTCCATGTCTTTCAATGTAAATTTGCATGGGGACATGGTTTGGAGGTGTGTGACGGTTCGGTCAAGTGAGAATAACAGAGAATAAGAATGCTGCTGTCTTGTCAACCGATGCGCACACAAGCAGTTGATATTAGAATTTCTCATGTCAGAGTGTGAGAAATTCTGCGATCAGCGTGAGAATTGGGTGAAATACGTGAGTCTCATGCTCAATGTGTGAGAGTTGGCAGCTCTGGAGTAACTCCGTCTCAAAATAAGGGTCGGGCCATTCAGGACTGAGATTATAAGAGATTTCTTCACCTAGAGGGTAGTAAATCTTAGCAATTCTTTGCCATCAGGACTGTGTGGACTGTGTTGCTGAGTGTGGTTTTTCAGGCAACGGCTGGCAACCTGATAGTCACCGGCAGTCGCCTGAAAAAGCGTCTAAGTGGGACAGGTCCACTACACTATTTCTATATTAATCCTATCTTTACTCTCCCTCCTCACTGCAAGGTCTATCACCCACCCTGCACATTAGGCACAGCTTACTGTAACCAACCTGCAAGTCGTTCAGATGTGAAAAGAAACTAGAGCACCTGGAGTAAACCTCTGTGGTCATAGGATAACATGTAAACTCCACATAAACAGCTCTGGAGCTAAGAAATGAGCTGTAAAAATGCAGCTCTGGTATTCACATGACTGGACCGCTGTACACCTGTGCTGTACGTTTTCTGACTATTTTATGTACAAATGTCTCAACTTCGTGAAAATCATACAAAGCTACTTGTAACCATTCCAAAATTCATGAGGTATATATTCCTTGGAAAAGTTGATGGATACTTTGTGTACTAATACCAACATTCATTGTCCAATTCCAATACCAACTGTGAAGAAAGGTCTCGACCCGAAACGTCACCCATTTCTTCTCACCAGAGATGCTGCCTGACCAGCTGAGTTACCATAGCATTTTGTGTCCACAAACATTCATTGTCCAGGTTCTGTTTCCGTTAAGCAAAATTAGACCAATTATTTTTCTGCAATTCCGATCCTCCACGCCCTCTCTCCCCATCCGAAACCCCCTCTTCCCTCTATGTATGTGTTTATATGGGCATTAGAATTTGGCGTTCAATTTTCACACAGAGAGTGGAGGGTATATGGAACAAGCTGCCAGATGAAGTAGTTAAGGCAGGTATTATAACAACATTTAAAAGACATTTGGACAGGTTAGACAGGAAAGATTCTGAGGGATATGGGCCAAAAGCGGGCAGGTGGAACAAAGGTAGCTGGGGCATCTTGGTCAGCATGGACTTTGGCTTGACTCTAAGGGTCTATGACTCTATAATGCTAATGGTACTCATGGGCAAGCTGTTTTCCTCTCAATCCATCAATTTAAAGAGTTATTTCCATGTTTTCCCAAATTGACACACATTGTCACTGCTGTCACAGTCAAGAGAAGAATGGAAGGAACCAATAGCTGTCAAAAATCTGAAATAACTAAATAGAATAATGTTCCCCACTGATCGAGCCAACCTGAATAGATTAGTTGACTCTATGAGAAAGTCTTACCTTTGTCAATAATATTCTCTGTAGATCCAATGATGAAGCTCTGGTTTCTGTTGTTTTCTGTTATTTTAAACCTTATCTTCAATGGAAACTGGGACTGAATTAAAAGCTTTTGTCTGAGCAAAGCCTGGGTTTCTGAACAATTCATTGTGCTATTTCAAGCCACCTGCCTTTTACCCTGTAGGTGTCAAATCCAATGATTCTGACCTTCAAAATAATTTTTATCCATTACTGTAAAAAAATGATAGATGTCGCCAAATGAGTATTAAATCTCCCATAAGAAACAAAGAATTTGTTGCAAAGAAATCTATCAATCGAATAACCTAAACCTTTCACATCAAAGGAAATGCTGATGTTAATTGAGGAATAATAAACTACTATCTTTCAAGTACAGTGGAATTCGCAATGAATCAATAGTCAATTTAATGGGTTATGGATAAGCAATACAAAGCTCTGTAGCTCAGTTTCGTTCATCTTAAAAGGTCTGTTCTCTTGCAGATTTAAAAGGCACCTCCAGAGAGCTCTGGCCAACAGAGCAGGAATACTGTCGTACATCAGCTGCTGCATTACAGTCATAGTGCATTAACTACACTTGCAGTCTAATAAGAACACATCAACTACACTTAGAGTACAGTAAAGTACTTTACACATAACCACAGTTTGAGCACACTAGTGGCTCAGTAACTACAGTTACAATACGATTGGGATATATTAGTTACAGTTAGAGCACAGTAAGACTACATTAAAACTGATTAAACGTTTGCTTATTTATACCGCAGCAGCCTCCCATTCTATGCAGTAGGTAGCATCTACTAACTAGCATCTGCAGTTCCTTTCTACACTACACAGTTGGATATGTCTGCAATGGTAATTTTGATCATAAGAACAAGTTGGAAAGATGGACAAATGCACTATCAAACAAGCAAATATGACTTTAATAATCAAAGTAAGTACTGTGCAATGGGTTTGATGACTTCTAATGTGCTGTAATGTGCTTTGCATTGAGCCTTGCTTTATCCGTTATTTTGCTTTATTCATGGAGGCCCTCTTATAAATGATCCTGGATAATCAAAGTCAACTTTGAATTAATTCAAAATTGATTGCCTGAGGTTCATGTGCATGGATATCTTTGTTGTTTTGGGCAAAATGGTTGATATTCCTGCACCATAATCTATATTACTAAAAGCAAGATCTTGACCACTTCCTGTTTTTCTGTTTCATGATTTTAGAAAAAACGCTGCCACTTACGGCTGTGATTTTTGGCCAGCTTACTCAGAGTCCCCCTCTGCTGCGCAGAACAAAATAATTTCTCCCATCGATGAAACATAAAAGAGTTATTAATGTTTTAAAAATGTTGACATTCTCTCTGCTGCCCCTGCTGGTGGGAGGTGGAGAGACAAGAAAACCCGGAAGTGTTGTGCCACAGTGAGTCTTTGCAAGATGAGGGAAGTGAGAGGGTCACGTCTTTCATTCTGAGTAAAAAGCACTGCAAATGGCTGGTGGGATTTTGGGTTGAAGTAAAAAGCACTGGAAATGGCTGGTGGGGTTTTGGGTTGAAATAAAAAGCACTGCAAATGGCTGGTGGGGTTTCGTGTTGAAGTAAAAAGCACTGCAAATGGCTGGTGGGGTTTTCGGTTGAAGTAAAAAGCTCTGCAAATGGCTGGTGGGGTTTTAGGTTGAAGTAAAAAGTTCTGCAAATGGCTGGTGGGGGTTTGGGTTGAAGTAAAAAGCTCTGCAAATGGCAGGTGGTCTAAACTTGACAACTTCCTGTTTGCACTGTATATTGATTTTAGATAAAACGCTACCACTTGCAGCTGCGATTTTTGGCCATCTTACTCAGTGCCCTGCCACTCATCAGGTGCAGATCCCATCAATGAAAAATAAAAGTGTTATTAGTTTTTAAAAATTGTTGAGAATCTCTCTCCTGTCAATCACGCCATGAAGGCCACACCTTTTCCGGTGGGAAGGGGGAGGGATTATAAAATACGGAAGTGTGGGTGTGGCTCAATCTCTGCATGGTGGACGGAGAGGTCACGACTCTGTCTGAGCTGTGAATCAACTGAACACACTGAATGTCTACTGAACTGTGACTGTGGTGTTTTGTGTGGTTTTATGGTGGTTTCACCCTGCTTGAAATGGTATGAAACTGCATTTGAATGTGGTGGCCTTGCACCCTGCTTGAAGTGGTATGAAACTGCACTTGAATTCGGTGGCCTTGCACCCTGCTTGAAGTAGCCGGAAACTGAACTTGAATTCAGTGGCCTTGCACCCTGCTTGAAGTGGTAGGAAACTGCATTTGAATTTGGTGACCTTGCACCCTGCTTGAAGTGGTAGGAAACTGCACCTGAATTTGGTGGCCTTGCACCCTGCTTGAAATGGTAGGAAAATGGATTTGAATTTGGTGGCCTTGCACCCTGCTTGAGATGAAATTTCAAGGAATAGCCGTGAGTCAACTGCCAGCCCACCAGCCGTGAGTGAGCTGCCAGCACATCAGGCTTGAGGGACTGAGCTGCCACCCCAAGAATCAATTTGGCCCACAATGTCCATACTAGCCCTCTGGAGACTAATAGTCCCTTCAGCCAACAACACCCATTGGTAGCCAGTCCCCCCCCCCCCCCCCCACTGGCTACCAATATTGGAATTGGTGAAGAGGTGGAATATTGTATTGGGGGACCAGCCCTCCCATGTGAACCCAGTGGGTCCCACTTAGTCTAGTACATACTGAAGGTTATCTTCAACTCCATTCACTAGGTGGGACTACACTGGATCAGATTCATCACCTCTCTTAAACCCTGCCTCGTTTTGATTTTTACAAAGCCAATGGAAATTAATGTTGGGTAGAGTTGATTGCTTGTGTTAAACAGGCTATAAATGATACCCTGTTTACGAAATTCAATTCAATTAATGTTAATGGAAACAAATTTTACAATCAAAGTAAAAAGGGGATTATGTTTTGTGCATGCAACTGGGGCTGAATTTCTATCCCATGGTATAATGTTCCCCTCAATATCATAGCTTTGTGGAATAATTTAGGTGAAAATTCTCACCAAAGGAATCTCTGCACATCTTACTAATGAGAGAACTTTGGCTGGGATTAATAACTGAGATGATGAATGCGAACCTTTGCTGTATTTTCCAGTTGTGTTGACTCTGAATAGACTAGAAATTCTATTTGGGAATCACCTAGCCATAGATTTCTTTGCTTCTATGCAGCATGAGAGGTGGCAATTATATACTTTGGCTCATCAAAGGGGATCTAATCAAGATGGATTGTAATGATTATGAACATATCATGTTGTTGCCAAGACATTCTGGTTTATGCAAAAGTCTAACCAAAGGGCAAACTTGATATTTTCCTGATAGGCTCATATGATGAAGATTATCTTTTGAAATAGTTTGTAATCATCGATGTGATTCATTTGGGTAGATTCTGTGCCACAGAAATTTAAATCCAAATTGTATAATGTAAATAGGAAAGGGGATTCTTTGACTGCCTGTAGTTTGATTTTGCACCAGAATTATGGGGAAAGCAATATTCTGATCAAATTAATCAGAATCCATTTTGTTCCGAATTGCTAAGTGATGGTCTAATCCCACTGGCATCATGGTCAAACACTCCACATATCATAAAGATCAGAGCCTTAGATTTTGTTAATGATTTTCAGCCTCCAATAGTCCATGTTGGTCCTTTGTAATTTGTTATTATTTTACAGCCTTTCAAATTACAAAGCAGAAACACATATCTGAAGATGCACTTGAAACCACGCATAAAATAAATATAATACTTGTTTTTATCTGCCAGCTCCAATTAATGTCCTATTGTAATTTATTTATAATAATGCCCATATTGAAAACACATTAAATCCAAAAATTCAGTTCAGCTGAAAGCTAGCCTCCACTTACACAGTAGATTACACAGTAGATTACACAGTAGAGACAATGTCCCAGAATCTAATGACTGTCAATGTTCTTTATGAAGTTGTTATTGGAATTGTCTCCCATCTAATTACTTCACTGAATCTATCCTTTCAAAGTCATAGGATGCTTCAATGTTCAGGCTTGTCTTTGAGAATCACCTAATTACAGTGAGTGAAGCGGTGTATTGCTAACAATCCTGGTTAGAATCATTTTAGGTAAAGGTCTATTTCATGTAGGATTTCACTATTCATTTAAGGGAGGCACATAATGATCACGGTTTAGCTTTGACCGTACACATTTGGCGTCTGATTCAGTAGTTGAAGGGATGAAGGTTTCCTGATTATAGCGGTTTAATACAAAGTGAGCTTGGGCAGACTCAGTTTTGACCAAGCATGGAGCTACAGCATAAAACAGTCAACAATTTGCAGCACAGAGTCTTATTAAATTCACACCGTGATTTAGAGAGTTTACAGCATGTTTGGTGTGGGAAATGGAGGAACATGACAATTATTGCAGAAAGGGTGCTTTTTCTAGGCTTGGGTCAGTTATTTCTGGTAATAAAACTGAGCTATGCTACTCTAGAACTGGGAGTACTTGCTAAGGTTGTCGGCAGTCTCCAGGTTAGCATCCCTCATCGTAATACATGATGATCCATTCAATGATGCCAGGAAAAAAATGTGATCTGCTCTATTCGCCCAGTTTTTATATTAAGGGGGTCAGATTTTAAGTACTAGGCTCCATAGTTTCAGGGGATTAAGTGAATTGTTTCTTTTCATACTCCTGTTGGAATTCTGACTTACCAAAGGATTGTTCATTCTGGATTTTACCTTGGAGTTCATTGCATCATAATGTTACACAACAAAGAAAGAGGCCCTTCAGCCTACCACATCCATGCTAACCATAAAGTACAGATATTCCATTTACCAGTGCAGCAGGGAACTACAGATGCTGGTTCACACAGAAGATAGACTCAAAATGCTGGAGCATCTCAACGGGACAGGCAGCAACTCTGGAGGGAAGGAATGGTGCAAGGTTGAGAATTTTGACCCGAAACATCACCAAATACTTCTATCCAGAGATTTTTTTTAAGAAGGAGATGAGGAGAAATTTCTTTAGCCAGAGGGCGGTGAATCTGTGGAATTCTTTGCCACAGAAGGCTGTGGAGGCAAACAATGGATATTTTTAAGGCAAAGGTTGATAGATTCTTGATTTGTACAGGTGTCAGAGGTTATTGGGGGAATGGGGGGTACACAAAATGCTGGAAAAACTCAGCGGGTGCAGCACATCTATGGAGCGAAGGTGATAGGCAACGTTTTGGGCCGAAACCCTTCTTCAGACTTGAAGAAGGATCTGAAGAAGGGTTTTGGCCCGAAACGTTGCCTATCTCCTTCGCTCCATAGATGCTGCTGCACCCGCTGAGTTTCTCCAGCATTTTGTGTACCCTCGATTTCCAGCATCTGCAGTTCCTTCTTTAACACATTGGGGGAATGGGGTTTAGAGGAAGAGATAGATCAGCCATGATTGAATGGCAGAGTAGACTTGGTGGACCGAATGGCCTAATTCTGCTCCTATTACTTATGATCTTATGACCTTATGTGCTGTCATCTTCAGGGATCCCATTTTAGGCACTGCACATAAACATTGCAGTTTTGCTCATACAAATTCATTGCAGATCTGAGGAATTACATTTTTTTTAAAGATTAAGAAAAATTAACATTAAATAAAAGCTCAGATGGACTGAGGCAGTCTTTTGCTATTAGAGGTTTCTTTGTCAGATTAACTGATAACTTAAGGATGTCTCCCTTCTGCTAAGATGCAGCCATCTTGTTTCTCTTCTCATGGTGGAACTATGCATGAAGTCATCATTAATCCTTTCTCTATCACTGATTCTGAATCTGGAAACCCTTCAATTAATCGGAAGGGAGGTGGGGAAATAAACAAAACAGTAAGAAATACTGGCAAGTAAATGGGATTATGCAGAAACTGCCAAACTTCCATTTTGAAGAGCTAAGCACTAAATATCCATTTGTTTCAGATACGTTTGGTTGCGGCATGACCTGTAAGGCGGAAACAAAAAACTGCAGATGCTGGAAAATACATAAAAGAACACAAAGTGCTGGAGTAATTCAGCAGGTCAGGTAACATATTTGGAGAACATGGATATGCAACATTTGAATCAAGATCTATCTTCAGATTGATTATAGGTGGAGTGGAATAATCACTACAACTCCCCCCCTACAACCTGTCTGAAGAAGGGCCCTGACCCGAAACGTCACCTATCCATGTTCCCCAGAGATGCTGCCTGACCCACTGAGTTAATCCAGCACTTTGTGCCCTTCTGTAACTTAAGGCGTTGGCAGCCAGTTCCAAGGGAGAAGAGGGAGAAAATTGAAAGATTTCCTACTAATTAATATGTCTGTGCTTGGGGATTTATTTAATTAATGTATTGAAAATAAGCAACATTTGAGAATAATAGTTGGAAAGATGTATGCAACCAGTGTTACTATCAGATCAGATTTAACGAGGACATCATCTGTGGAAAGGTCCCGAACCGAAAATTTGCTGTCCATGTTCGCCAGAGATGTTGCCGGACCCGTTGAGTTACTCCAGTACTTTATGTATTTTATTTTTGGAAAACCAGTATCCGCAGTTCCATGTGTATAAAAATGTCCTCCTTCTGTGGACTTTAACATAAAATAAAATGGATTGAATGATTGCAGCTGATCCTACGCATCAAAGGGCTGGTGCAGAGAGTGTTGTAGTGGAAATGGTCTGGATAAGAACGGCTGCAGAAGTCAGGGAACCGGTATTACTCAGTGCGGCCTGCAGGCAACTCTCTTCCTGGGCTCGGCTATCAAGCTGTGTGTTCGTGAGACCTATCCTCAGAGCTGGGATTTCATCTGACTGCATGTTAACAGGAGCAATCCCTTCTGTTTTGATGTTTTGGTGGTTTCGTGATTGCTACCAGTTTCCTGCAGCCAAAACATAAATTTGTCATAGCTTAGTCTTGTGAAAACTAATTGAATAAATCACTCATGACCACTTAGGACCAATTGTGACAGTTAGAGGAGAGTAATGGAACATCATAATTAGTTGCTTTTACACGGGTGCTCACCTGAAATGTCCACAGCACTGCGAGGACACGACTGCTGCATTGCTTAAGTAAGTGCTTGCACGCAAACTGGTGATATAGGATCCACCTTCGTGTCAAATGCTTCCATAACTTTAAAAATTAAAGTGGCAAAGATCTCAAGTGGCTTTCAGTCCGCAGTTTGATTCAGATTTTATTATCAGCAATGGTTCTATAATAAGCTGGAGCTGTCCAGTCAGATTAGTTACAGGGCGGAGAGCATTGCTTCCACCACCCCCACTGCCGCTTCTCCTCTCCCCTCAACCGGAGTGGAAGTGGCTGCAAAGCAGACTCTTAAAGCAGCCTTCGGCCCAGCTAACACGAGACTGCGGGAATATTGATGCCACGCCGCACAAACCAGTGGGAAAAAAAAAACAGTGATGCAAATCGCAGACGCAAAAATCGCATCTGCTCATAACTCCATAAATATTTGAATGGTGACCTGTCAAAAAAAAGACCGTCTCTATCGAGCTTTTGTCTTATTCTATATCCTGCTTGATGCTTCTTTTTCCTCACAGCTGCCAATTTTTTTCAAATAATAGGGAGAAAGGACTTAATTCATCAAAGTCTTTAGTTATTCATTCTTTACCTATTTAGTTTCCATTAAAAACATTGTTTTTATTTGGAAACATGAAGCAAATTAGTGTGTAGTGTGCTTGTCTTACTGAACCCTTCCCTGGTTTGCTGCATTATTAAATAATGCATAAATTATTCAATGACCTTCATATCAAACAAATATTTTGCAACCTTTACCAGCCAACAACTGAATTTATGAGTGTGTATAGGCAGAAAACCAATTAGGTTTTCTATCACACTGTCTTTTGCAGCCACTGAAGGATATTTTTGATATGTTCAATCTTCATTTTCATATGCGCCCTCTGTTTGCTAATGTTCAAGGCTTGAGGTTGTTCTTTTCACTTGCTTCTACATGGACCACGATCCCTCATCATTCCCATCCCCCTCCTGCGGAACACTGCAGAATCCGATCTGTGCATAAGCCAGGCTTTTATTTATTTTTGTAAAAGTTAAAATAAAAGACATCAAGGCTAATGTGGCATTTCTAAGATTCGTCTTGAAATGTTACGTGTAATTATCAAGCAGGCCTAAACTGCTACTGCGGGCAATGGATGTAAGGTAAGATAGTCTGCAGTGCTTCCTGAGTTATATAAACCCATTCCCCTCCCTGTTACATAGTCCTGATTGTACTACTGTTCATATGGACAAATTAGTCACGGTACTCTGCACAGTTTAAGGAGGTCTGGCCATGATTACTAAATGCTCTCCAATCTTAGCTTTTTTTTCAAGTGCTTCCAGCTTATTACACATAGTTCAAATAACAGATTGCAAAAAGTAACCAAACACATAAAACATGATTTCTCTTCCTTCCCGCCTCCAATGTTATACATTAATATGGCGGAATCTTTTCCTGTTAATTCCTTCTCTATTATCTTTGAAGCAATTTAAAAAGTTAATGGAGACAAACTTTCAATTTTGTCCACGTTCCATTATAGCCATCGTAACAAAGCATAAAAATATTAATTCCAGTTTGTTACGGTCAGAGTTAGTTTAGTTTGAACAGTTGATTTTCATCTCCATTTTCATAACTTAATTATTGAAGTTTAGTTTAGTTTAGTTTAGTTTAGAGACCGTCCCTTCGGCCCAGTGAGTCCGCGCCGACCAGAGATCTCCATCCACTAATACTATCCTACACACACTAGGGACAATTTACAATTTTACCAAGCCAAGTAGCTGACAAACCTGTATGTCTTTGGAGTGTTGGAAAAACCCAAGTCACGGGGAGAATGTACAAACTCCATACAGACGGCACCCACGTCCAGGATCGAACCCGAGCCTCTGCCGCTGTAAGGCAACAACTCTACCACTGGGTCACCGTGCCGCCCTGTTTGAATAATTTCTCAATGGTTCAATGGTACTGTGTTATCACATACACCTCGATAAAGTGAAATTCTTTTTTTTGCTTACAGTTCAGTAAAAATTAACTATGCTCAGGGACAATCATAGTTAGGTACAAGTGTGTAATAATAGTAGATTACACTGGGACAGTACACAAGAGTAGTCATGTTTCCGGCGCCATCTTGTAGGGCAGAAGGGCCTACAATCGAAGGGCTGAATGGCCTACTCCGGCACCTATTTTCTATGTTTCTATGTTTGTAGCCTTCAAGGTCAAGAGTTGTTTAAAATGTTAGAGTTTAACTTGGCTCTCAGAGCCTGGTAACCTGGCAGCAGCACAGGTACAACTGCCAAAGCTGCAATTTTTTACGGGAAGCCTCCTTTTCATCATTTTGTGGATATAAAAGATGAGAAATATGGTGTTCATTGGACTTGAGCTTGGATGGAGAGGCTTCCACACTCTGCATCACAAGTAGTCGCATGGCTCCAGTGGCATGATCCTCCCTCTGGATTGTCGCTGACAATAGCATGGGCGACAATGTTGTTTCTGACACTGATACGAGTCACCAAATAAGATCGGGCATCAGATTATAACTATTACTGGATATTGTTCTGTCTCCGTACACATTTGCCATCATTTCCCAGTGAGTTTGCATAAGGAAAGTAGAGGAACTGGCATAATCTGCCAACCACCGGTTTCTAATTCTGAATTAACATTTATCCCTTTCTGATGTGCATTACATGTTGAATAACAACAATGAGTCATCATATTCCTAAGCAAAAAGAGGTTCACATAATTCAAATATTTTTATGTCCACAATATTTTCTGTTTATTGGAGCTCAGATATAGTCAGTTTTCACACATTAATTCTACATTAAAAATCTGCCTCAGAGAATTGTTCCTTCATTCAGAGATGAGGCAATAGAATGTATTTGTCTCTGTAATATTTTATACTGTAATACAGCCAACTATAAAATTATGGCTTTGAATTGATGTAGTTAATATACATAAGCATTGAAACATTTTTATTGTGAAGGAAATTATTCGTGTCATTTGAGTTCCAATACAAATCTATAATTAAAATGTTAATCTGGCAATTGAAATTACAAAAATATGCATTAATTTTTGCTAAGAGTATAATATCATTCAGTGTTCCATATGTTAAAAATGACAGACAATTATAACATTTTGATTTTGTGCAAACCTAGGTATATGGTTTGGAGGGACATCGTTCAGGAACAGGCAAGTGGGACTTCCAGTCTGAAGAAGGGTCTCGACCCGAACCGTCGCCTATTCCTTTTCTCCACAGTTTCGCCAGCAATTTTGTCTACCAGCAATTGGGACTAGCTCAGTTCGGCAACTTGGTCAACATGGGCCTGTTTCTGCGCTGTATAACACTACAACTATTTAAAACTAGTTTACCAAGTCGCCCAAGAAGTAATATTAAGAAGACAACCACTGCTAAAGTGGATATTTCTGGGCACATTACGTAGGTTGATAGTTATGGGTTTAGAACAGCAAAGTTAATAAAAGAGAGGGGTGACATTGATCTTTTGCATCTTAATTTGGTAGATGGATCCGCTTTTGAACAATCTATAGTTCGGTTGACTTAATGTGTGAATACTGGGGAGAAGCAGAGTTTTTTAAACAAACTATGAATGCTAGAAATCTGGAAGGTAAATACAATAAGCTTGATGATATCGATAAAGAAAGTAGATAGGTTATATGCACAGATCCTTCATCAAAACTAATGAAAAATCCAACCCAATCATCACAATACTACCCTTTCTTAGCTCTAATGACAGATCTACTGTGTGTATCCCAGCATTTACTCCTTCTATTGTTGAAAACTTATGTGGTTTTCATTTGCTTTAAAGCATATGCCTCACCAAAGAACAAACATAAAGCTTGCTCCTTTGCATTGTTAGCATCGTATTAATTATTTACTGGAAATTAATTTGTAAATGAAAGAAGACAGTTGGGATAATGTAAGGTTGAATAATGCTGTTATTTACCTAACAACAATGTATTGATGGATCAAAGGAATACATTATTAGCCACCAAGCTTCCACTATTTCTGTTCTGCGTTTGGCTGGTGCCACAAATTTATAATGTATCTAGAAATAGTGATTCATGATGTATTGTTCTCGGTTGTCAGTTCTAGTGCTTGTGAGGGTTGGTTGTTATTTGTTTGGTATTGCTGCCAGATGTTTACCCATGAACATGATGCAATTATAGCTCTCTCATGGCAAGATCAACATCAGCGCAGGGCTATAAAGGGAGAAGTAATATCCATACCGCATTATGGCAGGCGATGACAATCTCTGACAAAAGAGAGTGTAACGGCCACCTTTTTTCACTCAAGTTTATTAATCTTCGTCAACATTCTGTTGGTCGCCACTGAGTGAGATTCAACTGGTACAGGCACATAAAACAGCCGTTTAAATAATAGTTGGGGCTAGTGCATTCTGCAAGGAATAAGGCATCGACTAGCTCCCTTTAATTTTATTTCCATCTGCAAGGCATGTTGAGACAATATCCTTCATAATGAAAAGACTCAATAACACCAAGAACAAAGTACCTGGTCTTATTGACTCCTATCCGTCACCTTAAGCATTCACTTGCTCCACTGTCATTGCACTGTGGCTATATTGTGAATCATCTACAAGATGGTGCTGCAGCAACTTGCTATAACTCCTTTGACAGCACCATTCAATTCGATATGATATGATACTTCTTGTATATGGCAGTTGTAGGACAACTTGTTCTAATTGATTTTATTTGATTGTGCACACCAGGTTGATTGCATTCCGCGATACGCTAGAACTTTATTTATCCCAGGAGGAAAATTGAGGGAAACAGTCATAAAAACACAAAATACATGAAACATGAAATTAAAGTGACGAGTGGAAAGGATTGGGGATGTGCAAAAATTGGGAAGGGGGAGGGGAGTACGTCTCAGTCCGCCCCATGACAGAATAGGGAGGAGTTGTACATTTTGATAGCCACGGGGAAGAAGGATCTCCTGTGGAGTTTTGTTCTGCATCTTGATTGAACCAGTCTGTTGCTGAAGGTACTCCTTAGGTTGACCAGTGTGTCAACCTGAGGAATGCCTTTAGGTAATTCTTCAGGTGAGAATTCCTTGATCTTCTCCACTAAGCTGGGCAAGGGATAATAGATGCACCTCCAAATTTCCTCTCAAAATTACATACCACCCTCACTTGAAAATATGCAAAAGTTCCTTCTTTTTAATCGCATTGAAATTACAGAATTCCAAAACTAATAGCACTGTAGAAACACCCCTACGTCAGGTAGGCTGCAGTGGTTCAAGAAAACTACTCACTGACACCTTCTCAAGGACATTTAGGGATCACCAATGAAAAACGGCTCCACCAGCAAAGTTCATAAGATCATACATGATAGGCAGAATTAGACCATTTGGCTCATCAAGTCTACTCTGCCATTCAATCATGGCTGATTGACCTCTTCCTCCTAACCCCATTCTCCTGCCTTCTCCCTATAAACTGTGACACCTGCATATATGTACTGAATGTTTCATGCACTGTGAATGATCAAGTAGCAAACAAGGATGAATAAAGACCGTCTTAAGTGACATTTAAACAAGTTAAGCATTTGTTCCAGTCAGACAGAGAGATATTGATGCTGGGAATAGAAACATTTTCTATTTCAAGCAGTTTTTGTCATCTTTAAGTATTTTTAAGATAGCAGTAGAAAAAATCATGTTACATTATATATGTTCCCACTACTTTTATATTATAGCAATTTTAACGCTGCCCCTTTATTGTGTGCACATTCTTGAACATTAATGTAGTACAAATGATTTAAAATCAGTTATACGGGAAAATATTAGCTTGGGAATTCATGAGTAATGTTACCGTATGAATGCTTGATGCATCGTTATCAAATTTATCTCTCCACTAATTTAATGGAGACCTTAACTCATTTTAAAAATAACAAATGGCTTGTACTTCTACTGAAAGAATGAAAGGAAGAATTTGATGCTGCTCTGTTATGCTTTAATATTACTCACAGTCATTTTTGAAGCTTTTATGAAGAAAGATTTTTCTTGCGTCAGATGAAGTGAAAATCATAAATCTATTATTGATGAATGTGTTTGCGATTGCCGTTACCCCAAGCAAGCAGAGGAAACCTTTGCAAATATACATTTACCAGTCTATCCCCCTGATTAAATGTTATCTCTGTTTGTTTTGTTCTCAACTTCTGCTAGCTAATAGTAAGATTAAACAAGAACTTACCAAGTTCGAAGGTTGATCTTTATTTTATGAGGAGTTGCGGTGAGGGATTTCGTGATGACCCCGCCAGCACGCATGCGCGACATCCTTCAAAGCAGCGGTGTGGAATCACAGAACGCACCATGACTGAAAATAGTAAGATGAAGAATGTAGAACATACCAGTTGACCTTATGATAGAGGGTGGGAGCGGAGGGCACGAAATCCCTCACCGCAACTCCTCATAAAATAAAGATCAGCCTTCGAACTTGGTAAGTTCTCGTTTAATCTTACTATTTTATTTCGGAGTCACGTGAGTGACTTCGTGAAGATTTCAAAGCTCTGTGATTTCACGCCCTGGACAACGTCCATGCTATCACACTGCCGCAATCCTGATGGAGGAAGGCTGTTAATGCAGTTCAGTCGGAACAGGCTGAAAAATAATGCATATTTATTGCACAAATAATAATAAACAAATAACACCAAACCCGGGGACAAACATTCACTGAGCGGCTCCCAGCACGGCTTCTGCGAATGTTGCGGGGGCGACCAGTGGTTTGTTATAGAACCTTTGGAAGGTTGCTTCACTGGCCCAGCCCGCGGTGGCGAGGATGTGGTCCATGGGCACCTCCATGGCCCTCGCCGCTGATGTGGATGCAGCCCTAGTAGAGTGAGGCTTAAAAATGTTAGTAGCGACTCCTGCTGCACCCAACACCGCCCTGAGCCACCTGGCGATAGTCTGCACAGTCATCCGGTGATGCGGAGGTTTGTGGCTGATGAGGAGCCCCTGCTCCATCTTCCTGATGGTTCGTGTAATGCGGATGTAGAGGTGGAGATGGGTGACTATGCAGAGGGTGGCATCAGTGGGGTATGCCCGAAACTCCAACTGCAGCCCATGAGCCCCAGGTCTGTGCTGCTTCAATAGGTCCTGGACAAAGAAAGTCACCTGCGTAGGGGTGGAGACCATGCTATCAAGCCGCAGCTTTTGTAATGCCTGGACTCGTTGAGCTGTAGTCAGTGGCATCAGCATCACCACTTTGAGGGTGAGCTGTTTGAGTGGTAACTCGGTCATAGGAGACCAGCTCCTCAGTAGGGTCAGAACGATCCCTACGTGCCAGGTGAAGTTGTATCTGGGCCGTGGAGGGTTGGTGTTAAACACTCCCCTCATGAATTTAGACACCAGGTGTTTGGAGCCTATACCTATGTCCAGGTATTAGGACAGTACACTCCTGGCGCTGTTGATGGCACTGTAGCTAAGGCCAGCATCGAAATGAAGGCCAGCTAGGAATTCCAGGACATCAGGGATTGTTGCCGAGTTGGAAGTCGTGTTGGTACAAGAGCAGAATGCCTCCCACTTCCTGATCTGTGTGAGGTACTGCCTCCTGGTTGATACTCGGCATGATGCTGAGATGAGTTCCATGGCTCGTGGTGAGATGCCGGCCTTGACAAGCGGCCTTTTTAGAACCTGCAGGCCAACATGTTTTGGTGACCATGGCACGGATGACTGTCCCCCGTAATGGGGTTAGTAATTAATTTGGGGTGTTTACCAATCAGAAGCCATGGATGTTTCAAGATTTTGAGGACCATCGGGTACCATGACTGTGTAGGCCAGTCGGGAATGATCAATATGTCAGTTGCAGAATCCAGTTTAATTTTCTGCAATACCCGACTGATGAGGCAGAATGGGGGAAATGCGTCGCAAAACCGTTTCCCCCAATGGATAGAAAACGCATCCATAGCTATTGCCCCAGGGTCTGGTTCCCAAGACACATACGTTGGTATCTGATGGTTCAACCTGGACGCAAAGAGGTCACTATCTGGTGTCCCATAGTGGGCTATAATATCAGCAAAAATTCGTGGGTTCAACATCCACTCGATATTGTCATTGAACACTCGTGACCTGGTGTCCGCCACTGTTTTGAGCTTCCCTGGCAAATAGGTAGCTGTAATCCAAATATTTCTCTCGATGCACCAGTGCCAAATTGTGTTTGCCAATTCATCACAAGATAACGACCTGATAACACCCATATGATTGATATAAGCCAACACCATTGTGTTATCTATTTGGAGGCGGACATGTAAGTCCCGTGAGTTAGTACAGTAAGCCCGTAGTCCATGGAAAGCCCCTAACATCTCCAGATAATGTATCCCTTGTGACTGGAGGAGGGTAGACTTGTGAGAGTCCTATCTGCCACCACAACTGGACATGGTGTCAGTTGCACCTCAGCCTTGTGCGCTTGTGTCAGTCTGTAGCACGATGGATGGGTTGCTAACAATGATGGGTCTGTGACACTCACAAATATTGTCAATCCACCATTGTAGCTCAGCTCTAGCCTGTTGTGGCAACCAGATTGGTCGATCAAAGTGCCCAGCATTTGCTTTTAATGCTGCGATCTTTGTTCTTTGTAAATTTTGGTAATGTAACGGGCTGAATTGCGCAGCTGAGAATGTAGCTACCAGCTTCCCAATCACCTTTGCCATTTGCCGGATAGTCGGAACCCTGGCGCAAGCAAGGCTGTGGCACGCTTCTTATATGGCAATAGCTTTGTTGGTTGGGATAGTGATCATCATTAAGGTTGTGTCAAGGGTGAAACCCAGGTAATCCATAATTTGAGAAATTTGGATTTGTCTTGATGGGTTGCAATTCCTAGCTTCTTGAATAAAGATTTGTCGCTGTAACTGCCTGTGTAGCCAATTGGAGGGTCTGACCCACGATAAGGATATCATCTAAATACGCCATGATGATATAATTTTGTTGTTGGAGGAGGGCCAATATAGGTTTCACTAATTTTGTAAATAGTCTGGGGGCTGTGGTGAGCCCATTACGTAATACTTTGTATTGCCACAACTGTCCCTTCCAGACAAATTTCAGAAACCTTCTGTGCGATTCAGTGATGGGCACTGTATAGTATGCATCTTTTAAATCGATACAGGCCATAAAGTACCCCAGGTAAAGCATCTGCTTAGCTGTTTCGAAGGTATCCATTTTAAAGTGGGTATATTGTACAAAAGTGTTCAACTCGGTTAGGTCTATGATAATCCGACACCCCCCCCATCTTTTTTGGTTTTTGTGAAGATGTTGGACACAAACTCAAGGGGTTCGTGCGTTGTTTTGCCAATCACCCTTTTGGCTGCGAGCCATAAGATTTCAGCATGTCCTGCCTCAATCTCATTTTGAGAGTGTAAATTTTCAGTGAGGTGCATGCTGGGTAGGGGGAAGTTGACCTTCAATGAATTCTATGGCATAACCTTGAACATTTTGTAGAATAAACGCGTCAGTGGTGATAGTATCCTAAGCTCCCCTAAATACCCACAACCGTCCCCGATTTGTGCAGGAAGAAATGCTACTGCCTGGGAGGAACCAGACCCCCTTACCTCCATGGTTAGCTGCGGGTCCTGGCGTATGGTGTTTTGGGGGGACATTGTGGTGGTTGTCGGGATGGCGGCCGCATCTTCCATGCGGTCCGCTGCAGGCCTTGCCCTAAAAAAGGCCGCTGTGGTTGGGGAAGTGGAGGTGGATAGGTCCTAGGCGTCCTATCCGGTTTGCGCTGCTTCCAAGTAGTGTGTGGTTGTTGACGGTGATATGGGTGGGGTTTAGCCGGAGGAGGTTTCATAAGGCCCACAGTTTTGGCCTCCTCGTCGAGTTCTTTGACTTGCTTGGAGGGATCTTTTCCAAACAGTTGATGAGGTGGTGGAGCGGTGAAGGGACGGCACAACCCCGCAAATTTCGGGTTGAGAGTGGGCCGGATGGAGCTCTTGCGCAGGCAGTTTATTTCAAACTGGGCGTTGCATAGAAGTGCCAGGGCATCCTGTTGCTCGCTGGATACATTGTCGCCATCGAGGGTCCTGGCATACGCCGTAATGCCCGTCGAGAGGAGCTTCAGGATCTGCTGGAGACGGACGTCCTGCATCTTGGTGGTCGTGCTCAAGCGTCCCCAGATCTGGGCATTAACCGTAGGAACACTGAGATTGATGCAGTTCTTAGGTGGTTTGAATTTATCCATGGTCTCATTAAGTACCTGACCCTCAAGCTGGTGAGTGGTCAGGTAATTAATGGTGCCCGCCAGTTTGTGGTGCAGGGGTTCCCCAGTGTGTGTGGCCGTGGCAAATTTCCCCACTACGTCCAGCATGTCCTCATCGTGCTCCGGCTCTGCAGTCTCCGGCAGTCCCGGGTTGTCTTCGAAGGCAGCGGCCGGACAACTGCTGGCACTCCTGGCTGGGGAAGACGAGAGGCTGAGTGGGCTCCTGGCGTGGCTAGTAGAGGCCCGAGAGTCCCGTTCATCCCGGTCCCTGTCCTGCTGGAGGAGGTGCTCCACCAAGAGCTCCAACCGCTCAATGCGACCGTCCCCGCTACTCGCGGCGGACAAGCCGACTTCCCCAGGCTCTGCAAATTCTCTGGGGCTTCCACCAACGGACCACTCCTCCGTAAGATGCAGACTAGGGTCCGAAGGTTGTCGTGGCCTACCGCCCCTATAGGCACATACGAGGCCTTCGAGCAGACTGTGGCGGCCCACCTGCCTGGTAGGAAGGCAGGGGAGATGAATCGGCACTGGCCCCCGGAACCTGGCTCCCAATGTTCTGCGTGGAGGTGCATGGTCGGCAGCTGCCAGAGCTAAGCTAACCGACCGTCTACTGCTGCCACCAACGCCCTTGACCGCAGCCTGACGAGGTGTTATGCCGGCAGCACCTGCTCCTGCAGGGCTGCTGGACGCAGCAGTAGCCCTGCCAGACTGCCCTACGGCAGCTATCCCCGGCGGCTGTACCTGGCGTATTGCGGCTGCTGGGCTCCCCTGTAGCGCAGCCGTTCCCCGGCCCGGTCCCCGTGGATCCACTGCAACTTGGGGTGAGGTCGCTGGCAACGGGCGAGGCTCCTGTCCACGTACCTGTCTGCTCCTCCGCTTCCTGGGGGATGGTCGGCAGTATCCAGCTCCTGTGTGGTCAGCCATTCAGGTGATAAGTCGGGCACTGGTGTAACGGAAGCGCCCGACTTCCGCACTCTTACCCCCGACCGTCCCGATGCTGCCGGTGGTGCTCGCAGCTCCGGTGACAAAGTCCGCTGGCTTGTCGATGCCCCGCGGCTCCTGGAGAGTGTCGCCTTCCGTTTGCCTTTTGTGTCCATCCTGTTGGAAGTAAAGGTTAGTGGACTTACCTGACGGCCTTTTGAAGGAGCTGGTGAAGAGAGTGCACTCCCCCCCCCCCCCCCCAGCTTGTCGAGGCAAATGCGCGCGACGATATGTCGCGCATGCGTGCTGGCGGGGTCTTCACGAAGTCACTCACGTGACTCCAAAATAAAACAATGATCTACTCTACAGTTTCCTTGAACTGCACCCCCTTTGATGTCTTGTTTTCACACTTTACACTTTCTCATCTCTGTGTCTCCCTCTCACCTGGCTCTCAGTCTAAAGAAGGGTCTCGACCCGAAATGCCACTCGTTCCTCCTATCCAGAGATGCAGCCTGTCCCATTGAGTTACTCAAGCATTTTGTGTCTATCTTCGGTGTAAATCAGCATCTGCAGTTCCTTCCTAGACATCGTCTATATGGAGATGATTTGGGTTTAATTTCAGCTGTAGACAGTTTAACAATTTATATGTTTGATATTGTGTGGAAGAGTAAGATAGAGCAAGTGTGAGTAAAAGAAGCGATAAGCAGGAACCATCTTTTCCTCTCTGTCACGTGGTGGCATGAGCAGGCAAAAGGGTAAAGTTTGCTTCTTCTGGAAGACTATGCCATGGTGCAATGCATGACAACCAACAAGGTTAAAACATGCAACTGTGGACTCTGCCAATAACAAAGATTTTGAAAAGCAATTCAGGAAAACAATGAAATTTTTGTGATGTCCAGTGACTCCTGGCAGGAGCACATTCAGCTGTGGAATGCAAACCGGAAAGACCAGAAACGAAAAGTGCCAAAATATATATTTACTTAAAACATAAATGAATGCAAATAACAGATGTAATTAAAAAAGAACAAGTGCAAAAGGGTCAACTCCTTGGTCATAATTAGTTATTAACTCTGATGAAATAAATGATACAGTTGATCTTTATCCATTGCTTTCACTGATTCTGAGCATCTTCAAATTCCTTCATTATTTGCAAAGCACATTAGCTTTTTTTGTTGTTGCTGTTGCTGTTGCTGTTGCTGTTGCTGTTGCTGTTGCTGTTGCTGTTGCTGTTGCTGTTGCTGTTGCTGTTGCTGTTGCTGTTGCTGTTGGTGTGGCTGTGGCTATGGCTGTTGGTGTGGCTGTTGGTGTGGCTGTTGGTGTGGCTGTTGGTGTGGCTGTTGGTGTGGCTGTTGGTGTGGCTGTTGGTGTTGGTGTTGGTGTTTCGGTTGTTGATGTTGTGGTGGTTGATGTTGTGGTGGTTGTAGTAGTTGGTGTAGTGGTGGTTGTTGTTGTGGTTGTTGTTGTCATGGTGGTGGTTGTTGTGGTTGTTGTTGTCATGGTGGTGGTTGTTGTGGTTGTTGTTGTCATGGTGGTGGTTGTTGTGGTTGTTGTTGTGGTTGTTGTTGTCATGGTGGTGGTTGTTGTGGTTGTTGTTGTGGTTGTTGTTGTCATGGTGGTGGTTGTTGTGGTGGTTGTTGTGGTTGTTGTTGTCACGGTGGTGGTTGTTGTGGTGGTGGTTGTGGTGGTGGTGGTGGTTGTTGTGGTGGTGGTTGTGGTGGTGGTGGTGGTGGTTGTTGTGGTGGTGGTGGTTGTTGTGGTGGTGGTGGTTGTTGTGGTGGTGGTGGTTGTTGTGGTGGTGGTGGTGGTGGATGTGGTTGTGGTGGTGGTGGTGGATGTTGTGGTTGTTGTGGTTGTGGTTGTTGTTGTTGTTTAAAGTTCCTTCCCCCCCCATTCCCCAACTACATAGAATATAGAATCATCCAGTTTCCTCTTCTCTGCAAAACCTGCTGCATGTTTTCATTGGGAATACGGGGTTTACCATTACGGTAGGATAACTGCACAATGGGGTGGCAGATTGCAACTTTCACGTGGTCCACCATGTTTTGACTAATACAATCAACCCAACATGCACAAATAGATCAAATACAACAAGTTGACCTATAACTTTAGGCTGTGTATAATATATATGTACATTTTTATTGTTTAGATTGGTATTCTTGGAGAGTTAAATATCCACATCCTGTAATATTTAATATTTTTACCTGCAATATTTGTTATATTGCATAATTTTCAAAGAACAAAAGGTACAGGAATGGTAGTAGAGGTCAACACATTGCTGACCCTTTTATTATGTTGTATATAACTAGAATATTTGTTATTTATTGAAGTGGAGTATTTATTTAAGATAGCTTAATTTTCACGTCAAGAGAGTGTTTATTTCCCATATGCACTGACAATAGAACAATGAAATGAAAGATAATATACAGTGGCTTGCAAAAGTTTTCATACCCCTTGAACCTTTCCACATTTTGTCATGTTACAACCACAAATGTAAATTTATTTTTTTGGGATTTTGTGTGATAAACAAACACAAAGTGGTGCATAATTGTGAAGTGGAAGGAAAATGATACATGGTTTCCAAATTTTATTACAAATACAAAACTGAAAAGTGTGGTGTGCAAAGGTATTCAGCCCCCCTGAGTCAATACTTTGTAGAACCACCTTTTGCTGCAATTACAGCTGCAAGTCTTTTGGGGTATGTCTCTACCAGCTTTGCACATCTAGAGACTGAAAATTTTGCCCATTCTTCTTTGCAAAATAGCTCAAGCTCAGTCAGATTGGATGGAGAGCGTCTGTGAACAGCAATTTTCAAGGCTTGCCAGAGATTCTCAATTGGATTTAGATCTGGACTTTGACTGGGCCATTCTAACACATGAATATGCTTTGATCTAAATCATTCCATTGTAGCTCTGGCTGTATGTTTAGGGTCGTTGTCCTGCTGGAAGGTGAACCTCCACCCCAGTCTCAAGTCTTTTGCAGACTCTAACAGGTTTTCTTCCAAGATTGCCGTGTATTTGGCCCCATCCATCAACTCTGACCAGCTTCCATGTCCCTGCTGAAGAAAAGCATCCCCACAGCATGATGCTGCCACCACCATGTTTCAGGGTGATGTGCAGTTAGTTTTCCACCGCACATAGGGTTTTGCATTTAGACCAAAAACTTCAGTTTTGGTCTCATCAGACCAGAGCATCTTCCTCCACATGTTTGCTGTGTCCCCGACATGGCTTGTGGCAAACTACTTATGGCTTTGTTTCAACAATGGCTTTCTTCTTGCCGCTCTTCCATAAAGGCCTGATTTGTGGAGTGCACGACTAATAGTTGTCCAGTGGACAGATTCTCCCATCTGAGCTGTGAATCTCTGCAGCTCCTCCAGAGTTACCATGGACTTTTGGCTGCTTCTCTGATCAATGCTCTCCTTGCCCGGCCTGTCAGTTTAGGTGGACGGCCATGTCTTGGTAGATTTGCAGTTGTGCCATACTCTTTCCATTTTTGGATGATGGATTGAACAGTGCTCCGTGCGATGTTCAAAGCTTGGGATATTTTTTTATAACCTAACCCTGCTTTAAACTTCTCCACAACTTTATCCCTGACCTGTCTGGTGTGTTCCTTTGGCTTCATGATGCTGTTTGTTCACTAATGTTCTCTAACAAACCTCTGAGGTCTTCACAGAACAGCTGTATTTATACTGAGATTAGATTACACACAAGTGGACTCTATTTACTATTTAGGTGACTTCTGAAGGCAATTGGTTGCACTGGATTTTATTTAGGGGTATCAGAGTAAAGGGGGCTGAATACCTTTGCATGCCACACTTTTCTGTTTTTTATTTGTAAAAAAATTTGAAAACCATGTATCATTTTCCTTCCACCTCACAATTATGTGCCACTTTGTGTTGGTCTATCACATCAAATCCCAATAAAATATATTTACGTTTGTGGTTGTAATGTGACAAAATGTGGAAAAGTTCAAGGGGTTTGAAAACTTTTGCAAGCCACTGTATATTAACCAAAATTAAATAAATTAATAACCCCAATACTAATGCAAAAAAGCCCTAACCGAGTTCTTATTTCCCTTCCTATTTCCAGTCCTCTTTGTACGGGCATCAAATTTGGAACATAGGTCCATGGGTATCACTTACTCACCAGTACCCAACTTACCTGACCTTTCACCATGTGTGATTTTGTAGATCACTTTGTCCTGAGAAACAACATGCCATGACCTCCATTCTGTATTCAATGGCCATTTAAGTTCCTCCAATGCCAGGGAGTATCATAACAAAAATACCGAGGCTAGTTTTTTTCCTGACTTACTCATAGATCTACCCTATCTATTCCTCTCATATACCTGCCCAAATTTATTTTAAACGTTGTCATTGTACCTGCCTCTACAGTTTTCTCTTTTAAAGACAGACCCAGGTCCAACGGCAAGGACTCTGCGATCGGTGAGAGTCTCTACCTGCTGCAGCCTTCTTCCACCTTCTCAGCCAATGTGGTGCTGCACCTCCTGACCAGCCACACTCTTCCGCCAGCATCGCCGTTGAGGTAATCTTCTTGGGCTGTGCTTCGTGAAACCCCCTCCACTCGACCTGCCCTCCTTGGGTGACCCTGCTGTGAGTATAGCTTCAGACAGTTCAGCTCTCAAGATCTTAAGACATGCAAGTTTCTCCACCTTGACAAGGTGGCAACCCTCGGAAAATAATTCCTGTCATCACTCCCTTGTATTAATCATCAGTCTTATAGTAGCTCAAAATACTAGTTTTCTTCAAATTCTTTTTTTAAATAAGATTTGAACCAGTTTGTACCAGCAGTGAATAACATTTCTTTCCTTTACTTATGCCACCTTCATAGTGAGAGGATTTGAGATTAGGAGCAAGGAGGTCCTACTGCAGGCGCACAGGGCCCTTGTGCAATTTGTGGAAGGCCATTCTTGCTATTGAGGGAGTGCATCGCAGGTTAACCAGGTTAATTCCTGGGATGGTGGTATCCACATATGATGAAAGAATGGGTCGACTGGGCTTGTATTCACTGGAATTTAGAAGGATGCTAGGGGATCTTATAGAAACATATAACATTCTTAAGGGATTGGACAGGCTAGATGCAAGAAAAAAGTGGAGACCAATTCACTGGATGTTTTCAAGATAGTTAGATTTGAGGCTAACAGAATCAAGGGATATGGGGAGCAAGTAGAAATGAGGTACTGATTTTGGATGATCAGCCATGATCATATGGAATGGCGGTGCTGACTCGAAAGTCCGAAATAACTATTTTCTATGTTTCTATGTTTCTATCCCATTGCAACAATCACAACCATGAACTGTTTCAGCCCTTCTCTTTATTATTGGATTTACATGTTATTATGGAAGGCGAAGAGTTACCTCTGATATCTTTGTGAAAAATCTGCTAATTACTGCTCTATTTTTAATATTCTTCATGTTGCCTTGTCTCAATCAGATTTTGCTTTCCTTTAGGGTCAGCTTAGCTGAGTTGTTGCACTCTTAATGGATCATATTAAAAGCAATATATTTATATTGCTGAATATGTGTAATAACACAATTGTGAGTTAATCATCTCCGATCATACCAGTATTGGAAATACAGTACTGGAATGATATCTTCTCTTTCAAGCAATAAAAAGGGATTATTGCTTCAGTTAAATAATGTATGTAAACTCTCATTGTGGTCTTCATACTTACAATTAGAGTTTATTAACAAGTTACATAAGTAATTCCCAGGCTGCTACAGAAAATATTAACTTTTTAAAGTATTGATAAAGACACATTCACTTAAGTGGCATACTTTCTGTCAGATATGCTATCCAACTTATTCAAGTTTGCTTTCTGTTTGGTGTTTATACATGGAGCTTTTTCAAACATCTCCTCTAGAGTTAAAATGCCCCAACTTGTGTTTAAGGTGCCCACTTGATAACCCCAATGACGTGTCTGCCTAGCCTTTCTCAACATCGGAGGAGCATAGGTGAGTGCAGAAGGCTCCCATCACCATCGGGAGTAAATTGATATTTGGCACCTTGGATTTTAACATCTAGTCCTGTGTATTTGCAAACATTAAAATCATAAACACAATTCAATTTTTAATTCAGACTGCAACTGCAGATAATGGCTGATAGCCACACGGAGTTGAGGTGATAGGCACTGGTGTTTGGATATGGCTGGGAGGATAATCTTAAACAATGGATCATTCGTCCGAGCGGTATGGGAAATCCGTAGCGTTCTAAATCCATAACAGTTCCGTTCAATTAACTGGGCTTGAGGAAGCCGCTGATTGGTGGACTTGAGTACGCAGCTGATTGGCAGTCAGATTCCAGCAGTTTGTAGTGTACTGTACATTGTATTTTGTATTGTATTTTTGTAATGTATATTGTATTTTGTGTTGTATCTAGGGTAAGGGAAGTATGAGTGCCAGGGCAGCTTACTGTTCTGGATGTCAGATGTGGGATGTCATGGAGTCGGGTAGCCCTCCAGACGTCCACATCTGCGCCAGGTGCGTCGAGATGGAGCTCCTAAAGGAGTGTCTTAGGAACCTGGAGCAGCAGCTCGATGACCTCCATCTGGTCAGAGAGAGTGAGGCGGTCATAGAGAGGAGTTACAGGGAGGTAGTCTCGCCAAAACCACAGGAGGCAGACACGTGGGTCACAGTTAGGAGAGGCAAGGGGCAGAGGCGGGCACTAGAGAGTACACCAGTGGCTGTACACCTTGGAAATAAGTACTCCTGTTTGAGTGCTGTCGGGGGGGACAGCCTACCTGGGGGTAGCAACAACAACCTGGCCTGTGGTACAGATACCGGCCCTGTTGCTCAGAAGGGGAAGGAAAAGAAGAGGAGGGCATCAGTAATAGGGGACTCTATAGTTAGGGGGTCAGATTGGCGATTGTGTGGATGCAGTCCGGAGACCCGGATGGTAGTTTGCCTCCCTGGTGCCAGGGTCCGGGATGTGTCTGAACGTGCCCAAGATATCCTGAAAAGGGAGGGAGAGGAGCCAGAGGTCGTGGTACATATTGGTGCCAATGACATAGGTAAAAAAAGAGAAGAGATCCTGAAAGGAGAATTTAGGGAGTTAGAAAGAGAGTTAAGGAAAAGAACCGCAAACATAACAATCTCAGGATTACTTCCTGTGCCACGCGGAAGTGAGAGTAGGAATGGAGCAAGGTGGAGACTAAATGCCTGGCTGAAAGACTGGTGCAGAGGGCAGGAATTCAAGTTTCTGGATGAATGGAACCTCTTTTGGGGAAGGAGTGACCTGTATAAAAAGGATGGGTTGCACTTGAACCCGAGGGGGACCAGTATCCTGACAGGGAAATTTGCAAAGGCTACCGGGGGGACTTTAAACTAGAACGGTTGGGGGGAGGGACTCAAATAGAGAAAGCCAGTAGACAGGGTCTGAGGCAGGTGGCAGAGAAGGGAAGCACTCAGACCCAACATGTAGGGGGGAAAGAAGAAAAAAATAATAAACAGCGATTAAGAGGTGGTGGATTTCCAGGGCAAAAATCAAAAGGGGCCACTTGTCAACATAATTGTATAAGGAGTAAGAGTGTTGTAAAAACAAGCCTGAAGGCTTTGTGTCTCTATGCAAGGAGCATTCGTAATAAGGTGGACGAGTTGAATTTGCAGATAGCTATTAACGACTATGCTATAGTTGGGATCACGGAGACATAGCTCCAGGGGGACCAAGGCTGGGAGCTGAACATCCAGGGATATTCAATATTCAGGAGGGATAGACAGAAAGGAAAGGGAGGTGGGATAGCTTTGCTGGTGAGAGAGGAGATTAATGCAATAGAAAGGAAGGACATTAGCTTGGAGGATGTGGAATCGATATGGGTAGAGCCGCAAAACTCTAAGGGGCAGCAAACGCTAGTGGGAGTTGTGTACAGGCCACCTAACAGTAGTAGTGGAGTTGGGGATGGCATCAAACAGGAAATTAGAAATGCGTGCAACAAGGGTAAAACAGTTATAATGGGTGACTTCAATCTACATATAGATTGGGTGAATCAAATGGGCAGGGATGCTGAGGAAGAGGATTTGTTGGAATGTATGCGGGATAGCTTTCTAAACCAACATGTAGAGGACCCAACGAGAGAGCAGGCTATTTTAGACTGGGTATTGAGTAATGAGGAAGGTTTAGTTAGCAGTCTTGTTGTACGTGACCCCTTGGTCAAGAGTGACCGTAATATGGTTGAGTTCTTCATTAGGATGAAGAGTGACATAATTAATTCAGAAACAAGGATTCTGAACTAAAACAAAGGTAACATTGAAGGTAGGAGACGTGAATTGGCCAAGATACACTGGCAAGTGATTCTTAAAGGGTTGACAGTGAATGTGCAATGGAAGGTATTTAAAGACTGCATGGATGAACTACAACAATTGTTCATACCAGTTTGGCAAAATAATAAATCAGGGAAGCTAGTGCATCCATGGATAACAAGGGAATCCAGGGATAGTATAAAAACAAAGGATGAAGCATACAAATTAGCCAGAAAAAGCAGCCTACCAGAGGAATGGGAGAAATTCAGTCCATCAGAGGAGGACAAAGGGCTTAATTAGGAAAGGGAAAATAGATTATGAAAGAAAACTGGCAGGGAACATAAAAACTGACTGCAAAGGTTTTTATAGATATGTGAAGAGATAGATAGATGGATAGATTTTATTGCTTGTCATTCGAACCTCAGAGAGGCTCGAAGGAAATTCTGTTTCTACAAGTCATACAAACAGAGCAGTTCATAAAAAAAACACACAAACAATTCAATTCACACAAACATCCATCACAGTGACTCTCCTCCTCACTGTGATGAAAGGCAAAGTTCTTCTCTCTCCCCGCACCATCTCTCTCCCGATGTCTAAGCCCCAGGCGGGCGGTGTTAAGTCCCGCAGCCATTGAGGCCACGCCGGGCGATGTACGGCACTGCTCTAGGCCCAAAAGTCACAAAGTTGGAGCCCCCGGCGGGCGCTGGATTTTCCCGCGGCCATTAAAGCCGCGCTGGGCGAAGTACGGCCCCGCTCCGGGTCGTTCCAACCTCGCGACACGTCTAGAGCAGTTGTGTTGCGGGAGCTCCGGAGAGCGGTCTCCCACCCGGACCCACGAGCTCCCTATATCCCGACAGTCCACCGACTGTAAGCTGGAGCTGGAGCTCCGGAGTCCGGCTGCAGCTGGAGCTCTGGAGTCCGGCCGCAGCTGGAGCTGGAGCTCCGGAGTCGGGCCGCAGCTGGAGCTGGAGCCCCAGAGTCGGGCCGCAGCGGCAATCCACCACCGCTCCCCACGCTCCGAGGCAGGCCAACCCCATGATGGTAAGTCCGCAGATCCGCAGGCTCCGTGACTGGAGCCCACAGGTTATCCCGGTCGGAGGCCGCTCAACAGTACTAGGCCCCAACAACAACGGAGACCAGACAGGGTAAAAGTCGGGTCTCCCGGTCAGGGAAGAGATTTCAAAGGTTTCCCCCTCCCCCCTCCACTCCCCACATATACACAGTTATTAACAGTACAAAAAAAACACGAACAACTACATTTAACTAGACAAAAAATTAAAAAAAGACAGACAGGCTGTAGGGGCCGCTGCAACGTGAGTTGCGCCGCCGCACTTCCACAAGAGAAAGAGATTAGTTAAAACAAATGTAGGTCCCTTGCAGTCACAAACAGGTGAATTGATCATGAGGAACAAGGAAATGGCAGACCAATTGAATAACTACTTTGGTTCTGTCTTCACTAAGGAAGACATCAATAATCTGCCGGAAATAGCAGGGGACTGAGGGTCAAATAAGGTGGAGGAACTGAGTGAAATCCAGGTTAGCCCAGAAGTGGTGTTGGGTAAATTGAATGGATTAAAGGCCGATAAATCCCCAGGGCCAGATAGTCTGCATCCCAGAGTACTCAAGGAAGTAGCCACAGAAATAGTGGATGCATTAGTGATAATTTTTCAAAACTCCTTAGATTTTGGAATAGTTCCTGAGGATTGGAGGGTAGCTAATGTAACCCCACTTTTTAAAAAAGGAGGGAGAGAAAAAACGGGGAATTATAGACCAGTTAGTCTAACATCGGTAATGGGGAAACTGCTAGTCAGTTATTAAAGATGGGATAGCAGTACATTTGAAAAGTGGTGAAATCATTAAACAAAGTCAGCATGGATTTACAAAAGGTAAATCATGTCTGACGAATCTTATAGAATTTTTTTGAGGATGTAACTAGCAGAGTGGATAAGGGAGAACCAATGGATGTGTTATATCTAGACTTTCAGAAGGCTTTCGACATGATCACACATAAGAGATTAGTATACAAACTTAAAGCACACGGTATTGGGGTTCAGTATTGATGTGGATAGAGAACTGGCTGGCAGACAGGAAAGGGTAGGAGTAAACGGCTCCTTTTCAGAATGGCAGGCAGTGACTAGTGGGGTACCACAAGGCTCAGTGCTGGGACCCCAGCTATTTACAATATATATTAATGATTTGAATGAGGAAATTGAATGCAACATCTCCAAGTTTGCGGATGACACTAAGCTGGGGGGTAGTGTTATGTGTGAGGAGAATGCTAGGAGGCTGCAAGGTGACAAGGTGAAGTGTCAGTACTTCCTCCAAAGAGGAGGAAGTACTGACACTTTTGAAAAATATAAAAGTGGATAAGTCTCCAGGTCCTGACAGGATATTCCCTAGGACATTGAGGGAAGTTAGTGTAGAAATAGCAGGAGCTATGACAGAAATATGTCAAATGTCATTAGAAACGGGAATAGTGCCGGAGGATTGGCGTACTGCGCATGTTGTTCCATTGTTTAAAAAGGGTTCAAATAATAAACCTAGCAATTATAGACCTATTAGTTTGACGTCAGTGGTGGGCAAATTAATGGAAAGGATACTTAGAGATAATATATATAAGCCTCTGGATAAACAGGGTCTGATCAGGAACAGTCAACATGGATTTTGTGCCTGGAAGGGTCATGTTTGACAAACCTCCTTGAATTTTTTGAAGTTTTGGTAACTAGGGAAATTGATGAGGGTAAAGCAGTGGATGTTGTCTACATGGATTTCAGTAAGGCCTTTGACAAGGTTCCCATGGAAGGTTGGTTAAGAAGGTTCAATCTTTGGGTGTTAATGGCGGTAGTAAGCAAGATGGATTCAACAGTGGCTGAATGGGATGATGTCAGAGAGTAATGGTGGATGGCTGTTTGTCAGGTTGGAAGCGGTGACCAGTGGGGTGCTTAGGGATCTGTGTTGGGTTCCCACTGTTGTTTGTCATGTACATCAATTGATCTGGATGATGGGGTGGAAAATTGGATAAGTAAGTATGCAGATGATACTAAGATTGTGTTGTGGATAATGAAGTAGATTTTCAAAGTCTACAGAGAGATTTGGGCCATTTGGAAAAGTGGGCTGAAAGATGGCAGATGGAGTTTAATGCTGTTAAGTGTGAAGTGCTACATCTTGGCAGGCGACAATCAAAATAGGAAATACATTGGTAAATGGTAGGGAATTGAGGAATGCTGTGGAGCAGAGGGATCTAGGAATTACTGTGCATAGTTCCCTGAAGGTGAATCGCATGTAGATATTGGGTGCGTAAGAAAGCCTTTGGTGTGCTTGGCCTTTATAAATCAGAGCATTGAATATAGGAGTAGGGAAGTAATGTTAAAATTGTACAAGGCATTGGTAAGACCAATTCTGGAGTATGGGTACAATTTTGGTCGCCTAGTTATAGGAAGGATGTCAACAAAATAGAGAGAGTACAGAGGAGATTTACTAGAATGTTGCCAGGGTTCCAGCAACTATGTTACAGAGAAAGGATTGAACAAGTTAGGTCTTTATTCTTTGGAGCGCAGAAGGTTAAGGGGGGACTTGATTGAGGTCTTTAAAATGATGAAAGGGATATGACAGAGTTAGGAGTGGTATACTGTTTTACCCATTTGAGAAGGTAGGGAAAGATTCAAACAGGGAGGAGATGACATGGTGAGAATTAAGGGGACAGAAGTGTTAGGGGGTAGTGCGAGGGGGAACCTTTAATTACTCACTCGAGGTGGTGTGGTATGTGTGGAATGAGCATCTTCCAGCAGATGTGGTGCGAGGCAGGATTCGATTTTTACATTTAAAGAGTAAAGTGGATAGGTTAATGGACGTGAAATGGGAATGGACGGAGGGTATGGTCCTTGCAGGTGCAGGTAGATGGAGTAGGGGAAGAAACAAGAGGTTTGCCACGGATACTGCGAAGGGCGAGAGGGTCCTTGCTTTTCCGTGCACTCGCTAGCTAATTGTTTGTTATATGTACTTTTTCTTGGGAAGGCCTGGTGTGAGTGGGGCAATATCGCATGGCAGATCGCACTGTATATGTGGATAAAACTGAGACGGCTTATCCACGCTTAGTGGCCCAAAAACAGGAGCGGTATAGACTATTATCTGAATCGGTGCGACAACATTAGGAAAACGGGCTTGGGAGATGCAACGAGACGACTGGACGTTGGCATGGTTTACACCAATCATCATTGAAGAAGTAGGATGCAGGGTGCAGAGGCAGTGAATGAAAGGCAAATGCGTATTGTGTAGCATTCATAGCGAAAGGAATTGAGTAATAGGAAGCTAAGAGGATGGTTCTGCAGTTCTGTTGTTAAGCGGTTTTGGTGAGGACTAACACCTGGAGGTATTGTGACCTACAGTTTTTGGTCTTCCAAATTGAGAAGAAAATACATTTTGCATATAGAGGGGCCGCTGAAGCAGAGATTCACCCGGACTGATTCCTGGATGCTTCAGACTTTCATATGAGCGAGGAAAAGATGTTGACTTGGTTGTATTCCGCTAGAATTCTAGAATGACTGCATGGGGCAGATCTTATAGAAACTTACTAAATTCTTAAGGGGTTGGATAGGCTAGATGCAGGAAGATGTTCCCGATGTTGGGGAAGTCCAGAACAAGGGGTCACAGTCTAAGGATAAGGGGGAATTCCTTTAGGAACGAGATGAGAAAATAATTTTTCACACAGAGAGTGGTGAGTCTCTGGAATTCTCTGCCACAGAAGGTAGTTGAGGGCAGTTCATTGGCTATATTTAAGCGGGAGTTAGATGTGGCCCTTGTGGCTAAAGGGATCAGGGGGTATGGAGAGAAGGCAGGTACAGGATACTGAGTTGGATGATCAGCCATGATCATATTGAATGGCGGTGCAGGCTTGAAGGGCCGAATGGCCTACTCCTGCACCTATTTTCTATGTTTCTATGTTTCTATTCTTGAGCCATGGAAGCTATCAATGTCTTCCCAGATTTTCCCTGCCATTAGTATATCTCTTCTGTTCTTCTGATGCTACAATTGGTGATGCAGTAATTGCGTTAACAAACAAATATGTTCAAATCCCATTATGGCTTTCATTAATAAGTTCATATGTGATAGGGGAAGAATGAGGCCATTCAGCCCATCAAGTGTACTCCTCCATTCGATCTTGGCTGATCCATTTTCCCTTCTCAACCCCATTCTCTTGTCTTCGCCCCATAACCCCTGACACTCGTATAAATCACGAATCTATCAATTTCCACCTGAAAAATATCCATTATCACAACAAGTCACATGTGTGTGTTTTTTGTTTAAGGAAAATCGCAATAGGAATCTACCAATTGAACTTTGTAGTGCAAATGTTCCCCCAATATCTAAAGACCTGAGGTATAGATGCATTGTAAGATACACAGGTAATAAAACCAGTCAAAATGCAAGACGATAAACAAAAGAAAATGGGAGGAATCTCATTCTGCAGCTGGAACATAAGGGGTGTTAATGAACGTATTAAAAGGGGTAAGATATTAGCTCAGCTGAAAGCATACAATACAGACATTATTTTTTTACAAGAAACTCATCTTAAATCCCAAGATCAAGCTAGATTGAGGGCGAAGTAGAAAGGCCAAATCTTTCACCCTTCATATACGTCGAAATCTAGAGGTATGTCAATTACTATTCGTAAAGGCATACCATTTCAACCAAAGAGTACCTTAACAGGTAAGGAAGGGAAATATTTGATAGTTACCGGTGAGATCCATGCTACCCCAATCACCTTGGTAAATATATATGCACCCAGCTTTGACAATCCTCATTTTTTCGATAATTTTGAATACAATCGCAGAATATAATTACCAAAACGTCATAATCAGAGGAGACTTTTATTGTGTTTTAGAACCTTACTTAGACAAATCTAGGCAAAAACAGAGAGGTAATACGAAATCTAAAACTAGTGAACTTTTAAACACATATACAGTATAAAAAATACCAATATAACAGATGTTTGGAGGATCGCAAATCCAACCGGTAGGGAATACTCGTTTTATTCAATGGTACACAAGACATACTCACATATAGATTATTTCCTGGTGGATACAAAATTATTTCCTTATACTTCAAACTCAAAATACCATACCAACCCGATTTCAGATCACTCCCCACTAACTTTCTTCTTAAAACTGGAAGGAATGTCTAAGAATAAATCGTTTTGGAGGTATAATCCTCAAATTTTAAAAGACCCGCAAGGGAGTATATATTTAAAACAACAAATGGACCTCTTTTCAAAATAAATGACACTCCAGACATATTGCTTACATTATTATGGGAATTTTTCAAAGCATTTGATAGAGGCATTATAATTTCATACCAAGCTTTCCAAAATAAAAAAAACAAGAAAGAACAAAGACAGTTAGAAGAACAATTTAGACAACTGGATATAGATAATGCTAAAGATCCAACTATGGATAAACACAATAAAATATTAATACTGAAATTTAAATTAAATAAATTATTATCAGCTGAAGTTATAAGATTATTCCAAATCACAAAACAGGAACATTTTGAATTTGGGGATAGCCCCACAAACTTTTGGCACGTCAGTTAAAAAAACGAGAAAAAGAACACACAATCCAAAAGATCAAATCAGATAGAGGGGAAGTACTAACTTTACCGAATGATATTAATAAAAGATTTGCGCAATTTTATGAGAACTTGTACACATCCAAAACAACAATGGACACCAATAAAGTCACAGAGTTCTTGGATAATTGTAATCTCCCAAAACTAGAGTTGCAGGAACAAGAGGAATTGGGAGCACAAATCTCAATTAAACAAATAGAAGACACAATAATTTCATTAAAGAATGGAAAAACACCAGGACCTGATGGATTTAGTAATGAATTTTATAAAAGTTTTTATGACATAATTACACCACGCTTACAGAAAATGTATACATATGCCTTTAAAGAACAAACATTACCTGAAGCACTAGCAGAATCAATGATTACATTAATACTTAAGAAAGATAAAGATGAAGAAGAACCCGGATCATATAGAGCTATTGCGTTGTTAAATACAGATAAAAAAATATTAGCGAAAATATTAGCTAGAAGATTAAGTATGTTAGTAAATCTGGATCATGAGGGGTTTATCCCTCAGAGACATTCATTTAATAATCTGAGACGTCTGCTCAACATAATGCATTCACACCAAACTGAAGATCAAGAATGATCAATTATTTCGTTGGATGCAGAGAAAGCATTTTCGATCAGGTGGAATTGGGATTATATGGTTAAAGTGTTGCAAAAATTCCAACTGGGAGAGAATTTCATCCTATGGATTAAATTACTATATAATAAGCCAACGGCTAGAATATTAACTAATAACAATTTATCTATGAAATTTCAATTATCAAGGGGTAATAGACAAGGATGTTCACTATCACCGCTGTTATTTGCTCTTATAATCGAACCCCTAGTGGAAAGAATTAGAACACATCCGAATATCCATGGCTACAACACAAAATAATCTGAGACGTCTGCTCAATCTGAGAGGCCCACAGGAGCCGTTGGAAGTGAAGGAGGGGGAGGAGCGACACCCGACCGGTAGGTTTAAAATCTAGCGCGGGGCTTGTTTTTCCAGAGGCCCACAGGAGCCGTTGGAAGTGAAGGAGGGGGAGGAGCGGGACACCCGACGGTTAGGTTTAAAATCTAGCGCGGGGCTTGTTTTTCCAGAGGCCCACAGGAGCCGTTGGAAGTGAAGGAGGGGGAGGAGCGACACCCGACCGGTAGGTTTAAAATCTAGCGCGGGGCTTGTTTTTCCAGAGGCCCACAGGAGCCGTTGGAAGTGAAGGAGGGGGAGGAGCGACACCCGACCGGTAGGTTTAAAATCTAGCGCGGGGCTTGTTTTTTCCAGAGGCCCACAGGAGCCGTTGGCAGTGAAGGAGGGGGAGGAGCGACACCGACCGGTAGGTTTAAAATCTAGCGCGGTGCTTGTTTTTCCAGAGGCCACAGGAGCCCGTTTGGCAGTGAAGGAGGGGGAGGAGCGGACACCCGACGGTAGGTTTAAAATCTAGCGCGGGGCTTGTTTTTCCAGAGGCCCACAGGAGCCGTTGGAAGTGAAGGAGGGGGAGGAGCGACACCCGACCGGTAGGTTTAAAATCTAGCGCGGGGCTTGTGTTTTCCAGAGGCCCACAGGAGCCGTTGGAAGTGAAGGAGGGGGAGGAGCGACACCCGACCGGTAGGTTTAAAATCTAGCGCGGGGCTTGTGTTTTCCAGAGGCTTACCCAAATCCATAACGTTCCATTTGGAGAAGTGGGGTTTTTTTTGAGGAAGCCGCTGATTGGTGGAAGAGGACCCGAGGAAGCAGCTGATTGGGTGCAACCCCGGGTTTACTATTTTACATTTCTGCCTTCTGGGAGTGAGGGATTCTGGGAGTTAGGGATTCAGTATTTAGTAGTAAAGTTTAAAGGATAAGTTTTTGTGTTTTTTTTTAGTAATTTGGGAGTAAGGTATGGCAGTAGAGATTGGCCCCGTGGTTTGCTCAGCCTGCAACATGTGGGAGATCAGGGAGATGGTCGGTGTCCCTGGTGACTACGTTTGCAGGAAGTGTGTCCAGCTGCAGCTCCTGGCAGACCGCATTGAACGATTGGAACTGCGGCTGGATTCATACTGGAGCATCCACGATGCGGAGAAAGTCGTGGATAGCACGTACAGTGAGTTGGTCACACGCAGGCAAAAGGTAGGAGGACAAGAAGGGAACGGGTGGCCAATAGCCAGCAAAGCAGTAGGCAGGTTGTGCAGGAGTCCCTGCGGTCATCTCCCTACCTAAACAGGTATACCATTTTGGATACTGTTGAGGGAGATGGCTCATCAGGGGAATGCAGCAGCAGCCAGGTTCATGGCACCATGGGTGGCTCTGCAGCACATGAGGGGGGAAGAAGAGGGGAAGGGCAATAGTAATAGGGGATTCAATTGTCAGGGGAATAGATAGGCGTTTTTCTGCGGCCGCAAACGAGACTCCCAGGATGGTATGTTGCCTCCCTGGTTTTTAGCAAAGGTCAGGGATGTCACTGAACGGCTGCAGAACATTCTGGAGGGGGAGGGTGAACAGCCAGTTGTCGTGGTGCATGTTGGCACCAACGATATAGGTAAAAAAAAGGGATGAGGTCCTACAAGGTGAATTTAGGGAGCTAGGAGATTAAACTTAAAAGTAGGACCTCAAAGGTAGTAATCTCCGGATTACTACCAGTACCACGGGCCAGTCAGAGTAGAAATAGGAGGATTAATGCAAATGAATACGTGGCTTGAAAAGTGGTGCAAGGGGAGGGATTCAAATTTTTAGGGCACTGGGACCAGTTTGGGGGAGGCGGGGACCGGTACAAACAGGACGGTTTGCACCTGGAATGGAATGGAACCAATGTTCTTGGGGGAGTGTTTGCTAGTGCTGTCGGGGAGGGTTTAAACTAATGTGGCAGGGGGATGGGTACAAGAGCAGAGAGGCAGGAGGGTGTAAAATGAGGTAGAAGCATTAGGTAGCAAGGTGAAAGGTAAAAGTGGCAGGCAGACAAAACCAGGGCAAAAATCAAAAAGGGCCACTTTTCAGCAAAATTGTATAAGGGGTAAATGCGTTGTAAAGACAAGCCTGAAGGCTTTGTGTCTCAATGCAAGGAGTATTCGTAATAAGGTGGACGAGTTGAACGTGCAGATAGATATTAATGATTGATGATATTGTTGGGATCACGGAGACATGGCTCCAGGGTGACGTAGGCTGGGAGCTGAACATCCAGGGATATTCAATATTCAGGAGGGATAGAGAGAAAGGAAAAGGAGGTGGGTAGCGTTGCTGGTTAGAGAGGAGATTAAAGCAATGGAAAGGAAGGACATTAGCTTGGAGGATGTGGAATCGGTATGGGTAGAGCTACAAAACACTAAGGGGCAGAAAACGCTGGTGGGTGTTGTGTACAGGCCACCTAACAGTAGCAGAGAAGTTGGGGATGGTATCAAACAGGAAATTAGAAATGCGTGCTGACAAAGGCAAAACAGTTATAATGGGTGACTTCAATCTACATATAGATTGGGTTAATCAAATTGGCAGGGGGTGCTGAGGAAGAGGATTTTTTGGAATGTATGCGGGATAGTTATCTAAATCAACATGTAGAGGAACCAACGAGAGAGCAGGCTATTTTAGACTGGGTTTTGAGTAAGACGAAGGGGTAATTAGCCGTCTTGTTGTACGTGCCCCCTTGGGCAAGAGTGACCATAATATGGTTGAGTTCTTCATTAGGATGGAGAGTGACATTGTTAATTCAGAAACAATGGTTCTGAACTTAAAGAAAGGTAACTTTGAGGGTATGAGACGTGAATTGGCCAAGATGGACTGGCAATTAATTCTAAAAGGGTTGACGGTGGATATACAATGGAAGACATTTAAAGGACTGCATGATGAACTACAAAAATTGTTCATCCCAGTTTGGCAAAAGAATAAATCGGGGAGGTAGTGCATCCGTGGATAACAAGGGAAATCAGGGATAGTATCAAAGCAAAGGATGATGCGTACAAAGTAGCCAGAAAAAGCAGCATACCAGAGGACTGGGAGAAATTCAGAGACCAGCAGAGGAGGACAAAGGGCTTAATTAGGAAAGGAAAAAATAGATTATGAAAGAAAACTGGCAGGGAACATAAAAACTGACTGCAAAAGTTTTTATAGATAATGTGAAGAGAAAGAGGTTAGTTAAAACAAATGTAGGTCCTTGCAGTCAGAAACAGGTGAGTTGATCATGGGGAACAAGGACATGGCAGACCAATTGAATAACTACTTTGGGTCCGTCTTCACTAAGGAAGACATAAATAATCTGCCTGAAATAGCAGGGGACTGTGGGTCAAAGGAGGAATTGAGTGAAATCCAGGTCAGTCGGGAAGTGGTGTTGGGTAAATTGAATAGATTAAAGGCCGATAAATCCCCAGGGCCAGATAGGCTGCATCCCAGAGTACTTAAGGAAGTAGCTCAGGAAATAGTGGGGATGCATTAGTGATAATCTTTCAAAACTCTTTAGATTCTGGAGTGGTTCCTGAGGATTGGCGGGTAGCAAATGTAACCCCTCTTTTTAAGAAGGGAGGGAGAGAGAAAAACGGGGAATTACAGACCAGTTAGTCTAACATCGGTAGTGGGGAAAACTGCTAGAGTCAGTTATTAAAGATGGGGATAGCAGCACATTTGGAAAGTGGTGAAATCATTGGACAAAGTCAGCATGGATTTACAAAAGGTAAATCATGTCTGACGAATCTTGTGGAATTTTTCGAGGATGTAACTAGTAGCGTGGATAAGGGGAGAACCAGTGGATGTGGTATATCTGGACTTCCAGAAGGCTTTCGACAAGGTCCCACATAAGAGATTAGTATACAAACTTAAAGCATACGGTATTAGGGGTTCAGTATTGATGTGGATAGAGAACTGGCTGGCAAACAGGAAGCAAAGAGTAGGAGTAAACGGGTCCTTTTCACAATGGCAGGCAGTAACTAGTGGGGTACCGCAGGGCTCAGTGCTGGGACCCCAGCTATTTACAATATATATTAATGATCTAGATGAGGGAATTGAAGGCAATATCTCCAAGTTTGCGGATGACACTAAGCTGGGGGGCAGGTGTTTCGCTGTGAGGAGGATGCTAGGAGACTGCAAGGTGGACTTGGATAGGCTGGTGTGAGTGGGCAAATGTTTGGCAGATGCAGTATAATGTGGATAAATGTGAGGTTATCCACTTTGGTGGCAAAAAACAGGAAAGCAGACTATTATTTAAATGGTGGCCGATTAGGAAAAGGGGAGATGCAGCGAGACCTGGGGTGTCATGGTACACCAGTCATTGAAAGTAGGCATGCAGGTGCAGCAGGCAGTGAAAAAAGCGAATGGTATGTTAGCTTTCATAGCAAAAGGATTTGAGTACAGGAGCAGGGAGGTTCTACTTCAGTTGTACAGGGTCTTGGTGAGACCACACCTGGAGTATTGCGTGCAGTTTTGGTCTCCAAATCTGAGGAAGGACATTATTGCCATAGAGGGAGTGCAGAGAGAAGGTTCACCAGACTGATTCCTGGGATGTCAGGACTGTCTTATGAAGAAAGACTGGATAGACTCGGTTTATACTCTCTGGAATTTAGGAGATTAAGAGGGGATCTTATAGAAACTTACAAAATTCTTAAGGGGTTGGACAGGCTAGATGCAGGAAGATTGTTCCGATGTTGGGGAAGTCCAGGACAAGGGGTCACAGCTTAAGGATAAGGGGGAAATCCTTTAAGACCGAGATGAGAAAGACTTTTTTCACACAGAGAGTGGTGAGTCTCTGGAACTCTCTGCCACAGAGGGTAGTTGAGGCCAGTTCATTGGCCTATATTTAAGAGTGAGTTGGATGTGGCCCTTGTGGCTAAGGGGATCAGAGGGTATGGAGAGAAGGCAGGTACGGGATACTGAGTTGAATGATCAGCCATGATCATATTGAATGGCGGTGCAGGCTCGAAGGGCTGAATGGCCTACTCCTGCACCTAATTTCTATGTTTTCTATGTTTCT
This sequence comes from Okamejei kenojei, assembly GCA_035221665.1. Lineage (NCBI taxonomy): Eukaryota > Metazoa > Chordata > Chondrichthyes > Rajiformes > Rajidae > Okamejei > Okamejei kenojei. Next base: position 54,364,487 of record CM069142.1, read on the forward strand.
AAACATACTCAAATAATAAGATATCATTATACGCTGATGATGTTCTATTGTACATCACAAAACCCCATATCACTATACCAAATATATTAAATTTAATTGAGGACTTTGGATCATTCTCAGGATACAGCATAAATTGGAACAAAAGTGAAATCATGTCAATAAAACCGAAAGACTCAACACACCTCTTAAATTTTCCTTTTAAATTAGCTACAGAAAAATTTAAATACTTGGATATTGAATTTACCAGAAGATATCAAGATATGTTTAACACAAATTATAATCCTTTACTTAAGAAATTATATAATTTCATTATATTCTGGAAAACGCTTCCGATGTCTTTAATAGGCCGAATAAATGCTATAAAAATGATTTTTCTACCACTAATTTTATACCTATTCCAATCAATTCCAATATACCTACCAAAAAAGTTTTTTGAAAAATTGGATTCAGACATTACAAATTTTATATGAGATTATAAATCCCATAGAATATGAAGAACACACTTGAATAAACCCAAAGCTGTAGGGGGATTAACACTCCCTAACTTTATGTATTATTATTGGTCTGTAAATATTAAAAATATGATTCAACTGCTGGACAATTCTGCCCAGCAGCTGGATTGGATTATTATGGAGTGAGAGGACTGCTCCCCTTTCAATATTGGAGCGATCCTCCTCTCACCAATGAAGTTGATTAATACAAACTATAACAGAAATCCAATTATACATAGTACAATTAGAACTTGGAAACAAATAAAATGTAATTTAAAATTAAGAAATCTCTCTCTCTTATCTCCAATAGTTAATAACCCTTCATTTAAACCCTCAATTATAGATAAATCATTTATGCAATGGGAAAGCATAGGAATTAAAACGCTTGGAAACTTGTATGAAACTGGAAAATTACTATCATTCAAACAATTACAACTAAAATATAATCTGGGAAACAATCAAAATTTTAAATATTTTCAAATATGTGACTATCTGAAAAAATATGCACAAGATTATCACAATATGCCATTAGATCTACTGGACGAAGCAATGAAGACAAAGGCTGAATCAGCAAATTTAATATCATATTTATATAATATTATTTTAAATGTAGAAATACCAACAACCAAAGGTATTAGAAGAGACTGGGAACAAGAATTAGCTTTTAAAATTTCAAAAGAGAGGTGGGATGACTATTTATAAAATGTGCACAAATGTTAAATAAATGTAAGACACACTCTAATCCAATTTAAAATTTTACATAGATTATACTATTCAAAAACTAAAATAAGTAAACTTTTTCCCAATGTATCACCTATCTGTGATAAATGCCAGTCTCAAGAAGCTACTATAGCGCATTCATTTGTTTTTTGTATAAAAATTCAAAGATATTGCACTGAAATCTTTGAAATCTTCACAAAATTATTTAAAATAAAACTGATATCAAAAGCAGAATGGATTATCTTTGGAACAACGGAAGGTAGCCCTGAATTAAGTGTTTCAAAAGAACCTATTTGAATATGGGTTAATAACTGGAAAAAAACTTATTTTTAAATTTTGGAAAAACGCTCCTATACCAACAATAAATATGTGGATTTCAACTATGTTTGAAACACTACATCTGGAAGAAATGAGACTCCGCCTGGCAGGAAAATCAGGTCACTTTTATAGGACGTGGTCTGCATTTATAGACTTCCTACAAGGATAGGGTGCAACAGTACTTTAAAAAGGCAGCGGCGGCAGGTCTTGGTAAAGGGGGATGAAAAATTGTCGAGTTGGTATATTCCTTTTGTGTGATGTTTATAATAAAGCAACTGTCTTTTCCTTTTCTCTACTTTCTCTTCTTTTCTAGGGTCTATCTCTTAATTTCCTTTTTCTAATTCTTGACTAAGGGGTCTTTCTTCTTTCCCTACGTCACGCTTCTTCACTCTCACAATTCTCTCTCACTTTCTCTATTTTCTCTATTTCTATCCTTTTTTAATAGCTTTAAAAAATGAAGGGGTACAATAAATGTAATATTATATACGGGATGTGCATTGATGTAATTTACTGTACTTCTAATAAATAATTTAAAAAAAAAATATAATATATATATATATATATATATATATCCATCCATTGACAGCCTCCACAGCCTTCTGTAGCAATGAATTCCACATATTCACCCACTGACAAAATAAATTCTTCTTCTTTCTAAAGTTATGTCCTTTTATTCTGAGGGTTTAGCCTCTGGTCCTAGTCTATTGGAAATATTCTCTCCACATCCACTATATCCACTCTAAATATAAATAATCTCAAATTTATAATAATAATAATAATAATAATAGTCTTAATAAAGCTGACTACAAAACTACAATAATGTGTAAGCCCACTTAACTTGCCAATGAAAATCCTTCACTGCTTTAGCCTATATGGCACTCAGGCCCACAGTAATGTATGTTTAATTCTTAACTCCTCTCTGAAATAGCCCATCAAACTAATCATTTACTGTTGTATTAAAACATAAAATGGTCCACAGTGGCTCCAAAATACTTGAGTCAGGTAGGGATGGGCAGTAAATGCTGGCCTTGTCAATTATATCCACCATCCTTTGAAATGAATACAAGATGATTAAACCTCCTCCGAACTCAGTTTGTATATCCTTACCCAATGTTACCAAAATCCCTCACTCACTCCATCACCCCCCTTACACCAAACCATACTTTTAATTGCTGCTGAATTAAAAGTTTGAAATTTGCTGAATTTCAAAAAACAATAAATCTTTAATTTTCCGCAGTTCAAATAAAAGATAGTTGATTGGAAATGTTGACTCTATTTCTCTCTCTATGGTTAGTGTGTGAACTGTGGAGTATGTTCCACTTTTTTTCAATTTTTGGTCCAGATTTCCAACGTTATAAGTTCCTAAGTCATTCGGAGCAGAATTAGGCCATTTGACCCATTGAGTCTACTCTGCTGTTCTATCTTTCCTTCTCAACCCCATTCTCCTGCCTTCTCCCCATAACCTTAGACAGTACATTACACTGGCAGTATTTTGCATCTGTTTCCACTGTGACATTTTGTAGGCATTTCTTCCACGCACTTTGAAGATTTCTGATGGAGAATTTAAAGATATTTTGCTTTGCTACTCTTATTATGGACAGCTTGCAAATTTACAGAGAAGTTATTTCATTTTAATTTTGTTTTGTTTTGCTATTCTGTTATTTAAGTGGTGGAGAAAAGAAGATGTCTTGGGAAAACTAGTTTACATTTAATTTCTCAATGGCTAGATTTGTTTCAGCACTTAAATCATATGGGACTGTGTGTTTAGTGATCAGGAAAATCAGAATAATAGAAACCAATTTATTATTAATGTGTGCTTATAAAAAATATAAGGAGCACAATGTGCAGTAAAAGTCACGAAGCTAAATTTTGAGTTTGTGCCTTGATGGGTCATGGATAATAACACATTGGAACATTTTGTACATTTCTGTTATTTGAACTTAATGTATAATGTTCCCTTACAACCATGTTAAAGTATCATAGAGCCAATCAAGCAATCTTTTAATCTCTGCTTGATACCTACACTTCTCTCATTCTGGCCTTTTGAAATTCTAGAATGGTTAAGTTAGTTTATATGGTAGTATTATAGTTGACAATATGAGAAAATAAATATTTATGTATATAAGAATTTATATATGATAACGTCTTTATATATTTTGTAAACAGAGAAAGAAGAAAAATAAGTGTAAGAGTAATCTTGAGGGCATTCAAGCCTGTTTTCATAAATAATACAATTGTGACATCCTTCATACCATATACACCCTCTTACCAATATCCCAGAGTGTCTTTGTATCTAGAAATATATTCACATCCTGAAATATATTTGGTATTTTGACCTCTGTGTTATGGGCAACTATGATGCCCCATTCCTATTAACAGTGATGCACCTAAACTTGGTCTGTAAGATAGTCCAGCGATAAGTCAATGCTGCTGTCCCTTCACTCACATTAATACACACAGAACTCTTAGACAAACAAGGTTCTGTGCAACTGCCAGAGGTAAACTCTGAAAAATGTTTGGTGTGTACAAAGTCACCTTAGGCTTCCCAAGCATCAATGTCATTCAATGTTCCTAAAGAGAAACTTCCTAAATCGCCATGCGGAGGAAGGAACTGCAGGTGCTGGTTTTCACCGAAGAAAGGCACAAAATGCTGACAGCAAGGTGGTACAGCGGTGGAGTTGCTACCATAAAGCACCAGAGACCTGGGTTCGATCCTGACTATGGGTGCTATCTGTACGGAGTTTGTACGTTCTCTCTGTGACTCCGTGGGTTTTCCCTGGGTGATCTGGTTTCCTTCCACACTCCAAAGACGTACAAGTTTGTAGGTTAATTGGCTTCAGTAAAGATTGTGAATTGTCCCTAGTGTGTAGGCTAGTGCTAGCGTGTGAGGTGATTGTTGGCCGGCATGGCTGTGGGCCAAAGGGCATGCTTCGTGCTGTATCTCTAAAACTAAAACTAAAGTGGTTTGACGCTCCCTGTCCTGAAAAGAACCCAGCAGAGATATCTCCCATCCCCATCCATGCTGCAGTCTAACAAACTTAATTTATCGTCTTTCCACAGATCCGACAAAGGGTCTTCAAACTGAAAAGTTTACTCCGTTTCTCTTCCACTGACGCAGCCTGCCCTGATGAGTGCTTCCAGCATTTTCTGTTTTTGTTTTAGGTTTCTGGCATCTGCAGGATGTTTTATTTTACATTTTCATTATTTAGTGCATTGACATGTTTACATTTGACAAGTAATTGTGCAATACAGACTACTTATGATTATGTCAATGGATTGTTCAAATGCTGTGCATATTATAGGCTCAGTATCTGTGCTTGTGTTATTATAATGTGATGTCCAGAAAGATCAGTGAGGTTGGCAAGACACTCTCACTCTTGCGATAACAATACTTTCATGAAAATTATGATGGAAATGAATGCCTATTAATTGACAGTGCTGCATGAATACAATTAAAATTGTAATCTTGCTTCATTTTAATATTTTAATTAACAGTTACATAAATGTTAGCCAGGCTCCATTCAATCTTCAACAGAACCCTGCATATTAAGAATGTAAAAATGTCTGCAAGAATTAAAATTTTTGAATACTTTACTCCCAAGCATTCTTTAAAGGGACTTGACAGGAAGACAGAAGCCATGCGTCTCAGTATAATCACATTAACACAAGGTGATTTTTGAAATGCAGCTCGTTGGCCAATATTACGCAGGTACTTCTGTGGCTAGGTGTTAAAGAAGGAACTGCAGATGCTGGAGAATCGATTGTTGATTGAAGCGGTGGATCTTCCGGAGGATGTAGTGTAGTTGGGGTCCGTTGCAGCCTTCTGTGGCTAGGGCCAGGTTGGCCATGACGACCACCCAAGTAGGCACAGTACCAGTATCAGTGACACAGTGGCTCCGCTGTGATGTAGAGCTGCTGCCTCACAGCATCAGAGACTTTGGTTCGATCCTGACCTTGGGTGCTGTCCGTCTGTGTGCCGTTTGCACGTTCTCCCCGTGTCTGTGTGGGTTTCCTCCGGGTGCTCCAGTTTCCTCCCACATCCCAAAGATGTGCGGATCTGTAAATCAATTGGTCCTCTGTACATTGCCCCTAGTGTTTAGGTTGGGATCCAGGTGTCATGTTTCATGTCCTTATTCCTTCACGGAGCCTTTGGGGCAAATTTTACACCTGCAGATTTTGTCAGGGACATAGGGTGCATTGCTCCTCCGTGTGGTAGACACAAAGTGCTGGAGTAACTCAGCGGGACAGGCAGCATCTCTGGAGAAAAGGAATGGGTGATGTATCGGGTCGAGACCCTTCTCCAGCATTGTGTCTACCTTCGATTTAAACCAGCATCTGCAGTTTTTTCCTACACATTTTGCTTGCTCCACTTGTGCTATGGCAAGGGCAATCGGTGCCTTGCTGCAATAGAGTCAATTCAATTTACACATAGGCAGACGTACACGTCGCGCATATGTGTAGCTGGGAAGATGCTGATTTGTTGCTGTAATAAAAGCTGCTCTTAACCCATCTATATTTCATAGGAAGAGGAGTGAAGAAGTCAGAGAACAACTAATAGTTGCTTCACGATGATATGTTTCTTATTCATTGGTAAAACATTCCGCTCCTATAGTGCAGCTGTTGACTTCCAGTTAAGTGTGACTTATTTCCCATCAGGTTATCTATTCAAACATTTATCAGAATCATTAATCACTTTTCCTGCAAGTGCTTTTAGTTTTTTTGTCCCAATGAAGCTTTGTGTTGATGCAGTCGTTGTGTATTCAGGGTGTATCTCTAAAATCTAAAGTCTATCATTAACTTTTCTTCCCCTCTCTCTTCCTTCACTCCCGTCCCATCTTTTTCCCTTTCACATTCCTAATTTTATTTTGTCCTATATTTGCACTTTTTCTTAAACTGATCCATCTGCCTATTTTCAGTTCTTCATTTCAAAATTCCCCTGAAGAATTATCTAATATTTTTAAATAATATATTCTATCAAGCATTAACCATGATTTGCCAAAGGAATCCAATAACTTTAATGAAAACGTCAAATCTAATAACCCCCTTTACATTTCAAATGCTTATCTTGAGATCGCTGTCTCACATCTTTGATAATCTTTTGAGTTAAGAAAGTCTACATCCAAGTCTGTCACTTCTATCATATTCAATATTGCCCTCCAGCTTCAAAGACCAGAACAACTCACTTCAATCGCATTATGTTTTCTTTTTCACTCAAACTGCTCATCCACAACCCGATATAGACTTCAAACAAGACATTTATAGCACAGAGCCCATTTGTTCCAGCTGTTCCATTGAGCCACATCCCATTCTTTGCCAGAAATGTTGCCTCTTTCCCAATTAATTTACAGAAGTTTGTAACCCAGTTCTGTGCTTCCTGGATTATTTTATTTTTGTTCTGGTATGATAAATCCAGAAGAATCTCACTTTTATATACTCCCCGCAGTTAGACAACCAAAAAACGATGCAATAACAGATGTGGCCTAATCATCAAAGTGACCTGGTGGTCATCTGACCTACCAAGCCCAGTAATGGCCTTTAATTAATTAATTAACTTTTACAATCATTACAAATCTTTTGGAAAATAAAGCATATTATTCTGTGCTATATCCTGTGCTAAAAATAGCGTTATTCAGCTATTCCAGGTATGTGGGGCATGATATTTACTTCCTTAGAAGGCTTAGGAAGTTTGACACATTCTCAACAACTTTGACCAACTTCTACAGATGCACCAGGATGCACCACAGCATGGTTCGGGAAGAGCTCCATCCAAGATCGCTCGAAATTATAGAGAATTGTGGATGCAGCCCAGACCATCACGCAAACCAACCTCCCTTCCATTGACTCCACCAACACTTCACGCTGCCTTGCTAAGGCCACCAGCATAATCAAGGATGTGTCTCACAATCAGGCAAGAGGGATAGAAGTATGAAAACGCATACCTCCATATTCAGGGACAGTTTTTCCCCAGCTATTATCAGGCAACTGAACCATCCTATCAACAACTAGAGTGCGGTCCTGAGCTTCCATCGACCTCATTGAAGATCCTCGGACAATCTTTAATCGGACTTTACTGGACTTTATCTTGCATTAAATGTTATTCCCTTTACTCAGTATCTGTACTTTGTTGATGACTGGATTGTAATCATGTCTAGTATTTCCACAGACTGGATAGCATGCAACAAAAAGCTTTTCACTGTAACTCGGTACATGTGACAATGAATTAAACAAAACCAGAAAAACTAAACTAAACATTAATGCAAATAAATACAAACCTGTTATAAATCTAGATGTTTATCTTTTAAAACTTTCCCCTTAGTAATTCTTCCAATATACAACTATTGATTAGTTTAGTTTGAATTAGTTGACATATTATCACAAAGCTGGAATATGGTTCAATGTATATAAAATAATGAGATAGCAGGTAACTTGAAGTTTGTTTGCCGTTTCATTATACTGTATATGTGCCCAGGACTAGGCAGACGCACAAACCTTAAAACAAAAACCAAGTCTGAAGATGAGTCTCAACCTAAAACGTCACCTCTTCCTTTTCTCCAGAGATTCTGTCTAACCCACTGAGTTACTCCAGCTTTTTGTGTTTATCTTCAGTTTAAACCAGCATCTGCAGTTCCTTTCTACACTCAACTTAACTGTAAAAGCAACGAACTGCAGACGCTGGTTTATAAAAGGAAAGACACAAGTGCTGGAGTAAGTCAGTGGGTCAGGCAGCATCCCTGGAGAACATAGACAGGTGATGTTTTGTCTCCTCCAGTCTGAAGAAAGGTCCCGACCTGAAACCTTGCCTGTCCATGTTCGCCAGGGATGTTGTCTGATCCGATGAGTTACTACTGAGCTTTGTGACTTCTTCTTATCCATTGAGATATTGCAATGTGCAGAGAACTTCCTGCATCTCTTTATTCAGCAGATATTATGAACTTCAACTCACTGCAGGGTTTAAAGGACTTGTATTGATCCTGTATTCCCATATTTCCCCGTGACATATCTGGTTCCTCGAGGCCATACTTGCTCTAAGAGCATTCCATCAATCCCATTGTTCCAACTATTCCTCAGTAACTTATTCTCTCTCATGTGCGCATCTGAGTCTCCCACAGCACACCTACATTAAGGGTGATTTACAGTAGCTAATTAATCTACAAACTAGGATGCCTTTCAAACTGTGGAAGGAAACCTGGCCACCGATGTCCGGTCACAGCAAAAATGCCCACTCCTCTTCTCTTACCAATCTCAAGGCAAGATGATATGTACGAGGGAACTACAGATGCTGGATTACACTGAAGATAGACTCAAAATGCTGGAGTATTTACATGCAAATTGGAGGAACAGCACCATATTTCGCTTGGACAGCTTATAACTCAACAACATGACTTTTGATATCTCTAACTTCAAGTAACCCTTGCATTCCCACTCTCCTTCCATCTCCACCAAATTCCACTGTTTGTATTCCTTTGTTATCACCTCGTCCCCAGCTAACAATGGACCCTTGTGGGCTCCACCTTTCCTGAGTCATTGATGCAGGATCTGCGATAGACATAAAATGCTGGAGTAACTCAGCGGGATAGGTAGCATCTCTGCAGAGAAGGAATGGGTGACGTTTTGGGTAGAGACCCTTCTTCAGACTCTTCTTAGGGGAGTGGGTGATACATAAATAAGGAAGACTATAGATAAGGATGTGTAAGGTGTTAAAACAGGACAAAGGGAATGGAGATCAAGGAACATGTAGAACAGGTCGTTGTTAGTTGGGAGAAGGTAACAACAAAGCAAACTGAGATAAATTGTAGTCGGAAACAGTTAGACTGGTCGGAGAACTGGGAAGGGAAGGGAATGGAGCGAGAGGAAAAGCAAGGATTACTTAAAGTTAGAGAAGTTAATGTTCAAACCGCTGAGGTGTAAGCTACCCAAGCAAAATATGAGGTGCTATTCCTCCAATTTGTGTCGGGCCTCACTCTGACAGTGGAGGAGGCCCAGGACAGAAAACAAAGGTCAGTGTGGGAATGGGATGCAGGCTCTGCATTGTTCTGTACCTTCCCATGCCTCCAGTGTCCCCCTCCCGGACTCTTAGTCTGTTGATGGGTCGCGGCCCAAAATGGTAAGATGATGACCCATTAAGGTCTCGACCCAATAAGGCAAGATGATGAATGGAACTAAGCCTGCAGCAAAAATACTGTCCCAAGGATCTCACTTAAACTCAATGGCAAATCACCCAGGCTTGAAGGATTCGGGCAGCACTAAACAGGATCCAAGTAGACTGTTGGTCATATGGCCATTACGGCACGTGGCAATTCTTGTCCTTGTCTGTCGTTGGATCAAACACTGTACCTATTATCACATTCTGCCCATAACTCAAATTAATGGGGATATATTTGAGATAAACTCCCTCTCCAGAAAGACTTTAAATGGCTGATGATCATTAAACTAAAGTTATAAATGTTTCTGCAGAACATGGCAAGGCAGGAGTGTGTATATAATACAACTTATGTTATTCATGGGAATATGTTAACTATTTAAGGAAGCATTTAACCTATCTTTTGATTTGCAATCTGCCACTTATTCTGTGCAATTTGCAGATTTGTAATTATTCTGCGCAGAATTCATTCAGAGTATAACACTAATCAATGCATGTCTCCGGTATGATTATATATAATATAATCAATGAGTTCTGAAACTGCCCAATTCAATCTGCTCCACATAATGAGGCATTTTGTTCTCAATTTAACTGATTCAGTTGTAAGAATGTGGTGTAATTCTCCAATCTGAATGAAGAAGCTTTCTCCTGAGTTTCTTGATTTGATAACTGGGTTGTTTAAAAAAAATAACAATGCCCAAAATGGAAGAGGACTGAACAAAGAAAGAAACATTAACAGAAAATAGAAAAACAAAACCATAAAAGGCCGAGGAGAAGCTCAGAAGGTGGATGTCACCTGGACCAGGTGGACTACACCCTAGGGTTCTGAAAGAGGTAGCTGAAGGGATTGTGGAGGCATTAGCAGTGATGCTTCAAGAATTACTATAGTCAGAAATGGTTCCAGGAGACTGGAAAATCGCAAATGTATCTCCACTGTTTAAGAAGTGAGTGAGGCAAAAGGAAAAGGAAATTATAGGCCATTGACTTCTGTGGTTGGTAAAATTTTTGAGTCCATTATTAAGCATGAGGTTTTTGGGTACTTGGAAGCACATAGGCCAGAGATGGCACGGTTCTGTTTAGGGGAGATCTTGCCTGAAAAATATGTAGAGTTCTTTTGAGGAGGTAACAAGCAGAACAGCCAAAGGGGAGTCAGTGGATGTTGCTTACTTGTATTTTCAGAAGGCCTTTGATAAGGTGCCGCATGTGATGCTGCTAAATAAGAGAGGAGTCCATGGGATTAGAGGCAAGGTTCTAGCATGGATAGACAATTGGCTGACTGGCAGAAGGCAAAGATTGGGAATACAGGCGGCCTTTTCTGGTAGGCTGATGGTGTTCCACAAGGTTCCACAGGATGCTCCAGGAATGGGAAAGTCTAGAACTAGAATAAAAGGAAGTACTGTATTATGATGGAGATGGGGAGGAATTCCTTAAGCCAGTGGGTGATGAAGCTGTGGAATTCATTGCTGCTGATCACTGTGGACGCCAAGGCATTGAGTATTTTTTAAAGGAAAAATTGATAGATGGTTGATTAGTAAGAGTGTCAAATGATATGGGGAGAATAGGGTTGAGAGGAAGAAAAAGATCAGCCATGATTGAATTGCTGAGTTGATTCTACCCTACACTCACTAGGGACATGTTTTTACATTTATACCAAGCCAATTTTACTTCGGAGTCACATGAGTGACTACGTGAAGAAGACACACCAGGCACATGCGCATCATTACATCCGCGCATGTCGCACTGAACGGGCTGGAGGGCACAGCTCCACCAGCGGGTAAGTAGGAACTTCTAAGGTAAGTGTTCTTACAAACTTTCCTTAGAAGTATTTCCACTCCGTAAAGTAGGAGTGGGCAGTTGGAGCTGTCGTAGTCAGTAGGAGCTCCGCAGTCAGTAGGAGTGGGCAGTTGGAGCTGTCGTTTCTGAAGATCCGTCTTAGCATGGGTCCAGGGATTCACCAAATTGATCGGGTCGGAAGATAAGCGCGGCAACGCCGGCTCCGATGCCGGGTGCCGTTTTACCGGCAGCAGTTAAAATAGCACGCTAATTTTCCACACTAGCGCCATTCACAAAAGGCAGGCCAACTGGAATTTGCTTCAGAATGAGCCTGGTCCATCTGTTTATTTCCAAGGGTGCTAGCAGACTGAGGCTGCTCCTAGCCATGAAAAGGCAAATATAAAGTCACAGACCTGGGTTCTCTGACAACAATAGTTACTCTTCCCCTGATCATACAAGACTGTGGTGGAGGTTGGGAACATGCAGCTGATGCTCCAACCTTCATTACATAAGGGTCCAAGGGCCAGTAATGTCCAAGGCCATACCAAGACCAACATATGGAGGGTCCATTATTGGGGTTCCTTCCAGCACCTTGTTTAGGACTGGAGGATGCCTCCCTACTATATTATGGGAGAAGCGGGCAGATTGCAGCTGATCCTGATGCTGGTGTCCCTGCTTATGTGCAAACACCAGCGAGCACAAGAGCCATGCTCCGGGTGTCTCGGAAACGGCACTGAGTTGCTATTCCGGAGGGGACTGGTGAGTCAATGGAACAATCCCTTCCCAGCGGTATCAATTATGTAGTACCTCACCAGTTCCAGCAAGATATGATGCAAGTCACTGCAAACAAATATGAGACACCTGTTTAATGTGCATTACTGACAGTGCCTATGGTGACCCAGGTTCTGGGCACCCATGAATCCTTCTTTGACGGGACAGGAGGTTCGGTGTTAACACGTCCTCCAACTGGTGGCTGCAGCAATTACTGCATTTGGCACTATGGTCCAAGGGACAATCATTTCTCAAACTCACAACAGATATGTTGGGTATTTTATGCAATGCATTTTTCAGGAAATTACATCAGGGAATATCGCCATCAGGCCAACACTAAACCAAAAATTTGCTACTCTATGTAGGGCGACTGCTATACAAACGCCTGAAATATGGTTTGGAACGGACCTTGTCACGAACATTCGTGAAATTCATGATGAGGCCAAAGCAATTGGCTTCATGTAGTCAAGCATTTCGAGGCCACCTATTCGCAACTCTGGGTTAATACTGAAAGTCAGATCCAGGGGCTGAGTTCAGCAGGGGCAGGCCAGTGGGGCAACGAGGGTACCCACCAAGACAGACCGGCTACAATCCCAATATGAGCAGACAACAGCTTTACAGGTCAACTGTAGAGGTACAGGGACATTTCTTAACGATAAAGTTCTGGTGGCCAATCTCCTATTGGAGGTTCATTACAAATGTTTTCTAATGAATGATGCTGTATAATGTATGATATGTTTATTCTAAATACTGTCTCAAGTCTCCCATTGAGTTTATCTCAGGGATAGATCCACCTCAACAGCACAAGACTAATAAAATGTGGGTGTTTTCTGCTCCAGAGCTTGAACATATAGATAACGGTCATTGATAAAGCCATTAATCATCCTCCACAATTGTTTCTAATATTTCCCCAGATCTAAAAAAGATGGGTGTTGTAGAGTAATTCTCGTCCTCGATCACTTAAATTAATTACTGCTTAACACCTGCTATCACAGGGCTGTTATGTGGCAACTATTTGTTTGCAACATGTGTATTTTACTTCGGAGTCACGTGAGTGACTACGTGAAGAAGCCCCGCCTGGCGCTGGAACGGCATTACGTCGACGCTGACGGCAGAAGCAAGAGTTGCAGAGCGCAGCTCCTCGCAGCGGCCGGAACAGACCCGCAGGTAAGTGTAAGGAAAAGTGGGGACGTTCTAAAAAGGACGTTACGCTGGTAAAACCAGCAAAAGAGAAAGTAAAAGTTGAAATCAGAGTCACGCTGGCGTACTGATTTAGCCAGATAAATGGAAAAAATAAATAAAAAATGGAGAAGTCTCAAAGGAAGATTTCGCGGGTAAAAAGATCGTCCCGGGGTGAAGTTAAAGAAACGGGACAAGAGTTTAGTGCGGATCCGGTTCCGATACCGGTGGCCGCTGATTCACCCATTAGTGAGACTATAATTTCTCCTGAAATACAAACCACGGAGGAAAATGTTCCTAGAAAATGTAAAAAGAAATCCGTGAGGCCCGTGGTTTCTGATAATGACTCTGATAATGAAAGTCCTCCGGATAATAAAGCTGTATGGCTAAAAATGGAACATATGGAGAAAGTGCTCCAAAATATAATGAGACAAGGGTCACAGTACCCAGAAGTTTCCCAAAATGACCCTGAGGAGTTTGAATATACAGAATATGGCTATGTGCCAAATTGGAAATTTGAAACTCCGGACCCAGGATTAAGGGCGGAGGAAGTCTCATTGGATATAATTCCAAGTGTATCAGGGCTGCAAAAGACAGACCCTGCAAGTGGTGATGTGGATTATGAGTGCACACCACGAATAAAAAAGAGAAGGCCAGATGTGCCTGAGATGGCAAAAGATTTTGCTATACCTGAAGGAAGTGGTGAGGCTATGGAAGAAAACCTAGCTGCCAGTATTAATTATATGGTATCTCACCAACTTCAAGATTCTGTGATGATTGAAACAGCAGAATTATATAAAACACCGGAAAATTGCACCTCATTGAAGATACCTACGGTTAATCCGTCTATATGGATGCCTATGACTCCAGGCATGAGAGGACAAGAAATAAGATTTCAAAGAATCCTCAAATTGATTTCTGCTGCCATTACTGCTTTTGGAAGGCAAATGGAGGGGTTGGAGGTGGATAAAATCCAAAAAGATACTTTGGGCTTATTATGCAATTCCTTCTATGAAATTAATTGCATGAGGAAAATTGCGATTCGGCCCATATTTCATCCAAGGTTTGCAGGTCTGTGTCGATCAAGTGGTGTTCAAGCTCCTGGTTATCTATTTGGAGAAAACCTGCCTAAACAAATAAGAGAAACGGATGAAGAGGCTAAATCTATTAGCCACATGAGACCTTTCGTCTTTGGACAAAAAAGGTATTTTTCGTCAAGAAGGGGATTTGATTTTGGAAACAGAGGCAGGAGTATGATAAGAAAATATTATCATCCGACACAGCCTAATGTTCACCCGTATACGGGGAGAAGGAGACCACCACGTTCATATGGAGAGGTACAAAAAATTTATTCAATGCTTAAAGAAACTGTGGACAAATCTCCAGTTGGAGGGAGATTACAAATGTTTTATGAATGAATGGCTTGCCATCACATCTGATCGGTTTATTTTACAAACAGTTTCAGGAGCTACTATTACATTTAAAGAAGGTGTTAATTCTCCGGTACAAAATAAACCTGCTTATGGTTTCATGTTTTCTGCAATTGAAGAGGCAGAAATAAATGTGGGAAATTGACAAATTGTTTAAAAAAGGTGTTATTGAAAAAACTGTTGAACATGAGCATCAATTTGTGTCAAATATATTTCCAAGAAATAAAAAAGATGGTGGTTGCAGAATTATTCTGGACCTTACAAATCTTAATAAATTTGTCGAATATAAACATTTTAAAATGGAAACATTTAACACTGCAAGACATTTGATATCAGCAGGTTGTTATATGGCTACAATTGATTTAAAGGATGCGTACTATTCAGTACCAATACATCAGTTCTTTCAAGGTATTTAAAATTTAATTGGCTGGGACAGCTGTGGCAATTCAAAGCTTTACCAAATGGGTTAAGTTCAGCTCCCAGGCTCTTTACAAAGCTATTGAAACCAGCTTTAGCACAATCAAGAGCACAAAAGCACATCATTATGGCTTATCTGGATGACATTTTAATCATCAATAGTAATCAGGAATCAGCTGAAAAATCAGTTTCAGCAACTAAAACTTTATTTGAGAAGTTAGGTTTCTTGATTCATCCAATTAAGTCCCAGCTGCAGCCAGCACAGTCAATTAACTATTTGGGGTTTGTAATTAACTCAGTTACTATGTTAGTAACTTTGCCAACAGATAAGATTGATGATATTTTAGTGACCTGTAGGGGTCTCATTCACAAACCTTATCCCTCCATCCGAGAAGTAGCAAAGGTTATTGGTAAATTAGTAGCAGCATTTCCTGCAGTAGAATTTGGTCCATTACATTACCAAAACCTTCAAAGGGACAAAATAAGAGCTCTAAAAAAAGAGAGCAGGCCATTTTGATAGGCCTATGCAATTAACAAAAGAGCTTTATTGGAATTACAATGGTGGATTGAAAATGTTCCACAAGCTGCTAAAAACATTCTGATACAACAGCCTGAAGTAATTTTACAAACAGATGCTAGTGCTCTCGGATGGGGGCGACAGATTCATTCACCAGCTGTGGGGGCAGATGGATTGTCCAAGAGGAAATGTTTCTCCAAACATATGGTATTAACTATTTAGAATTATTGGATGCATTTTATGGGTTGAAGGCATATTGTTCTACACAAAAGAATCTGCATGTACTGATACAATTAGACAATAAAACAGCTGTTGCATATATTAATCACATGGGTGGAGTCAGATCGGTATCATGTGATTGTTTGGTCAATCAGATATGGCAATGGTGTATTAACCACCAAATTTGGATTTCGGCAAATTACATCCCAGGTAAAGACAATGTGGTGGCAGACAATAGATCAAGGATGTTTAAAGACAACACAGAATGGATGTTGAACCCAGTAATTTTCAGTAAAATTGTGACTCAATATGGGTTACCAGATATTGATCTGTTTGCATCAAGACTAAATCATCAATTGCCTAAATATGTGTCTTGGGAACCAGATCCAGATGCAGTAGCAGTAGATGCTTTTTCACTAAACTGGGGGAATATGTTCTTTTATGCTTTTCCGCCATTTGCTCTGGTTCAGCAATGTCTGAAGAAAATAGAACAAGATTCTGCCACAGGATTATTGGTAATTCCAAATTGGCCGACACAACCATGGTTCCCATTGATGTTAAACATGATTAAAGAACCATATATGTCAATTCCTAGCAGCAGTGATTTATTGATAAAGCCAGTAACCAAAGAAATTCATCCATTACATGCTTATATGAATTTGTTAATCTGCAGGTTTTGACCAGACCACTACAGGAGCTTGGATTGTCGGATAGAACTATGGATATTATAGTCGCATCATGGCGAGATAGCACTCAGAGACAATATATGACACATATAAAGAAATGGGAAAATTTTTGCAGACAGTCAAATATATCCTATCATACTGTGAACATTGCAAACATATTGGAGTTCCTTGCCGAGTTGCATTTTGAACAACACTTAAGTTACAGTGCCATTAATAGTGCACGTAGTGCCTTATCATCTTATTTAGGACAAATCTCTGACCAGAAATCAATTGGATCCAGATTTATGAAAGGAATCTTTAACAAAAATCCACCCAAACCAAGATATACAGAAATTTGGGATGTTAGCATTGTACTTACTTTATTTAGGCAATGGACTCCAATCGAAGTTTTGTCATTGGAAAAGTTAACATTTAAATTAGTAATGTTAATGGCATTGGTTTCAGCTCAAAGGGTGCAAACATTACAAATGTTACGTTTAAACTGCATGCATGTGACTGCAGATAACATTGTGTTCTATGTTTACGATCTGATCAAACAAAGCAGACCAGGGAGAACTGGAGCAAAGGTAATGTTTCAAGCTTATCCCATTGATCCAACATTGTGTGTAGTTAAACATTTGAATCATTATGTAAAAGTTACCAGAACTCTTCGAGGTGATGAAAAAACATTAATGATCACGCATAAGAAACCACACACAAAAGCTTCAGTGCAAACAATCTCAAGGTGGTTAAAACAGGTGTTACTTTTAGCAGGAGTAGACACTGATGTGTTCAAATCTCACTCCACCAGGGCAGCAGCTACGTCCGCGGCGAAGTTACAGGGCGTATCACTCGAACATATTTTAGAAACCACAGGGTGGTGTAAAGAAGAAACTTTTTCAAAGTTCTACAATAAACCTGTTCACACAATGACAGGCTTTGGACACGCGGTGTTGGGTTCACTATAATCACCTGCTTTGTTTCACTATTGATTGATATTATCAATTATGTTATCACTTATATCTTTTATCACTTTGTAATGGTTCCCTCAGGTGTAAAAAGAGGGTTATTATATCTTCTTTAATCATTAAAAGATTTATGGAAAGAACTAAAACTAGTCTGGTTTTTCTCATGTATGTGTTGACCTAGCTGGACTGTCGTATGGAAGAATTCTACGACATGAAAAACACAGAAGCTTCAAAATATTCACGTAGTCACTCACGTTACTCCGAAGTAAAATAGTAAGATTAAACGAGAACTTACCAGTTCGAAGTTTGATCTTTATTTTATGAGGAGTAACGATGAGGGATTACGTGCCCTCCACTCCACACCCTCATAAAATAAATGATCATCTGGTAGTTCTAAATCTATGATGAGCCTTACTATCTTACTCCAGCTATTGGGTTCTGAGTTTTTCATGCCGCTGCTTTGAAGTATGCCGTTCCAGCGCCAGGCGGGGCTTCTTCACGTAATCCCTCATCGTTACTCCTCATAAAATAAAGATCAAACTTCGAACTGGTAAGTTCTCGTTTAATCTTACTATTATTCACTGCCAATTCATGCTCATTATCGCAGGTACTTGAAATTTAATTGGATGGCACAGCTGTGGCAATACAAAGCATTGACTCCTGGATTAAGTTCAGCACCCAGGCTATTTATTAAATTGTTAAAACCTGTGCTGGGGCTATTCAGCCCATCATCACATTGTAATGGGTTATTTAGCTGAAATCTTAATTATCAGCAACACTAATCAGTCAGCTGAAGAATCGGTGCTTGAGTCATTAGGGGTTGCTCCATCCAACTAAGTTCAAGTTACAGCCAACCCAAAATATTAAGTATTTGGGGTTTCTTATTAATTCGGTTGCTATAACAGTAACATTACCAACAGCCAAGGTTGTCAATGATGATGATGTCTGCACTTGCCTCCCACAAATCTTTATCCCTCCATCTGAGAAGACGCTAAGGACATTGGTAAATGGGGAGCAGGTTCCTGCAGTACATTCGGGCCTTTGCATTATCAACATTTGCAGAGAACACGTGAACTAGCACTAAAATCAAATGCAGGCCACTTTCATCGGGTTAACCGGTTACCAACCACAGCTCTCGCAGAATCCAGTGGTGCATTGTTAATGTTAACCTAGTTACCAATAACATTTTGGGCAGACCTTCAATCTTCCAGACTGATGTCAGCGCTCTCGGATGGGGGGGGGGGGGGGGGGGGGGGGGGCTACGGACACCGAGTCTAGCTGTGGGGATAGCTGGCATGAACACGAAGGGTTGATTTGCCTCACACATGGGATAAATTATTTCGCATTCTTGGGGGCATTTTATGGGTAAAGTCATATTGCTCCTCAATGAAGATTTACACATTCACCTCCAGATTGATAACACCACAGCAGTGCAATATATTAATCATATGGGAGGAGCACGGTCATTATCATGTGTTAACCGTCATGTGGCATTGGGGTATGTAAAGGCATATCTGCGTTTCAGCCATTTATTCACCACCTATAGCTAATGTGGTGGCCGACCATAGGTCGACTACGTTTCATGCCAATATAGAGTGGATGTTCAATTCTAAACTTTGTCACACAATTGTCACTCGATTTGGGTTGCCAGCCATTGATCTGTTCCATCCAGATTACATCACCAGTTGCCTAAATATGTTTCATGGGAGCAGTCTCGTTACATTGGGGGCACTAAAATCTTATGCAATTTCTCCATTTTTTCATCCTGAACTGTCTCACCACAATAGAGCGAGACTCCGCCACAGGTGTTTTGGTGGTCCCAGATTGCCCAATACAACCATGGTTCCCCTTAGTGTTTTCAATGATGGTTCAGTCATTCATGATGATTCCCAGCTGCAGTAATTCTTGGTGCATCCGGTTACAGGAGAAAGTCACCCTTTACATGTCCATATTAATTGTTGGTCTGCAGGTTCTGACCAGACAATTCCAAGGACTTGGATTGTCAAACAGGGCCATGGTGGTTCTCACTGCAGCTTGGCGAAATAGCACTCAAAACACACATAAAGAAATGGGAACTGTTTATGTGTACAATCCAATATTCAGCACAACGTGTACAAACATTACAATTCTTAATATCGAGTAATAAAAATCCTTGTATGAAATCTGGGGACATTGTCTCACAATGTCAATGGGCTCCACATTAACGAAGAGATTAACTACATTTTCATGATTTAATCAAACAAAGATTTAATCAGGCCCGGTCTGGCTGGAATCAAGGTGAAGTTTAAAGCCTATCTTGTTGACCAAATGTTATATGTAGTTACGCCATATAACTTAAGCCAATATATTAAGGTAGCAAGGAGACTCAGAGGTTCTGAGACAGGACTGATCATTTGTCACAAAAAGACATATACAAGAGTGTCAGCACAAACTATTTCTACATGGTTGAAACAGGTTCTCAATTATGCTGGAGTCGACATTCCTGTCTTTAACTTTCACTCCACCAGGGCGGCATCAATCTCCAAGGCGAAGGCTCAGGACGTGCCGCTAGACCAAATCTTCGAGGCCGCAGGATGGTCTAGAGAAGCAACATTTTCTCAATTTTCTGACAAACCTGTACAGACCGTGCCATGGTTTGGGCATGCTGTTTTGGGTCACATTTAATTCATTTGCTTTGTTTTCTATCATTGTTTGTAATTTTCCCTGAGACAGAGGCGTTATTCCTGGCTTTATTATTGTTAACAATATTTATTGAATAATTCGAAGCAATGTTCAATATATTATTTCTTCCCTTCTGTGTCAACCGAAACAGATTGTCGTATGGTATGCATCTACGGCGTGAAAATACAGGGCTTTGAAATCTTCACGTAGTCACTCACGTGACTCCGAAGTAAAATAGTAAGATTAAATGAGAACTTACCAGTTCGAAGTTTGATCCCTATTTTATGAGGAGTGACGTTGAGGGATTACATGCCCTCCGCTCCCACCCTCATAATCTAAGAGATCATCTGGTAGTTCTAGTCTTCTACGAGCCTTACTATGTTACTTCGGCTATTTGTTTCTGTGTTTTCACGCCGCTGCTTTGAAGTATGACGCGCATGCGCCTGGCGGGGCTTCTTCACGTAATCCCTCAACGTCACTCCTCATAAAACAAGGATCAAACTTCAAACTGGTAAGTTCTCGTTTAATCTTACTATTAACCTACAAACCTGTGCTTCTTTGGAGTGTGGGAGGAAACTGCAGATCTTGGAAAAAACCCATGCAGGTCATGGGGAGAATGTGCAAAGTCTGTGCAGACAGCACCCAGGATTGAACATGGGTCTCTGGCACTGCAAGGTAGTAGCTCTACCGTTGCCGCCCATGTAGTTCAGAGCTTATTTGGAGGTTGCAGTGTTTAATAGACTGATGGCGATGTGCTTAGCCTACAAACCTTCTATTATGTCTGACAGAAGTACGAAAGAAAGCTGGGTTGGGAATATATACCTTCTTGACAAACATTGGATCTAATTGCTGAGTTAGCCTGTGATTAAAGTATTAAGGCTTTAGTAAAGTAGGAACATTTTTCATTCTCTTCCCTTCTATTTTTCATCAATCCAGCAATGAAAAAGCTTGCTGGCACCAAAACAAAAGACGCATTAACCTTGGGGAAATATTATTAATCGTGCTACCGTGCGCTTAAAACAAGGGTGGTAACAGTTGTTCTGGGTCAGAGGTCAACCTCATGGCCTGCCATACTTGCACCAGAAGCAAGTAAAATATTGAATGACTGGAAGAAAGGATTGAGTATTGACTCTCAGTTTTCTCGTGTGAAACAAGGCCAGTACGCACACACCTGTCCTTCCTGGGTAGCATCTTTCATACTCTGACATGACCATGAGCTGTTGATGCTCTGCATGCTCTATTCTTATCATAAATCTTGACCCTGGTGATGTTCGTGTGTGATCGATAAGACAACAGACCATCAACATTGTAACTGAGCCTTCTTGTGGATCTTGAATTCATAGATTTTGAGTTTAGCGATAAAGCATGGAAACAAGCCCTTCGACCCACCCAGTCCATGCCGACCATTGATTACCCATTCGCACTAGTTCTATTTTGTCCCACTTTACCACTCCCTACACACGGGGCAATTTACAGAGGCCAATTAACCGACAAACTTGCACGTCTTCGGGATGAGGGATGAAACCGGAGCACCCGGAGGAAACCTTTGAATAAACCTAATGTGCAAACTCCATACAGACAGCACACGAGGTCAGGACCGAACCCGAGTCTTTGGTGCTGTGAGGCAGCAGCTCTACCAACTGTGCCATAGTGCTGCTTGGAACTAAAATTATGGATCTGCAGAAAGGACTATCCGAGAAAACACAAGAATTATGCCTTTGCAGTACATTATTTTAAAAATGTATAAAATTGTGCAGACATTATTTCAATTTTGAATGATAGACAGTCTTTATTCCTCTACATTTACTTTCGACTTTTGACTTTAAGGATACAGCATCGAAACAGCCCCTTCAGCCCACCAAGTCTGTGTTCACCAGGGATGAACCCCTGGCTCTATCCTCCACATTAGGGGCAATTTACAAATTTATTGAAGACAATTAACCTACAAACCTGAGATAGACACAAAAAGCTGGAGTAAGTCAGTGGGACAGACAGCATCTCTGGAGAGAAGGAATGGGACTGCAAAGAAAGACGGAACTCCAGAGATGCTGCTTGCCCCGCTGAGTTACTCCAGCTTTTTGTGTCTCTCTTCGATTTATACACCATCTGCAGTTCATTCCTACACAACCTACAAACCTGAACGTTTTTGGAGTGTGGGAGGTAACCCTAGGACAGAAGTCATAGGGAGAACATGTAAACTCCGTACAAACAGCACCAGTGGTCAGGATCAAACCTGGGTCTCTGGCTCTGTAAGGCAGCAACTCCGCCGAGCCACCATGCCGCCCTGCAGATATTTGCAGATTGCTTTTTTAAATAGAAACAAATCAGATTTCTTGATTGCGATGGTAGATTCCGGCTGAGCTGATCTCTCCTTGTCAGGTCAATGGGAGACATTAGCATCAAACCATAATCGCAACAAATCTACCACATTGGCCAGAACTCTAATCATTGGCTAGTCAATCATTCTCAAATCCAGGAGCAAACAATAGACAATAGACAATAGATGCAGGTGTAGGCCATTCGGCCCTTCGAGCCAGCACCGCCATTCAATGTGATCATGGTTGATCATTCCCAATCAGTACCCCATTCCTGCCTTCTCCCCATATCCCCTGACTGCTATCTTTAAGAGCCCTATTAGCTCTCTCTTGAAAGTATCTAGGGAACTGGCCTCCACCGCCCTCTGAGGCAGAGAATTCCACAGACTCACAACTCTCTGTGTGAAAAAGTGTTTCCTCATCTCCGTTCTAAATGGCTTACCCCTTATTCTTAAACAGTGGCCCCTGGTTCTGGACTCCAACAACATCAGGAACATGTTTCCTGCATGTTCCCAAAACACGCAAGGAATTCCTGCATTCAGTTGCGTGCATTGCCCTTACAAAAAGGTGTAGCTTTAATGTTGAAACCTTACTTTAACATAAATTATTCAAAGGCATTGTTTTCTTTCCAATTTAATGCTTTTCAATTTTTTTTCCTCTTCCAGTAAAAACAAAGCTTTGAGCTCTGCATCTGTCTTTGGTAGTTGAAGCAGAGTTGTTAACAGTCACTCAAACTAAAGGATTGTACCCCTCTGTTTTTCTTTCTTCCATCTCTCTCCAAGGTTTTAAGTAATTTTCAGTTATTAACTCTTCAGCCTCAACAAAAACTTGGCATACGTCCCTCACGCAACAGTCTGCAATTTTCTCTGTTTTTCAAACGGTAAATTCTGTGTTTTGAGCCATGTTATGTCGGCACTTAAAATCAGTGTGATTCCTGCCACTACATTAGTGCCTCCAAAAGGTATCAATATTTTTTAATGATGTAATCACAGTAGAAGCGTATCATCCATTGAAAGGTAGTGTGCACATTGGGTTGAATATGTAGATCATAAAGCCTTTATTTTTCAAAGGGCACATAGATCATTTTGTTGACTATGAAAAGGAAAACATATGCAAATGATGGAAATCTGCCTTCAAAAGCAAATGTTGGATGCACATAAAGAAATGTCAGTATATTTTATATCGAAGATAGATACAAAATGCTGGAGTAACTCAGCGGATCAGGCAGCAGCTCTTGACAAAACGAATAGGTGACGTTTCGGGTCGAGACCCTTTGTCAGCACATTTATCTTTGCAATTGAGCATTTACTTGTTGTACAGTACTTGTTGCTTGATTTATTGCTATTTCTCTATCTCGGAATGACTACCTTGGTGAGTGGGAAAAGTGCTATTCCTCTCAGGGATGTTAGCTAGAATTAGAATTTGGCTGCTTAAGCACTAATGTCATACACATTAAGCAATGTCCCAAACACATTTCAGTAATATGTTGGAGCCCTAAGTCCCAGATTTCACAACTGTCCCCCATCTCATCTCCTAATGCGCGCCTCTGATTATTCTTCCATGAAATGTTTATCTTTCCCCCCACTCAACATCATGGGTAACTGTTTCCCTTTACTCTTTGTAGAAAATTATCTCTGTTCTTTATTCATTGTGTATTCAGTTCCATTTCTAACAAAAAATATATCTGAAAAGTTTCCCATTCGGGATGTTGTATTTCCTTTGTTTTGTTTGGCACTTTACAGCTTTCATTCAGGAGCTAATCTAGCTGTTCTGATGTCATCTGTTATTAGATTTTCCTTACTCCCTTCCCCCTCTGTTTGGTGCACAGAAAAGTGACACAAAATTGGGCATTTCCTCACTGACAGGTTCAAAGAAGCTGCCACCTGAGCGATCCCCATAATCACTAAACTAAGCTCTGAGGAAGGGTCTCGACCCGAAACGTCACCCAGTTCTTCTCTCCAGAGATGCTGCCTGTCCCGCTGAGTTACTCCAGCATTTTGTGTCTATCTTCAAAAAAAATGGTGCTGACACCTGACCAAGCCACTCATTATAAATATCGCCAGGCTGTCTAAGCTTCTGTTTCTTGTCTGAAACTCAAACCTCTTTACGCTCCACAGCAGGGAGAAGGAACAGATTGGCATCAAATCTGTTCTGACTCCAGCCGAACTAGTAGCAAGCAAATTGCAAAAGACACTAATTCAAAATAAAATCTGATACCTCTATAATAAATGAGTCCCCATAAAGGATAAGTTTTGATATTTTCTCGTAGAATTTTATATGTTTTGCCGGCATAAAAGCAAAGCTTAGCATTAAATTATTTACAAAATGCAAAACCTTTTCCACATATTTTTGAACACTCATGTTCTCCTGCATTACATTTCTAAGGTACACATAGAAACATAGAAACATAGAAAATAGGTGCAGGAGTAGGCCATTTGGCCCTTCGAGCCTGCACCGCCATTCAATATGATCTTGGCTGATCATCCAACTTAGTATCCTGTACCTGCCTTCTCTCCATACCCCCTGACCCCTTTAGCCACAAGGGCCACACCTAACTCCCTCTTAAATATAGCCAATGAACTGGCCTCAACTACCTTCTGTGGCAGAGAATTCCACAGATTCACCACTCTCTGTGTGAAAAATGATTTTCTCATCTCGGTCCTAAAAGACTTCCCCCTTATCCTTAAACTGTGACCCCTTGTTCTGGAGTTCCCCAACATCGGGAACAATCTTCCTGCATCTAGCCTGTCCAACCCCTTAAGAATTTTGTAAGTCTCTATAAGATCCCCCTCAATCTTCTAAATTCCAGCGAGTACAAGCCGAGTCTATCCAGTCTTTCTTCATATGGAAGTCCTGCCATCCCAGGAATCAGTCTGGTGAACCTTCTCTGTACTCCCTCTATGGCAAGAATGTTTTTCCTCAGATTAGGAGACCAAAACTGTACGCAATACTCCGGGTGTGGCCTCACCAAGACCCTGTACAACTGCAGTAGTACCTCCCTGCTCTTGTACTCAAATCCTTTTGCTATGAATGCCAACATACCATTCGCTTTCTTCACAGGTAGATGCTTCCTCCCACTCCTACCGTCCTTCCTCAGGCTTCACAATCTGGAACTCTTCAGTCTGTGTCTCTGACTCCTCCCACTTTCATCTCTGGCCTTTGTTACAACCATCTAAAATCTATTTTAAAAAAAACCCTTGCCTGTGTCTACCTATTATCTGTCACGCTTTGTCCTCTCTTCAAACATTCTACACCCCTCCCCCACCTTCAGTCTGAAGAAGGGTCTGGACTGAAATGTCACCTATCCATATTCGCCTGACCCACTGAGTTACTCCACCATTTTGTGTCGTTTTGTCAGTTTTTGACCAACATCTGCTGCAGACTGCATGATTTTGAGGCACATTGTTGCCTCCGCATTGCTGTCCAGCCAGGGAGGAGGCCTCTATTGTACGACTGCCACCTCTAAGTGGCCTTGTGTGATTTGGATGAAATTTGATTAAAGATCTCCACACCTGAATGACAGAATGCTTTACCGCAAAACCAAAAACTGCTTTTGCCACAAACTGTGCAATACTCCTGGCACACCCACTCAAAACTAACAGCATGATGAATCGCATGCATTTTTAGTTCAAAACAATAACTTCTGTCATTGATATTAAAATATAATTTATGCTGTTCCTTTAGGGGCATATGGCTACTGCATTTTTAAAGTTTTGATTACTCTGGGATTAAGAGTCCTTGAATATTTTGTACTCCACACGCAAGGAGATATTCTTATTCTACTCACGAGAAGCTAAATAAATATTACACAACTGTGCCTTCTTATCCTCGCCCAGTCTTTCTAAAATCATGCGCAAATTGTTCATTGAGTCAATTATGTTTTACACAACATTATGAGATAAAGCTTTGGTTAAACTTGATGGGTGGAAGATGTGGGAAATGGAAAGAGGGCAAATGTGCATGTTCATAATGTGTTAAGTAATTGTGAAATTAAGGTTATCTTCTGTCTCTTGGTTCCATTGACTCCATTTGTACCTCACGCTGCCTCGGCAAGGCCAGCAGCATAATCAAGGACGAGTCACACCCTGACCACTCCCTCTTATTCTCTCCCATCAGGCAAAAGTATTGCAACACACACCACCAGATTCAGGGACAGTTTCTTCCCAGCTGTTATCAGACACCTGAATCATCCAACCACAACCAGAGAGCAGTGCTGAATTACTATCTACCTCCTTGATAACCCTTGGACTATTCTTGATCGGATTTTGCGGTCTTTACCTTGCACTTAATGCTATTCCCTTATCGTGTATCTATTCACTGCAAATGAATCGATTGTAATCATGTATTGTCTTTCTGCTGACTCGTTAGCATGTAGCAAAAGCTTTTCACTGTACCTCGGTGCACAAGACAATAAACTAAACTGAACTGAACCTGAAATTAACTAAATGTTTCATCGGTGGTGTGGTTGGTACTAACCCTGTTTATGTTGCACAGAAGGGGATGGAGTGGGGGGTGGATAGGACAAAGGGTGGATAGGACAAAGGGAATACCGCTGATAGGTTGTGCCAAGGTGAATTCTGCCTCACTCATTCTCTCTAAGGTCAATAATCAACCGGGAAATTATCACTTGCTTGATCCAAGCAAGGTATTTTATCTGTAAAAATAATGAATCCAAATTATACATAAGAAGCTTTGAAGTATCAATTTTAATTACTGCATTTTTTGTGAAGTATTGGCAAAAGAGTGAGCAGTTTTGATAATTTCTCCAGCTATTGTATCCAGCGTTGAAATTGAGAATTTGAGATTTCTACTTATCGTGGATTGGAAACATAGTTCTCCATTAAAAAAGTCAATAAACATGTTGTTTCTAATCAAGTTTGTGAATTTGTCTCAACTAATTAACAAATGAGTACATCTGAGGATGATCTATTTAAGTAAACTTCCCTGAAACCTACCCTCTTATTAACCTTGTGAGGTAATCCTGCAAAACAAGAAAATGAAGGGAAAAGTATTGCATTTGAAGTGAGATTATATTACTTAATACAGAGGAAATAATGTGGTCTGTCTGCTTATTTGCCTAAGTACAGTTTTTGGTACAAATTTATTTCAATTTCCTGCTCACGCTACCACAGAAATCCAGGAGGAACAATGGGCTAGGGCCACGGTTTTTATCTATTTCCTCGCAGGGTTCCAACACTCATATCACTGCTACCCTTCATGTTAAAAACATCACATTTCAGATGCCAGTAATTCATGAGGAGATCTTGATAAACTGAACTTCCTTAAATCCCAGGTTCTCCAGCAACTAGCAGCCCACCATGACGTTCCTTGAAAATGACGCTCTAATTGATCTCAGTAGTCTCCCTTTAGAATGAATTCCCAATGGAGGTCTCTGATTTGACTTTAAAGGAATGGGCTAGTTAAACATTAGGTTTCAAAGTCACAGACTGTGACTTACCTGTAAGCGATGCCATTGATCAATTAGTGCTGTACTAATTCTTGTGCACTTAGATTAAGCCAAAATCCTAATTTAACGCTAAGTTTTGTAGTACAGTTCAATAGAATCTTGAAAACCACCTCAACAAAACTCTTTGATGAATGTGAAAATCAGTTTAATTCTTAATGTTTTTCCTGAGTGTCAGAGAACCAGAATAGAGCTATTTAAGATGATCATTATGGCGGTGAAATAAATTAATATAATATCACGGAATGCATGAGCAGTCGGCCCTGCTTTTACTCTCAATACCTTGATGAATGTTCTTTGACATACAAATGAATTTAAAAGCCAGCACTTCCTTTTAAAACAAAGTCATCTTTAATGATACTGAATCTGCTTCCCTCCAATTACATTGCATAGTTGTTGCCAAGCTATACAACTGTGGCAGATATCGTAGCTTATTTAAAACAACAACGCGTTTAGTTTAGTTAAGAGATAGAGCATGGAAACTGGCTCTTCAGCCCACTGAGTCCACGCCGATCAGCGATCATCCGTTCACACTGGTTCTACATTATCCCACTTTCACATCACTCCTTACACATTAGCGGCAATTTGCAGAGGCCCAATTATCCTACGAACCTGCACGTCTTTGGGATGTGGGAGGAAGGCAGAGTACCCGGAGGAAACCCACGCAGTCACAGGAAGAATGTGCAAACTCCACACGCACTCCATGTTGTTGGGAAGGTTTAACAGGTGAACAGACATTCACTGGGACAGTTCAGCCTGAAGGTGGGATCGAGAAACGAGGGCTGAATGAACAGCTTATGCTGTCGGCAGCATCAGTGCAAATGGCCTATGTAAAGATGCAAGGATCGGTGGGTGCAAGTTGGTTCAATAGACAATAGACAATAGACAGTAGGTGCAGGAGTAGGCCATCCGGCCCTTCAAGCCAGCACCGCCATTCAATGTGATCATGGCTGATCATCCCCAATCAGTATCCCATTCCTGCCATCTCCCCATATCTCCTGACTCCGCTATCTTTAAGAACCCTATCTAGCTCTCTCTTGAAATTATCCAGAGAACCGGCCAGAGATTCAGATATGCAGAAATCCAGAGATTCGGTGGATTGAAATCCACTGAATCACACAAAAAATAATAATAATGTGGAAATAATGTAAGTGGAATGCACAGATTGTGGCAAGACCCTTAATAGCATTGATGAATAGTAGGATCTTGGGGTCCAAGTCCCTGAAAGTGGTATGTTTGCCTTCATTGATCGAGGCTTTCAGTATAAATATCAGAAAGACATTTTACAACTTTATAAAACTTTGGTTTGGCTGCAATTGGAGCATTGTATGCAGTTTGGGTTGTAGATGGACATACGTGAGGAGAGGCCATTTCACTGTGGTGACTTCACCACGTTATCCTTATAATGTAAATAATTTTACATAGTATGTAAAATTATGAGAGGTGTAGTAGATAGGGGAGACAGTCAGGACCTTTTTACTCAGAGTGAAAATTATGAAGATGAGTGGCCATAGTTTTGAGATCAGATGAAGACAGTTTAGAGGAGATGTACAGTATATGGCAAGTGTTTAATGCAAAAAGCGATGGGTGACTGGAACATTTTGAGATCAGATGGTGGGTGGGTGCACTATCCAGGGATGGTGGTGAATGCAGTTACGATAGTGATGTTAGCAAGTTTGTGCACTGCTGTTAGACTAGATGCTTTGTAAAATACTGGATAAAATATGTGCGCATTAAATTCCCAAAACCTGGTTTAAGGTGAAGGGGAAAAGATTTAATAGGAATCTGTAGGGTCACTTTTTCACACAAAAGGTGGTGGGTGTATTGACCAAGCTGCCAAGGAGGTAGTTGAGGCAGGGACTTTTCCAACATTTAAGTAACAGCTGGATAGGCACATGGATAGGACAGGTTTGGAGGGAACGAACATGGGCAGGTAGGACTAGTGTAACTGGAACATGTTGGCCAGTGTGGACAAGTTGGGCCAAAAGGCCTGTTTCCACACCGTATCTATGTATCTATGACTCTATAAACCACAGAATGCTTTGATCACAATATCCTTCTCATCACTTCAACAGATATTTGTTATTATAAGGATGGAAATGATTTGTTAAACAAACCAAAGGCTTAATTATAGTAACACATATGCATTGAGCTATGATTTGTAAATGCGGGTTTGAATTTCAGAAGAACATTTCACTGTAGTGATGTCACAACATCATCCTTTTAATGTATACAATAGAGGACAAAGTTCTGTACATATCAGATAATCAGCCCAGCGACATATCAAAGGAGACTGTCAAAGTGGATCGAGAAAATACAAAGATATATCAAGCATAGTAAGTATAACCTGCTTAATCTTATCACGGCAAATTTTAAAAAATAGCCAACATTTTCTTTCCTTGAACTCTCCTGTCCTCCGATGGACCTTTATCTTATGTGGCAGAAGATCTCAGGATCCTCCCACATTTTACATTGTGCATGTTTTATTCACCAACGTGCTTGAAAGAGCTCTCGAGTTCCTTTGTATTTGGCTACCAGGAGGAGGTCATTTTACACCGCAATGATGCAGCAAACAAGTGGGGAAGGATCACATTGCAGAAAGGAAAGCAATATTTCATTGGAAAATACGGTGATAATGTTTTGCAGCCTTTGAGCTTGTGTCGATGCCGTGTGCCAATCCTTCCTCGCCGTTTTTGGCCATTTGGCCCATCAAGTCTACTCCGCCATTAAATCATGGCTGATCTATCTTTCCCTCCTAACCCAATTTTCCTGCCTTCCTCTCATAACCCCTGACACCCATTCAGGATAGGTTTAGAGGGGTATGGGCCAAACGCAGGCAGGTGGGACCAGTGCAGATGGGCTTTTTGGTCAGTGTGGGCCAGTTGGATTGAAGGGGCTGTTTCCCCACACTGTCTGTCTCTATGATTCTAAATCTATGTCTAGAAATTGGATTTGAATTTTTAATGCATTTAATTATTGTTGGATTTTGTAGTGATGGGATGAGCAAACTGTCAGGAAACTGGTTGCATACGGATTTTGAAATGGCGTTGGGGTTATGTACAAAGAAAAGATTTTCTAAAACCTGTCCTGCATGTCTTTTATGAAACAAGGGTTAATTGAATTCAAATGAAAGCAGCTTCTGACAATGTGATGTGGACACATTTGAGATAATTAAAAAGGCACACTTCCCTATGATGGCCAAATGACAAATGACCAAATGAGTAATTAGACACGTACATGGATAGGATAGGTTTAGAGGGATATGGGCTAAACACAGGAAAGTGGCACTAGTGTAGGTGGGACATGTTGGTTGGTGTGGGCAAGTTAGGCCCAAGGGCCTGTTTCCACATTGCATGATTCTGTGACTCTCTGACAGCAACACCGTGGGTCCCATGGAGAAGACGAGGGCTGCAGGGACGAGGGAGAGAGGGAGAGAGCTCTGGAGAGATATACGGCAGAAGGATGGTACTGTTCACAAAGATGGCTCCATGATCCCTCCAAACATCCTGACAAAATATTTTCAGATATTTTCAGTAATTGGATTATGACTTTGTTCATTAACGTGTTATGATTGGTGCAGGAAGTCCTCAAAGGAGATGGTGAGGGATTATTTTGAGCCATCTGGGCTCTCTTGTCTGATTATTAATATACTGAGTTGTTCAGTGTTTGCAGTATGGAATGGTGCAGTTTTTCTAATTAAGGACTATTATTTAGCAGGTTCCTTGTAAAATTATAGTTGTGTGATTACTTGCAGAACTGCGGTGGAGCCCATCCCAAACCTCTTCAAGAAAATCAGCGATGGGCCATGAATGGTGTCCTTCCAGTGATCTTTAGATCTTGAAAATCAATGTATAAAAACAAGTGTCTAGTCAGGGAGTCTCTTGTGCTCCCGGTGAGCACTGCCCAGCCTTGCTGGAATAAACCCGGTGGCTGAAGTGACACTGAGAACAAGGGACAATGGCGGTCCAAACGAGGAGGGCTGTTGGTGAGCCATCGGTGAGCCCGGTGTACTGTCAGAGAGCCGTCGACGATCGGCTGAGGACGGGTCCACGTGAAGGCCAGAGGTCGGATGGGCTCATGGTGGGTGCCGGAGGTCGTTCGAGATTACGCTACTGAGAACAAAGAGGGACCTGGCGTGGGGGGGTCACCGAGAATGAAGAACCATTGTGCCCACATTGAACATGTTGTAACTTTGTCAGTGCCCTATACGTGGCGACTCTTTGCATACTTTATGTATGGTTTGCAAAAACAAAGTATCTCACTGCGACATGTCACATATGATAATAAAGTATCATTCATTCATTCATTCACATAGAGCCACTTCCTTGTGAGAGATAAGGCTCAGACATGCTGCTGAGATGTCCGTTGGGTGGTCTTCCTCGTCCTTCTGCTCCTGTTACTCCAGCTGCTCCTCAGCCTGTACCTTGTGTCTCTCAGTCCGCAGGTCTCCTGGCTGCTTTGGATCTGGCTCTGGATGTTGCCTTCTGTTTGCCAGCATGCAGCCACCATTACCAACTCTCCACACCCGTCGAGCACATGCTCCCTGTACACCTGGGCTGATGATGCAGCAGAATTCTTTCTTCCCGGGAACAAAAGCATCGCTTGCTGCTTTCCTATTTTGTGAGATGGCGTGATTTTCCTGTTTCTCCCCTGAACTTGCACTAAAAAAGGGTGGTGCGTGGTGGACTTTCAATGCTGTTTGAGCCCTCTATAATGAGTGTCAATGATTCTCAGTCAAGT
The DNA here is from genome assembly GCA_035221665.1 of Okamejei kenojei. NCBI lineage: Eukaryota > Metazoa > Chordata > Chondrichthyes > Rajiformes > Rajidae > Okamejei > Okamejei kenojei. The sequence goes on from CM069142.1 coordinate 54,397,275, forward strand.
ACCTCCCAGTGAGAAAATTCAGGATCGGTTTTGATTTTCCAAAATTGCTGAATTTTGAAGGAGCTTCCATTAGGTTACCCCCCTTCATTCAAAACATGAGAGAGACAGAAAGCTGGAAACTACAGGCACACCAACACCTCTACTTGCTGAGGAGATTAAGGACAATGTGGCAAGTCTCCAATGACTCTTGTAAACTTCAGCAGATGCACCATAGAAAGCATTGTGTTGAGTTGCATCATAGCTTGGTTTGGGAACACCTTAAGGCCTCAAGGAATTGCAGAGTTGTAGCTGTAGCCCAGTCCATCGCACAGACAAGGCTTTCCACCATGATTGACTCCATCTAAATCTCACACTACTTTACAAAAAAAACATGTCAAAGTAATCAAAGACTTGTCCTTCCTTGGTCATTCTGAAAAGTTCTTCCCTAAAGAAGCGTACAGTCAGATTCACCTCTCCTCCATTCCGGGACATTTGGATGGTTGTGAAATCTCAATATCAGTCAGCACAGCCTGGGAACCAAGAACCAAGACCAAGTTGCCATTTACTCTTTACAATATTAGTTTGGCGACCTACATGTTTTGATATTAAAATTAACTGACTGTACCTGGAAATGGAAATGAAAATGGCCTCACAGAGTCAAAGAGTCACACAGCACGGAAACAAGCCCTTCAGCCCAACAATAACCTGGGGCATTAAAATACTGGGATTAGATTAGCTGCCATTTGGTGGGATGTGAGGGCAGACATTGATGTGATGTTCATGGACTGAATGGTATGGTTTTGGTTTTAGTTTTGGAGATACAGCGTGGAAACAGGCCCTTCAGCCCACTGACCACACCTACCAATGATCACCCTTACACAAGTTCTATCCTATAGACTAAGGACAATTTATGGAAGCCAATTAACCTGCAAACATGCACGTCTTTGGGATGTGGGAGAAAGCCGGAGCACCTGGAGAAAACCCACGCAGTCACATGTAGAGTGTACAAACTCCATGCAGACAGCACCCGAAGGTCAGATCGAACCCAGGTCTCAGCGCTATAAGGCAGCAACTCTACCGCTGTGGCACTGCACTCACCCCTGTATGATACAATATGACTCTGAATGATGAGATTCATATAAGCATTGAATACATGCTTATGTATTATTAAACTTTATTATTTATTTAGAAATAGTGAATAAAATGTTTTTGATCTAAGATATTTTATACCTATGACTTACAATATATTTATTTGCAAACTATCAAAATTTTAACTCGTCGTTAGCCAAGAGAAAACAATGTGTGAAAACGGGATAAGTTATAGTTTTCTGACTGTATTCTGATCCCTTGCTGTGGGAGGAAGTATCATCTTCAGAATGTTGTCTGTTTGAAAAAATGAGATAGCTTGCCATTGAATAGTTTGTGGAATTCTTGACTCAATGGCCCGTTGAAGTCATTGTGGAGAATATGAAACATGCAATAACAGCTGGTAAGGCAGACAGAAGCCTTGACACAGGGCGAGCTATCTGCACACCACAGGCCAGGCACCATCTGTGAGGGGATCAGATCCATTAATGCCGTAGATTATTCCTGATGTTCTGTTCCTTTAGTCCTAATCCTGATCACATCATCTCCAGACCTGATGACAAAGGGGTCTGTTGTTGTAGGCTCTGTTAGGACTCCACCTGGCCAAAGCCTAACTCTCTGACTATATCTGCCTGCCACTGCTGAATACTGATATATTTTTTCCCTGATAGTTATGATCTAATTTCCTCTTTATAACCCCCATTAATTCCCACAGCTACCTGAAGAAGTATTTTATTTCACTCTCTCGGACGCTTGAGTTCCGTGGCTTCACTTCTGGTAGCTTCAGCTGACTTCGTTGGTTCATTTGAGCTGCCGCCTTGTCTCTGCAGTAGTAGACACGGATTTTGACTTGAATAAAACACAGAAAATGCTCGAAATGCTCAGCAGGTCAGGCAACATCAGAGGAAAGAGAGCAAAGAACAATCTGCTGGAGGAACTCAGCGGATCAAACCACTCGACCTACTGAGTTCCTCCAGCATGTTGTTTACTGCTCCAGATTCCAGCATCTGCTGTGAATTGTGTCTTAGTGGAACGAAAAGTAGAGTTAAAGCTTCATAAGGTTACATGAGGTCATAAGTGATAGGAGTAGATATAGGCCATTCGACCCATCAAGTATACTCCGCCATTCCATCATGGCTGATCTATCTCTCCCTCCTAACTCCATTCTCTTGCCTTTTCCCTATAACCCCTGACACCTGTACTAATCAAGAATCTATATTTCTCTGCCTTAACAATATCCACTGATTTGGCCTCCATGGCTTTCTTTGGCAAAGGATTCCACAGACTCACCATCCTCTGACTAAATAAATTTAGTTGAGAGGGAAAGATAGAGCAACTATGATTGAATGGCGGAGCGTGCTTGATGGGCTGAATGGCCTAATTCTGCTCCTATAATCTATGAACTGAACTTATGAACTTCTATGTGAGGTATCCATTTGCATTAATTGCCTCAGTTCAAGAGTCAAGAATGTTTAATTGTCATATGTACCAGGTCTCCTCGATATCCCACAGCTCCGCTCTTGCTCCCCCTCCCCCCCATTCATAACAAGGACAGAATCCCCTTTCTCCTCACCTTCCACCCCATCAGCCGTCGCATACAGCCAACTCCAACGGGATCCCACGACTGGCCACATCTCCACCCCTTTCTGCTTTCCGCAGAGACCGTTCCCTGCGCAACTCACTGGTCAACTCGTCCCTTCCCATCCAAACCACCCCCTCCCCAGATACTTTCTCCTGTAATTGCAGGAGTTGCAACATCTGTCCCTTTACCTCCCCCCTCGACTACATCCAAGGACCCCGACAGTCTTTCCAGGCGAGGCAGAGGTTTACTTGCACTTCCTCCAACCTCATCTATTGTATCCACTGTTCCAGGTGTCAACTCCTGTACATCGGCGAGACCAAGCGCAGGCTCGGCAATCATTTAGCTGAACACCTCCACTCAGTCCACCTTAACCTACCTGATCTCCCGGTTGCACAGCACTTTAACTGCCCCTCCCATTCCGAAATATTTCGTTTGGGTAGCTTACACCCCAGCGGTATGAACGTTGACTTCTCTAACTTCAAATAGCCTTTGCTTTCCCTCTCTCTCCACCCCCTCCCCCTTCCCAGTTCACCCACCAGTCTTACTGTCTCCGACTACATTCTATCCCTGTCCTGCTCACTCCCCTGACATCAGTCTTAAGAAGAGTCTCGATCAAAACGTCACCCATTCCTTCTCTCCAAATTGAGTTAGAGAGTACACGACTTCAACAAGAACAAAAATAAGTGTTCTGTTAAGTCTTTTCTTGTGAACAAAAATAAGTTGCATTCCCAAGATTGCTCAGTTACATTTGTGAGTTTGATTGTGAATGAAGCGTCTTGTAAAGTCTCAGATTCCACTGCAGATAAAGTAATTGATTTTTAGATACAGAAGCAGGATGTTCAATCATAACTACTTGGAAGGAAGGAAGGACATGTTTTATTTTCGACTGACGCTGAAAGAATGAGAAGCAGATGGAGAGGGGAGTTCCACATGGAAATTGTAAACTGATACAAAAAGCTGGAATGACTCAGTGGATCAGACAGCATCTCTGGAGAAAAGGAATAGGTGGTGTTTTGGATTGAGACCCTTCTTCAGAAATTGTAGCATTTTACTAATAGACTCATTTCTACAATTTATTTTCATTCATTTTGATGCTAAGCCAAAGGTGTTGATGCTGTTTATGTATCTCTGTCAAATGTGTGAGTCTACTGGCAGAGTCACTGGTGGTGAACATAAGGCTTGTCATGACCCTAAACTGGTCAAGAGACTGGGATTAATTATTGTGACATCTCTACTCCATTAACTTGTGCCCTGGCATTTCATCGTTCACCATTCAAAGATCTGTCAGTTGGACTTGAAAAATTCTAATAGATAATCAATGACCTGGATGAAGGGTTTTCTAGTTGTATGTGGATATGTTTTTACCACCTAGCTGTGAATATCTAATCATTCATTTGAGTTTGTGCATGAAAAATACTTTCGATATGGAGAGATTTTATCTAATTGAGTTTCATCTCAAAGAAGAATTTAATACAAAATCTTCCTGCTCCTTAGAGTTCAGCATTATTGCAAATAATGTCTTTATTCATAAATATAGGCATTGTGATTACTATTCGATCTCATTGAGAAGTAAAAATAAATGCTTTTATTCAGTGAATGATACGTGTGTATAAATCACTAACATGGATGCAGATGTTCTCAAAAGGAGATGGTGAGTATATGAGAGGTAGGGGAACGGAAACAAATGCAGGAAGGGTAAAGTGAGGGAGGTGGAATGGGGTGTAATCAAAAGCAGACTAGTTGTGACAAATGGTCTCCCATGTAAGTTCTATGTGGCTTTTTGCAGTTCTGCAAAACAGTTTATTGCCTTAGATAAGAATAACAGTAACGTCATAAAATCAGAATCTGTATAATTTTATAGTAGATAAACACAAAGTGCTGCAGTAACTCAACGGGTCGGGAAGCACCTCTGAAGCAAATGAATAGGTGATGTTTCAGGTCGGGACCTTCCTTCAGACTGCTTAAATAAAAAGGCACGGAGGCGGAGACGACGGAAGAAAAGCTCTACGTCACAGAGGTGGGCCCGTAACTTGTTGAGGCGAGGGAGGAGGGGTGCAAAGCTGAGGCCTCTGTTGCATTTGGCCTCAAAGTGGGAAGAAACCGGTCTGAAGAAGTGTTCCCACCTGAAACGATACCCTTCCTTTTCCTCCAGAGATGCTGCCTGACCTGCTGAGTTACTCCGGCACACTGTGTTTATCTTGGGTATAAACCAGCATCTGCAGTTCCTTTCTATGCACTCCGTATGATTTTAGTTTGACAGAGATTCAGACTAATCAGGTGTCCCTTTAAAAATCAATTATCAAAACAATTTTGGGGCTTCCTTTGACATCTGTTTGTGTGTTTGTTTTTTTCCCTTGAACAATGTTTGGAGTTTTGTAGAGTGACATATCTGTATTAACAGACATGCAGCTGTAACCCAATTTTTATCCTGGGTAGAAGTCTGAGCTCCAGTTACCACATTCGGATCAGTAAATCTTCAAACCTTTCTGTACGATGACAACATTTGCACAACTGCACAGGAAAATAAAGAGAAAAGCAAATAAAGCCAGAGATCATAAGAATCTTTTGCGACTGCTTGTTCGAGAAGACTGCGGAAGTCTCTTGCTAAGCAAGCTCCATGGTATTGACATTTACTTCTTTAATGAGATCAGCAGGATTGTGCTCTTGTGTATTTTCCTTCACACTACATGAGTCGATGTTTGCAGCAGTGATTTATGACTTGTACATGTCACAGTGAGATTCATTCCACAGTGATCACAGCACATGACGCCAGCTGCCAGGCATTGCCTCTTCCTGCGTTACCTGGCTTAATACCATGTGATTACTACTCATCCACTCTGAGGAGGGCAGGCATCAATAGAGCTTTGTCACCTGATGGGCAACTAAAAAAAAAAACACAAATGGAAAAATAATAAAGCCATCAAATACCATCACAAGTTGCAACTCTTTTCTCCTTCTCACACCTTTTGTCTATTCATCACTGGTCTTCGTCCAACCATCTGCCTATGAACCTCTCCCCCCCCCCCTCCCCCCTCACCTGTGGCCACTTGTCACTTGCCATGGTTTGTCCTCCCACTCTTCTCTTTCAACTTTCTCTCCTCACATGTTAATTAGTCTGAGGAAGTGTATAGGAAGGACCTGCAGATGCTGGTCTACACCGAAGATAGACACAGAATGCTGGCTGTTACTCAGTGGGATGCTGCCTGCCTCACTGAGTTACTCCAACATTTTGTGTTTATCTTCAGTCTGAAGAAGGATCCCAACCCAAAACGTCAGCTGTCCATTTTCTCCAGAAGTTCTCCAGAGGTTAGAGCATATGGTATTGGAGGTAGGGTGTTAACATGGATAGAAAATTGGTTGGCAGACCGGAAGCAAAGAGTAGGAGTGAACGGGTCCTTTGTGAATGGCAGGCCGTGGCGAGTGGAGTGCCGCAAGGCTCGGTGTTGGGGCCGCAACTGTTTACCATATATATTAATGATTTGGAAGAGAGAATTAGAAGCAACACTAGCAAGTTTGTGGATGACACAAAGCTGGGTGGCATTGTGAACTGTGGAGAGGATGTTAGGAGGTTGCAGGATTACCTGGACAGGTTGAGTGAGTGGGCAGATGTGTGGCAGGTGCAGTATAATATAGATAAATGTGAGGTTATCCACTTTGGCGGCAAAAACAAGGGGGCAGATAATTATCTCAATGGGGTTAGGTTAGGTAAGGGGGAGGTGCAGCGAGACCTGGGCGTCCTTGTACGCTGGTCACTGAAAGTTGGCTTACAGGTACAGCAGGCAGTGAAGAAAGCTAATGGAATGTTGGCCTTCATAATAAGAGGATTTCAGTATCGGAGTAAAAAGGTTCTTCTGCAGTTGTATAGGACTCTGGTGAGACCACATCTGGAGTATTGTGTACAGCTTTGGTCTCCTAATTTGAGGAAGGACATCCTTGTGATTGAGACAGTGCAGCGTAGGTTCACAAGATTGATCCCTGGGATGGCGGGATTGTCATATGAGGAAAGATTGAAAAGACTAGGCTTGTATTCACCGGAGTTCAGAAGGATGAGGAGGGATCTTATAGAAACATATAAAATTATAAAAGGACTGGACAAGCTAGAGGCAGGAAAAATGTCCCCAATGTGGGGCGAGTCCAGAACCAGGGGCCACAGTCTTAGAATAAAGGGGAGGTCATTTAAGACTGAGGTGAGAAAAAACTTTTTCACCCAGAGAGTTGTAAATTTATGGAATTCCCTGCCACAGAGGGCAGTGGAGGCCAAGTCACTGGATGGATTTAAGAGAAAGTTAGATAGAGCTCTAGGGGCTAGTGGAGTCAAGGGATATGGGGAGAAGGCAGGCACGGGTTATTGATAGGGGACGATCAGCCACGATCACAATGAATGGCGGTGCTGGCTCAAAGGGCCGAATGGCCTCCTCCTGCACCTGTTTTCTATGTTTCTATGTTCTGCCTGACTTGCTGCATAACTGAAGCACTTTTTGTCCTATTTTATAAACCAGCATCTGCAGTTCTTTGTTTCTTGTATATTTTTGTGGCTGGTTTGCAGAATTTACGTGAAATACATGGGCCAGAATAAATTATTGACACTGATTTGTATTGTTATGGTTTCATTGCTTACACTCTGATCTCTGTCCTCAGTTTACTATTATAGTTCTAGCCGCAAGATAAACACCAATTTAATGAACACCAATTTAATTTTCACAATAAATGTAATATTAGACCAACAATTTAAGATGCAAGGGGGAAACGAAGCCTTTGGCAATAGAAAATAGACAATAGGTGCAGGAGTAGGCCATTCGGCCCTTCAAGCCAGCACCGCCACTCAATGTGATCATGGCTGTTCATCCCCAATCAGTACCCCGTTCCTGCCTTCTCCCCATATCCCCCGACTCCGCTATCTTTAAGAGATTTGTTGATTGTTTTCATGACATTTTTTTTGTGTGTGATACATTTTGATTCATCCTCACTAAAATATGCCCAAATGGATTAAAGTCCATAAAATGATTACCTGAACGTCGTTTGATGTGGAATAAATTCCATTGTGAACATTGAATGCAATGCAACAGGTTGGAAGAGCAGATAGAAAGCATTTTATCAGGATGCATCACAGGTTGGTTTAGGAACAGCTCCATCCAGGACTGCACAAAATTGCAGCGAATTGTGAATCCTTTCCATTGACTCAATTTTGGCTGATTGGATAGCATGCAACAAAAGCTTTTCACTGTACCTCAGTACACATGACAATAAAGTAAACTATAAAGAAAATGGTGAAGGGATAGACGTTGCATGTCTTGTGGATGCATTGCAAAGTGGAGTGAAAAACCGTGTAGTTGATGGATCAGCAGATTGAGAAAAAAATATTGATCAAATTTCTGTACTTCACTTTGTTCAGATTGCTGAAGAGATTCTCCAAATTTATATCTATAACCATATTTATGCGATTATTTTAAATATATTGACAACTATTATTTCAACGAGAGAGAGAGAGAGAGAGAGAGAGAGAGAGAGAGAGAGAGAGAGAGAGAGAGAGAGAGAGAGAGAGAGAGAGAGAGAGAGAGAGAGAGAGAGAGACTGTTCAACTTGTGAGATTTGCAGTTGGTTATTGGCGTAGGGGTAATCTGATGTAGACTCCAATATGTGAGTGCTGCCACTGGGGTTAATTGCTTGACCTGGAAGCAATTGGCTGGTCATTTGAACAAATAAAAGTGTTAGGAAGCCTGAACTATAACCCAAATATAAAAGCATTTCATTTATAATGTGTGCATCAATATGGAGGCTCTTTCTAATGTGGTTACATTCACCAATCATTGAGGAATAATAAATTATCTGGAGCCAAGAGTCATGAAGAGGACATTTGAAAGTTCATAAGGGTATTAAAGACCAAGCCATTGCATTCAAATCCTTTTCTTTATTGAAGGCAGAATGTTCATAGAGTCATCGAACTGTACAGCACGAAACAGGCCCTTCAGGCTAGTCCCATTTTGCTGCATTTAGTCCATTTCTCTCTAAGCTATTCCTAGCCACATCTAACCAATGTGTTCTAAAAGTCGTAATGGTATCTGTGTATCATGTTGCTAATGAATTCATTGCCTATCTGAGAGGTTGCCTCACTGCACACTCGGACCAGGAAGCTACAGTCGAGGCACGGTGGCACAGTGGTAGAGTTGCTGCCTTACAGCGCCAGTGACCCGGGTTCGATCCTGACTACGGGTGCTTGTCTGTACGGAGTCTGTACGTTCTCCCCGTGACCTGCATTGGTTTTCTCCAGGATCTCCGTTTTCCTCCCATACTCCAAAGACATGCTGGTTAATAGATTAATTGGCTAGGTATCATTGTAAATTGTCCCTAGTGTGTGATGGTGTAGGTAAGCGGGGATCGCTGGTTGGCATCGACTCGGTGGGGCGAAGTGCCTGTTTCCACGCTGTATCTCTGAACTAGACTAAATTAAAAGTAGAGACCAAACACAATTTCCACCATGTTGCATGTATGAGTCAAGGGCAAACTCGTCAGAGGTCGTGAATTAGGTCGTGAAAGTGGGACAGGTCCTTTAGAAGGAAAGGAAAACAGAGTTATGTGACATATATAATAGCAGGTTCTGGATTTATAATTACTTGTACAACTCTGCCAGGGGTCAACGCAAAATAAGGCGCAACTGAATTATCTTGAGAGTATTTTGCAAATTATATTTGTCTTGGAAAATTGTAGTTCCACATATGTGGGGTATCTATTGCTATGTTTCCATAACCCTAAAGCAAAACAGTAGAGTGGTGAGTGAAGGAGATCTGGTAAAGGTTCACAGTTGGGATGGTAGGAGAACATGAGGCAGGATGGGTTGGAATTTATGTAGGGATGAACATCACTTGCTATATTTTTTATGCAGCAAATGTATTCCTGGTCGGATGAGTAGTACTGAAAGTACTATTGATGCTTAGGATACATGGACAATCCTATCATCCACCACTGGGATGATAGGAGAGCTTGTTTTCTTTCGTTTTTCTACCTGGACTCACTTGGAGTTTGTATTGTTTTTTGAACAGATTGAAAAATACAGCATATAAACAGGCCCGTCGGCCCACATAGTCCACGCCAACTACTGATCACCCGTTCCAACTAGTTTCTATGTTATTCCACTTTCGTACCCATTCTCTGCACACTAGGGTTAATTACGGAGGCCGATTAACCTACAAACCTGCATGTCTTTGTGATGTTGGGAAGTCAGAGCACCTGGGGGAATTGTACATTGTGGCAAGGTGAACGTGCCATCTCCACACGAACAGGATCAAACCCGGGTCTCTGTATTTGGGTTATATTCATAATCTGATCTAAATTGAATATTTCCATCTACACAATGGAATACTATGAAGGTCATTTACATTCCTTCTCAATCTTCTGTCTCTGCTTCACCAGCAAAGGCTTGCCCTTGTTGGCTGAGAAAGGAGTGTTGAACACTCTTCATGATTATGCTTTAATACAAGTTAGTAATTGGCTATGAAGTTAAAGGTGTACTTTGGTAACCATATAACCATATAACCATATAACAATTACAGCACGGAAACAGGCCCTCTCGGCCCTTCCAGTCCGTGCCGACCATTTGTTTTCCCCTATTCCCATCTACCTGCACTCAGACCATACCCCTCCATTCCCTTCACGTCCATATACCTATCCACTTTTCTTTTAAATGTTAAAATCGATCCTGCCTCCACCACTTCTGCTGGAAGCTCATTCCACACAGCCACCACCCTCTGAGTAAAAAAGTTCCCCCTCACGTTACCCCTAAACTTCTGTCCCTTAATTCTCATGTCGGGGCTTGGGTATGGGGCTTGAATCCATTTTAGGGCAGGCAGTGCAAGAATGGCAACTTTCTTTCCTGAGAAAGATATCAGAGAACCAGTACTGATAACAATCCAGATGTTTCACACTTGGTTTTACTATTTAAGGATGTTCATTTCAAATTCAAGTGAGTTTATTGTCATGTGTTCCTGATACGACAATGAAATTCTTGCTTTGTTTCAGCACACAGAACATAGTAGGCATTTACTATATGTGTCCATATATCATTATATAAATACATACACACACGAATAAATAAACTGAAAAAGTGCAAATAACAGATAATGGGTTATTAATGATCAGAGTTTTGTCTGAGCCAAGTTTAATAGCCTGATGGCTGTGGGGAAGTAGCTATTCCTGAACCTGGTCGTTGCAGTCTTCAGGCTCCTGTACCTTCTACCTGAAGGTAGCAGGGAGATGAGTGTGTGGCCAGGATGGTGTGGGTCCTTGATGATGCTGCCAGCCTTTTTGAGGCAGCGACTGCGATAAATCCCCTCGATGGAAGGAAGGTCAGAGCCGATGATGGACTGAGCAGTGTTTACTACTTTTCTAAGTCATTTCCTCTCCAGGGCGCTCAAGTTGCCGAAGCAAGCCACGATGCAACCGGTCAGCAAGCTCTCTACTGTGCACCTGTAGAAGTTAGAGAGAGTCCTCCTTGACAAACCAACTCTCCGTAATCTTCTCAGGAAGTAGAGGCGCTGATGTGCTTTCTTGATAATTGCATTAGTGTTCTTGGACCAGGAAAGATCCTCAGAGATGTGCACGCCTAGGAATTTGAAGCTCTTGACCCTTTCAACCATCAACCCGTTGATATAAACGGGACTGTGGGTCCCCACCCTACTCCTTCCAGTCCACAATCAGTTCATTGGTTTTGCTGGTGTTGAGGGCCAGGTTATTGTGCTGGCACCATATGGACAGTTGCTCGATCTCTCTTCTCTACTCTGACCCATTCCCATCAGTGATACGTCCCACAACAGCGGTGTTGTCAGCGAACTTCGGAGTTCGCACTGTGACTGGCTGTGCAGTCATGAGTATAGAGTGAGTATAGCAGGGGGCTGAGCATGCAGCCTTGAGGTGCTCCCATGCTGATTGTTATCGAGGCTGACACATTCCCACCAATACAAACGGACTGTAGTCTGTGAATTAGGAAGTCGAGGATCCAATTGCAGAGGGATGTGCAGAGGGATTTCAGATCTTGTTTCTGAATTATTCAAAATCAAGTCAAGAAACAAGTCAAGAGTATTTTATTGTCATATGTCCCAATATAGAACAATGAAATTCTTACTTGCAGCAGCACAACAGATGTGTAAATGTGGTATTCTGTAAATCCCCGGCATTGTGATGGTGGCATTTGAATTTGTTCTCATGGATTTTTCGCTGTTCTTGTTTGAGGTATGTGTGTGTGTTTCTTTGTGTGTGTGTGTGTGTGTCTTTTTGTATGTGCGATTTTGCATGTACACTTTTGTGTGTGTGTCGTATTTTGTGTGTGCGTGTGCGTGTGTGAGAGAGTGAGATTGTGTGTGCTTGTTTGTGTGTGTGTGTGTGATTTATTCAAAAAACCTCAAGGACACCTATCCTCAAAATACCCTCCAGATGTGCATTGTGGAAACTCTGGCTTTGTTGGCTTCAGATTCCATACAATCATTGCATTCCCTTTGGGGAAGTGGAAGGTCCTGAGTGAACACAGCCCGTGGTGGAAAGGGTCTGTGACAATGTCAATACACCTTCAAGCTGTCATGCATTTTGAGCACAAACACCTAACTTTGCGCTTCAGTGAGAAAACAATTCCAATGATAATAAGATTTTCAAGATTAAAAAGCAAACACTGCATATTGATTGCGATGATTTGTCATAATTCAGTGTTCTGTTGACAACATACATTAAAACATATCTAACATCTTTCTTTCTGTTTTTCTCTTATGATTTTTCAGAATTCAGTGTTCCGTTGACAAAATGCATTAAAACATATCTAAAATATTTCTGTTACCCGTCCAGTTTTACAAGGGAAGAAATTTTAAACAGTGCTAAAGCTACGCTATGCCTGAATGTATGCTGTAGACCGGAACAAACATAAATAATGGGGAATGCCATTTATTGAATGGAAAAGCATCCAAACAACGCACTATCATTAGTCTGCACTTGACACCCACAATCCCACGAGGGGGAGGGGGAACAAGTTCCAGCTTTTTGAATTCTGCCCCCATCTGTCTCATGTCACCGATCAGGTTAATAGTCTGAAGAAAAAGCTATCTTGTCGTTGTAAACTAAACTTTCATCTTGACTAGATCCCATTTGCAACTCGATGTCAAGTAGGCAGATAGGAAATAAACACTTTAATGATCCATTCAATTTATCTTATGGACCAGCTGCTGCCAGTTACTGATGCTGGACTGACTGACAGCCAGTACTTTCTAGTTAAATACACATCAAATGCTGCCACTTTGTTCAGGAGCCACAAAAGGGTGATGTTTGCCATTCCAGAGGGTTTGAGCTTTATTTTGCCCTGTGTTAATACCAGAGCCAGATTGTAAAATAAAGATGGTTGCGCCATGTTCCAATCTTCTTTGTAAAGTTGTATCAAAGGAAGAAATGGTTCAATGGTGCTTTAATGCCATGTGTGCATTGCACAGTGACGTGCTTTTTGCATGGATCACACAAGCACGAGCCGCTATATTGGAGTCATAGAGTGATACAGCGTGGAAACAGGCCCTTCAGCCCAGCTTGTCCACTAGTCGCACCTGCCTGCATTTGGCCCATATCCCTCCAAACCAGTCCTATCCATGTACCTGCCTAACTGCTTCTTAAACGTTGGGATAGTCCTTGCCTCAACTACCTCCTCTGACAGCTTGTTCCATACACCCACCACCCTTTGTGTGAAAATGTTTTGCAGCATTTACAAAAAGTCCAAAGTTGGGTCCACAAGCTCGATGTACAGGAGCGGCTCCTGATCCAGGTAAGCCCCAGGCTGCTAAAGGGCTTCCTCCATCGCCCTAGTGCCAGGGTTCCCAACCTGGGGTACATTTGCCCAGAGGGGGTACATTTCGCTACCCTGAGGATAAATTTGTTGATTCTGGATTTGTACATATTTTTTCTCATTGACTGACTATGTTTGGTTCTGGTATACCGGTATCTGTTCCTCATTAGTTGTTCATAAATAAGTGAAATAACATTGTTATGTGCTATCAAAGTTGCCAGAGGCAAACGGGACGAAAAAGGTTGGGAACCCCTGTCCGAGTGAAATGATGTCCCTCTCCTCCTGCAGCTGTCCTTGAAGGTCTGACCACAGTCAGAACAAACATGGTGGACCAATGGGAATTCTTGTGCTTCTGTTAGACTGTTGCCTGATCTAGAGGTGATTACTAACATCATTGTCTTTCCAATAGAGTTACCTTCTGCAAATCTTTAGAAGCCATTTTCTAGCAAAGCAGTAACTCATTTAGAAATTGCGATGCACTGATTCTGCATAGCTCACTCCTTTGAATTTTGAACCTCATTGAGATGTTTAGCACATTAAGTCTATTCTCCAAGCAAGTAAATTAATCAATTTACCAACCATTTTTCATAAATCTTGCATCCTATCACCCTTGCGGGTCCTCAATAATAACAGCCATGCCAGAATAGATTCAAGAAGAGTCAGTTTAAAATGTCTATATGAAACCTCCCCCCCAACTGCACGTTTTCATCTATCCATTCATACATTCATCACTGGGTTTTCCTAATAATTTTGTAAATATTGAATCACTAAAGGGCCTGTCCCACTTAGGCGACTTCTTTGGCACGTGCAGGAGAATCTGCGCTCGCCACAAAGTCGCCACATGGTCACCACATGGTCGCATGTGGTCTCCTTCATGGTCGGGAGGAGTTCCCGCATTCTGGGAGCTAGTTGCGACGTTAGTATGGTCGGCAAAGATTTTTCAACATGTTGAAAATTTTTCTGCGACCATAAATTGGTCACAATGGCGAAAATCAATACTTTTTTAGTCATAGGTCAAGTCGTAGTGGGGTCGCCTTGTTATCGTAGGTAATCGTAGGTAGTCGTGAGAGTCGTAGGTAGTCTTAGTTAATCGCCTTTGCTGACCGGTCATTTTCATTGGCTTATTGCAAAAAAAAAGGTATGTAAACAGCAGCACGTGATGCGCTGTCATTGCGCAATTTTTCTTTCAGTGAATCAGACGGTGTGAGACATGGTTCCTAGGAGAAGGCTTCAGCGCAGGGGCAGAGCACAACCCGCAACATCACCCACCAGGCTGTTATCAACATTTGTTTGTTTATAAGACTTTGGTATGTTTCATTACCAATATAGGAAATCCCTGACTTTTTAACCTCAAATTGATGAATGAATATAATTATTTTTCATAGTAGTCCCTCATGTCATCACTTATATCTGTTATTTCATTTCTCATATATTTTGATCATTGAAACACACACAAATGCAAGGAAGGAATGCACTGTGTTTAAAGTTTGACTTTTCACATTTATTTTGATGAAGAAAACAGACACAAGCACTTCAAATGCACTGAATTTAAAAGGATTCTATATTTATACATCTCGCTAAATGTAACACTAAAACAAGCAATACACTGAATTTAAAAGAACATGTTTGAAAAATCGAATGCAATTTTTTTAGGTGATGTTATGACTATAAGCCAGTTGTAGCTTGTCGTAGCTTGTCGTAGCTTGCTTTCTGTGATTGTGGGTGTAGTCATCTGTAAGTCGAAGGTGGTCGTCTTCAGTCCCCACTATTGGGTTGCCAATTGTCACGAGTGCATCGGCGATTAAGTCGTAGATAGTTGTAGCATGTCCTACATAGTCGTAGGATGTCTTCTACATAGTCGTAGGATGTATGTCGTAGGATGCGTTTGATACATTCACTTTTTCGGCATTTCAACAAGACTATGACAGTCGCTTGCACTCGCAAAAGAAATCGCCTAAGTGGGACGGTCTTCTGTAATGAACCATTTTTACCAGTGAGAGCAGTGTTTCTCCCCAGAGTTAACATTGTATTACATTAGTTCAAGAAATCCAGGCTCTGAAGAATTTTCAAGATATCCTTTGTACAGAAGAATTTAAATGTTATATTAGCCCAGCTCACAAGGGCATAAGGGCTGCACGATGGCACAGGGGTAGAGTTGCTGCCTTACAGGGGTAGACCCGGGTTCGATACCGACTACGGGTCTGTAAGGTGTTTGTATGTGCTTCCCGTAACTGCATGGGTTTTCTCTGAGAGCTTCGGTTTCCTCCCACACTCCAGACGCACAGGTTTGTAGGTTAATTGGCTTGGCGTAAGTGCAAATTGTCCCTAGTGTGTGTAGGATAGTGCTAATATGTGGGGATCACTGGTCGGTGTGGACTCGGTGGGCTGAAGTGCCTGTTTCCGTGCTATATCTCTAAACTAAATTAAACTAAAATTAGCTGCTTGTTACCTCGGACACCTCACTGGCTCGCCACTCTGCACTGGACTGCATGGACTATGAAAACACATACGTTAGGCTGTTGTTCAAAGATTACTCCTCTGCAACTGGATTCTCAACTTCATCAAAAGGCCACAATCTGTACAAATTGGCAGCAACACTTTCTCCTCAACAACCATCAATAACTGCGTGTTTAAGAAATAGCTTAAAATAAGAAATAGAAATAAGAAATAACTGCAGATGCTGGAAAAATCAAAAATGCTGGAGAAACTCAGCGGGTGAGGCAGCATCTATGGAGAGAAGGAATAGGCGACGTTTTGGGTCGAGACCCTTCTTTAGACTGATGTAGCATCTATGGAGAGAAGGAATAGTCCGACGTTTCGGGTGGAAACCCTTCTTCAGATGAGTCTCACACGCTGAGTCTCTCCAGCATTTTTGTCTACCATCAACACTGTGTGCTCACCCACCTCCTCTACTTTAAATCTCTGCCCTGTCGTTCCAGACTTCTTCTTGTTGGAAATAGTCAGCAAGGTTTGTTTCAAGAAGCTGTAGTATTAAGTTCATTTTCTGTAGTGAGTTGTGACCTAGATTGTACTGCCAGAAGGGGTGGGGATTTCAATAGTAACTTATTAAAGGTGCATTGAATAACTAATGTTAATAATAACTCGCTAAAAGGGGATAGAATAACTGTGTACTTGAAAATGAAGCATTTGTAAGACCTGACCTATATGGACAATAGACTAAGGAGACTGCAGATGCTGGGAATAAATCAAAACAAAAAATGAAATGCTGGAAGAACAGCATCTATGGAGACAAAAGGTGTAAGTTGACATTTCTGCCGCGTTATTCCAGTGCTCTTGCTCTTTCTTCGCATGACCGATTTGGGAAAGTCTTTTGAAGAGAGTACATCTTGCAAGCTGTAAGATTGCCACTGTTGCTCTAGTGTAGGCCAGACACTTTCTGTACTTATTTTCTGTCAGGCTGATAAATCTAACCATAATTTTGGACATTTCCTTCCATTCTCCATGTCAAGTTTATTATAATGTATCACTCTCTTTATCTAATATGGTAATGACATAAAGGTTTATACATTTTAATGACAATGGTTGTGCATATTTAGTTTATTCAGCAAAGAGCTTGGGCGATACTGTGGCGCAGCAGTGGAGTTGCTGCCTTACAATGCCAGAGATCCGGGTTCGATCCTGACTATGGATGCTGTCTGTGCGGAGTTTTACGTTCTCCCTGTGACAGCGTGGGTTTTCTGGGACTGAGGCTGGGTTTCTCTGGGTTCTCCTGTTTCCTCCTACACTCCAAAGATGTACAAGTTTGTTGGTTAATTGGCTTTGGTAAAAATTGTAAATAGTCTATAGTCTGTAGGATAGTGTTAGTGTATGGGGTGATCGCTGGTCGACGCAGACTCTGTGGGCTAAAGTGCCTGTTTCCACACTGTATCTCTAAAGTTTAAAGGCTAAAGTAAAGCCCATTTGATGTTAAAATTTGAAGTTAATAATAAATCCAAAGATTATATATTCAAGAAAAGCAACCATTGATGCCAGTGATTGTCAAAGAATGATAAGTTTGCTCATTTGTGAATATTAATTGCCTAATACAATGATATTTGCACAAACAATATTGAGAATGCTTTGGTCTATTTGAAATCGAATCCATTAGAAGTCTAGCTATCGGATTTGTATTACACCAGCACTACGATACACAATAGGGGCGATTTAAAATCTTTACCGAATTAACCTACAAACCTGTACGTCTTTGGAATGTGGGGAGGAATCCGGAGCACCCGGGGAAAACCCATGCAGACAGCACCCGTAGTCTGGATCGAACCCGGGCCTCGGGCGCTGTGAGGCAGCAACTCTACCGCTACGCCACCATGTTGCCCTATTGACTAAGTGACAATAAAAGTGCTAAAATATGCACCAATCTACAACTATGATCTTCAATCTACACCCATAAAAAAACCCAATTAAACTCCAATTGCCCTCATTCTGTGTTTACCTAACTGCAATTAGTCTGTGTGGCCTTACAGAAGCACAGATTCAACTCAGCAGCAGAAACATAAATGCAGTGGATTATATAATATGCTGTCATTTTTGAGCGGTACCTCATCTGTCAACATGAACAATGAAGTTCTGTTAATATATTAAAATGGCCTTTGTTGGCAACTAAACACGCAAAATCTGTTTGGACAGTTTAAATCTGTTTATCAGATCATTTGTCACTGACAGAATTTGTATAGTTCACTTTATGTTCCAGTAAAAAAAACATGTTATTTTCTCCCTTTCATTTCTTTACAAATGGCCTGGTTGTGGTTATAGCAAATATTGGTTTCCTTTTGATGCTTATCACTTAAATATGAATCAAAACATAGAAAATCGAAAATAACTTTACAACACAGGAACAGGCCTTTCAGCCCAAAATGACTGTGCCCAACCCAAAACGTCACCCATCCTTATACTCTAGAGATGCTGCTTGACCCGCTGAGTTACTCCAGTAGTTTGTGTCTATTTTTGCTAAATTAAACTAATCCCTTCTGCTTCACATGATCCACAACCCTCCATTTGCAGCATATTCATTGCTTATCTAAAAGCTTCTGAATCCCAACTTCGTATCAGCTTCCATCACCATCCCTGGCAGCACATTCCAGGCACCTACCATTCTGTGTAAAAAAATAAAACCCTGAGTGCACATCTCCTTTAAATTTTGCTCCCTTTCACCGTAAAGCTATGGCTTCTAGTATTTGACATTTCCACCTTGGGGATAAAGGTTCTGTCTGTGATGCCTGTCTATTGCTTCTCATAATTTTATAAACTTCTATTATGTCTCGCCTCAGCCTCTGGCACTCCTGCAAAAACAATTCAAGTTTGTCCAACATTTCCTTATAGTCAATACACTCCAATCCAGGCAGCATTCTGTCAGCCTCTTTTGCACTCTCTCCAAATCCTCGACATCCTTCCTGTAATGGGATGGCCAGAATTGCACTCAAGACAGCAAATGCTTCCTCCTGACTGTTACAAATCAATACCCTAAATGATGAAGACAAGCATATCTAGGGGTGACACGGTGGGCCAGCGGTAGAGCTACTGCCTTACGGCGCCAGAGACCCGGGTTCGATCCTGACAACAGGTGCTGCCTGTGCGGAATTTGTACGTTCTCCCCGTGACCTGCGTGGGTTTTCTCCGAGATCTTCGACTTCCACCTACACGCCAAAGATGTACAGGTTTGTAGGTTAATTGGCTTTGTATTGGTAAATGTATAAATGTAAAATTGTCTTTAGTGTGTGTAAGGTAGTGTTAATGTATGGGAATCGCTTGTCGGTGTGAACTTGGTGGGCCGAAGGGCCTGTTTCCATCCTGTATCTCTAAACTAAACTAAAATATCATACACTTTTTTTTAATCACTCTATCTTCCTGTGTTGCAACTTTCGGGGAACTATGAACTTGAACCCCAAGATCCCTCTGATGCACAAAATTGTCTTATTATCAACTGTATGTTTTCATCTTGTACCTTTGACTACCCAATATGCAACTTGCTAGATGCAGGATAAATGTTCCTGATGTTGGGGGAATCCAGAACCAGGGGTCAGAGTTTAAGAATAAGGGATAGGCCATTTAGGACTGAGTTGAGGGAAAATGTCATCACCCAGAGAGGACGCTACCTGTAAACATCGGGGAGACCTTCATGGACTCCGGAACCGAGGCCAACGGGCAGGATCACCCAGCAGCAACGGAGCTGGAGGTGCCGACTGTAAGGGAATCCCCGATCGCAGGAGAATCCCCGACCTCGCGGAGACTCGCAAGTACTGTACCTGTAAACACCGAGGTCATCATGGAGTATGGAAACGTGGTCGTCGGTCAGGACTACAAGTAAGACTGAAGCGCAGGGGTCTTCGGCCCCCTCTCCCTACCATCCTACTAGCTAACGTACAGTCACTAGAAAACAAAGTGGAAGACTTAAGGGCAAGGCTGATTTACCAAAGGGAGCTGATGGAATGTTCTGTGTTCTGTTTCACAGACACATGGCTCACCCCCAGCTCCCCAGACACAGCGGTCCAGCCTGAAGGTTTCTCCATCCACCGTATGGACTGTACCCAGGCATCTTGGAAAGGAAGAGGAGAGGGCGTCTGCTTTATGGTCAACTCTGCGTGGTGCTCAGACGTGGCAGTTCTATCTAATTCCTGCTCTCAGCACCTAGAACACCTGGTGGTGAGGTGCCGTCCCTTCTACGTACTGAGGGAATTCACCTCCATCATCCTGACTGCGGTCTACATCCCACCCCAGGCAGGCGTCCGTCTGGCACTGGAGCAGCTGCACGCCATGGTCATCAAGCACCAGACGGCTTACCCCGAGGCATTAACCACCATAGCCGGGGACTTCAACAAAGCCAACCTTAAGAAATTGCTCCCTAACTTCCACCAACATGTCTCCTGCAGCAACAGAGGATCAAACACCCTCGAACACTGCTACACGATCAGCATAGATGCCTATTGCTCTATCCCTCGCCCTCACTTCGGTAAGTCTGACCATACTGCTTCTTCCTGCCTACAGGCAGCAATTGAAGAGAGCACCCCCAGAGGTGAGGACTGTACAGAGCTGGTCGGGGGAAGGGGGAGTTGATTTGCGCCATGATCAACCTCTCAAAGCACTTCATCACCACAGACATTAGTGCCACTGGTCGATAGTCATTGAGGCACGTCACCTTGCTCTTCTTGGTCACCGGTATTATTGATGCCCTTTTAAAGCAGGTGGGAACCTCAGACAAGAAATGATAGGTTGAAAATGTCCGTAAAAAACTCCAGCCAGTTGGTCCGCACAGGTTTTTAGAACACGACTTGGTATACCATCAGGTCCAAGCGCATTCCGAGGGTTCACCCCCTGAAGGATCTTCTGACGCCGGCCTCTGTGACTGTGACTGAAATACCATCACGGCGAATGGGGGCTCGGGAAGGCACATCTCCCTATCAAAGCATGCATTGAATGCATTGAGCTTGTCAGGGAGTGATGCTTTGCTGACATTTGAGCTGCCTTCTGATTTCGCCTTTTAGGAGGTGATGGCATTCAAGCCCCGCCACAGTTGCCGAACATCCGTCTCATCCTCCAGCTTGGAGCAGAAGTCCCTTTTGGCCTTTTTGATGGCCTTACCAAGGTCATATCTGGACTTCTTGTAGAACTTTATATCTCCAGACCTGAATGCCCGGGATCTGATCTTCAGAAGAATGCGGATCTCATGCTTCATCCAAGGCTTCTGGTTAGGAAACGCTCTGAAGTTTTTGTTGGGATGCAGTCCTCCGCACATTTCTTCAGATGAAGGGTTTTGGCCCAAAACGTTGCCTATTTCCTTCACTCCGTAGATGCTGCCGCACCCGTTGAGTTTCTCCAGCATTTTTGTCTACCTCAGGTTTAGGAACAGCTACTTCCCCACAGCCATCAGGCTATTAAACACGCCATCAAACAAACTCTGAACAATAACACCCTATTGTACTTTATCTGTTTATTTATTGTGTATAGGGAGAACACTGATGTGCCTTCCCGAGCCCCCATTCGCCGTGATGGTATTTCAGTCACAGTCACAGAGACGTGCAGACCTGGCAGCTGCGGCTCACCTGCAGTCCGTCTTTTTTTTTCTTTTCTTTTTGTTTTCTTGTGTCTGTTTCAGTTAAATTTTAGTTTATTAGGCTGTGTACGTGGGTGGGGGGGGGGGGGGGGGGGTGGGAGGGTGGGAGAAACAAGGTTTTAGTCTCTCCCTTCGGGGGGATGCAACTTTTCTTGTCGTGTCCCCCGTCACCGTTTCCGTCTGTGCTGAGGCCTAATGGCGGAGCTGGCAGCCTCGGAGCTGTGGCGGCGTTCCAGCATTCCAGCGGCAGTGGCGGCCCGGCTTCAGAGCTGTGGCGGTGTTCCGGTGGTGACCCGGCTTCAGAGCTGTGGTGTTCCAGCGTTCCAGCTGTGGCGTTCCAGCGGCGACTCGGCTTCAGATCTGTGGCGGCGTTCCAGCGGCAGCGACGGACCTGGCTTCAGAGCTGTGGGTGCGGCGTTCCGGCACCGGGCCCGGCTTCAGAGCTGTGGCGTTCCAGCGTTCCAGCGGCGACCCGGCTTCAGAGCTGTGGGTGTGGCGTTCCAGCGTTCCAGCGTTCCGGCACCGGACCCGGCTTCAGAGCTGTGGCGGGGTTCCAGCGTTGACGACGGCGGTGGCGGTGGTGGCAGCCCGGCTTCGGAGGCTCGACCACGGGCCTAGTGGACGGCAACATCAGAGGCCTGGATTCAGCGCAGAGGGAGAACGAGGAGGGAAGAAGACAAAGACTTTAAGCCTTCCATCACAGTGAGGAGGTGCCTGGTGAACTCACTGTGGGGGATGTTAAATATGTGTTTATTGCGTGTTTTGTTTTTTATTATATGTATGACTGCAAGGCAACAAAATTTCATTCAGACCGAAAGGTCTGAATGACAATAAAGGATACTTTGACTTTTGACTTTTGATATGGTCTATGATATATAGACACACTGAACTTTTATCTCCTGTTCTGTATTATGTTTACATATTATGTTGTGCTGCAGCAAGCAAGAATTTAATTGTCCTATCTTGGACACATGACAATAAAACTCTCTTGACTCTTGACTTGAGTTGCGAATCTGTGGAATTCTCTGCCACAGAAGGCAGTGGAGGCCAATGCACTGATGTTTTCAAGAGAGAGTTAGATTTAGGACTTAGGGCTAATGGAATCAAGGGATATGTGGAAAAATCAGGAACGGGGTCCTGATTTTGGATGATCAGCCATGATCATATTGAATGGCGGTGCTGGCTCGAAGGGCTGAATGGCCTACTCCTGCACCTATTTTCGATGTTGTTATGTTTCTATGAAATTCCATCTTCTATTTTTCTACCCATATCTGCAAATGATCTGTATCCTGGTGTATCCTTTGACAACCTTTTTCATTGTCCACAAGTCCATTCCATTGTGTCGTCTACAACATTATGAACCAAGTCACTTACGTTTTCGTCCAAGTCGTATCACAAACAATAGAGGGCCCAGCACTGATCCATGTGGAACGCCACTGTTCACAAACCTCATGCCAGAAAAAAAATACACCTTTCCACCATTATCCTCTGTTATCTATGGGTAAGCCGATTCACAATCCAAACTACCAAGTCCACATGTATCCCATGCATTTTGATCTTCTGGATCAGCTTACTATGTGCAGATTTATCAAACGCCTGACTAAAATTCACGTAGACAACATCCACTGCTTTACCCTCATGTAACATCTTTGTCACCCCCTCACAATTCTCATTCAAGTTTGTAAGACATGATCTGCTCTCCATAAAGAGAAAGATTGACTGTCTCTACTTAGCCGCTGCTCCTCCAAATGTGAGTAAGTGTTATCCACAAGAACTCTCTCCAATAGCTTCCTTACCACTGATGTGTGACTCACTGGCCTACAATTTCCTAGGTTGTCCTTATTTCCCTCTTAAACGAAGGAAAATGTGGACAACTCTCCAGTCTTGAAGTCGCTGGAGTTTATGGGGTGGGGGAGGGGAAATCTCATTGAAACCTACTGAAAGGCCTAGATAGAGTGGATATGGAGAGGATGTTTCCAGCAGTGGGAGAGTCTAGGACCAGAGGCCACAGACTCAGAATAAAAGGATGTACCGTTAGAATTGAGATGAGGAGGAATTTATTTAGCCAGAGGCTGCTGAATCTATGGAATTCACTGCCACTGACGGCTGTGGAGGCCGTCTTTGGGTATTTTAAAAGCGGAGAATGACAGGGTCTTGATCAGCTAGGGTGTCAAAGGTTACAGAGATATGGCAGGAAGAATGGGGTTGAGAGGGAAGGATAGATCAGCCATGGTTGAATGGCAAAGCAGACTCGATGGGACAGATTCTGTCAGTGCCGACTTATGAAATTGAAAGACAAAAAAGTTTGAATCTATCGAGTGAGACACAGAGTTAGTCATTTCAAGTTAATGACCTTCAACATTCTTAATTTCAGATTTCCAGCAATGACTGTATTTTGTTTTTAGATTTTAAATTATATTTTGTCACTCAACCGCATGCTGTGTAACTCTTTCAGAGAATTATACAATCAATACAATAGATAATTAAGAACATTAGCCTTCAAGCACTTAGCTGATTGATAGAAATGAGAGAACAACATACCACTTTATCTCAGAAGCAAACATTTGTACTTCTGTGTCCTACATTATTCCTGAGCTGCCCACTTTACAGGGTCCCTGGCCTGCCCACATTACTTTAAGAGTCTCAAATCAGAACGGATGGGACCAATTTGCTTTTTATCTTTACAGCTGGATTTCTGAAAAGCTAATAAATTTATTGGGCTACAAAACTATTCCTTCAGCAACAAATTCATCTGGATGCGTGTGGGAGGCAGGTGAAATCATGGAGAATGATAGCATATGGAAACCTCACAAGTAACCATAGTGCCTCTGCTGAGCCGTAATTTATTCCCTGGTTAGATTCATTCAGGATCACACTCTTTTACTCTCTAGCTGTTAAATGTTTACAACTCCACCTCTGCTGTTCCTTCGGAATTCAGCTCCTGTTACTGTCCAAAGAAAACAAGTCTTAAATACACACTGGTTGTCAGCTGCAACCCACGTAACTCATATATTAATCAGTTGTGAACTCAACACACTCTGAAGGTGGTTTCATTATCCTTGACGCGATTGTCTGGCTGACAAAATATCACAATTTAACATTCGGACTCTGGAGAACATATTGCTTCTGAATTATTCTGCTGCCCTTCCCGAAATGACATATTCTGAATGCAAATTCAATTACGGCTGAAGTCATGTAATTCAGGCACACTTGGACAAGCCATTTAATAAATATGGGCGGGAAGGGGCTCAGAGCTTTTGATTTGTAATTAGGGGGATAAGGTCAAGTGTAATGGAATTGTCTACTTCAGATTGGAAAATGGTATTCTGCCTTCAGTTGCAGTGGGGAAAGTCATCAACAGATCGGCATTTATATGACAATTATTTTTGTTGTTCATTAGTTGCCATATGTAGCATGGAACTGCAGATAGACACAAAGTGCTGGAGTAACTCAGCCGGTCAGGCAGCATCTCAGGAGAGAAGGAATGGGTGACGTTTTGGGTTGAGACCCTTCTTCAGATTGAGTGTCGGGGGAAAGGGAAATGAGAGATATGGATGGTGGTGACGAGAGATATAGAACAAACAAATTAAAGGTATGAAAAAAGTAATGATGATAAAGGAAACAGGCCATTATTATCCTTTTGCTAGGTGAGAACAAGAAGCTGGTGCGATGGGTGGCGGAGGGATGGAGAGAGAGGGGTTACTTGAACTTAGAGAAATCATTATTCATACCACTAACTGCAGATGTTAGTTTACACCGAAGATAGATACAAAATGCTGGAGTTACTCAGCGGGACAGGCAGCAGCTCTGGATAGAAGAATGGGTGATGTTTTGGGTTGAGACCCTTCTTCAGACTGGGTGGCGGGGTAAAGTCATGGGAGAGGGAGACACAGAGATATGGAAGGGTAAGGTGTGAAAATGAGAGATCAGAGGGGACGAAGTTCAATGAAAATGTACAATAGATCATTGTTGTCTAGGGGAAGGTGACAACGAAGCATATAAAGATAAAATGTAATCAGGAGGACAGTCAGACTGGTCAGAGAACTATGGATGGACATAGATAGGACTGGCTTTGATTGAGTGAGTGATTCATGCATCCAGTCCACAAACCTGAATAAAAGAATTGCCACAGTACAATAATTGCTTACCCTATCTTTTTGCAATCAGCTAAAGGAAAAGACGGATAACGCATTTATATTTAGGTGTAATTGATTAAGGGTTTCAATTGTAAGTTTGTAATTAAGTTATAGAGAGTATATACATAATGCCTAAGGGACTGGAAAAGAACCAATAGTCAATGAGCCATGGTCTATAATGATCCAAAAAAGACCAATACAGCTTCCCTTCTAAGGCCAAAGCATATTCACCTTACTGAAAGAAATTGCATAACTTTTCAATAATTTATCATGCTGCATTAAAATAATGATTTTAGATATTTAAAACATGAAAGGATGGCACATTTGGATCAGTAACAGTTGATTGAATGACAATACATCCACGCTTCATTGAGCATTTTAATTTTTTTCTGAACTGGAACTATATTTTTATGCTGAAGTACTTTTGTATTAATTTAATTTAGCAGATTTCCCACTTAGTTCAAGTAAGAAGATCAGAATATTCAATTTTACTTAAAATGAAATTTAATTACCAAAGTAATTTCAAAAGATTTGAAAACAATTAAATAATCTTCTAACTAATCAATAAACATCACAAATTAAAGAAGAGGAATTAAAGATCTAGAAATCAATCTATGAGTTTTGGCTGATTTGTAAGGTATGAAAATTTAGGATTGGAAAATTATTAAAGCATCCAAATAATAATGACGGAAGGGTCATTTACTGAAATCAGAGTATCGAAGGACTGTGCAGGAAGGAACTGCAGATGCTGGTTTACACCGAAGAAAGACACAAAATGCTGGAATAACTCAACAGGACAGGCAACATCTCTGGAGAGAAGGAATGGGTGACATTTCAGGTCGAGACCCTTCTTCAGATGAAGGACTGCATGTTTAAGGACTGAATGTTCAGTGTGACTTTGCTTATGATGAACAACTTTTTTACGCCTACACAATCCAATTAAAACATTAATTTAAGAGTCACTTCGGACATACAATCACTTTTGAATGGAATGTGTGGCCTTTTACGAGAATTTTGTACACTGCTTTTGAACCAGCTTCTACACTAGCATCTGAGTTGTGTGAATAATTAGGATTTTAAGGAAATGGGTGCTCTCCAGATATTCTATACTGGTTCTCAATTACATAGAAACATAGAAACATAAAAAATAGGTGCAGGAGTAGGCCATTCAGCCCTTCGAGCCTGCACCGCCATTCAATATGATCATGGCTGATCATCCAACTCAGTATCCTGTACCTGCCTTCTCTCCATACCCCCAATCCCTTTAGCCACAAGGGCCACATCTAAATTCCTCTTAAATATAGCCAATGAACTGGCCTCAACTACCTTCTGTGGCAGAGAATTCCAGAGACTCACCACTCTCTGTGTGAAAAATGTTTTCCTCATCTCGGTCCTAAATGAATTCCCCCTTATCCTTAGACTGTGACTCCTTGTTCTGGACCTCCCCAACATCGGGAACAATCTTCCTGCATCTAGCCTATCCAACCCCTTAAGAATTTTGTAAGTTTCTATAAGATCCCCCCTCAGTCTTTTAAATTCTAGCGAGTACAAGCCAAGTCTATCCAGTCTTTCCTCATATGAAAGTCCTGACATCCCAGGAATCAGTCTGGTGAACCTTCTCTGTACCCCCTCTATGGCAAGAATGTATTTTCTCAGCTTTGGAGACCAAAACTGTACGCAATACTCCAGGTGTGGTCTCACCAAAACCCTGTACAACTGCAGTAGAACCTCCCTGCTCCTATACTCAAATACTTTTGCTATGAATGCTAACATACCATTTGCTTTCTTCACTGCCTGCTGCACCTGCATGCCTACTTTCAATGATTGGTGTACCATGACACCCAGGTCTCGTTGCATCTCCCCTTTTCCTAATTTGCCACCATTCAGATAATAGTCTACCCTCCTGTTTTTGCCACCAAAGTGGATAACCTCACATTTATCCACATTAAACTGCATCTGCCATGCATTTGCCCACCCACCCAGCCTATCCAAGTCAACTTGCAGCCTCCTAGCATCCTCCTCACACTTAACACTAACCACCCAGCTTAGTGTCATCCGCAAACTTGGAGATGTTGCATTCTATTCTATTCTCCTAATCTGAGGAAAGACATTCTTGCCACAGAGGGAGTACAGAGAAGGTTCACCAGACTGATTCCTGGGATGGCAGAACTTCCATATGAAGAAAGACTGGATAGACTCGGCTTGTACTCGCTGAAATTTAGAAGATTGAGGGAGAATCTCATAGAGACTTACAAAATTCTTAAGGGGGTTGGACAGGCTAGATGCAGGAAGATTGTTCCTGATGTTGGGGAAGTCCAGGACAAAGGATCACAGTTTAAGGATAAGGGGGAAGTCTTTTAGGACCGAGATGAGAAAGACTTTTTTCACACAGAGAGTGGTGAGTCTCTGGAACTCTCTGCCACAGAGGGTAGTTGGGGCCAGTTCATTGGCTATATTTAAGAGTGAGTTGGATGTGGCCCTTGTGGCTAAGGGGATCGGAGGGTATGGAGGGAAGGCAGGTACAGGATACTGAGTTGGATGATCAGCCATGATCATATTGAATGGCGGTGGAGGCTCGAAGGGCCGAATGGCCTGCTCCTGCACCTAATTTCTATGTTTCTATGTTTCTATTCCCTCATCCAAATCATTAATATATATTGTAAATAGCTGGGGTCCCTGCACTGAGCCTTGCGGTACCCCACTAGTCTCTGCCTGCCATTCTGAAAAGGACCCGTTTACTCCTACCCTTTGCTTCCTGTCTGCCAGCCAGTTCTCTATCCACATCAATACTGAACCCCCAA
Source organism: Okamejei kenojei (assembly GCA_035221665.1). Classification (NCBI taxonomy): domain Eukaryota; kingdom Metazoa; phylum Chordata; class Chondrichthyes; order Rajiformes; family Rajidae; genus Okamejei; species Okamejei kenojei. The sequence continues at coordinate 54,425,725 of CM069142.1, forward strand.
TACCGTGTGCTTTAGGTTTGTATACTAATCTCTTATGTGGGACCTTGTCGAAAGCCTTCTGAAAGTCTAGATATGACACATCCACTGGTTCTCCCTTATCCACTCTGCTAGTTACATCCTCGAAAAATTCTATAAGATTCGTCAGACATGATTTACCTGTCGTAAATCCATGCTGACTTTGTCTAATGATTTCACCACTTTCCAAATGTGCTGCTATCCCATCTTTAATAACTGACTCTAGCAGTTTCTCCACTACCGATGTTAGACTAACTGGTCTGTAATTCCCCGTTTTCTCTCTCCCTCCTTTTTTAAAAAGTGGGGTTACATTAGTTACCCTCCAATCCTCAGGAACTACTCCAGAATCTAAGGAGTTTTGAAAAATTATCACTAATGCATCCACTATTTCTGTGGCTACTTCCTTGAGTACTCTGGGATGCAGCCTATCTGGCCCTGGGGATTTATCGGCCTTTAATCCATTCAATTTACCCAACACGCATCTCGGCTAACCTGGGGATTTTCACTCAGTTCCTCCACCTTATTTGACCCCCGGTTCCCTGCTATTTCCGTCAGATTATTTATGTCTTCCTTAGTGAAGACAGAACCAAAGTAGCTATTCAATTGGTCTGCCATGTCCTTGTTCCCCATGATCAATTCACCTGTTTCTGACTGCAAGGGACCTACATTTTTTTTTTAACTAATCTCTTTCTCTTCACATATCTATAAAAACTTTTGCAGTCAGTTTTTATGTTCCCTGCCAGTTTTCTTTCATAATCTATGTTCCCTTTCCTAACCCATCCTATAGATTGGGTGAATCAAATCAGCAGGGGCACTAAAGAAGAGGATTTTTTGGAATGTATGCGGGATAGTTATCTAAATCAACATGTAGAGGAACCAACGAGAGAGTAGGCTATTTTAGATTGGGTATTGAGTAATGAGGAAGGGTTAGTTAGCAGTTGTCTTTTGGGGGGACGCGACTTTTCTTGTCGTATCCCCCGTCTCCGTCTCCATCTGCGCTGAGGCCTATCGCGGAGCTGGCGGCCTCCAACTTTAACTGAGACCGACTCGAGGCTCCGGAGGCAGAGCCAGCCAAGACTCACCAGCGCGGGGCTGGCCGACTTCGGGGCTGCGGCGGGTTCAGGCGTTCCGGCGGCCCGACTCGGAGCTGTGGCAGCTTCCCGGTGGCGGTGGCGGCGGCAGTGACTTTGGAGGCCCGCCCGCGCGGCCCAGTGGACGACATCGTTCGGGGAGCTCGCAGGTCACAGGTTGGTGACCTGTTTTTCCGGAGCTCCCGCGGCAATAGCTGTGTCCGCTGGAGTGGAGGGCGGCAGCTTCGGCAGCTTCGACCGCCCCCCGGGCCGCGGAGTTGAACCGGCCCGCTCGCGGGAGCGCGGTTCACCCGCGGGACTTATTTACATCACCCGGTGCGGTCACAACATCGGGAGGCCCGGGTGGCCTCAGCACAGAGGAAGAGGAAGAGGAAGAAGGGAAGAGGCAAAGACAAGATTTTTGCCTTCCACCACAGTGAGGTGGTGTCTGGTGAACTAACCGTGGTGGATGTTAAATATGTGTTTATTGTGTGTTTTTGTTATTTACTATATGTATGACTGCAGGCAACAAAATTTTGTTCAGGCCACAAGGTCTGAATGACAATAAAGTTTTCCAAGTTCCAAGTCCAAGTTCCAAGTTGTACGTGCCCCCTTGGGAAAGAGTGACCATACTATGGTTGAGTTCTTCATTAGGATGGAGAGTGACATTGTTAATTCAGAAACAATGGTTCTGAACTTAAAGAAAGGTAACTTTGAGGGTATGAGATGTGAATTGGCCAAGATTGATTGGCAATCAATTCTAAAAGGGTTGATGGTGGATACGCAATGGAAGACATTTAAAAACTGCATGGATGAACTACAAAAATTGTTCATCCCAGTTTGAAAAATAATAAATCAGGGAAGGTAGTGCATCCGTGAATAACAAGGGAAATCAGGGATAGTATCAAAGCAAAGGATGATGCGTACAAAGTAGCCAGAAAAAGCAGCATACCAGAGGACTGGGAGAAATTCAGATAACAGCAGGGGAGGACAAAAGGCTTAATTAAGAAAGGAAAAATAGATTATGATAGAAAACTGGCAGGGAACATAAAAACTGACTGCAAAACTTTTTATAGATATGTAAAGAGAAAAAGGTTAGGTAAAACAAATGTAGGTCCCTTGCAGTCAGAAACAGGTGAGTTGATCATGGGGAACAAGGATATGGCGGACCAGTTGAATAACTACTTTGGTTCCGTCTTCACAAAGGAATTGACATAAATAATCTGCCGGAAATAGCAGGGGACCGCGGGTCAAAGGAGGAATTGAGTGAAATCCAGGTTAGTCGGGATGTGGTGTTCACAAAGGGTAAATTGAATGGAATTAAAGGCCGATAAATCCCCAGGGCCAGATAGGCTGCATCCCAGAGTACTTAAGGAAGTAGCTCCGGAAATAGTGGATGCATTAGTGATAATCTTTCAAAACTCTTTAGATTCTGGAGTAGTTTCTGAGGATTGGCGGGTGGGTAGCAAAAGTAACCCCTCTTTTTAAGAAGGGAGGGAGGGAGGGGGAAAACGGGGAATCACAGACCAGTTAGTCTAACATTGGTAGTGGGGAAACTGCTAGAGTCAGTTATTAAAGATGGGATAGCAGCACATTTGGAAAGTGGTGAAATCATTGGACAAAGTCAGCATGGATTTACGAAAGGTAAATCATGTCTGACGAACCTTGTGGAATTTTTCGAGGATGTAACTAGTAGCGTGGATAGGGGAGAACCAGTAGATGTGGTTTGTACCTGTTCCAGAAGGCTTTTGACAAGGTCCCACATAAGAGATTTAGTATACAAAACTTAAAGCATACGGCATTGGGGTTCAGTATTGATGTGGATAGAGAACTGGCTGGCAAACAGGAAGCAAAGAGTAGGAGTAAACAGGTGCTTTTTCACAATGGCAGGCAGTGACTAGTGGGGTACCGCAAGGGTCCGTGCTGGGACCCCAGTTATTTACAATATATATTAATGATCTGGATGAGGGAATTGAAGGCAATATCTCCAAGTGTTTGAGGATGACACTAAGCTGGGGGCAATGTTAGCTGTGAGGAGGATGCTAGGAGACTGCAAGGTGACTTGGATAGGCTGGGTGAGTGGGCAAATGTTTGGCAGATGCAGTATAATGTGGATAAATGTGAGGTTATCCACTTTGGTGGCAAAAACAGGAAAGCAGACTGTTATCTAAATGGTGGCTGATTAGGAAAAGGGGAGATGCAGCGTGACCTGGGTGTCATGGTGCACCAGTCATTGAAAGTAGGCATGCAGGTGCAGCAGGCACTGAAGAAAGCGAATGGTATGTTAGCTTTCATAGTAAAAGGATTTGAGTATAGGAGCAGGGAGGTTCTACTTCAGTTGTATAGGGTCTTGGTGAAACCACACCTGGAGTATTGCGTACATTTCTGGTCTCCAAATCTGGGGAAGGACATTATTGCCATAGAGGGAGTGCAGAGAAGGTTCACCAGACTGATTCCTGGGACGTCAGGACTGTCTTATGAAGAAAGACTGGATAGACTTGGTTTATACTCTCTAGAATTTAGGAGATTGAGAGGGGATTTTATAGAAACTTACAAAATTCTTAAGGGGTTGGATAGGCTAGATGTAGGAAGATTGTTCCCGATGTTGGGGAGGTCCAGGACAAGGGGTCACAGCTTAAGGATAAGGGGGAAATCCTTTAGGACCGAGATGAGAAGGATTTTTTTCACACAGGGTGTGGTGCGTCTCTGGAACTCTCTGCCACAGAGGGTAGTGGAGGCCAGTTCATTGGCTATATTTAAGCGGGAGTTAGATGTGGCCCTTGTGGCTAGGGGGATCAGAGGGTATGGAGAGAAGGCAGGTACAGGATACTGAGTTGGATGATCAGCCATGATCATATTGAATGGCGGTGCAGGCTCAAAGGGCCGAATGGCCTACTCCTGCACCTAATTTCTATGTTTCTATGTTTTTAAGCCCTTTATCCTCCTCTGCTGGACTCTCCCAGTCCTCTGGTAGGCTGCTTTTTCTGGCTAATTTGTATGCTTCATCTTTTGTTTTTATACTAACCCTGATTTCCCTTGTTATCCATGGACCTTCCCTGATTTATTCTTTTGCTAAACTGGGATGAACAATTGTTGTAGTTTATCCATTAAATACCTTCCATTGCACATCCACTGTCAACCCTTTAAGAATCACTTGCCAGTCCATCTTGGCCAATTCACTTCTCATACCTTCAAAGTTACCTTTGGTTAAGTTCAGAACCCTTGTTTCTGACTTAATGATGTCACTCTCCATCCTAATGAAGAACTCAACCATATTATGGTCACTCTTGCCCAAGGGGCCATGCTAACTAACCCTTCCTCATTACTCAATACCCAGTCTAGAATAGCCTGTTCTCTCGTTGGTTCCTCTACATGTTGGTTTAGATACTATCCCGCATACATTCCAAGAAATCCTCTGCCTCAGCACCCCTGCCCATTTGATTCACCCAATCTATATGTAGATTGAAGTCACCCATTATAACTGTTTTACCCTTGTTGCACGCATTTCTAATTTCCTGTTTGATGCCATCCCCAACTCCACTACTACTGTTAGGTGGCCTGTACACAACTCCCACTAGCGTTTTCTGCCCCTCAGAGTTTCGCAGCTCTGCCCATATCGATTCCACATCCTCCAAGCTAATGTCATTCCTTTCTATTGCATTAATGGTAAATGGTAAACATGGTAAACTCTACTTTTTAAAACCCATGCTCCTGTTGAGCAAAAATATTTGGTTTTAGATTTTCTGCCTCACATCATTTTCTGATATTTGCTGATTTTTGATGCTGCCTTACCGGGGAAGAATAATGTAGATTATTAAAGAGATAAAATAAACAGAACTAAGATCAAGGAAATGGTGGGTTTAAACAGAATGCACAATCCTCTATCATTGAATTAACAGTTTCAAAGCTATGGAAACTCTGATGTTTTAATAGTTCCATTTTAGAATTGTTTTGTGCAGTACAGCTTTATGAAATTGAACCCATCTGGAAATTCATCTTATTTTCCGAAATGAATACCCGAAAAGCAAATGCAGCAAACATTGAACACTGCCAATTTCATTATTTTTAAGGTCACTGCTCACCGAAAAGAAACAATAGCAATATATATTCACACTTAATCAAACCTGTGAATAAAAATAAAGACATTAAAAAAAACTCAGCGGGACATGCAGCAGGTCTGGAGAGAAGGAATGGGTGACATTCCTTCTCTCCAGAGATGCTGTCCTACCTGCTGGGTTACTCCAGAAATTTGTGTCTATCTTCTGGTTAAAACAGCATCAGCATCTGCAGTTCCTTCCTACACACTGTGAATAAAAAACACATTTCAATGGCCTGGACACCAGCTGATTTGACGGCCATTTAACGAAAAACTCGAAATAACAAAATATTGTTTGAGTATCTAGCTGGCAAATTGGCGAATACTCTACTAGATCTCATTCTATGGACAGCCAGACTCATATTATTCAATAATAAAAATGTTAATTTCATATAGTTTCCTGAATGTAATTATAGGAATCCAACAAGAATATTATCCTTTCAAAGTTTATAATATTCAACAAATTTAGGTTATTGGAATCCCAGAATGAACAACACATTAGGTATGGACCCAAGGTGCTGGAGTAACTCAGTGTGTCACTTATGCTGCCTGACCCTCTCAGTTACTCCAGTACATTGCGCCCTTTTTTTGTAATGTAACATATGTACAACATTTTGCAAAGCAAATGTTTAAGAACGTTTAGATAGGTACTTGAATAGGATAGGTTTAGAGGGTTGTAGGCCAAACACAGGCAGGCGGGACTTGTGTAGTTGGGGCATGTTGGTCGGCGAGGATTGAGCTGAAGGGCTTGTTTCCATGCAGTATGATTTTATGACTTTATCTGCAGTTCCTTGCTACTACAACACAGTAAGTATTCTACCTACACATCCGGAAGGTCAATTATTAAATTGTTGGAGTACTAAAAATGATGAATCCCGCTCTATAAATATCCAAAATACTAATCGTCAAGATCTGAAGCAGCACAGTAGCTCAACAGATTTTGTGGATAATTTATTTATCAGGGCATTGAATTATCAGTATATGTCATAATGTTCATTTGCTTTTTATTTGCTCAGTTTTGCTTGTGACCAGATTCTCCACCCAGTTACAGCTTAGCTTGTGTAGGAAGGAACTGCAGATGCTGGTTTAAACCAAAGATAGACTCAAAATGCTGGAGAAACGCAGCGGGATGGGCAGCATCTCTTGAGAGAAGGATTGGGTGATGTTTTGGGTCGAGACCCTTCTTCATACTGAGAGTCATTTACAGTTTAGTTTATTGTCACATATACTGAGGTACACCGAAAATCTTTTGTTGCGTGCTATCCAGTCAGCAGAAAGACAATACATGACTACTGTTGAGCCATTTACAGTGTATAGACACATGGTAAGGAAATAACGTTTAATGCATGGTAAAGCCAGCACAGTCCAATCGGGGTTATTCCGAGGGTCAAAGAGGTACATAGTAGTTCAGCACTGAATTCTGGTTGTGACCATGCTCCATAAAAAGAGATTAATTCAAAACTCCTATGAACCTTTCATCAGGAATAGAAGGCATTAGGTAAGATTTATTGATGGAAGATCCAGTAATTTAACTATTATTTGCAAAAACGCAAATCTTGTGATTTACTGTTAAAGTTCACAAAGAAACTTTGGTGACAGAGGATGGTGTTGCATCATTTATTCTTCTTATTGATCTGACAAGGTTCCCTCTATGAATATTGGTCGGTAAAGGGTCCACATGTTGGCTTGCTCTACATCTCAACTTTCTTCCTGATTTCTGTCCTCTCCACATATGATCTATTCTGGAATTGTGTTATTTTAGTCTTGCTCGCAGATATTACAAAAGCACCAAAAGGCTGAAATGCTCAGCATGTCAGGCAGCATCTGTGGTGAGGTGAATAGAGTTAACAGTTGAGGTTCGGGAGCTGGACCTGGGGAGATGTTCAGGCTCCATCAAGAACCCTGCTGAATACTCTTCTGAAATATTCTGGGCCTGTCCTCTCTCTTAGGCTAGATCAGTCAACAGCACTGCCCCAGATTGCCAGAGCAGTGAGAATACCTAGATATTTTATAGCCCAGGAAGGGCTTTGGTCAACAACTAATTGGTCACCATGTTTGATTACAACCATTCCTGAGCTCTGGCCACTTCTCACAGTATAAAAGCCAAAAGTTCAGCAAATAAATCCATCAGCATTTCTCTAGGTTTCCATCAGCTGAATAACAGGGTGACACAATGGTGCAGCTGGTGGAGCTGCTGCCTCACAGCGCCCGAGACCTCGGTTCGATACTGACCTCGGGTGCTGATTTTTGCACGTTCTCCCTGTGACCATGTGAATTTCCTCCAAGTACTCCGGTTTCCTCCCACGTCCCAAGGACATGCGGGTTTGTAGTTTAATTGGCCCTGTAAATTGCCCCATAAAGTCTCGGGATTGGATGAGACAATGGGATAACATGGAACTAGTGCGAACGAATGATCGAGGGTCAGCGTGGACTTGATGGGCCGAAGTGCCTGTTTCCATGCTGCATCCCTAAAACTAAAAACTAATAACAAATGAATGAAACGTTAACCGCCAAATTAATTCTTATTACTTGAATTAGTTATGCCTGGTGCCAATAGTTCTGAAAGAGCATTCGAAAGGAAATTGCCTGTGAAAGATGAAGATAGGTCACGCGATGAAGTGAGAGACCTTTCTTCCTTCATCAACCCAAAGAGAACGGCTTCTATTACCATCCGTCGCACAATCACACTCTTGAACAGCTCAACAGATGACTGCTCCCATGGATGGGGCCCACTCCCACAGCTGCCCTGCGTTGAAGGATGGATGTGGGATGCTGCAGTGGGCTCAATTGCTGCCACGTTCTGTTTACTTAACAGTGGTCACGGCACTTCATGAGTAATTCACTGTGTGATTACAATTCGCTAAACTTCCACCCATCCCCCTCCCCCCGTTGGCACAATGCTTGGTGTGTGGACAGCTCCCAAAAGCTCTCTTTCCAAATTCACTGTGGGAAAGCACAATTTTTATTCCACTTAAAATCCATGAAAGCATTTGCTTTTCCAGAATTAATTCATGAACTCTATGGCACAATTGAGGCCACTGCAGCTTGACTAACCATGGTCGATGGGTTTTTTTTCATCTCTTGCACTTGTCCAACCATCTGCCAATCAAGGAACCCCCCTCCCCTGTATCGCTTGTGTAGGAAGGAACTACGGATGCTGGTTTAAACCAAAGATAGACACAAAAAGCTGGAGTAACTCAGCGGGTCACACAACATCTCTGGGAAAAATGAATAGATGACATTTTGGGTTGAGTCCGAAACGTCACCTATTCCTTTTCTCCACAGAAGCTGTCTGACCTGCTGAATTACTCCAGTTTGTTTGTCTATCCACCTATCACTTGCCAGGCTTTGTTCTGCACCCACCTCACTTCCAGGTTTTTCATCTGCTCCCCCCACACCACAATCAGTCTGAAGAAGGGTCCCAACTCCAGAGGTCATCTATCCATGTTCTTCAGAGATGCTGTCTGACTTGCTAAGATACTCCAGTAGTTTGTGTCTCTTCTTGTAAACCAGCAGTTTCTTGCGTCTTCCAATTTTAGTTTTCTTATCTCTCACAGTAGCACACAATCAGGGAGAAATCGATTTACACATGACAGAGATTGTGTTTGCCAATCTCTGCAACAGGCTGCATGGCTCAGTAGTAAAGTTGCTACCTTTCAGTTGCAGGAACCTGGGTTAAATCCTGACCTCTGGTGCTATCTGTACAGCGTTTGCACGTTGTCCCTGAGACCATGTGGATTTCTTCTGGCTGCTCCGGTTTCCTCCCACATTTCAAAGATGTGCATGTTTGTAGGTTAATTGGCTTCTGTAAAAATTGTCCCTGGTGGTCGGAGCCTGCGCAGTGCGAGTTGACTGACCCATGCGGCTGGGGCCAGGCGCGTCCGGAGAGGACCCGGCAGCGCTAGTGGAGAGGTCGGTGCGGCAGTCGATTGGCGCATCGACCGATGGATGAGGAGGGACCAAGTGGAGTGAGGAAGCCGCTGCCGAGGGAAGGAACAATGGAGCACTCGGCGTGGGGGGACTGTCATGAGGGAGTGGGGGGGGGGAGGGGGAAGAACAACGTACAAAAGGGGACCTGGCGTAGGCGGGTGGAAGTGGGGGAGGGGGAGAACAAAGGGCGACCTGGCGCAGATACTGTGAATACTTTGTAACTTTGTCAGCGCCCTTATGTGGCGACTATTTGCATACCTTGGGTATGCAAGCAAAGGGTTTTGCTGTGACTTGTCACATGTGACAATAAAGTATTTATTCACTAATGTCTAGGATAGAACTAGTGCATGGGTGACTGCTGTTCGGCACAGGCTCGGCGGGCTGAAGGGTCTATTTCCACACTGTATCTCTAAACTAAAACTAGCCTAAGTGAAAGACTTAAAGAATATTTCAAATGGGTAAAAAACTGACAACTCAAATGTCTAAGACACATTTATTTGTCACATGTACCAATTGGTACAGTGAAATGTGTGATCACCATACAGCCATACGGTCAATATTATAAGCACTAGCATGTGATGCAAATTTAAAGCATGCAAAAAATTGTTCCTAGGTTAACATTAGGAGAACAGTTTAACTTCCCCTCCCATTCCCTTACCCACCTTTCTGTCCTGGGTCTCCTCCACTTACAAAGTTAGGCCCAATGCAAATCAGAGGAACAGCACTTCACATTTTGCTTGGGCAGCTTACAACCTAGCAATATGAATGTACATTTTTCTAACTTCAAGTAACCCTTGCTTTCCCTCTCTCTCCATCCCTCCCCCATCTTAGTTCTGTGACCAGTCTGGCTGTCCTCCTGATTAAATGTTATCCCTGTATGCCTTGTTGTCAGCTTCCCCTAGCTAACAGTGAGCTATTCTACACTTTCCTTGGAACTTTGTCCCCTTTGATCTCTTGTTTTCACACCTTACCCTTCCATATCTCTGTGACTCCCTCTCGTCTGACTCTCAGTCTGAAGAAGGGTCTTGGCCCGAAAAGTCACCTATTCCTCCTGGCCAGAGATGCTGCCTGTCCCGCTGAGTTACTCCAGCATTTTGTATCTTACTCATAATTTTAAGTCTGTTCTGTGAGATCGGCTTCTGATGCAATGGGATCTTGTCTGATAGTAAATCAGCAATTGCCCTGCTCTTTTTAATGGTCGCTTGCATTCTGATCATTGTTGAACTGCTGGGTATATCTAAGCAGTGGCTAACTGGTGTCTGATTGAGATGTAGTTGTCCACAGCCATCTCACTGTCCCTTCAAACCTTGTATCCACGCTTGCGGGCTGCTGTTTGTTCAGTTGCGATTCATTAGCTATGTTATGACAGAACAGCCAAACTAATATTTGTGTCATGAGGAGATGGTTTATGAACACTCCAAAGGAAATGAAAGGACTGTGGAATTTCATGCAGTCAATTCAATGCTTTACTTGAATTATATTCAGTCTGGTAAAGAATGAGCTTTCTGTGAATTCTTTCTGAACCTGGAATATTTTTATCTTGTTGCTACTGTCAGAGTTTGATAAGGGTGTACAAAACAAACAGCTCTGTATTATTAATTAATAAATATGACCGTGGAGCTCACTGCTATGAATACCTGATCAGCTACTAATAAAGCTGGAGTTCACACCTTGCAACATTACTACAATGAGATGAAGCACATTGATATTAATTTCCTTTCAATGATTTGTAATGGAAGAATTGAACAATATATTTTAAAGGGAATAACTGAAGACAGATCCAACAGCCTAGGGCGGCACAAAGGTGCAGCGGTATAGTTGCTGCCTTACGGCACCAGATACCCTGGTTCGCTCCTGACTACAGCTGCTGCCCATATGGAGTTTATATGTTCTCCCTATGACCACATGTGGTTTTGTCCAGGTGCTCTGATTTCCTCTCACACTACAAACATGTACAGGTTTGTAGTTTAATGGTTTTGGTAAAAGAAGTACATTTCCGTAGTGTGTAGGATAGTGTTAGTGTACGGGGATTGCTGGCTGGCGCGGACTCACTGGGCCGAAGGACTTATTTCCATGCTGTATCTCTAAAGTCCCAAGTAAAGCCCAAAATGAAGTGCTTATGCCATCAATTGCAGAAGTGTCCTCAAGAACAATCTGTAATTACAATGCCAGGTCAAACCCCAAAGGTTCTCAGCTGAACTTCTTAATGATTGTTTCCTCAAAGTATTCATGAGGGAAAATGCAAAGCTGTCCTCTACTGAAGAATGTTCAACAAAAATCTATGATATGTGATGAAATAGAAGCCCCAAGACCAGCTTAAAGGGGTTTAAAATTACTATTCACTGACCTGAACATGTGTGTCTCACGATTGAATCTTTACGGTTTGACTATAACCACTGTAAAACAGTAACTTTACCTTAAACAAGCTATTAAATGAAGAAAAAATGATATACACCAGCAACTTCAATTTAAACAGAACATTTAATGAAGAAATACTTGATTTACAGAAAGATTTTGATTGTTCTGCAAAGAACCAGCAGACTCAATTGGCTAAATGGCTTTTGTCTGTGCCTTAATGATTCTATAATTTTATCCATGTTTCTGCTGATCAGCCAAAGACAGGAGGAGTGGTAACATGCCATATGACTTTCTGCCACATTTCTTTAGTGGGGAAAGACAGACCGTGTAGAGACACTCCACATACGTGACTTACGTAAACTCACACTCACATAAACAATTCCGTACTCAGTCCCGAGTGCAATCAAGTGTGTTTGTAATTTTCACAACATGTACAATCACTCAAGTTTACATTTGAAACAAGCAGGCAATGGCAGCAGTGCTTTTAAGATGGAGATTAACAAATTCCCAATTAGTAAGGGTACGATACGATAGGATACGATAGAATTGTATTTATCCCAGTGGGAAAATTGGTCTGCCAACAGTCATAAAACACAAGATTGGAAAGTATTGGGGATGTGCAAAGATTGGGAAGGGGGGGGGGGGGGAGTCAGTCTACGCCACAGCAGAAGGAGGAGAGGTTGCAGAGTTTGATAACCTCAGGGGAAAAGGATCTCCTGTGGCATTCTGTACTGCATCTTGGTGGAACCAGTCTGTTGCTGGCTGTCAGAGGTTATGGGGAGATGGCAGGGGAATGGGGTTGAAAGGGAAAGATAGATCAGCCATGAATGAATGGCGGAGCAGACTTGATGGAATGAATGGCCTAATTCTGCTCCTAAAACCTATGTCTTTGGAATGTGGGAGGAAACCGGAGAAAACCCACCTGGTCACAGGGAGAACGTACAAACTCTGTACAGATAGCACCCAAACTGCCTCTCAGTGACCCCATTAAACAGGAACCTGTTTAATGTTGGGCTATAAGGTATCAAATAGGTTTGAATTTATCAACTCTAAATGAAATCTTGGGAGCAGCCTTAATAAAAATAAACTTTTTGCCTTAGGATGGGATGGAAAATACATAATTTTCATTAATATTGATGTCTCAATGTATTAACATTATTGTGCAAAATGGAATGTATTAATTAGTGATTAGTGCGGGGAGGTATAAAGTTAGACAGGAAGGAGGAAGCTAGTTGCTGATTTATACAATAAGAATATTTGTTCCTGTATAAGTTCCCATGTAGATGTTCCTCTGTGTCTTATGAAACAAGGCATCAGCTACAAGCCACCAAAACTACAAGCGCATATCATATCGAAACTTCTATCACAGTCACACCCCACAGTCATGCCTCTGTGAAACTTTGAAGGCTTATTTTGATCTATTTAGTTCATTTAGAATTTGGATCAAGGATTTCTCTTTTAGTATGTTTTTAAAAGCACGTTGCTTATTACCACTCGCTGGTCCATTGTTAACAAGAGGACAAAGAGAAAAATCACGTGACACATATTCTGATCTGCTCTCCTGGCCATTCTTCTGCTGCCGACTATCCGACTACACGGGGATGATTGGGTTAATGTGTGAAGAGCGTTTGATGGCTCTGGCCTGTAGGTGCTGGTGTTCATATAGATGAGGGGGGAAATCTCATTGAAACCTACTGAATAATGAAAGGCTGAGGTAGAGTGGATGTGGAGAGGATGTTTCCACGAGTAGGAGAGACAAGGACCAGAGGCCCAGCCTCATAATAAAAAGACGTACATTTACAATGGAGGTGAGGAGGAATTTCTTTAGCCAGAGGGTGGTGAATCTGTGGAATTTATTGCCACTGACGGCTGTGGAAGCCAAGTCATTGGGCATTTTAAAAATAGAGATTGATAGGTTCTTGATTCGGAAGGGAGTCAAAGGCTACAAGGAGAAGGCAAGAGAATGGGGTTGAGAGGGATAAATAAATTGGCTACAATCGAATGATGGAGCAGACTCGATGGGTCGAATGGCCTAATTGTGTTCCTATGAAGGCAGTGAGGTAGGTCCAGCTTGCTGGTACATTTTCCCTACGTTCTTCCCAGTTTTTCTGCAGTTATCTGGATTTGATTCTGAACTCTTTGTTTTGAAAATGGCAGCAGTCCATTGAAGAACCATTAAACCGTCCACAGAACTATCAGTAACATAGAAACATAGAAATTAGGTGCAGGAGTAGGCCATTCAGCCCTTCGAGCCTGCACCGCCATTCAATATGATCATGGCTGATCATCCAACTCAGTATCCCGTACCTGCCTTCTCTCCATACCCTCTGATCCCCTTAGCCACAAGGGCCACATCCAACTCACTCTTAAATATAGCCAATGAACTGGCCTCAACTACCCTCTGTGGCAGAGAGCTCTAGAGACTCACCACTCTCTGTGTGAAGAAAGTCTTTCTCATCTCGGTCTTAAAGGATTTCCCCCTTATCCTTAAGCTGTGACCCCTTGTCCTGGACTTCCCCAACATCGGGAACAATCTTCCTGCATCTAGCCTGTCCAACCCCTTAAGAATTTTGTAAGTTTCTATAAGATCCCCTCTTAATCTCCTAAATTCCAGAGAGTATAAACCGAGTCTATCCAGTCTTTCTTCATAAGACAGTCCTGACATCCCAGGAATCAGTCTGGTGAACCTTCTCTGCACTCCCTCTATGGCAATAATGTCCTTCCTCAGATTTGGAGACCAAAACTGCACGCAATACTCCAGGTGTGGTCTCACCAAGACCCTGTACAACTGAAGTAGAACCTCCCTGCTCCTGTACTCAAATCCTTTTGCTATGAAAGCTAACATACCATTCGCTTTTTTCACTGCCTGCTGCACCTGCATGCCTACTTTCAATGACTGGTGTACCATGACACCCAGGTCTCGCTGCATCTCCCCTTTTCCCAATCGGCCACCATTTAAATAATAGTCCGCTTTCCTGTTTTTGCCACCAAAGTGGATAACCTCACATTTATCCACATTATACTGCATCTGCCAAACATTTGCCCACTCACCCAGCCTATCCAAGTCACCCTGCAGTCTCCTAGCATCCTCCTCACAGCGAACACTGCCCCCCAGCTTAGTGTCATCCGCAAACTTGGAGATATTGCCTTCAATTCCCTCATCCAGATCATTAATATATATTGTAAATAGCTGGGGTCCCAGCACTGAGCCTGCGGTACCCCACTAGTTACTGCCTGCCATTGTGAAAAGGACCCGTTTACTCCTACTCTTTGCTTCCTGTTTGCCAGCCAGTTCTCTATCCACATCAATACTGAACCCCTAATACCGTATGCTTTAAGTTTGTATACTAATCTCTTATGTGGGACCTTGTCGAAAGCCTTCTGGAAGTCCAGATATACCACATCCACTGGTTCTCCCTTATCCACGCTACTAGTTACATCCTCGAAAAATTCCACAAGATTCGTCAGACATGATTTACCTTTTGTAAATCCATGCTGACTTTGTCCAATGATTTCACCACTTTCCAAATGTGCTGCTATCCCATCTTTAATAACTGACTCTAGCAGTTTCCCCACTACCGATGTTAGACTAACTGGTCTGTAATTCCCCGTTTTCTCTCTCCCTCCCTTCTTAAAAAGAGGGGTTACATTTGCTACCCGCCAATCCTCAGGAACTACTCCAGAATCTAAAGAGTTTTGAAAGATTATCACTAATGCATCCACTATTTCCTGAGCTACTTCCTTAAGTACTCTGGGATGCAGCCTATCTGGCCCTGGGGATTTATCGGCCTTTAATCTATTCAATTTACCCAACACCACTTCCCGACTGACCTGGATTTCACTCAATTCCTCCTTTGACCCACAGTCCCCTGCTATTTCAGGCAGATTATTTATGTCTTCCTTAGTGAAGACGGAACCAAAGTAGTTATTCAATTGGTCCGCCATATCCTTGTTCCCCATGATCAACTCACCTGTTTCTGACTGCAAGGGACCTACATTTGTTTTAAACTAACCTCTTTCTCTTCACATATCTATAAAAACTTTTGCAGTCAGTTTTTATGTTCCCTGCCAGTTTTCTTTCATAATCTATTTTTCCTTTCCTAATTAAGCCCTTTGTCCTCCTCTGCTGGTCTCTGAATTTCTCCCAGTCCTCTGGTATGCTGCTTTTTCTGGCTACTTTGTACGCATCATCCTTTGCTTTGATACTATCCCTGATTTCCCTTGTTATCCACGGATGCACTACCTTCCCCGATTTATTCTTTTGCCAAACTGGGATGAACAATTTTTGTTAGTTCATCCATGCAGTCTTTAAATATCTTCCATTGTATATCCACCGTCAACCCTTTTAGAATTAATTGCAGTCAATCTTGGCCAATTCACGTCTCATACCCTCAAAGTTACCTTTCTTTAAGTTCAGAACCATTGTTTCTGAATTAACAATGTCACTCTCCATCCTAATGAAGAACTCAACCATATTATGGTCACTCTTGCTCAAGGGGGCACGTACAACAAGACGGCTAATTACCCCTTCCTCATTACTCAAAACCCAGTCTAAAATTGCCTGCTCTCTCGTTGGTTCCTCTACATGTTGATTTAGATAACTATCCCGCATACATTCCAAAAAATCCTCTTCCTCAGCACCCCTGCCAATTTGATTAACCCAATCTATATGTAGATTGAAGTCACCCATTATAACTGTTTTGCCTTTGTCAACAATCCTGATATCCCACTGTGGGCAGAACAAGGCTTCCGGCCGCAACTCCTTTGTACTCTGGGAACTTTTATCTCAGTACACAACTGGACAACCACTAGCACAATAACTTTAGGGTATTTTTCTCCTCATTTTTCCCATAATTGTTTTCTGTCTGAGAGTTTACTCTCGAGTTTCTGGATAGTCCTCGATATTCCAATTATCACGTTTCTCCCTTTTACACGCTGTCCAAACTTCTGGTGCTCTGCTGGGCTTGTCTTTGGAGCACATCTGTACTTGTGAGTGTGCAGTCTCGTCTTCTGTGGCAAATAGGCAACTCTGTGACAGGGTTCTTCTCCTGGTGGAGAACCCTGCTTGGAATTCCTGTTTGTTTCTTCAATAACCCCAGGGAAGCAGCATTGATGCACTAAGTTAAAAGTTGCTGGATGTTCACTTGAATGCCCAGAATCCACAACATAAAATATTGATAGAGACTTTCAAAAGAAATGACCGTAACAATAAAACATTTGAGACAGTAAACCGCTGATGTACCAATTAGTTAATTTAGCTGTTCAAGAATGAACTGCAGATGCTGTAAAATCGAAGGCAGACAAAAATGCTGGAGAAACTCAGCGGGTGCGGCAGCATCTATGGAGCGAAGGAAATAGGCTCCATAGATGCTGCCGCACCCGTTTTCTCCAGTATTTTTGTCTACCTTAGTTAATTTAGGTGTTGTTCTCACTTAGACTGTAGATAATACATCATAACTTTTTTTTTCATTAAAATGCACAGCAAATGGGCGACACAATGGCACAATGGTAGAGCTGTTGATTTACAGCGCCAGAGACCTGAGTTTGATCCAGACCACGGGGTGCTGCCTGTGTGGACTTTCTAGGCTCTCCCAGTGACCATGTGGGTTTTTTCCAGGTGCTCCGGTTTCCACCCACATTCCAAAGATATGCAGATTTGTAGGTTAATTGGCTTCTGTAAATTGCCCCTAGTGTGTAGGACATAGAACTAGTGTATGGGTAATCGATGGTCTGCTCTGACTCAGTGGGCTAATACTAAAACCTCTTTATCTGTGAACAGTGAGAAATAAAATACATGGATTCTACCAATAAGATAAGTTGTCTGCAGCAAAGACTACTGTAAATTTCTTACTCTAATGTAAGAAAACATCTTAAACCAAACAAAGTAACAGTACTGGCGGTGCAGCAGTAGAGTTCTTGCCTTACAGTGCTGGAGACCCGGGTTCGATCCTGACAATGGGTGCGACCTGTACGGAGTTTGTACGTTCTCCCCGTGATCTGCGTGAGTTTTCTCTGGGATCTCCGGTTTCCTCCCACACTCGAAAGATGTACAGGTTTGTAGGTTAGTTGGCTCGGTATAAATTGTATTTGTACCTAGTGTGTAGGAAGTGTAAGTGTGCGGGGATTGCTGGTCAGCGAGGACTTGGTGGGCCTGTTTCTGCTCTGTATCTCTAAACTCAACGAAACGAAACGAAACTAAACTAAACTAAACTAAACTAAACTAAACTAATCTAAAACGACTCAAGTCACTGAGGGATATCATAGCTTCTCCCTTGCTTTGTATAATTATGCAAATAAAAAGTCAATTTTTTTGAAATACTTGAGCGTGGTCTATGAGGCAAACCTTAATCTCATGTATATAAATCCAAGAACCTATTTTCCTGTAAGGGTTAATCACCTCAATAAATAAATTATTGAAAGTTCAATAGTAGCTGATCGAAAGTTCCCAGTCAACATTTGGCTATTAGATTCAGCCTGTACCATATTTGGTCTGATACTTATGTTGATGCTTATTGTTGCATTAAAGATTTAAAATCCTTTACTTGTTTTTCATTAGTTTATATCGTCCCTAATGTCAGATGTTTAAAGTCATTGTGCTCTCTCTCCTCCATTAAGCAGCCTTATAAAATATAATTGAGGACAATTTACTAGATTAAAATAAGGTATTGAAAATACAAGGCAAATGAATCAGCATTTGATAGAGGTCAGGGACACCTGTTTCACCATCTGAAAGATCTGCTGAGCATTTCTAATTGTGTAGGAAGGAACTGCAGATGCTGGTTTACACCGAAGATAGACACAAATTGCTGGGGTAACTCAACGAGGCAGGCAGCATCTCCAGAGAGAAGGAATGGGTGATGTTTTGGGTCAAGATCCTTCTTCAGACTTCAGAGTCAAGGGTGAGGGAAACGAGAGATATGGAAGGGTACAAAGAGCATGTTAGATGTGGAAAGGACAGATCAAAGCAGACAAAGTTCAAGGAAATGTGCAATGGGTCATTGTTTGTTTAAATTAAAAAAATATATTCAATTATTAAAAAAAATAATATTACACTACAATAAAACAAACCAGATCCCACCACCATAATACAATCCTTAATAAACTACTGTACAATTATCTTACACTCCTTGTCAAGGATGCATTCAACACCCTGCGGAGCCCAGCGGTATGGTTCTTTGTTGGATGGGGGGAAGGTGACAACGAGGCATACAATCAGTAAAATTAATCAGGAGGTCAGTGAAACTAGCAGGAGAACTAGGGTGGGGTAGGGATGGGGAGAGAGGGAAAGCAAAGGTTACTTGAAGTTAGGGTAATTAATAATTATACCGCTGGGTTGTAAGCTGCCCAAGCGAAATATGAGGTGCTGTTAAGCTGCCCAAGCATAAAAGGAGGAGCATTTCTAATTGTATATATTCCAATTTTATTGTTAAACAGTGTATGATCCATGAATTATACTTAAACGTAGAAGCTGTAGAAACATAGATGCATTGCTTCCAATGCAAAACTACAGCTAACCTGCTTGTAGTAATCTTCATTGAATGTTCATGAACTCTTTTTATCCATTGTTGAAATGCTCATTACAACAATGGATAAAAAGCAATTACAACATTACAACAGCAAAAGGCTCAGTGAGCTGATGCATGCACTCATGTTGAAGTGTTCAACTTGATTTTCCTGCACAAATTAGCTCTTGTGGCAGTGCTATTTTTTTTTTTTGCTTTCCAGTGAGATTCTGTACCTTTTTATTCACTTTTGATAAATTCTTAGAACATAAAATGCTTAATAAGAACAACATTTGACTCCATTTATACCTCACGCAGCCTTGTCAAAGCCAGCAGCAGAATCAAGGATGAATCACACCCTGTCTATTCCTTCTTCTAACCTCTCCCATCAGGCAAATGGTACAGATAACACACTCCTTCAGATTCAGGAACAGTTTTTTCCCAGCTGTTATCAGGCAATTGAATCATCCTACCACAACTAGAGTGCTGAACTTCCATCTACCTTATTGGTGACCCTCAGGCTATCTTTGATCAGACTTTACTAACTTTACCTTTGCACTAAACATTATCATGTATCTATACACTGTAAATGGCTCAATTGTAATCATGTATTGTTTTTCTGCTGACTGGTTAGCACGCAACAAAAGCTTTTCTCTGCACCCTGGTACACTGCATGTGGCAATAAACTAAACTGAACTGGATCTGGTAAAAATAGAACAATAACTTCTCTGACATTTTGCAGTTCAACAAATTGAACCGTAATGTTAGAGAAACTATTTAATGATCACCCCACCTCCATTCTTTAAAATGCATGCGTGTAGTTTTCATCATATTCACCTACTCATGTTTGTTACTCTGAAATTGGGCTGTCATATTGGGCATACAGTGGCTTGCAAAAGTATTCATAACCCTTGAACTTTTCCACATTTTGTCACGTTACAACCACAAACGTTAATGTATTTTATTGGGATTTTATGTGATAGACCAACACAAAGTGGTGCATAATTGTGAAGTGGAAGGAAAATGATACATAGTTTCCAAATTTTATTACAAATAAAAAACTGAAAAGTGTGGCGTGCAAAAGTATTCAGCCCCCCCTGAGTCAATACTTTGTAGAACCACCTTTCACTGCAATTACAGCTGCAAGTCTTTTGGGGTATGTCTCTACCAGCTTTGCACATCTAGAGACTGAAATTTTTGCCCATTCTTCTTTGCAAAATAGCTCTGGCTGTATGTTTAGGGTTGTTGTCCTGCTGGAAGGTGAACCTTTGCCCCAGTCTCAAGTCTTTTGCAGACTCTAATAGGTTTTCTTCCAAGATTGCCTTGTATTTGGCTCCATCCATCATCCCATGAACTTCCCAGCATCCCTGTCCCTGCTAAAGAAAAGCATCCCCACAGCATGATGCTGCCACCACCATGTTTCACAGTGGGGATGGTGTGTTCAGGGTGATGTGCAGTGTTAGTTTTCCGCCACACATAGCGTTTTGCATTTAGGCCAAAAACTTCAATTTTGGTCTCATCAGACCAGAGCACCTTCCTCCACATGTTTGCCTTGTCCCCAACTTGGCTTGTGGCAAACTGCAAACGGGACTTCTTATGGCTTTGTTTCAACAATGGCTTTCTTCTTGCCACTCTTCCATTATGGCCCAAATTGTGGAGTGCACGACTAATAGTTGCCCTGTGGACAGATTCTCCCACCTGAGCTGTGGATCTCTGCAGCTCCTCCAGAGTTACCATGGTCCTCTTGGCTGCTTCTCTGATCAATGCACTCCTTGCCCGGCCTGTCAGTTTAGGTGGACGGCCATGTCTTGGTAGGTTTGTAGTTGTGCCATACTCTTTCCATTTTTGGATGATGGATTGAATAGTGCTCCGTGAGATGTTCAAAGCTTGGGATATTTTTTTATAACCTAACCCTGCTTTAAACTTCTCCACAACTTTATCCCTGACCTGTCTGGTGTGTTCCTTGGGCTATGATGCCCAAGGAACATTGTTTGTTCACTAATGTTCACCAACAAACCTCTGAGGCTTTCACAGAACAGCTATATTTATACTGAGATTAGATTACACACAAGTGGACTCTATTTACTAATTAGGTGACTTCTGAAGGCAATTGGTTGCACTGGATTTTATTTAGGGGTATCAGTGTAAAGGGGGCTGAATACTTTTGCATGCAACACTTTTCAGTTTTTTATTTGTAAAAAAATTAGAAAACCATGTATCATTTTCCTTCCACTTCACAATTATGCGCCACTTTGTGTTGGTCTATCATATAAAATTCCAATGAAATACATTTACGTTTGTGGTTGTAACGTGACAAAATGTGAAAAAGTTCAAGGGGTATGAATACTTTTGCAAGCCACTGTATGTCACTCTCAGGATGTTAATGGGGGAGAAATGTTTCACATGGTCAGAAGACAAACAGTACATCAGGGTGGCATGGTGGCGCAGCGGTAGAGTTGCTGCCTTACAGTGCTTGCAGTGCCAGAGACCAGGGTTCAATCTCAACTACAGATGAAGTCTGTACGGAGTTTGTACGTTCTCCCTGTGACCGCGTGTGGTTTTCTGAGATCTTTGGTTTCATCCCACACTCCAAAGACATACACAGGTTAGTTGGCATGGTATAAATGTAAATTGTCCCTAGAGTGTGTCGGATAGTGTTAATGTGCGGGGCTCGCTAGTCGGTGCGGACTTAGTGTGTTTCCGCGCCGTATACCCAAACTAAACTAAACTAAACTAAACTAAAAAGTACATTGAATCCAAGGCATAGCAATTCACTGCTGTTGCTGAGGAACATAAATAGATTATCAATGAAGAGGAAATGACTGCTGTCAACAAGTTTTGGAGACGGGATTTGAGAGAATCCTACCTCTAGGCACTTTAACTAACATACAGCTCATGGTAGCCCTACACTGAACTGAGCACATTTGTAAATCATTAATTCGAGAAAATCAATATTAACGCAACACATAGTTTAAGGGCCAAAAGAAACTAGTATATTCACTAATGCACTGAGGGGGAAAAATGTTAGGCACACAATCACACATGCACACATACACATGTACACACATACACTGGCATTGACATTTACATGCACACACATACATGTCCTTCAAATTGGATTTGAAAACAGATATTTAAGTTGTGCTGTGTAAATTTTATATGTCTCATTATTACAGACATATAGTTCCACCTTTGACTTCTGGTGACAGTCTTGTTCTAACCTTTTGATTTTGTCGAGGCAATTTTCCTCTTTGGCTTTATGGTTAAACAGTGAAGAACATTGGAACTGTAACTTTCCCGTGACTGTGACAAATATATATATATATATATATAAAGAAGCGATTTTGAAGTCCTGTTGTGGGCTCTGAATATAAAAGTTCATTGCCCGAAATAAGCCCATAATCTGACCCTATTTCAATGTGTGAATGATGCAAAGTGTATAAAAGCATTAAGACAAGAATGATAGATGAGAGGCATACATTGTATTTTACCCTAAGGTAAAGGATGATAAGGCCAATGAATCACATATAGTTAACTTATGTCCATACTAAAATTTCACTTCCATCATTCATCATGTGTGATAATAATTTCCACCAAATTATTTTTATTGCTTAGTGTGTTTAATAATGTTAGTCATCAGTCATCTTTTATACACTCACAACTTATTTTAAGTGATTTTAATTTCTTTAATGGGATTTTAACTAGATTTAATTCCAGCCTGGATGATTAGTGTCTGGAGCACAAATGGGTCATTATTTTTTGATACAGTTGATGAAAGTGTTGATGTAAGCATCACATCCATTTGGCAGATGAATGAGACATTGATCAGAAATGCATTTGTTTCGGCTTCTTGTAATATGAACTGTATCATGCCTACAAATTCATCTTATTCTTTGCAGAACTAACTATGGTTTGGAGGTAGACACAAAATGCTGGAGTAACTCAGCGAGACAGGTAGCATTTCTGGAGAGAAGGAATGGGGGATGTTTCGGGGTCGAACCCCTTCATTTAGAGGGTTGTTTTATCATTGATCGTAATTCCAGCATCATCAGAGACCCACACCACACCCTGGCCACACACTAATTTCGCCCCTGCCATCGTGAAAAAGGTACAGGAGCCTGAAAGCTGCAATATCCAGGTTTGGGAACAGCTGCTTCCCGACAGCCATTAGGCTATTAAACACTACATACAACCTCAAATAAGCTCTGAACTAGGTAGGCTATTATTGTTATTATTGCACTATTATTGTTTGTTTTTCATGTGTACGTATGTGTGCGTGTGTGTTACACACACACACATATATATATATATATATGATTTATGTATATGATTTATATATATGTTTATTTGTGAGGATGTGCATAAATACACACACTGAACTTTTGTTTTCTTTCTATTTGATTATCTTGTTTACAGTGCACTATGTTTACATATTATGTTGTGCTGCAGCAAGCAAGAATTCTATTGTTCTATCTGGGACATATGACAATAAAACACTCTTGGCTATTGATTCTTAATTTGGTCAGATTTCCAAAGGCCACAGCAGACCTCTTCTTAGGCAGTCCATCAGGATCAAGATTAACCCCTCTGAAATGAACTGTTGAGGCCAATATCGGATCTGCAGACTCTTCCACTGATGGAGCTGGTGGTACTGATGGAGTACTGATGGAGTAGGTGGGCAGCCGGTGAGGCGGTCCATTCTATCCATCACATCAAGACTTCTGTCTCCTCATGGTGCATGGTCCTAAGATATTCAACGCTATTCTAAATGTTTCTTTTCTACTTTTAGTGCTCATGGACGTAGATTCACGGGTGTCAGTGAAGAATAAGCTCCCTAAAATTAAATTAAATGTGAAATATTAAAAATGCAGATGCCGGAAACCTGAAATAAAGGCACAAAATGCAGTGAACAATCGGGCTATATCTGATCGACTTTATTCTTCCTGGTTGAAGTGACTTGTTCACGATTGGGAATAGGAGCAAACAGGTTGATTTTACATTGCAGTAATAGTGCGGGAGGGATGGAAAGAAGAAAGAGAAGACAAGATGGGAAGCTGAGACCAACGGGGGTGAACAAGGGAAAAGAGAGAGATGGAAGTCCTGTTGGAGAGCAGAGCAGAACTACTTCAAGATGAAAAAATAAATTGGAAACCTGAAATAAAAACAGATAATGGCGGAAATACTTGGAAGATCAGATAGCATCTGAAGATCTTAACTCAACAGGATGAAAATATTTTTGTGCCACTTCTATTATCTCCTCTTTTTCTTCCATCATGCTCCTCAGAGACAGCACTAGGTAATATTCTTTATGGGTCCATATATCAGCAACTAAACTCCAGGTAAATAGAAAATCCCTCTAGTCTTCAGTAAAAGCTGTGGGAGACATAAGCTTTATCATCTGATGCCTTTTGAATAATCTTTCCTCTGTACTAATAGTATGCAAGTGAATTTCCTGCATTTGGTTTGTTTTATTGAGCACCGGAAATCAATAAAAAGAAACAAATTAATCAATAAATATTCATAATTACCATCACATCAAAATATTTCAAAGCACATCACAATGAATTGATTTTGGATTAGAATGTCTATGTGGACATTGACTTGTTTTCCTTATAAAGCTGTTGTAACCAATGACTAAAAGGCAAGCATTCATGTGTTATTTACATGAGTAATAGGTATTATCTAAATGTTTATATTACTCTCTGTTTACTGCATTGTTTGACCAATTACACTGGGATATTTTATGGTTGGAGGCGCATTGAGATTGCAGTGTAAGTGTGGAGTAAAGCCAATAGTCAGATAGTATATCACATTCTGCAAGCATTGTATAAACTATCTCTGGGTGGCAATCTTACACTATCACGGGAATGGATTGTATAATTGAAACTGTATAATGTAGAGTTTAGAAAGCAGTTTGGGACATTTGGAAACTTATCATGTTAGCAAATGATACCAATGCAAGGTGGTTGTTTGCTAACATATAAAAAAGAACTTGTATTTGGACTAAATGCAGGATACAAATGCCATATGTTTGCTTAGCTTGGCAAGACAGCGTTGTGGAGTCATAGATATTGCTCAGTTCACAAGCCTTGAATCATGCAATGCTGGTGACCATTTGGTCTATTGTACCCAGGTTGTTACTTTGAAAGCCCTTCAATCCAAGTTCCTCAATTCCAATCTTAGCACATAACAATATTTTTCTCAGATAATTTCAAGATACTTTAAGCCCTTTAAAGCAGATTACGCTGCCCTACTAATACCTGCTTGTGAAGATAGTGTAATGAACAGAGGATTTTCCATAAGACAGATACAACATGCTGGAGTAACTCAGTGGGACAGGCAGCATCTCTAGATAGAAGGAATGGGTGACGTTTCGGGTACAGACCCTTCATCAGAGTGAGGATTTACCATCAGAATTTAAGCCTATCTAAAATGGACCCTGTATGGTTCTGGTGAATATTACTGCTGCGGTATGTACACTATAGATCTTCTGTACAAATCCGTTCTGTTCACATACTCAGACAGCAATGTTCACCAGAACTGTACATGGTTCATTTGCACAGTTGGACAAATGTCACTGCATGCATTGGAATATTGCATCGCATGTATTGAACGTTATCTTGCACTAAACATCATTCCCTATATCCTCTATCAGTACACTGTGGACGGCTTTGATTGTAATCATGTATAGTCTTTCTGCTGACTGGAAAGCACGCTACAAAAGCTTTTCACTGTACCTCGGTACACGTGACGATAAACTAAACTAAACTAAACTTAACTAAAATATAAACAAAAACAAGTATAGGAACACATATTGTGCTATCCTATCCAAAATACTTCATCAATCTCTTCTGGTTATAGTTGAATTGTAGACCAGCTTTTTTCTCTCCTTTTGCAACAGCTTAAAATGCATGTCAATATTGTTGATCCTTTCAATATCTTCTGTTGAGGACATTATAAAAGAGTCACTTGGATCAATACCTGATGATATGATCCATAGGAGAATAGATAGGGTAGATGCACAGTCTTTCGGTAGGAATCATTTAGATTTTTGTAGATAGATATCTATCCATTCATTTTAAGGAAAGTTTTATGAAAATCATCCTGATTCTTTTCAAATAAAGTAGGGTGCCATTAAAAAAAAAAACAGAAACTGCTTCATTATCACTTTTACAAATGATAAATGTAGCAAAGATTTCATGATATTCTGTTTGCATTCACTATCAGTTCCTGTACAGTTTTATCATTTGTGTTGATCAGCCAAAATCAGAAACACAGTTGAAAGAGATAGCAGTACTAATCAATCCATGATAACACCAGCAGCTTTGTATGAAATTATTAGTAACCACACGGAGAATGATCGGCTGGGGATAATGTTAGGCTGTGTCGATCGTATGAAGGTTGAATTAGTTGTTATTGTAACTAATATTTGCTAATTATTGTAACTAACTGCAACTAATATATTCGTTTTTTTTATTCAACACTGTTCTATATTTATTTATTTAGTTCAGAGATATAGTGTGGAAACGTGCCCTTCGGTCCACTGAGTCCGCAACGACCAGTGATC
Organism: Okamejei kenojei; assembly: GCA_035221665.1. Classification (NCBI taxonomy): domain Eukaryota; kingdom Metazoa; phylum Chordata; class Chondrichthyes; order Rajiformes; family Rajidae; genus Okamejei; species Okamejei kenojei. The sequence continues at coordinate 54,452,263 of CM069142.1, forward strand.
CTCGAGCACTATCCTACACACGAGGGACAATGCACAATTTTTATCGAAGCCAAATTGACCTCCAAACCTGTCCGTCTTTGGAGTGTGGGAGGAAACCAGGGCACCCGAGGAAAACACATGCGGTCACGGGGAGATCGTACAAACTCTGTACAAACAGCTCACACCCATAGTCAAGATTGAACACAGGTCTCCTGCGCTGTAAGGCAGCAACCCTGCTGCTGTGCCACCATGTCACCCCTATCTAGAAACGCAAACAATTTAAAATTTTAATTCTAAACAGAATTATTTACATAATCAAACAGCTCGAAAGGCCAATGATATTTTGACAAAACTTTTCTGATTTAGACTAAGCTGCCTGATGTAATGCCACATTGATTTATTATTATTATAATTGCTTCAAGTTTCTGAATATTTCATGCAGTATATACAAAGATCAAGAGTAAAGGCAAGAGTAAAGCCATAGGAGTTGCTGCCTTACAGTGCTAGAGACCTGGGTTAGATCCTTTCAATTGGTGCTGTTTGTACAGAGTTTGTACTTTCTCCCTGTGACCACATGGGTGATCTCCAGGTGCCCCGGTTTCCGCCTACATTCCAAAGACATGCAAGTTTGTAGCTTTATTAGCTGCCGTAAATTGCCGTTTGTATGTAGGGTGCGAAATGGAGATAACATCGAACTAGTGTGAATGGGGGATCGATGGTCAGCGTGGACCTGGTGGGAAGAAGAATCTGGTTCTACACTGTATCTTTAAACTAAACTCACACACCATAATGTTTCAAACTTCGGTATTAACCTGGAATTGGTTTTATTGTATCTCTCCATTTACTGTTTTATTTTTTTCCCGTATAATTATTTTCAAGAAATAAGATGTTATGTTTTAATTAAAAGCAACAATATCTAGACTTAATTTGCAGGAAATAGGCCTTGACCTACGTTTAAGAACTTCCTTATGAGCTTAAATCTACAATTTCCTGTCGATCTTATTGCTCTATTTAATGAAATAATCCATTCCAATAAGGCACAGATCATGACCTAAATTCAAAGCAGGTCTGCAGAAAAGTTGCTGCACTAAAGGAAAATTCTGCCAATTGCTAGTTTTTTAGGTTAAAATACTTGGAAGAAGTAAAGTAAGTTGCAGTGTTCCCTTGCTGGTAAATGCTGCCAGTCCCGCTGAGTTGCTCCAGCTTTTTGTGTCTATCTTTGACATAGATGTCTGTTTACTGCATAGGAGCCGTAGATGATAGGAAATTATTCCTTCTCTGAAATGGAAAGGCTAAAGTCATAGAACAGTCCATCGTGCAAAAATGAATCAACCGAAGGAGCAGAGCCCTATTGTATTTTGAATGGAATGAGTCGGCAATGTGTAGACCAGACCTCTCAGTCCACAATCAAAGGAAGTGGGTTCATGCAAGAAGCTAGGGAAAAATAGGTGTGAGTCCAGATAGGGTACAGGGGAGAGGAAGAGAGAAAGAAAGAAGGGATGGGGGAGAAGATGGAGGGGGTAATTTTTTAGTTACCTAAAATTGGAGAATTTAATGTTCATACCGTCGGGTTGTAACTTACCCAAGTGGAATATGTAATGCTGTTCCTCCAGTTTGCATGTGGCCTCTCTTTGGCAATGGAGGAGGCACAGGACAGAAAGGTTACTATTGGAATGGGAAGAGGATTTAAAGAGGTTAGTGACCGGGAGAACCAGTAAACCTTGGCGGACTGAGCAGAAATGTTCCGTGAAACAGTCAACGAGTCTACACTTGGTCTCACCAATGTACAGGAGGCCACATCGGTAAGGAGATGTAACACCTCTCCCGATACCTCCTCACTCACCTCTTTACAGCAGACCCCAGTAGTCCTTCCAGATGAGACAAAGGGTCACGTGTACCTCCTCTAACCTCATCTACTACATCGGGCACTCCCACTGTCATCTTGCTCTCTGATATCTATATCAACCATTTAGATGAGAACGTACAAGGCATGATTAGTAAGTTGTGCAGGAAGGAACTGTAGATGCTGGTTTTACACACAATGGGAGGGGGAGTTGAAGTGCTGAGCCACCGGGAGGTCGGGTTGGTTATTGCGGACTGAGCGGAGATGTTCGGCGAAACGATCGGCAAGCCTCCGCTTGGTCTCACCGATATAGATCAGTAATGTATAGATCAGTAATCATCAGTAATGATTAATGTCCTGATTATCTGAAATAAAACAGAAAATACTGGAAATATTTAGCGGGTCAGGCATCACCAAGTGAGAAGGAGAACAGTGACAATATATAAAGAGCAGAAGATGCATTAGATTGTGTAATGGCCGAGTAGCCTCGTATCAGCAAGATGTTTCAAATGGCTTGTCAGAGAATTACTCCTTTTTGATGACATGCACATCATTTAACCTTGAACCAGTAACCTCTGTCTCTGAACTGCGTGCAAATTGTCGAGATTGGAATCAAAACAGGGGAGTTACAATTGGATGTTTCATGAAATGGAATTACCAGTGTTGTTATGCTGACAGCTCATTTCCATTTAAAGCATATCTGGCATATTTAAGCAAGATTTACTCAGCTTTGATTGATGTGACATAAACCGAGGGAGATATGAAAATTCTATTCAATTCTTCTTCAAAGAAATTTAGAAATAAATCAATTTATCTCAACCAGCCAGGAAGCATAGATGTACAGTGAAGATAGACACAAAATGCTGGAGTAACTTAGCGGGATAGGCAGCATCTCTGGATAGAAGGAATGGGTGACGTTTTTGGTCAAGACCCTTCTTCAGCTGTCTGGAGTCTGAAGAACGGTCTCGACCCGAAACGTTACCATTCCTTCTGTCCAGAGATGCTGCCTAGTCCGCTCAGTTACTCTGGCATTTTGTGTCTATCATCGATGTAAACCAGCATCTACAGTTCCTTCCTACACAAGCAAAGATGTACAACTTATATTTATCTAGCAACTTTATAGGACAATTGACAGAACCAAAGAGATATACATGGTTCGGCGCTCGCAGAAAAGCAGAGGATACAGTACAGCATCTTAGAAACATAGAAAGAGGAACATGCAGTCATAGACAGGTTTAGGAAGGTACTCTGGAGCATGGGACCTCGATAGCTGAAGGCAAAACAAGCAATAGCAGGGCAAAGATCTTGCAGGTGAAGTGAAGTTTAGAGGGACCTGCTGCTTTATATTGCAGGGGTTAAGGAGCAAAGGAGAGCTAAGAGGGTAGAGAATTCAACCATGGAGACACAAGCTTGTTATCAAGCCTTTATGGAGTAGGTGTACACCATAAAATCATGAGAGGAATATATTGGGTAGATGTACAGAATCTCCTACCCAGAGTAGGGGAATCGAGGACCAGAGGACACAGGTTCAAGGTGAAGGGGAAAAGATTTAATAGGAATCTGAGGGGTAACATTTTTACACAAAGGGTGGTGGGTGTATGGAACAAGCTGCCAGAGGAGGTAGTTGAAGCTGGGACTATCCGAACATTTAAGAAACAGTTAGACAGGTACATGGATATGACAGGTTTGGAGGGATATGGAGCAAGCGCAGGCAGATGAGACTAGTGTAGCTGGGACATGTTGGCCGGTGTGAACAAGTTGAGCTGAAGGGCTTGTTTCCACACCGTATCACTCTATGCCTCTATGAATCTATCCAAGCTCATGAATCATAAGTGAGCAGAATGTGATGAAATTAGGATAAGGCCAACAGAGTATCAACAGCAAATGGGTTTATAGAGTTTGGAATATTAGAGGAAGAGAGCTTGGAATTTAGAGATACAGCATGGATGCAGACCCTTCAGCCCACCGATCAGGTATGCTGCACTTGTCATGTCAGCCACTGACCCTATCCTACACATTAGGCTCAATTTACAATTTTACCGAAGTCAATTAACGTGCAAACCTATACGTTTTTAGAGTATGGGAGGAAACTGGGGCATCCGGAGAAAACCCACATGGTCACAGAGAGAATGTACAAACTGTACAGACAGCTCCCATAGTCAGGATCGAACCCGGGTCTCTCTATTCTGCCAGGTGTGGCAACAACCGTTTGGTGAACTTTTGTTACTTTGTCGGCACCAGAAATATGGCGACATTTGTGTATTGTCTAGGTGAGGTCTGCTGTATGATTTTACCAGGTTGGATGCAAAACAAAGCATTTCATTGTACCAAGGTACATGCAGCATTAAAGTGTAATTGATTATCCAGGCAGCTCTGTTACATCATGGCAGGATACAGGTCCATGAAGTCGCTTTTAAAAGGCAGGATGACAAAAGTAGGAATAAGAATGTTATATAATTAACAAAGGCAATGCATATACGGGAAAAATCCACAAATATGTTGTTATCAGGTACCTCTGAAACTTTTTGACAGTATTAATTGAAATAGAGTGAATTCTCTGGCAGAATGTGATGATTGGTGATTAAAACGCGATTGGATAAATGCCGAGAAGCTAATGCAATTTTTTCATAAATCCAAGTCCCAGGGTCCTGCATTGATTATTAACGTATGCAGGACAATTGGACACAGCAGGAAATACTTGCTATTGTAGGAAGTGGTGAGACAGTTTTCCAACACCACTGCCTCAGAGGAAATAACGCTTAATAGCACAATCATTATAGAAAAATACTCGTGAGGAACCTGCTGCCTTCGAGTCTAGAAGGATTCTGCTGATGAATACAAACAAAAATTGAACCATGTTGGCTCGTGACCTTTTCTTCAGTTGTAATGATGCTCTAATGTTCCCCTGCATTGCTGAGCAAATAGGGCCTGTGTGGCTGACATGACAAGCGCAGTAATGAGGCATTTGGTGTTAACTAAGGTGCTTGTTAGTATGATTTTAACTAATTTTATTACACACCACAGCTCAGCATAATGGTATCTATCCTAGCTGTCAGGTCAGACCATGATTCAGGTTATAATCCTGAATTAAACATAATTAGAACACAAGCAGGCATGAAGCGACAATGTTGTGTTCATCCACTCATGCAGTCTAGGCATTCATTTATTTTGTTCCCGAGTTAAAGATTTACACAGAAATGTCATGAGCACGAAAGGTGGGGAAGTAAAGCAACAAATTCAGGATTGGATCTCCTCTTCGTATCAAGCTCTGCTTAAAGATAAATTATCCAACTGGGTCAGTTGTGGAAGAGTTGATTGAAGTAAAAAATGTTAGAACAGGTGCATTGACATTTATAAGTTCATAAGTGATATGAGCAGAATTAGGCCTTTCGGCCGTTCAAGTGCACACCGTCATTCAACAATGGTTGATCTATCTTTCCCTCTTAACCCAATTCTCCCGTCTTCTTCCAATAACCCCAGACACTCGTACTAATCAAGAATCTCCCTATCTCTGCCTTAAAAATATCCATTGCCTTGGCCTCCATAGCCCTCGGTGGCAATGGATTCCACAGATGCACTACCCTCTGACTAAAGATCTGTCTTATTGCAGGGAGCATGAGTGTGAGGGAGGAAATGAAACATTTAAGTGTATTACAAAGCAATGAAAAACTGAATAAACTATTACAAAATTGGTGCAATGTGCAATAATGGTTGAAAATAACATTTAGTGTTTTGTTCTAAGGACTGCATTGCAATAAATATCTACGATGATGGATAAGAGAGTCCAATGTGATGCAACTCATATTGAACGGTGATGCAAGCTATAGCATCAAATTCAAGGAAGTGAATCGGCAAATGAAACCGGAGCAAAAAATAAACTGCTGGAGAAATTCAGCAGGTCTTCATCTAATCAACCTGCAGCCTACACATACTCCCATCACTAAGGCCTGTCAGAAACCGATTTGCTGCCACATGTCTTTCACAATAGATATTAGACCATAAGGGTAGGCCATTCGAACCCTTCGAGCCAGCACCGCCATTCAATGTGATCATGGCTGATCATCCACAATCAGTACCCCTGCCTTCTCCCCATATTCCCTGACTCCACTATCTTTAAGAGATCTATCGAGCTCTCCCTTGATAGTATCCAGAGAACTGGCCTCCACCGCAGAGAACTCCAGAATCACAACTCTCTGTGTGAAAAAATGTTTCCTCATCTCCGTTCTAAATGGCTTACCCCTTATTCTTAAACTATGGCCCAAACATCATCCAAGAGTATACAAGCCCACCCATTCTGGCAAAATTTGGAGGCCAAAACTGCGCACAATACTCCAGGTGTGGTCCACTCCTCTCTTTGCCATTAGCTTTCTCACTGCCTGCTGTACCTGCATGAGGCTACCACCTCACCTTTATCCCATTAAACTGCTTCTGCCATACATCTGCTTTCTCATAGCATCCTCCTCACAGTTCACACTGCCACCCAGCTTTGTGTCATCTGCAAATTTGCTAATTCCTTCATTTAAATCATTAATCTATGTTACTAAAAGCCTGATCTTGACCACTTCCTGTTGTTCTGTATATTGATTTTAGAAAAAACACTGCCACTTAAAGCTATGATTTTTGGCCATCTTACTCAGAGGCCCCCTCTGCTGCGCAGGACAAAAGGATTTTTTCCCATCAATGAAAAATAAAAGAGTTATTAGAGTTTAAAAATGTAGAGCTTCTCTCTCCTGAAGGCCACGCCCCTTCCGGAGGGACTATAAAACCCAGAAGTGTTGAGTGCCTCAGTCATTCTCTGCAAGATGGGGGAGCGGGAGGGTCATGTCTCTCAGTCTGAGCTGTGAATAACACTGAACATATGTCTACTAAACTGTGAGTGGTTTTACTGACCTGTCAGTGCCCTTAATGTGGTTTGAAAATATAGTTTGGAAATGCTAAAGCTGTGTGCCTTTGCTTTGGAAATGTAAAAGCAACACTGGAAAGAATGAACTAGGAGGGCACCTAAAAAATTCCGAATGCGTTTTGCGAAGGTTCACAAGCTTAGCCTAAATCGTATTAAAAAATTTCTTAGAATTTATTTAAAATATCATGATTGCATTCTTGTGGGAAAGCATTTCACAACATGACTCAGGGAGTCATCTGTAAAACAGCACAATCTAGTGTCTATTTTTACTGTCAACTCCTCAGTATATCTCCACTGTTTCTATGCCCCTATTGTCAATGAAGAATTGCAGGTCATGTTGCAGTTATATAAGACGTTGGTGAGGCCTCATTTAGAGTAATGTGTTCAGGTCAAGGCACTGTGTTGTAGGAAAGATGTTGTCAAGCTGAAAAGAGTGCAGAGATGATTTACAAGGATGTTGCTGGGATTCGAGGGCCTGAGCTACAGGGAGAGTTTGAGCAGGCTAGGACTCTATTCATTGGAGGGCAGGAGAATGAGGGATGATCCTAGAGACTTGTATAAAATCATGAGAGGATAGATCATGGAAATGCACAGTCTCTTGCTCAGATTAGGGGAATTGAGAACAAGAGGACATAGGTTTAAGGTGTGGGAGAATAGACAATAGGTGCCGGAGTAGGCCATTTGGCCCTTCGAGCTAGCACCGCCATTCAATGTGATGATGGCTGATCATACACAATCAGTACCCCGTTCCTGCCTTCTCCCCATATCCCCTGATTCCGCTATTTTTAGGAGCCCTATCTAGCTCTCTCTTGAAAGCATCCAGAGAACCTGCCTCCACCGCCCTCTGAGGCAGAGAATTCCACAGACTTTCCACAGAATTATTTAATAGGAATCTGAGGGGTAATTTTTTCACACAAAGGGTGGTGTGTGTATGGAACGAGATGCCGGAGGAGGTAGTTGAAGCAGATACGATTGCAACATTTAAGAACATTTAGATAGGTACATGGATAGGACAGGTTTAGAGGGATATGGGCAAAATCCAGCAGGTGGGACTAGTGTAGATGGGTCATGTGGTTTGGTTTGGGCAAGATGGGCCGAAGGGCATATTTCCATACTGTATGACTCTATGACTATGACACTAATTCAAGGAACGTTCGGGAAATCTGGGCATCCTGAGTCCATCTCAGAGGGTTAGGCACGACCAGCTTTGTATGCACAGAATTAAAAAGAATGATTTGGTTTCTGATACACTGACACTTTAACCAATTCCAAGGGTAAGTTTGCTCCCCACTGTCCCTATTGATAAATCACCAGGACCGTCTCAATGCATTTCTCTCAGCACTCTGCATGTCACGAATGACAAGTATCTGCAGGAAAATGTCTCAAAGTATTAGCAGCTCATTGGAAAGTATTTTCAAAACAAGATTAAAAGAAGTTTTTAATTTTTTTACATAAAAATTTTAGTTTCTTATTTTACTCACACTCTACCTTTGAAACCAATAACTAAAGGAGGAATGTGGTGAAAGGAGGGTACACAAAAGGCTGGAGAAACTCAGCGGGTGCAGCAGCATCTAAGGAGCGAAGGAGATAGGCGACGTTTCGGGTCGAGACCCTTCTTCAGAGCATGTGGTGAAAGGAGTCAGGCAGCACGGTGGCAATGGAGCTACTTCTTTACAGCACCAGAGACCCAGGTTTGATCCTGACTATGGGTGCTGTCTGTACAGAGTTTTTACGTTCTACCCGTGACCTCTGTGGGTTTTCTCCAGGTGCTCCCATACTACAAAGACGTACAGGTTTGTAGGTTAATTGGCTTGGTATAACAGTAAATTGCATCTCGTGTGTGTCGAATAGTGTTAGTGTGCAGGGTTTGCTGGTTGGTGTGGACTCTTTACCGGGCCTGTTACTGGGCTGTATCTCTAAACGAAACTAAAATATCATACAACCTTTTATCACTATACCTTCCTGTGTTGCTACTTTCAGGGAACTATGAACTTGAACCGCAAGATCCATCTGGTGTACAAAATTGTCCTGCTATCAACTGTATACTTTCACCTTTTACTTTTGACCTCCCAACATGCAACATCTCATACTTGCCCAGATGAAACTCCATCTTCCATTTTTCCACCCATATCTCTAAATGATCTATATCCTTCTTCATTGTCTGCAGCTCCATTTTATTGTGTCGTCTACAACATTACAAACCAAGTCATCTACGTTCTCGTCCAAGTCGTATCACAAACAATAAAGGGCCTAGCACTGATCCCTATGGTACACCTCTGTTCACAAACCTCATGCCAGAAATACACCTTTCCTTCATTACCCTCTGTTATCTATGGGTGAATCGGTTCACAATCCAAACCACCAAGTCAACATGTATCCCATGCATTTTGATCTTCTGGATCAGCTTACAATGTGCTTGGTTTCAAATACGACGAGTAATCATAGTTCAGACTGTTCATTTAAAGCTATCTAAATACAACTTAAAATATATAGCTAATGTGATATGAACCTTAATGATATCAACTATCAATTTACCAGACTGATTCCTGGGATGGCAGGACTTTCATATGAAGAAAGACTGGATAGACTCGGCTTGTACTCGCTAGAATTTAGAAGATTGAGGGGGGATCTTATAGAAACTTACAAAATTCTTAAGGGGTTGGACAGGCTAGATCTAGGAAGATTTTTCCCGATGTTGGGGAAGTCCAGAACAAGGGGGTCACAGTTTAAGGATAAGGGGGAAGTCTTTTAGGACCGAGATGAAAAAAAAAAAAATTTCACACAGAGAGTGGTGAATCTGTGGAATTCTCTGCCACTGAATGTAGTTGAGGCCAGTTCATTGGCTATATTTAAGAGGGAGTTAGATGTGGCCCTTGTGGCTAAAGGGATCAGGGGATATGGAGAGAAGGCAGGTACAGGATACTGAGTTGGATGATCAGCCATGATCATATTGAATGGCGGTGCGGGCTCGAAGGGCCGAATGGCCTACTCCTGCACCTATTTTCTATGTTTCTATGTTTCATGCTTCTCCACAACAAGATGTTGGTCTTTCCTTCTAACAGTATGTCCTCTTGTGGTTATGTTCCATTTTGTTGGAAGTAGCAGATACTTATGATTTCCTTGGCTGCAGAAACAAGATTAGCCAGCCAAGCATTGCTTTCTTAAGTGCACAATTGTTCCTATTCTAAGTAGTTTTGTGTGACTCATGGTAGATTGACAGATGGTAGCATTTATACTTGCTGCGACCAAGAACAATAAATCGTTGGCTGCAGAGTCGCACTGTCAGTCTTTTGCACATGTCTGTCAGAGCTGTCACTATATCAACCTCCACATGCCTGTTTTTGCTTGGTTCAGCATACTAACTATTCAATAGCCCACTAAAGGCAATAGCATTACAGTTCCTGGCCATCCATTTCTTCTCTTTCTTTCTCACAGCACAATCTGCCTCTTCAGTGAAGGAACACTTTCCATTTATAGTACTTAATAATGTTCATCTCTTTTCCTGTTCGCCACAGTCAGTTCACATGCAAGCGTACAGATCAATCTTTGAATTTAGTAGTAACATAATCCAGGACGAGTCTGACCCTGGTCATTCCCTCTTCTCCCCTCTCCCATCAGGGAAGAGGTACAGAATTGTGAAAACACATATCTCCAGATTCGGGGACGGTTTCTCCCCAGCTGTTATCACCAACTAGAGAGTGGACCTATCATCTACCTCATTGGAGATCCTCGGACTCTCTTGTAAAGAACTTTACTGGACTTTATCTTGCACTAAACATTATTCCCTTTATTCTGTATCTGTACACTGCGATTGACTGTACAGCAAGCAACGAAAAATATTTTCACTGTAGGAAGGAACTGCAGATGCTGGTTTAAACCAAAGATAGACACAAAATGCTGGAGTAAATCAGCGAGACAGGCAGCATCTCTGGAGAGAAGAAATGGAAACGTTACCCATTCCTTCTCTTCAGCGATGCTGGCTGTTCCGCTGAGCTACACCAACATTTTGTGTCTATCTTAGGTTTTCACTGCACCTCTGTACACGGAGCAATAATAAATTAAACTAAACTTGCCTCTCCTCCCAAGTCTGATCAGGACAGATCAATAAAGGGGATATTGTATACAGAAGCATAAACACTGCAAAAACCCACTAATGTCGATCTGCCAGAATGGGATATCACAATAATAGAAATACACTAGCAGATGTGGAGTAAATAGGAGATCCTGCACCAACTTGCATTTATGCATTGCTTTGAAGTAGAAACATTTTCCAAGACCATGGTCGAATAAATAGATAAAAGTGGCCAAATGCTTGATTAAAAGAATGAGTTTTAAGACGGTTTGAAAGGAGAAGAACAAAAGTGGAATATGGAGTTATGGAGATCTTTTAAGAGATATTTTTTTTTTAATGGGACATTGAGGCAGAAGATAAAGTTGTCAATGGTGTAGTAAAAGGAAATGGGAGATCAGACCTGCATGAATAGAGAAAGAGCTTTGCAGGGTGTAGATGATAGTGTAGGGTGACCAGGAAGCATAATAGTAAGTTTCAAATTGGGATATTGAGAACTAATACAGGCAGCAGGAACAAATATCATGAGTTAAGCAAACTAATTCCCTCCACAGATGCTGCCTGACCCACTTTGCTGCCTGACCCACCCAGGACCCAGTTCCTGCAGCACTTTGTGTTTTATTTTACTTAATGAGATTGATGGTTTAGTGGTAGGTAAGCTAAAGTCTTGAGAGGAAAAAAAGATGCCCAGGAAAACAATCAAGTCTGCCAGTCGTAAATATTTGTAGAAACAAAGAAGGGTCCCGGCGTGAATCGTCATCTGTCCTTTTGCTCCAGAGATGTTGCCTGAGCGGCCGAGTTGCTCCAGCACATTGTGTCTCTATCTCTAGTCGTAAATAGTCGTTTGGGCTTCAGTAGCAGATGGGCGAAGTAGCAGGCGATATGAAAGGAGGCAGTCTTTGTGCTGGAAAAAATATGAACCTTCTTTCCGCATTACATAAGGTGCAGGGATTGTGAAAACCAACTTCATCCTTTGCAGTAACAAAGGAAAACGATCAATTGATCACATGGAAATTTTGGTTGGAGCTAAAATCAGTGCCTTCCAACCTTTTAAATGAAAGATCAACTTATCCAAAGACCTGTGCAAGTCTGACATTGAATGAGGCCCCGACTTATCTCTGTACATAGCTGATGAAATGAAGGTTACCTCCATCTAATCTCTTTTTCTAATACATTATGCACCAGTTAATGGAGATGTTACTCAGCAACCAATTCAATTTCCATTTAAAATAGTTGCTTAATAGGAACAATTAGATAAAGACACTTTGTTTGTCAGTCTGGTATTTTGTTTTACAAGGCTTTCTTTCGCTCAAACATTGTTTTTTTTCTTTTATAAACTTGTCAATTACTTTTTTGTTTTAATATATCCTGTAGTCACATTGTTTAACTACTTATTTAACTACAAATTATAGATCCATGGAGCCATTGGGCCATAGAGTAAGGAAACAAGTGTTTCAGCCCATCAGGTCCACGCCAGCTATCAAGCGCCCATTTACATTAACCTTACACTAATCCCATTTTAATTTCCTGCTGCTTGAAATGACCAAATCTGTAAGAAGGATACGTGAAATGAAGGGAATGTTTCAAAATCCTTCATTAAAGGGATAATTACTAAAGGTCTCGATGAAGAGAAAATAATTAGAAATAGATTACATAGACTTTAAAAAGATTGAGATAAAGAGAAAATAATTAGCAATAAACTACACTGCCCTTAAATAGGAAGATCCTGACTGATACATACCTTTGAGGTACTGTATATCATCATTTATTCTGATGACCAAATGAAGTTGCAAGAGGACCATTGATAAGATGAATTCTATAAAAGTGCTTGACATTGTGAGCAAATGTCTGTTGGTAATATTAATTAATTTTTTTTTTGTTAAATATTTTTATTAGAAGTAAATACATATTAAGAAGGAATAACATAGAATCAAAAAGAAGAAACATATTATTCATCACATACATTCATAATATTTTTAAAGTTTACAGTCATTCTTATTTATACTTCTATACTTTTTATTATTTTATAACAGAAAGAAGATAGTAAAGAGAAATAATAAAAAGAAATAAAATAGTAGAAAATCGATAAAATGAGTGGAGTATTAAGCAAGATATTCTTCATTGGAGATATATCCATGGTATATTGTATATAGTTCTTCATCTATTCCTTCATTCAGGCTTCAGTCAGGCCCCTGAACTGGACCACCTTGACCCTTTAAGTATTCAATAAATGGAGACCATATTCCGCTGAATTGATCTAGCTTGTCCAAAAGGACAAGTCTTAATCTTTCCAGATGAAGTGTCTCCGACATTTCTGTAATCCACATTTTGATTGTGGGGGATGTAGGACCTTTCCAAAATCTTAGTATTAGTTTTTTACCAATTATTAAACTATAACCAATAAAAATTATTTGCTGTGTTGTTAGTAGTTGATCCGTTTCTAATATTCCTAATATGATTAATTTTGAGTCTGGAGTCAGATTTGCATTAACTTCCTTCGAGATTATCTTAAAAATTTCTATCCAAAAATTAGTAATTTTTATACATTTTGTGAATGAATGCGTTAGATTAGCTTCTAAATGCTGACATTTATCACATATAGCAGAAACATTTGAAAAAATTCTGTTTAATTTGGATTTTGAAAAGTGTAATCTATGTAAAACTTTAAATTGTATCAAGGAGTGTCTGGCATTTAATGAGCAGTGGTGTATATGTTGTAAACTTTCATTCCATACTTCTACACTAATTGTTTGACCTAATTCGTTTTCCCATGCTTGCCTATATATTTCCGACTTTGGTAAATAATTTTCCAGTAAAATATTATAAATATGTTATATTAATTTTTCTGTATTTGGATATTTATTTAGACATTTATCTAAAATTTCTGTCTTTCTATTTCTAAAATCCTGTGTGTTTGATTTAACATAGTCTCTAATTTGTAAATATCTAAAGTACTCTTTTGAGTGTAATCCGTAATTTTGTTGTAATTCCTGAAATGAAAGGAATAAACTTTCGTTGTAGAGATCACCCATCTTATTTATACCATAGTTCTTCCATTTAAAAAAACCTTTATCCATCATTGAAGGTTTAAAAGTAATGCTATTTACAATTGGAAGAGCCAGTGGTATACATTCTAATTTTAATGTTTTCTTTAAGTGTTTCCAAATACGTATGCCACATTCTAGATTTGGATTTCCTCTATAAATTTTCTTATGTATTTTAGTATTAGCAAATAAAATCGAGCTAATTTCGAAAGGTGAACAATCTTCCTTTTCCATTTTTAACCAGTTTGGTTGTTTATCTACTTCTTCCAACCAAAAATTCATATTTTTAATATTAACTTCCCAGTAATAAAACATAAAATTAGGCAATGCAAAACCTCCATTCATTTTTGATTTACATAGATGTTTTTTATTTATTCTATGGCTCTTATAATCCCAAATAAAATTGGTAACTATAGATCCTGACCTCTCCCTCCTATCTCTCCCAGTGCTGCTCCTGATTTTGCTTTCTCACCTTACTAGCCCAATGTTGATGGATAACCTCTACAATCATTTGTTCCCTCAATGCACTTGCACCATCCCATTACACCCATTCAGGTGCACACCAAAGTGGTCTGAGATCCATCCTTGAAATAAAAGACAACACACTTATGTTCATTAGTTTTATTAAAAGGAATACTGGATTTTATGCTAGGGTACACTACAGTGAATGTATACAGACCTCAATAAGTGCCTGTGCAAAGGATTTTGAGGAGATAGGTATGCACTAACATTGACTACATGAGTTCTAGCTCTAGCAGCGTTTAGTTTAGATTAGTTCAGAGATACAGTGCAGAAACAGGACCTTCGGCCCACCGAGTCTGTGCTGAGCAGTGACCCCGCACACTAATGGGCCTGTCCCATTTGGGCAATTTTTCAGGCGACTGCCGGCGACTGTCAAGTCGTAGCAGGTCGCTGAAAAACCGGCGACTGGAACGGCAACTGTCAGAGTGGAACACATACACACATCGCTTCCTTCACCAGCCAGTTATACGGGGGGGGGGGGGGGACAAGGGAAGTGGAGGGAGCGCTGTCTGTGTGAAATTCACGCGGTGCAAAGCCAATGTGATACAGACACACACCACGATGAACAGCAAGGTTGGCGCTGTAATTAAGACGGTGAAAGCACAGTGTACGGGAAGGGTCACTTTTAAGTCCTTAAGGGGGGAGGGGGGAGAGGGGGAGAGGGGGGGAGAGGGGGGGAGAGGGGGGGAGAGGGGGAGAAGGGGGGAGAAAGGTGGAAACAGGATGGGGAGAAGCGGTAGAGACAACTTTTAAGAAGCCAGAGATACACGGCTGTGAAGCTTGGCGGACATTAACATTACCGGTCGGTTATCCTTGGTTCTGAAAACTTCTGTTTACGTTTTTTTTTCCCCAATGAGCCAATGAAATTCATCGGTCAGCACCAGCGACAACCTATGAGAACCTACGATGTCCTGGCAACCCACTACCATTGCACCTACGTCACGAGAATTCTCACTAGTCTCCATCGTGTCAAAATTCTGGTCGTATGTTGTTACGAGAATGCGGGAACTACCCACCACCATGCAGGCGACACCCCGGCAACCTCCAGCGAACATGTGGCGATCTTGCGGTGACCTCATAGTCTCCTGTAGTCGCCTAAAAAGTCGCGTAAGTGGGACAGGCCCATAATGCTATCCACGCACACCAGGGACAATTTTCAAGCCAATACCAAGCCAATTAACCTACAAACCTGTACGTCTTTGGAGTGTGGGAGGAAACCGGAGATCCCGGAGTAAAACCCATGCATGTTACAGGGAGAACGTACAAACTCTGTCCAGGCAAGCACCCGTAGTCAGGATCGAACCTGGGTTTCTGGCACTGTAAGGCTGCAACTCGACCACTGCGCCACCGTGACGCCCTACTTCTAGAGCTGTCAGTGAAGTTGGTTTGTCGCTTGTCCTGTGGAGAACAATTACTGATGAACTTGTATTATACTGCACTGTATTGTATGATTATCGTACTGTAACCTGTACTGTATGATTAGCTTGTACTACAGAGAACAAACGCTCATTGGAATCCACATATCAATCCACTGTCTCAAGTGGTTGCAGGAACTTCTTTGAAACTCTGGGTTTGCTTTGGGATTTGATGTGGCCCTATTCCACTATGTTTTGACCACCTTTTTAATGATGAGAAAGTTGTACTCCATGCTTCCAGCGGTTCGTCTGGAGCAGGGTGGAATTGTAACAGTAGAAGATCATCTTTCAGGTTGTCTATCATGTACTTTTTTTTAGCCATGCTGTGACATGTCGGGATTGATAACACAACATGGATTCTGTTGCTTGTACATCATCACCTTTCACAAATTGCAGAAGTAATTTAGTGTTCGTCTGTTGGAGAATGATTGTATCGAGATGATGAATCGGGCTGCAACCACATTCCAAAAAACGAACAAAACATTTTTGTGGGTCGACTTTATTGGCAAGTGGTATCAGGCTCCCTATAGTACATGAACATGGATAACAGAGTTACTCTTGCCTGAGGAAGATGACTTCAATTACTACAGGTAATAACAGTGTTGGAGCTCTCTCGTGTTTGCCTGATCATCTGTGAGAAACAACAGAGCAATGTTTCACAGAACACACTGCAATAACATCCTCGTCTGAGGAGAGAATATTAGTTAAGTTTAAGATAGACATAAAATACTGGATTAACTCAGCGGGACAGGCAGCATCTCTGGAGAGAAGGAATGGGTGACGTTTCTGGTTGAGACCCTTCTACAGACTGATCGTTAAGTTTAGTTTTGTTTAGAGATACAGCACTGAAACTGGCCATTCAGCCCATCGAGTCCACGCTGACCAGAGATCCCCGCACACTAACACTTTCCTCCACACACTAGAGACAATTTACAATTTTACCAAGCCAATTAACCTAATAAACTTGTATGTCTTTGGAGTGTGGGAAAAAAACGGAGTACCGGGAGAAAACCCACACAGATCACGGGGAGAATGTACAAACTTCATACAGACAGCATCCGTAGTCAGGATAGAACCTGGGTCTTTGGCACTGTAGCTGCAACTCCAGCGCCATGCCACCATGGCACCCATAGCTCATAGGGAGATATGTTCAGATACATCTGAAGTCTTATAATCATTTACCTTTCTGAATACGAATACAAAGTATAATTGGCTAGAAACTGGCTGACATTAGGGTGCTGATTTAACCCAGAATAAGTAACATCAAAAAAGAGAGAGAGAGAGAGAGAGAGAGAGAGAGAGAGAGAGATTAATTAATTGTCACATGTGGTGAAACAAACAATTCAATTCTTACTTGGAGCAGCACAACATATTTGTAATCACTGTACTCACTAGTCAACATAATAAAATTAAATTAAAAAGTAATGAAGGATGATGTACTAGATGCGAAGGCTTGTAGGTGGGTGCACAAGTATGGGAAATGGAGGTGATGTGGTTATGGCTCCCGCAACCATATTTCTTGAAAGAGGAGGACATTTCAGATATCCTGAAAATGATGTGGCAGAGACGGAGAAACCAAGAGGAAGGCAGACAAGATGTAAAAGCAATCTCTATACTTTTGAGATAAACTGGGGGATTGAGTTCAGTTTATTGTCACGTTTACCGGGGTACAGTGAAAAGCTTTTGTTGCATGCTTACCACTCAGTGGAAAGAAAATACATGATTGAGAAACCCTTAGATATGTCACAAGCGTCAGTCGAATAAGTCTTGAAGATGGAATACAACGCACGCTGGTTCCAGGGCATTTAATGCCACTGAACAGGGAGGATTTTCTCGGCGTTAGTGTCATAGAGTCATAGCGTCATAGAGTGATAGAGTGCGGAAACAGGACCTTTGGCCCAACTTGCCCACACCGTTCAACATGTCCCAGCTACCCTAGTCCCACTTGCCCACATTTGGTCCATATCCCTACAAACCTGTCCTCTCCAAGCACCTGTCTAACTGTTGCTTAAATGTTGGGATAGTCCCTGCCTCAACTACCTCCTCTGGCAACTTGTTCCATACATCCACCACCCTTTGTGTGCGAGCGTTACCCCTCGAATTCCTATTAAATCTTTTCCCCTTCACCTTAAACCTATGTCCTCTGGTCCTCGATTCACCTACAGAGCAAGAGACTCTGAGCATCTGCCCGATCTATTCCTCTCATGACCTTATACACCTCTATTAGATCACCCCTCATCCTCCAGCTCTCCAAGGAATAGTCCCAGCCTACTTAATGTCTCCTCTCTCAGACCTGGCAACATCCTCGTAAATCCCCTCTGTACAATTTCAAGCTTGACAACATCTTTCCTAGAACATGGTGTCCAGACCCGAACCTGTCGTCACAAGCAAAACTTGCTGCAAAAATGTACAGTGGCTTCTGATTTAATGGACTGCAAGACCAACAAATATTTAATGGAAATAATTAATAGGCTTATTATTTTCAATCTAGCTTTGTCCAGTCCGAGGAATTTCATGTAGCACTCTGGAAAGAAAAACAGCACTTGAAATGGTGGCAATGCATCAGTGTGTTTCAAAATTGATGTTGCTGTAATTCTGATTAGAAACAAAAACCGATGGCAACAGCACTGCATTTTTAATGAGTTCTAATGAACAGGCTCATTAGCGTCACAAATGGCAGAGGAGTCATTATCTTTATCAGTTGCTGAACCCCATTATGCTTCTGTGGGAAATAGATAATAACTGATGTATCTGTTTGAAGTGGAGCAGCGCAGCACTTGGGAAATCAGCAGAGATCCTGATGACTTCCAGCCTTTTACAGCGCATTGATTTTGTGTCAGATAGGTAAAACGAAGATAACGTATCATAGTTTCTACAAAATACATCATTACACACGGAAGAAAATAAAAGTTGGAAATGCTAGCCAGAGCCGAACGTTTCTGTTAAATAGGGAACTGCATCACACTGAACGAAAAAAGATTTAATTCCTCAGCCGCTGTGGTCAGTGGACAAATTCAACCTGTTACTCCTCCACACTGATCTTATAGTGGCTTGGCGATTTTCCCACCAGAGTTCCAAATGGCAGTGATTATTGCTTTCTGACAATGATGCATGTTATATATAAAGATGCTGGAACAAATCTGGTCACGAGGGTGCCAATTTATTGTTTTGTTGTGGCTGAATACAGTTGCTGCATGTCCTACTGTTTATGGATTCTCAGACTTCTAACAGAATTTGGAGGTAGTACTCTAGGATCGCCTCTGTTGTGTTGCTGCGAGTAAGAATGTCATTGTTCTATCTGGGACACGTGACAATAAAACACTCCTGACTCATGACTTGACTCTTGGTCCTAATTAAGTCGATTGGTTTTTATTTTCTATTTTGTCTCCTAATTCCTATCGCAGGCTGCTGGCCCATTAATTCCACAGATTTAAAATTCCACATCCACGCGTTTCATTGCCTCCATGTTCTTAGATCGTAAGACGTAGGAGCAAAATTAGGACATTCGGCACATCGAGTCTGCCATTTGATCATGGCTGATCTATTTTTCCTTCTCAACTCCTTTCTCCTACCTTCTCCCCGTAACTTTTGATGCTCTAACTAATCAAGAACTAATCAATCTCTCCTTTAAAAATACCCAATTATGGCCACCATAGCCATCTGTGGCGATGAATTTCCAGATTCACTAACCTCTGGCTAAATAAATTCCTCCTGTTTCCACATTGTACTTCTAAAGTCTAAAGTAATGTCTAAACTCACTTTATATCCACTTTCTGTTTCTGGTGTTTAGATGTTGGCAATTGCCAAAATAAAACACTTAACGTTTATGAACATTGGCTGCAGATTCAATCAATTGCTTGTAATGTCATTCAAAGTCCAGATCAATACTGATGATGGAGCGACTTTGTCATTGAACCATCTAAACCAAACTGTCGTGTTACACTGTTTGGTTAAGCGATGTAGTCATAGAGTCACACAGCACGGAAACAGACCCTTCAGTCCAACTTCCCCATATCAACCTAGATGCCCCATCTACACTAGTCCCACCTGCCCATATCAACCTAGATGCCCCATCTACACTAGTCCCACCTGCCCATATCAACCTAGATGCCCCATCTACACTAGTCCCACCTGCCCATATCACTCTGAACTTTTCCTATCCATGTACCCATTCAAATGTCTTTTAAATTTTAAATCCAACCTTCTGCATTCTCATCCAAATTACAAACAGCAATAGGCCCAGGACTGATCACTGAGCCACATGCCCCTGGTCTGAAAAACAACCTACCCACATGTGATTTAACCTTCCTGGGAAGTCAACCTTATCAAATGCCTTACTGAAGTTCATATAGACGACATCTACAGCTTTGCCGTCAATAACCTTTTTGGTTACATCTACAAAAAACTCAATCAGATTTGTGAGTCACAATCTCTCATGTACAAGAGCATGCTGGCTATCCCTAATCAGCCTGTCTATCCAAATGCATATACATCTACTCCATCCGAAACCCGTCCAGTAATTTGCCCACCATGGATGTTAGACTCAATTGTCTATCATTCTCAGGCGTTTCCTTGCCACCCTTCCTAAATAGAGGCACAGCTTTAACCACCTTCTAGTCTTCTGGTACCTCACATGTGTCTAATGAAGATTCACATATCTCAGCCAGGCTGCCTGGAATTTATTCTCTAGCTTCCCACGGTGCCCATTTATACTGCTTAGGATATCCAGCACCTCCTCGACTGTAGACACAAAATGCTGGAGTAACTCAGTGGAACAGGCAGTATCTCTGGAGAGAAGGAGTGGGTGAATTTTCGGGTCAAGACCCCTCTTCAGGCTGATTTCAGGGGAGTGGGCAGTGCAGAGATAGAATGTAGTTGGAGACAGTAAGACTGGTGGGAGAACTGGGAAGGGGAGAGAGGGAAAGCAAGGGCTACTTGAAGTTAGAGAAGTCAATGTTCATTGTAAGCTACCTCCTCGACCGTAATACGGACTGTCCTCAAGACACTTCCATTAACTGTCCCAATTTCCCCAGTCTTCGTGTGTCTTACTCCACAGTAAAAACAGAGGAGGAATGCTCATTGAAGACCTTGCCCATCTCCTGTGGCTCCACATAGAGATGATCGCTTTAGTTTCCAAGGAATTATATTTTCTCTCTAGTTACCTTCTTTCCATAATTGTATATAAAATATTTCTGGATTTTCCTTAATATTACCCGTCAGACCTATCTCCTGCCCCCTTTTTGCCCTTCTGATTTCCTTCTTAAGTATGCTCCTCAGTCCTGAAACCCATGCAAGGATACACTTGATCCCAGCTGCCTATACCTGTCCCATTCCTCCCATACTTCTTTAGTCAAAGGGTAGTTAATCTGTGGAACTCATTGCCACAGAGGGCTGTGGAGGCCTGGTCAGTGGATGTCTTAAAGGCAGGGAGAGACAAATTCTTGATTAGAACGGGTGTCAAGGGTTATGGGTAGAAGGTAGGAAAATTGGATTAGGTGACAGCAATCACCCATGATTGAATGGCGAAGTGGACTCGATGGAATGGACTTTTTTTTCCTGACCAAAGCATATTTTTATTTCTAGTTCCAACTTCAGATGTTCTGTATATGTTTAGCCATGTTACGATGTCAAGTATGATCGCTATAGCTCTCCAGCCTCCTACTTTCACAATAAATCTTGTCATAGTCATATCTACTTTGTTGTGAGTTTTTTTTATAGCCGGGGGACAGAGTCTTTCCTGTTTTTCATCTTGTTACAAGATTTTTCATGTGTTTTTCAGTTATTCTCAGGAATAACTGTTTCAAGCAATACATTTCCTTTTAAGGTGTCTTTGAGATACTTTGTTAAGCTCCTCACATCCTTAGTTGTAGACACAGAATATTTTTATTCAGGCATAAAGAATTCTTACTAATCGTGTTTAATGTTATTCTTAATCCACTTTAACACACTGTCTAATTTCTAGTCTTATAAACTGCAGTACAGTA
Source organism: Okamejei kenojei (assembly GCA_035221665.1). Lineage (NCBI taxonomy): Eukaryota > Metazoa > Chordata > Chondrichthyes > Rajiformes > Rajidae > Okamejei > Okamejei kenojei. The sequence goes on from CM069142.1 coordinate 54,474,022, forward strand.
GCAGGTTTGATATGACTGAATTTTAATGAATGATTTTCGATCAGGTCATAGCTAGAAAGGCATCGCTTTTAATATAATTAATATGTTGGTATTAACTACCAACATCGAATGACTTAAGGAATTGATTTGCTGTTTGATTTAGGGAGTGTGTCACATCAAAAACAAAAATCTCAAACACCTTAGTTAGAAATCTAGGAGTTCTTTGACAATCCTGTTAATTAAATGTGGCGTAATTTTGCAATGAATACATTAATCTCAATCTTATCACTTGGCAAATCAGTGCGAATGAAAACTTCTAAACTTCTAACTCCATGTACATTTCACTAGTTTTACCTTAAAAATGTCACCAACATCAAGCAGAATATCACTATTATGTACATATGTTTAAGTGCTCTGTATGATCAACTTCATACTGTATTCTCAACAGAACACAGAATATAGAACAGTGCAACACTGAAACAGGCCCTTCAGCCCACAATGTCTGTGCTGAACATGATACCAAGTTAAACCAATCTCCTCTGCCTGCATGTGATCCACAGGCCTCCATTCCTTTTATGTGTCAATTTAAAAGTCCCTTAAATGCCACATTCGTATCTGCTTTCATCACAACCACTGGTAGTTCATTCCATCAACCCCTGTGTAAAACATGTTGCCCCCTACATTTCTTTTAAACATTCCCCCTCTGACCTAAAAGTAATGCCTTCCATCCTTTGACATTTCCACCTTGGGAACAAGGTTCTGTTGTCTTCTCTATCTATGCCTCTCAGAATTAGTCGGCATGGTGGTGCAGCGGTAGAGCTGCTGCCTTGCTGCACAAGAGACCTGGGTTCAATCCTGACCGCGGGTGCAGTCTGTACCGAGTTTGTACGTTCTTCCTGTGACTGAGTGGGTTTCCTTCTGGTTGCTCAGGTTTCCTCCCGCATTCCAAAGACTTGCAGGTTTGTAGATTAAATGGCTTCTGTAAATTGCCCCTAGTGTGTAGGATAGAACTAGTACATGGGTGGTCAGCGTGGACTCGGTGGGCCGAAGGGCCTGCTTCCAGGCTGCATCTCTAAAAAAAAATTATATACTTTTATTTGGTCTCCCCTCAATCTTTGATGCTCTCAAGAAAACAATCCAAGTTTTCCATCCTCTCCTTTCAGGTAATACCCTCTAATCCAAGCAGCATTCTGGTAAACTTCTTCAGCTCCCTCTCCAAAGCTTCCATAGCCTTCCTGTAATGGGGTGACCAGAGCTGTACATAATACTCCAAATGTAACCTAACCAAAGTTACAAAACTGCAATATGTCATCCTGACTGTCAATGCCCCGACGTAAGAAGGCAAGTGTACCATAGGGCTTATTTACCATTCTATTTATTTGTGTTGCAACTTTCAGAGAGCTATAGACTTAGATTCCGTGATCCCACTTAAATGTTGGTAAGAGTCATGCCATTAACTACAGACTTTCCCCTTACAATCGACCCCTCAAGTGGAACACCACACACTCATTCAGATGTGAAACACTCACTCATTCAGGACGGTCACGGTGGCGTAGGGGTAGAGTTGTTGCCTTACAACGAATGCAGCACTGGAGACCCGGGTTCAATCCCGACTACGGGTGCTGTCCATACGGACTTTGTACGTTCTCCCCGTGACCTGCGTGGGTTTTCTCCGAGATCTTCAGTTTCCTCCCACACTACAAAGACGTACAGGTTTGTAGGTTAATTGGTGTGGTAAATGTAAAAATTGTCCCTAGTGGGTGTAGGATAGTGTTAATGTGCGGGGATCGCTGGTCAGGGTGGATCCCGAGGGCCGAAGGGCCTGTTTCCGCGCTGTATCTCTAAACTGAATTAAAAAAACTAAATTAAGTTCCACAACTTCAATGAAGTAAATAAATTCTGGTACATTTGCAAGTATGATCACGGAAGCAAGGTTATTCTGAACTGCATATGGAGTGCCTTTCTACACATATTGTGTTAACAGGAGCATACATTTAATGATAGAAAAGATGATGAATGATCTGCTGAATATGGCGGTTGCTGGAAGGTGAGAACAAGGAGGACAATATCATTATTCAGGGATGGAAATAGTTGAGAGAAATGAAATACTTCAAATTTCATTGAAGTAATTGGTAATTAAACAGTTGAGATAAATTATTGGTAGAAAAAAAAGAGAAGATACATTAAAAGCCTACAAGACAGCTTGGTGTCATCATTAGAGAACTAAAGATGTCAAATCATTCAACTTTGGTAAGCGAATTATTCTTTTGTGAGAGCCACACTGGTTTACGCTTCCATCACTCCAATAGTCATTTCCATATCGTGCCTGTTTCTCATCTCCTCCCTTTACACCCATTCAAACAAACAAATGTACACCCATTCATTCAAACATTAGCAAATTTGCAGATGACACAAAGCTGGATGACAGTGTGAACCGCGAGGAGGATGCTATGAGAATGCAGGGTGACTTGGACAGGTTGGGGGAGTGGGTAGATGCATGGCAGATGATGTTTAATGCGGATAAATGTGAGCTTATCCACTTTGGTAGCAAAAACAGGAAGGCAGATTACTATCTAAATGGCGTCAAGTTGGGAAAAGGGGAAGTACAACAGGATCTTGGGGTCCTTGTACAACATTCTATGAAAGTAAGCATGCAGGTACAGCAGGCAGTAAAGAAAGCGAATGGCATGTTGGCCTTTATAACAAGAGGAATCGAATATAGGAGCAAAGAGGTCCTTCTGCAGTTGTACAGAGCCCTAGTGAGACCACACCTGGAATATTGTGTGCAGTTTTGGTCCCCTAATTTGAGGAAGGACATTCTTGCTATTGAGGGAGTGCAGCATAGGTTTACAAGGTTAATTCTCGCGATGGCGGGACTGTCATATGCTGAGACAATGGAGCAGCTGGACTTGTACACTCTGGAGTTTAGAAGGATGAGAGGGGATCTCATTGAAACATATAAGATTGTTAAGGGTTTGGACACACCAGAGGCAGGAAACATGTTCCCGATGTTGGGGGAGTCCAGAACCTGGGGCCACAGTTTAAGAATAAGGAATAAGCCATTTAGAATGGAGACGAGGAAAAACTTTTTCTCACAGAGAGTGGTGAGTCTGTGGAATTCCCTGCCACAGAGGGCGGTAGTGGCAGTTTCTATGGATGCTTTTAAGTGAAAGCTAGATAGGGTTCTTAAAAATAGCAGAGTCAGGGGATATGGGGAGAAGGCAGGAATGGGGTACTGATTGGGGATGATCAGCCATGATCACATTGAATGGCGGTGCTGGCTCGAAGGGTCGAATGGCCTACTCCTATTGTCTATTGTCTATTGTCTATTAAATGCTCTTTCCAGGAAGAATTTGTGCATGTTTCAGTTTTGATGTAAGTATTGTCAATTGACAATACTCCCAAATGGAAGACCAGATAAAGACTGGATGCACTTTGCTGATCACCGAAGAAACATAAAATGCTGGAGTAACTCAGTGGGACAGGCAGAATCTCTGGATAGAAGCAAATGGGTGATGTTTTGGTTTGTGACCCTTCACTTCTGTTCATTCTGCCAGTGTGAATTTGACCTGCTGTTTAGTTTAGTGTAGTTTGGAGATAGGCCTTCGGCCCACCGAGTCCACGCCGACCAGCGATCTCCACACACTAGCACTATTCTACACACTAAGGACAATTTACAATTTTAAAGTTAATTAACCTACAAACCCGCATGTATTTCAAGATTTCAAGGTCAGTTTAGTGTCACATGTGCCAATTAAGGTGCAGTGAAACTTGAGTTACCATACAGCCATAATAAGTGAAAAGCAACAAGACACACAACCACATAAAAGTTAACATAAACATCCACCACAGTGGATTCCACCTTCCTCACTGTGATGGAAGGCAATAAAGTTCAATCTTCTTCCTCTTGTGTGGGAGGAAACTGTAGCTCCCAGAGAAAATCCACGCGGTCACAGGGAAAACATACATACTCCGTACAGACAGCAGTCATAGTCAGTCGGGATTGAACCTGGGTCTCCGATGCTGTAAGTCAGTAAACTCTACCACTGCGCCACTGCGCCGCCCTTCTGTCATTGTCGATGTCATGTCATTGGTATGTCATATTATGTCATTGCCATGCTGATTATGTCATTTTAATTTCTCAGCCCACTCCTACATCTTTGTCCTTAATCTCAAAAGAATCTTAAGGAGCAGGACCTCTTCATCCATTGAATAATTTACAATCTTTAAGATTCTTTCAGATGACACGAAGCTGGGGGGCAGTGTTAGCTGTGAGAAGGATGCTAGGAGGCTGCAAAGTGACTTGGATAGGTTGGGTGAGTGGACAAATGCATGGCAGATGCAGTATAGAAACAGAGAAACATAGAAAATAGGTGCCGGAGTAGGCCATTCGGCCCTTTGAGCCTGCACCGCCATTCAATATGATCATAGCTGATCATCCAACTCAGTATCCTGTACCTGCCTTCTCTCCATACCCCCTGATCCCTTTAGCCACAAGGGCCACATCTAACTCCCTCTTAAATATAACCAATGAACTGGCCTCAACTACCTTCTGTAACAGAGAATTCCAGAGACTCACCACTCTCTGTGTGAAAAATGTTTTCCTCATTTCGATCCTAAAGGAATTTCCCCTTATCCTTAGACTGTGACCCCTTGTTCTGGACCTCCCCAACATCAGGAAGAATCTGCCTGCATCTAGCCTGTCCAACCCCTTAAGAACTTTGTAAGTTTCTATAAGATTCCCCCTCAGTCTTCTAAATTCTAGCAAGTGCAAGCCAAGTCTGAAAGTCCTGACATCCCAGGAATCAGTCTGGTGAACCTTCTCTGTACCCCCTCTATGGCAAGAATGTCTTTTCTCAGATTTGGAGACCAAAACTGTACACAATACTCCAGGTATAATGTGGATAAATGTGAGGTTATCCACTTTGGTGGCAAAAACAGGAAAGTAGACTATTATCTGAATGGTGGCCGATTAGGAAAAGGGGAAATGCAATGAGATCTGGGTGTCATGGTAAACCAGTCATTGAAAGTAGATATGCAGGTGCAGCAGGCTGTGAAGAAAGCAAATGGTATGTTAGCATTCATAGCAAAAGGATTTGAGTATAGGACCAGGGAGGTTCTACTGCAGTTGTACAGGGTCTTGGTGAGACCACTGCTGGAGCATTGAATACAGTTTTGGGCTCCTAATGTGAGGAAAGACCTAATTTTTGCCAAAGAGTGAATACAAAGAAGGTTCACTAGACTGATTCCTGGGATGTCAGGACTTTCTTATGAAGAAAGACTGGATACACTCGGCTTGTACTTGCTAGAATTTAGAAGATTGAGGGGGGATCTTATAGAAACTTACAAAATTCTTAAGGGGTTGGACAGGCTGGGTGCAGGAAGAATATTTCCGATGTTGGGGAAGTCCAGAACAAGGGGTCACAGTCTAAGGATAAGGGGGAAGTCTTTTAGGACCGAGATGAGAAAAACATTTTTCACACAGAATCTGGTGAATTCTCTGGAATTCTCTGCCACAGAAGGTAGTTGAGGCCAGTTCATTGGTTATATTTAAAAGGGAGTTAGATGTAGCCCTTGTGGCTAAAGGGATCAGGGGGTATGGAGAGAAGGCAGGTACAGGATACTGAGTTGGATGATCAGCCATGATCATATTGAATGGCGGTGCAGGCTCGAAGGGCCGGATGGCCTGCTCCTGCACCTATTTTCTATGTTTCTATGTTTCTATCCAATCATGGGCATTTTACTTTGACAGAACATACAGGTAACAATTCGGCTGTACATTGAAGCATTCCCGCAAGCTACACTTTCTTCAACTATTCCCTTGGTTTTTTCCTCGTCACCAATCCTAACCCTTCCTGTGACTGTCCATCATTTTCCCTGCTTCCATATTTGTTGTGCTTCAAATATTTTCCTAACCTATTTCACCCCATGTAGTTTAGTTTATTTAGTTTAGTGATGCAGTGCAGAAACAGGCCCTTTGTCCTACTGGGTCCTCACCAAACAGCGATCCCCACTCTTAATACCACCCTGTACACACTAGGGCCAATTTTACATTAATACCAAGCCAATTAACCTGCAAACCTGTGCGTCTTTGGAGTGTGGGAGGAAACCGAAGTTCTCGGAGAAAACACATGCTTGTCCCAGGGAGAACATACAATCTTCATACAGACAAGCACCCATAGTCAGGATTGAACCCGGCTCTGTGGCACTGTAAGGCAGTAGCTTTACCATTACGCCATCATGCCACCCCTAGTAGATAGTTGCATCTCAAACCACATATGCCACAGAATGTATATTTGTATTTCATAAGCCTAGTGTCCATAGTATTTGTTTGAGCCGTAAGCATAAAGATCACTGACTGAACTGTACAACAATAGTTGTTTAATTAATGTATTTGCTTAATAAATGTATTTGTTTAATAAATGTATTTGCGAAAAGTACAGTATTTGTTTAACAGACTATAATGTACTGAAGGCATTCATTCAGGAATTTGAAATGCATCTCTAGCCTAACAAATGTTCTCCCAATTAACTACAAGCAGAATTCTTCAGCTGAATATATGACTTCCCATTAGCTGTCTTTGGATTGGAGATGAGAGGCACCAACCAAGCATCACTCATCAGCTGCTTCTGTAAGATTCAGATGTACTGTCAAGGGGACAGATCCAAAATTAATTAGAGTTAGAAGGTCAATGAATGATCAATTAACATATGTACGAAGGCAGTCGCAAATTAACAATGATCACTGAATGGAACCCATTTATGCTGCAAAAACAGCTGAAGAAACAAATGCTTTTATATTTATGGATGCTTGGGAAACCAGCAATATTTTGAACAGAAGATAGACACTAAAAGCTGGAATAACTCAGCGGGACATGCAGCATCTCTGGAGAGAAGGAATGGGTGACGTTTTGGGTCGAGACCCTTCTTCAGACTGGTTAGGGGTAAGGGAAACGAGTGATATAGACAATGATGTGGAGAGATAAAGAACAATGAATGTAAGATATGCAAAAAAGTAATGATGATGAAGGAAACAGGCAATTGTTGGCTGTTTGTAGGGTGAAAATGAGAAACTTGTGCAACTTTGGGTGGGGGAGGGATAGATAGAGAGGGAATGCCGGGGTTAGCTGAAGGGAGATAAATCAATATTCATACCACTGGGCTGTAAGCTGCCCAAGCAAAATATGAGATGCTGTTCCTCCAATTTGCACTTAGCTTCACTCTGACAATGGAGGAGAACTAGGACGGACAGGTCAGTGTGGGAATGGGAAGGAGAATTAAAGTGTTCGGCACCGGGAGATCAGGTAGGTTCAGGCGGGCTGAGAGAATGTGCCGCGAAACGATCGCCCAATATTTTGAACATATTAATTAGGAGCAGCAGTCGGCCAATCAGCCATTGAACACACTCCACCAATTAATGAAATCATGGTTGGTCTGACTGTAATCACAATTTCACATTCCTCGCGACCTCAACCTTTCACTCTTTGCTTATCATTAGAGCCAGGATGTTTAGGCTCTAAAAACTAGAAATAGGCAGGCAAAAAGGCATAATAAAATTACAAAATGGCAAGAAAGAGGCATTTATGGACAAAAAAGGGCATAAAATGGCATTTATTTCCACCACCAAAATATGTTTAAAAATGATAATATAAAGGTATATTACATTAAATGACCGCAGTTGCCTGGTTGCACATAATTACTAGCATTTCTTTCAAATTATCTGGTGTTAAACTATGTTGTCTGTCAGATAGAATATGCTTCAGTTGTGAAAAACTTCTTTCTACCTCAGCTGAGGTCACTGGTGCATACCCAAAACAAGCTACAGACTCTATATTAATGTCGATATCTTGTGCATTACAACTACCTTTGAGAACTTTAGCTATGGTTTCTATTTGCAGCATAATCTCTAATTTTCTGCACAACAATGTTGAAGTTGCTGTCAACATAATTTTTCCATAATGATGACTCGCTTGGTATATGTTCCTCTGTGTATTTCTCTAAAAAACCTCTGAGAGATTTGTTTTCCAATTTCCACAGTGGAATTCCAGTATCAATGAATGCCTTGCACAAATCACTGTCAGGTCTCGCGTTTAATCTAGGTTCTGTTCCTTATTTGTTTTCAGTATTTGAGTTTGCATTCTTGTTTTATTTTGGTGCCTCATCTCCTCTTGTTTCAGGTGCCATTTCCTGTCAGGTCGTTTACCCTCATGTGATTGTTGACCCCGCCCTGATGTGTTTCACCTGTGTCTCGTTATCCCCTGTTAAGTCTGTATTTATGTCTTTGTGTTTTAGGTTCCTTTGCCAGTTTGTTGTGTATGCTACCTGGTATCACCTCGTTCCAGCTCGAGAAATATTGTGACTTTGTGTACTCGACCACTGTTTTGCCTGCTCCTAGATTACTGTTGCTTCAGTGTTTGCTTACCTGTGTACTGACTTGGACCGATTAAACTCTGAATATGGATCTGCCCTATGTCTGAGCCTGCATTTGTGTCCTCCTCCTTGTTCAGTTCTGACAGTATGAACTGGCCAACAATGGACTCAGCGGGCTCTGATCCTTTTCGTGCAGCGCTCCAGAAGCAAGAGGAGCGCATCTCGCATTACGAGGGTCAACTCGCCTCAATCGTCGCCGGGTTCCGGGCTCTCGGAGAGCATCAGCAGGGGTTCCAGGCGGACATCGGTTCACAGGTGAACACTTTAAGTTCTCGGTTTGAACACCTGGCTACTCAGCTGAATTCTTTGTTTCCTGCTGCGGCTCCCATGCCTGCTGAGTCTGTTTCCTTGTCTGTGTCTCCAGGGGATCTGATGGCCACGGCTGACGCTTTTCAGGGGAATCGGAGAAGTGTAGACCTTTCTTGATTCAGTGTGGGCTGCATTTTGAACTTCAAGCAGCTTCCTTTTCATCAGAACGCTCAAGGGTAGCCTTTATCATCACGCACCTGTCGGGTAGAGCGGAGGCTTGGGCCACGGCGGAATGGTCTCGGAATTCTCCTGGTTGCCAGACGTCGGTCCTGTTCATGGAAGCTCAGTCCCATACGTTTGATCACTCTAATCCTGGCCGAGAGGCTTCACAGAACCTGGTCTCTATGAAACCAGGTAATCGCTCAATTATGGATTTTTGCTATTGAATTTCGAACTGTTGCGGCTAAGTGGATGGAATGAGTCTGCTTTGTTGGATGCTTTTTGCAATGGGCTGTCTGAAGCTATCAAGAATCAGTTGGCTCCACTAACCCTGCCTTCCGACTTCGAGTATGATTTTCCTGGCTGTCCAGATTGACGCTAGGCAGCGAGAGAGGAGATCGGCGGCAGTTCGATCCTCCTCCCAACAGTGGCGGCAGCATTACCCTTCGCCTTCTGGTCGGGACTTCGTCCCTCTCGGCCGGTCCAGTCAGCCTACAGCGCAACCTGTCTCTTCGGAGGAGCCCATGCAGGTGGGACGAGCCAAACTCAGCCCGGAGGAACGGCAGCGCCGCCTAAGGGAGGGGAGGTGTTTGTACTGTGGGGAGCTGGGACATTTGTTGAACAGCTGTTCAGTAAAAGACAAGGCTCACCAATGAAAGAGAGGACATTGGTGAGCTGTACCACTCCTATGAGCCGTTCCTCTCGTCAACTTACTACTGTACAATTGTTGGTGCATTCCCAGTGGCACTCCCTGCAGGCTTTGGTTGATTCTGGGGCAGATGAGAACTTCATGGACATTCGCTTGGCTGATGAACTGAAGCTGGAACGTGAACAGCTTCAAGATCCTCTGGAGGCTAGTGCACTGGATGGGCGCCTAATGTACAGGGTGATTCACCGAACTCAACCTGTTCAACTCATCGTGGCAGGTAATCACTTGGAGACCATCAGTTTTCATCTCCTCGACTGGTTCTCTTCATCCTCTGGTTTTGGGGCTCCCTTGGCTGTCTTACCATAATCCTCACATGTACTGGGGAAGTAATTTCTTGGGGTAATAACTGTAAACTCATCTATCTAAATGATATGGAGGATCCATCAAGGAGCAGTTTGCTGGGATCTTCCAGGACCACCCTCCGGCAGACTCCCCGTTCTAAGGAGGGGGATTTTCCAGATCTCACCAGGGTTCCCTCGTGTTATCTAGACCTAAAGGAGGTGTTCTACAAGGCCAAGGCCACCTCTCTTCCGCCGCATGGACCACATGACTGCTGCATTGACCTTCTGCCAGTACAGTGCCTCCTAAGGGTCGTCTTTATTCCTTGTCTTCACCTGAGCGGCTCGCCATGGAGAAGTACATTGAGGACGCCCTTGCTGCTGGGATCATCAGACCTTCCTCTTCACCTGCAGGAGCTGGATCTTCTTTGTGGATAAGAAGGATGGAACACTTCGGCCCTGCGCTGACTACAGAGGACTCGATGACATTACTGTTAAAAACAGATACCCTCTCCCTCTTATCTCCTCTGCATTTGAACTGTTAAAAGATGCTAAAGTATTCACTAAGTTAGATCTTAGAAATGCTTATCTGGTAAGGATAATGGAGGGGGATGAATGGAAGACTGCGTTTAACACACCCAGTGGTCATTATGAATATCGGGTCATGCCGTTTGGTCTTACTAATGCTCCAGCCGTTTTTTCTGTGAACGATATATTATGGGACATACTGAACAAATTTGTGTTTGTGTACCTTGATGACATTTTGATTTTTTTCTCCAGATGAAACTTCCCATGTGCAGCATATACACCAGGTGCTGGAATGTTTGCTCTCGAATGATCTGTTTGTGAAAGCTGAAAAATGTGAATTTCATGTTAACACTGTTCAATTCCTTGGTTATGTTGTGTCACCTGATGGGATACAGATGGACCCGGGCAAGGTCAGTGCTGTGGCCACCTGGCCTACACCCTCCAGTCGTAAGCGACTTCAGGGGTTCCTTGGGTTTGCTAATTTTTATAGGAAGTTTATCCGGAACTTTAGTGTTATTGCTGCAACACTCCATGCTCTCACCTCACCCCACGTGCCTTTCTCTTGGTTCCCTCAAGCAAAAACTGCATTTATGAGACTCAAGAGGAGCTTCTCCTCAGCCCCCATCCTGGTTCACCCTGACCCGTCACTCCAGTTTGTGGTTGAGGTGGATGCCTCGGGTGTGGGCATCGGGGCCGTACTCTCCCAGAGATCCTCCACAGATGGTCGACCACATCCCTGCGCTTTCCTCTCAAGAAAGTTTTCTCCTGCTGAGAGAAATTACGATGTGGGTAACCGTGAACTGTTAGCGGTTAAAGCAGCCTTGGAGGAATGGAGACATTGGTTGGAGGGTACCAAGCAGCCGTTTCTAGTTTGGACAGACCACAAGAACCTGGAATACATCAAGTCAGCCAAACGCCTCAACTCGTGCCAAGCTAGGTGGGCTCTCTTCTTTAATCGATTTGATTTTTTACTGTCTTACCGCCCTGGTGCCAAGAATGGCAAACCTGATGCTCTCTCCAGACAGTTTGATCCTGACCCGTCCCCTAAGGTTTCAACTCCCATTCTGCCTGCTTCCTGTTTTGTTGGGGCGGTTACTTGGGAGATTGAGAGGAGAGTTTCCGAGGCTACTGCTGGTGTTCAGTCTCCGTTAGGGTGTCCTTCTAATCGTCTGTTTGTTCCCGAGTCTCTTCGTTCACAGGTGATTCACTGGGCTCATACGTCTCGGATCTCCTGTCATCCCGGTGTCCGTCGAACCCTGTTTGTGGCCAAACAGCGGTTTTGGTGGCCTTCCATGGAGAAGGGGATTAAGGAGTACGTCGCCGCCTGCAGTATTTGTGCTCAGCCTGCATTTGGCCTCCTGAATCCACTGCCTGTCCCCTCACGCCCCTGGTCAGAGATCTCCATGGACTTTGTCACAGGCCTGCCCTCTTCTGAAGGTAACACCACAGTCATGACTGTGGTGGACAGATTTTCTAAGATGGTCCATTTCATTCCATTGCACAACCTTCCCTCCGCCAGGAAGACGGCAGAGGTCATGTTGTCTCATGTTTTTCGAATTCATGGATTTCCCAGAGACATTGTGTCTGACCGGGGGCCTCAGATCGTGTCCAGGTTTTGGAAGGAGTTTTGTTCTCTGTTGGACGCCACGGTCAGCCTTACATCTGGTTATCACCCGGAATCCAATGGACAAACTGAATGCCTTAACCAGGAATTGGAGACAGGACTGCGGTGCTTGGGGGCACAGAATCCTTCAACTTGGAGCAAACACCTTATTTGGGTGGAGTATGCACACAACACACTTCCTTGCTCATCCTCTGGTCTCTCTCCATTCCAGTGTGCCTATGGTTATCAACCGCCATTGTTCCCTGCTGTGGAGAAGGAGTCCAGTGTGCCCTCCGCTCAGGCTCTCATCCGTCGCTGTCACAAGGTTTGGAATGGGGCTCGTCAGATGCTGTTGCGCAGTTCTGCGCGTTACAAGAGGATGGCTGATCGTGGAAGAACGCCGGCTCCAGTATACTCGCCGGGCCAAAAGGTGTGGCTCTCCACTCGAGACTTACCTCTGAGGATGGAATCCCGGAAGCTGGCTCCTCGTTTTGTTGGTCCTTTCCCGATCTCGAAGGTCATCAATCCTGTGGCGGTTCGTCTCGGACTCCCCCGTGCCATGAGGGTCCACCCCACTTTCCATGTCTCCCGACTGAAGCCAGTTAAGGAGAGTTCTTTGGTCCCTGCCTCCACACCCCCTCCGCCCCCCCGGTTCCTTGACGGGGGTCCAGTGTTTACGGTCAGCCGGTTGCTGGGGATGCGCTGGCGTGGTTGTCGGTATCTTGTGGATTGGGAGGGTTATGGATCTGAGGAGCGGTCTTGGGTGCCGGCTCGCAACATATGCAACTCAGAACTTATCAGGGAATATCGGCGCCAACATCTTGACTATCCTGGGCCGTCAGGAGCCGGCTGTGGGGGGGGGGGGAGGTACTGTCAGGTCTCGCGTTTAATCTAGGTTCTGTTCCTTATTGGTTTTCAGTATTTGAGTTTGCATTCTTGTTTTATTTTGGTGCCTCATCTCCTCTTGTTTCAGGTGCCATTTCCTGTCAGGTCGTTTACCCTCATGTGATTGTTGACCCCGCCCTGATGTGTTTCACCTGTTAAGTCTGTATTTAAGTATTTGTGTTTTAGGTTTCTTTGCCAGTTTGTTGTGTATGCTGCCTGGTATCACCTCGTTCCAGCTCGAGAAATATTGTGACTTTGTGTACTCGACCACTGCCTGTTTTTCGACCACTGTTTTTGCCTGCTCCTAGATTACTGTTGCTTCAGTGTTTGCTTACCTGTGTGCCGACTTGGACCGATTAAACTCTGAATACGGATCTGCCCTATGTCTGAGCCTGCATTTGTGTCCTCCTCCTCGTTCAGTTCTGACAATCACTTGAAAACTCAGATTTGCGACTGGAGTCAGCAGTAAATGTGGTGAGGAGACAAGCTTGGTTATTTTGCTTGGGTTGTCTACACCCCAGCGGTATCAACATTGACTTCTCTAATTTTAGATAACCCTTGTCTTCTCCCTCCTCCCCCTTCCCAGCTCTCCTTCTAGTCCTACTGTCTCCGCCTCTTCCTTTCTTTTTCCCGTCCCCCCCCACATCAGTCTGAAGAAGGGTCTCGACCCAAAAAGTCACCTATTCCTGCTCTCCATAGATGCAGCATCACCCACTGCGTTTCTCCAGCAATTTTTGTCTACCTTAGATTTTTCCAGCATCTGCAGTACTTTCTTAAATTAATGTTGGAGAAGACTGAACCAACGGACAGAAGCATGAACGAATGAATGACCGATGGTGGCACCCCCGGTTTCGCCCCAGTGGTGGAATTTCTTATACTATACTATACTATTCTATACTATACTAAGTTATACTATGTTAACATGTTAATAATAACATTAATATTAATGTGTTAACATAGAAAAAATTGTAATCACGGTTATAACTAGAGAAAAGAGCATGACCTTTTAGCTAAATGGCAAAAAAAGGCCGATTTAGGCACTCAATTGTGAAAAGGGCATTATCCTTGTGAAGTCGCCGAAAAAGCACTTATGGTATTTATGACAACATCCTGGCTCTACTTATCTTAATCCTATCTGCCCCTGCCTTAATAATATTCAATGTCTCCACTTCCAGTGCCCATTGAAGAAAACGTTCAAAGATTTGCATAATTTTGAGAGGATAATATTGTCTTTATTTGTTTTTAAATAATTGACCCTTCCTTTTTAAAATGTATATATCTTGCTTCTCAATACACAAAGGTCACCACAAAACTAATAGACCTTCAACCTAAATGTAGCTGTTGCTTCAATTCTATTACATGTTTAGGAAGGAACTGTAGCAACCATGCTGGTTTAAACGGAAGATAGACACATAAGGCTGAGTAACTGAGCGGGTCAGGCAACATCTCTGGAGAAAAGGAATAGGTGATGTTTCGTGTTGAGACCATTTCAGACTGAGAGTCAGGGGAAAGGAACAAGAGAGATATAGATGGTGTTATGGAGAGGTATAGAACAAATGAATGAACGATATGCAAAAAAAATATGATACGATAGACATTTATTTATCCCAGGAGAGAAATTGATCTGCCAACGGTCATGAAACACAACAAGATACACGAAACATGAAATTAAAGTGACGAGTGGAAAGGATTGGGGATGTGCAAAGACTGGGTAGGGGGATTGGAGTCAGTCCACCCACATGACAGAAGGGGAAAGAGTCGTACAGTTTGATAGCCACAGGGAAAAAGGATCTCCTGTGGCATTCTGTACTGCATCTTGGTGGAACCAGTCTGTTGCTGAAGGTACTCCTCAGGTTGACCGGCATGTCATGGAGGGGGTGAACTGTATTGTCCAAGATGCTCTGCAGTTTGAGGAGCATCCTCCCCTCCAAGACCCCCCTCCCATGAATCCAACTCCGCCCCCAGGACAGAGCCAGCCTTCCTGATGAGCTTAGTGTTAAAGATGGAACTGCAGACGCTGGGAAAATCGAGGGTACACAAAAGGCTGGAGAAACTCAGCGGGTGCAGCAGCATCTAAGGAGCGAAGGGGATAGGCAACGTTTCGGGCCGAAACGTTTGAAGAAGGGTTTCGGCCTGAAACGTTGCCTTTCTCCTTCGCTCCTTAGATGCTGCTGCACCCGCTGAGTTTCTCCAGCCTTTTGTGTACCCCCCATTCCTGATGAGCTTGTTAACCCTGTGGGCATTGGCGATCTTTGCCCTGCTGCCCCAGCACATGACAACGAAAAAGATGGCACTGACCACCTCCGACTGGTAGAACATCTGCAGATGTTGAAGGATCGGATCCTTCTCAAAAAGTATAGCCGGCTCTGCCCCTTCTTGTACAGGGCCTCAGCGTTCCAGGACCAGTCCAGGTATACTCCAAGGTACTCGTACTGAAGGAAACAGGCCATGTTATATAACAGGAACACATGTTATTTGTTTCTTGTAAATCAATTAAAAGGATCCTGATAATCAACAGAGAATAATATCAAACTGAAAGGTCAGAGCATCATGCAGCATGGAAACAAGGTCAACAGCCCGCTGAATCCATGCCAACCTGTGGAGACTCGTTCATATTAATTCCATCTCCCAGAACGTGGCTTTCTATGCTATGATAATTTAAGTGCTCTAAGCCATCTAGGTTTATTTACCTCTAATCTGGGGAACATTTCCTTGCAGTCCATCTCTCTACATCCCTCATGATTTCATTTAACTTAATCATGTCTCATAATCTCCACTCCAGTTAAAACACCCCTAACTTCTCCTGTCTCTCCTCGTAACTGAAATGCTCCATGCCAGGCAAAGTCCCGGTAAATTTCCTTTGCACCCTTTCCAGTGCAATTACATCATTCCTATCGCATGGTGACCAGAACTGTATGCAGTACTCTGCATGAGATGTGACAAATGTTTTATAATGTTGGAGATTAAACCCCCTTCCACCCACCCCCATCCACTACTCTTGTATTCAATTCCTAGAGTAATGAAGGCAAGCATCCCAATATGCCCTCTAAAACACGCTGTTACTTTCCAAAGAATCTTTGGACTTGTACAGCGAGAATTCCCTGTACCTCACCGCTCCCTAAGACCCTACCATTCATGGTACATGTCCTGATAATAATATTCTGAAAATATATCACCATCACTTTATCAGGATTAAACTCCATTTGCCATTGCTCAGCCCATTTCACCAACTCATAAATATCACCCTGTAGCCTGAGACTATCAACAGCAATATTTATGTTGTCTTCAAACTGACTGATCAAGCTTCTGGTGCTGTTTATGAAATTCTTTTGAAATGTTGTCACTATCATTACTTACTTCATGCACTTCAGAATGATTTAATTGGTCATAAAGCAATCTTGGGTCCCCTAAGGTTGTGTAGGCCGCTACTCTAAATCCTAGAAGTTCCTACCCTGTAGCACCTTGAGAATACTTTCTCCAGAAGTTCTTCAGTTGTTCCAAAGTGATGGGTTGCCATCTTCTTGAAGATAATTGGACTGGGGAATAAGTGGGGGGCTTGCAGGTAGTACCAAGATCCAGAAAAATGAATAAATAAACAGATATATTATTAGTATGTTATTAGTATATTCAGATACAAGAGTCTGAAGAGTCCTGAACCAAAATATCACCTATCCATTCTCTCCAGAGATGCTGCCTGGCCCATTGTGTTACTCCAGCACTTTGTGTTTTACTCAAGATTTTGAGCAATTGCACCAACTAAAGTGTGATCCTGACCTACCATCTCCCTCATTGGAAACCCACGGCTATCTTGAATCGGACTTCACTGGACTAAACATTATTCCCTTTATCCTGTATCTGTACACTGTGGAAGGCTTGATTGTAATCATGTATAGTCTTTGCACTGACAGAACACATGACAATAATAAACTAAACTATACTAAAATAAATATATCTAAGATAGATACAAAATGTTGGAGTAACTCAGCAGAACAGGCAGCATCTCTGTATAGAAGGAATGGGTGAGGTTTCGGGTCGTGACCCTTCTTCAGACTGAGAGTCAGGGGAGAGGGTGATACAGAGATAAGGAAGTGTAAGGTGTGAAAACAGACATCAAATGAGATGGGGCTCAAGGAAAATGTAGATCATTGTTAGCTATAAGGTGACAAAGAAGCATATAGAGATAACATTTAATCAGGGGACAGTCAGACTGGTTGGAGAACTAGGAAGGGGGGGGATGGAGTGAGAGGGAAAGCAAGGGTTACTTGAAGTTAGAGAAGTCAATATTCATACCGCTGGGATGTAAGCTGCCCAAAATATGAGTTGCTGTTCCTCCAATATTCACTGGCTCTCACTCTGACAGTGGAGGAGGCCCAGGACAGAAAGTTCAGTATGAGAATGGGAGGGGGAGTTAAAGTGTTGAGCAACCGGGAGATCAGGTAGGTTTAGGTGGACTGAGCAGAGGTGTTCAGCGAAACAATTGCCGAGCCTACGCTTGGTCTCGCAAGCAAGTTCTCTTACAATAGACAATCACATTGAGTACACATAAAATAACTGATGAGGCAACTAATAATTTCTCAAATCTCGACTAAACATGCACAAAAATAAATATTTTTATAGAAGTATTTGTTACATTATACTGGATGTATATTTTGCTTCAAGCAACTTTCTTTCGCACTTTAGATTGACTG
Organism: Okamejei kenojei; assembly: GCA_035221665.1. Classification (NCBI taxonomy): domain Eukaryota; kingdom Metazoa; phylum Chordata; class Chondrichthyes; order Rajiformes; family Rajidae; genus Okamejei; species Okamejei kenojei. The sequence continues at coordinate 54,491,589 of CM069142.1, forward strand.
GACACTTTGAGATTAAAGTATGAAGTTATTCCCATGAACACTAAATTTCCATTGGTTTCTCTTAAGGAAACTTTCCTTTTAAGCAAATATTTCAAAACTCAATTACATATTGAGCAAGTGCTCCTGCAGAGTTGATCACAAACTTGTCACTGACTCAATGATAACTATGATGGTTTGATGTACTATTTTTCTGCACAAATGATGCTTTAGTCATTAGAGCACAGCAATTGAGAATGCTAGGATTTACTACTGAGCACATTAGGTAATAAAGTGTTATTTATAAGCTGTGACTTTTTAGATCAATCAATGCAAACTTGAAACCAAATTACTGCTTTCAATAAATTTACGGTAAAAAAAAACAGATGCAAGTGAGAAGTGATTGAAAATGTGGAGAAAGCACTAATGGACTATTTATCAGTGTATGGCACCATTCTGAGGATCTCTTCTCTCAAAATCCATTAACTTGTAGGAAATATAATTGAAGTAAAAACTATTTGTTCTTTCTGAAGGGCAGTCTTGGTAAATTACGGCAAGTTACACAGCTTTGGAGAGTGTGCAATGAAACAGAAAGTGCTGCAAATTATTTGCGTGTGAGGCAGCTTCTGGGTGGAGAGAATCAAGGTGACTGTTCTAGGTTGATGGGTCTGCAGTATTTTGTTACCGTAGGACTGGAAAGTCACTCTGTAACACTGTTAGATTGGGCGTCATCTAAAAGTATATCATGACGAGTCGTGGAGCATCTTGTAGGACTGATCCTGTATGTATCAACAGAGATGTGATAAATATTGCAGAATCAGAATCAGAATTACACTTTATTCGCCAAGTATGTTTTGCAACATATGAGGAATTTCATTGGCCAGGTCAGTCATACAATTAAAAGTAACAGATCACTTAAAAACACATTTTAACTTGAACATCCACTACAGTGACTCCTACACATTCCTCACTGTGATGGAAGGCGAAATAAAGTTCTTCCTCAGTCGTGGGCCTTGAGCCCCCGTTGACGGGAGGATCTTAACTCCCGTAACCGGCGGCGTTCGGGCCCTCCGCGTCGAGGCGATCAGCTCCCGCATCGGGGGGATGTCAGCTCCCCCATGCTAGACGATCAAACCTCGCGGCGGGGCTGGTCGAACCTTCCGCGATGTTGGAGCTCCCGACTCGGCCTCACCCGAGACTGCGAGCCCTTGATGTTGATTCTGCAGTGGTCACGATGGGAGCGATCCCAGGCAAGGGATCAGCACCGATGTTAAGTTCGCGTCCCGCGATAGGGCTCAAAGTCAGTCTGAGCAGGCTTCCAGCTCCATCGATGGTAGGCCACAGAGCCCAGAGAATGTGATCCAAAAATTGATCACATCTCCGTGAAGGTAAGAACCTGAAAAAAAAGTTTCCCCCGATCCCCTCCCCCCTCCCCCCTCCCCCCACATAAAACAAACCGAAGAACATTAAAACAAAACTTTTAACAAACTAAAAAATAACAAAAAAAGTGAAAAGACGAACAGACTACCGGCAGGGCAGCCGTCTCCCCGGCGCCCCTGGTGGTCTTAATTAAGGAGGTGACAAGGTTATGTTTGCAGCTTTATTGAAGATAATAAGGTCATGAGGACATAAGAAAAAGGAGTAGAATTAGGCCATTTGACCCATCAGGTCTACTCCGCCATCCAATCATAGCTGATCTATCTCTCCCTCCGAACCAAATTTTCTCCTGCCTTCTCCCCATAACCTCTGTTACCTGGACTAATCAAGAATAATAACTTCAGTTTTTGCCAATATTTATGGGTGGATTACTCGGGATTTACAAAGGTTGGAATTTGGGCAGTTTGTCGTTGAGCAACATAACAGAGTTTAGTTTAGTTGAATTTAGAGATACAGCCTGGAAACAGGCCCTTCGGCCAATCAAGTCCACACTGACCAACGATTCCCGTACACTAGCTCCATTCTACACGCTAAGGACAATTTACAATTTTACCAAAGCCGATTAACCTAGAAATCTGTACGTCTTTAGAGTGTGGGGGGAAACCGGAGCATCTGGAGAAAAACCCATGAGATCATGGAGAGAACGTACAAACTCCGTACAGGCTAGATCAAACCGGGATCTCTGGCGCTGTAAGGCAGCAACTCTACCACTGCGCCACCATGTTGCCCATTTTACTTCAGAGTCACGTGAGTGACTACGTGAAGACCCCGCCAGCGACATATCGTCGACCGCATGTCGAAGCGACAGACAGGGAGGTGGGTCACTCCTCCACCGGAACAGACCTGCAGGTAAGGTGAACTAACCTGAGGTCGTTTTTTTTCTTTCAGGGACTCTGTGGGACAGAGTACCCCACCAAGGGGCCGCCTCGAAAGACTGACTGCGGTCCGCGGGCAGTCAGCGGCGGCAAAAGACTTCACGGCAATGTTACCGGGAAGTCGGGCAGCCCGTTGACCCGGCAGGGTCTGGGCTCGGAGACTCTCCGTTTGCGGGTAGCGACGGCAGAGCAGCAGCCCCGACTCAACGCCGCAGCCCGCAGGAACACCGCGGACTGGCGGCTATGCTACCGGGAAGTCGGGCAGCCCATTGACCTGGCAGGGTCCAGGCTCCGAGACCCGCCATTCGTGGGTAGCAACGGCAGAACGCCACTACAAGGCTGACGGCACAACAAGCCGGAAGTCGGGCAAGCCCGTTGACTCGGCAGGGTCCGGGCTCGATAATCCCGGATGGAGCGGATGGGGAGCACTAGCTCCAACGTGACACACTCCAGCAGGAGTCTGGTCACCGTGGGTCTCCTAGCAGATCCCCGGCAGTACCCTTTACTGGGCTGCCAAATGCTCACCCTCTTCGCAGGGGAGCATAAGGAGTCAGGTCTGGGCTGACTCTGAAGAGGGGGTGTTGGCAGAAGAATACAACATGCTAGAGGTGCAAGAAGAGGAGCTACTCCGGCTGTTTCGGGGACAACCTGCCCAAACAGGTAAAAGACCTCGACAAAGAGCAGCACCCCTACGAATCCACCAGCAGGCTGCGTTATCACACCGAAAGAAAAGCTGGTGAAAGCTCGAAGGCAATACAACCTACACAAAGGTCTTTGTCAGGCCATGTCCCAGAACGGCCTTCCTGGAAGATGCGACAACCCCACAGCACAACGCCTCCACCTCCCAGGAACCAAGGAAGGAGAAATCCAACACAACACCACCGGTAACCATGGAGGTAGGTGGGTCTGGTTGCCCTCGGAACATAGCATGTGTAACTGCTTCACAGGTTTGGGGAAGGTTACACTTGTACAGGGATTAACTTCTGATCTTTTCATACTGCACAGTATTCAGCGATACAACATTGAATTTGTTGACAAACTCCTCCTTTCCGGTTCAACATGCACCCAGCCAAAGGTTTGTGCTTTCACAAAAAAGAGAAAGTGGAAGGTCATGCAGAACTGTTAAAAACTATATACTAAAGGAGCTATAGAGGAAACCAAACATGAGTCTCTTGAGTTTGTATCAAACATCTTCACCGAAAACAAAAAAGATGAAGGATGCCGCATCATTTTGATTTGACACAACTGAATACTTTTGTGCAGTACATCCACTTAAAAAATTTTGTTACTGCTAAAACAACTAGTTTCCAAGGGGTGCTTCACTACTCAGAACAATAGACAAAGATCACCGCAGATACCTGAAATTTATCTGGATGGGAGCTCTGGCAGTATAAAACACTGCCTAATGGATTAACATCAGCCCCAGACTGTTTCCAAAAATATTGAAACCAGCTTTGGCGTTTCTTCGGAAACAAAAAACATATTGTCATGGCATATCTAGATGACATCTTATTGTGGGAATAACTTGGAATTGGCTAAATTGGCTGTCTCAGCCACCATTTCAAAAACCGGGGTTATTATCCATCCAGACAAATCCAAGTAAATGCCTTCTGGTGACTATGGATTTGGGATTCACGGTTGACTCTGTTCATATGTCTGGCACCTTACCAAAGGATAAAGCAACAGACTTGATAGAGACATATAACAGCTTTGTTTGCGTCAGTTAACCACCTATTCGGCAAAAGCCAGGGTAATTGGGAAGCTCGTGGCTGCCTTTTTCCCAGCCACATTATCAAAATCTACAAAGGGCCAAAACTACAGCACTCAAAAACACCATGCTGACCATTTTGACAGACTAGCCAAAGCAAATAGGAAATTACAATGGTGGATTAGCAATGTTCAACATTGCTCTAAATCCCATCTAATCACAAACCCTTCGGTTGTGTTACAAATTGACGCCAGCAATTATGGCTGGGGAGCAACCAATACCACCTCCAGATGCGGTGGTAGATGGAATACACATGAGTTAACCTTACTTCAGGGTATCAATCATCTAAAGATGTTGGGAGCATTCACGGACTTCGGGCTGACTATTTCATACATGCATCATTTGCATGTTCGCCTACAAATTGATAATACCACCGTGGTGACATACATTAATCATATGGGTGGAATCAAGTCGATATCTTGTGATGAATTGATCAATACAATCTGGCACTGGTGCATAGAAAGAAACATTTGGAAACTGGCGGACACCAGGTCACGCAAATTCAATGACAACACCGAATGGATGTTGGACCACCAGTTATTTCCTGACTTTATAGCTCGGTATGTAACGCCAGATATTGACCTTTTTTGCATCAAGACTTAATCACCAGATACCAACGTATGTTGCATGGGAACCAGACCCTTCTGCCTCATCAGTCGGGTCTTGCGAAAAATTCAACAAGACTCCGCATAAGATATTTTGGGAGTACCCGTTTGGCCTACTCAGCCATGGTTCCCTGTGGTACTCGACATGGTCTCAGAGCCATGTATTCCAATCTACAAACGCCCGAGTTGCTGGTACATCCTGTGACGGGAGAGTCATCCGTGCCATGACCGAATGAACCTACTGGGTTGCAGATTGGTAAGACCTCTCCTGGAATCTGGGCTGTTGGACCGAACCATGAATATCAGCGCAGCATCATGCAGAGTACACCAGGTAACAGTACCTCACCTATATCAAATAATGGGAGATATTTTGCACCAGGACAGACACTACTTACAACACAGCCAACATCACGGATGTGCCGGAGTCCTGGCAAGTCTACATTTTGATGAAGGCTTGAGTTATAGTGCCATCAACTGTGCTAGAAGTGCCCTATCCTCTTACCTGGGACAGGGGTTAGAACACCATGGAGGAGGATCTCACCCTCTGGTGTCAAAACGATGAGGGGATTTTTAACTCAAATCCCCCCCAGGGCTCAATATTCCCAGACCTGGGATATTGGCATTGTCCTGACCCTATTCAGAGATTGGGCACCACGTCCCTCTCACTAACCAAACTCACGTATTAAACAGTGATGCTGATGGCACTTGTTTGGAGCAGCGGGTCCAGTCTCTGCACAAATTAGACTGGACGCCATGGTAACATCAAAAAATAAGGTAACCTTTCACATTTATGAGTTACTTAAACAAAACAGGCCTGGGTCATCTGGCCTCAAAGTGGAATTCCTGGCTTATCCCGTAGATAGACGCCTATGCATAGTGACCCACCTTCTACATTACCTGGAGGTCACCAAAAGTCTCAGGGGAACGGAAATGGCTCTGTTGATAAGTTTTAAACGTTCTCATCACAGAGTAACCGTGCAGACCATCTCAAGATGGCTCAGGGTGGTGTTAGGTGCAGCAGGGGTGGATACATCTCATTCTACAAGGGCTGCAGCTACATATTGCAGCGAGGATGATGGAAGTTCCTCTGGGCCACACCCTTGCAACAGTGGGTTGGTCTAATGAAACAACTTCCAGCAGTTTATAACAAACCTGGGGCCACGCCTGAGATATTGCAGACACTATTTTATGTTCTGTATTATAATTTCCCCGAAGTTAGGGGTTGTTATTATTATTTGTTAAATAATACATTATTGTTTTTCTGCACTGTCAAGTCTAAAATACGTTAACATACTTCCTCCATTGGTTATTATGGCAGTGTGTGAGCATGGACTCGTTCCAGGGCATGAAATCACAGAGCTTTGAAGTCTTCACGTAGTCACTCACATGACTCTGAAGTAAAATAGTAAGATTAAATGAGAACTTACCAGTTTGAAGTTTGATCCTTATTTTATGAGGATTTACGATGAGGGATTACGTGCCCCCTGCTCCCAACCCCATATTATCAGGTCAACTGGTATGTTAGTTCTCTTATCTTACTACCTTCAATCAATTGATAATAAGTGATAAGGAGGGATTATCACATTTAGTTCTCTTATCTTACTATCTTCAATCAATTGATATTAAGTGATAAGGAGGGATTATCACTTTTTCAGAGGGAACTGACCCCACACCTGCAAATGTTTTTGGAAAATTGCTGCTTATTGGTAAGAAAGGGAAGAGGGCTTAGATTGGACCATTGGGAGGGAGATCTGTGAGGTAATAGAAGATAGACACAAAATGCTGGAGTAACACAGCAGGACAGGCAACATCTCTGGAGAGAAGGAATGTATGATGATTTGTCCCAAGATGTCACCTATTCCTTCTCTCCAGAGATGCTGCCTTTCCTGCTGAGTTACTCCAGTATTTTGTGTTTATCTTTGGTTTAAGCCAGCATCTGCAGTTCTTTCCTGCACACATGAGGTAATAGAGTTGTCTGGCATGGAAATATGCCTTTGTTGACATTGCTCTAGCTGCAATTGGACAGAGAAAAGTGAAGTAATAATATTTTGGATTGAATTGATTTATCTGGTTTATTGTAAACTGAGGGGCGACCTGATAGAAGTATATAAAAGTATGAGAGGCACTGAGGGAGTGTATAATCTCTCTTTTACCCAGAGTGATGGGATATTTGTGATTCCTAATCAAATATTTAAAAGCATATCTTTAAGTTAAGAGATGGGAAGTTTAAAATAAATGTATGAGTTATGTCTTTGATTTGGATTACATATAGGCAGTTGTTCATCTTAAAATGGCACTGAATTCAGCACAGACATTGTGAGCCAAGGGGTCTGTTCCAGTGCTGTACTGTTCTGGATTTTAACTCTGTTGAAATGGACAATGGAGGAAATACTTTGAGGAGAGTTAGGGAGAATGGGGAAGGAAAGTGCACCATCGTAGTGGATGCAAGTTACGATTTTAATGTAAGTGTTTCCAGGTTTGTGAAGGCAGAATGAATAATGTCCACTGTGACAAATGATGATAACTCCTGATAGAAGTAAATGGAAATTCTAATTAGGAATGAACTGGATAATTGCCAGGTCAGGTTGTCTGGGGGGGGGGGGGCAGGGAAATAGAAAGCTGGGTGGGGGGCAGTTATGAGGGAGCAGAAAATCCAACAGAAGATATTCTGTGGCTTTCTGGTACAACAAAACGTTACTAATTATTTTACAGCAGAAGATCCTGTACCTCAGGCCGGCATGGCATCCTTACAGTGCCAGAGACCCAGGTTTTATCCTGACTATGTGTGCTGTCAGTACGGAGTTTGTACGTTCTTCCTGTGACCTTGTGGGTTTTCAATGGGTGCTCCGGTTTCCTCCCACACTCCAAAGACGTACAGGTGTGTAGGTTATTTGGCTTTGGTAAGGATTGTTAATTGTCCCTAGTGTGTAGGATCGTGCTAGTCTACAGGTGATCACTGGTCGTCATGAATTCGGGGGCCGAAGGGCCTGTTTCCCTGCTGTATCTCTCTAAACTCTAAAGATCCTTGCTGGTATTTGACAATGTGACCCTCCACACATGCTGCCTTCCACCACTCTTTATTGAAAACCATCAGCACATTCTTTACCTCCTCGTGTGTTTATCCGGCTTCCTTTACCTGTTCCATTCACCTTTTTAATACCAGTGACACATTCTCATCTGAAAATGAATTAAGAACTTTTTTTTCATGAATTTCCTATTAGCTTTGACTATCATTCACCAATCATAATTCTTGACTGACTTATAAATGAAGGCAGCTCCATCTAATGCCTTCACAATCTTACGGCCTTCCCTCGGGACCCCTTTCAATTCTCTCATTGTGAAGTGAACGAATTGTGATGTGTTTGATCTTATTTGATCCAATAGATATTCCAAGAGTACGGGGTATCGAGAACCAGAAAACATAGGTTTAAGGGGGAAAGATTTAATAGGAACCTGATGGGTGACTTTATTACACAAAGGGTGGTGGGAGTATGGAACGAGCTGCCAGAGGAGGTAGTTGTGGCAGGTACAATCGAAACATTTAAGAAACATTTAGACAGGTACGTGGATAGAATACACAAAGGGTGGTGGGTGTATGGAACAAGCTGCCAGAGGAGGTAGTTGAGGCTTGGTCTATCCCAACATTTAAGAAACAGTTAGACTGGTACATGGATAGGACAGGTTTGGAGGGATATGGACCAAACGCAGGCAGGTAAGACTAGTGTAGCTGGGACCTGTTAGCCGGTGTGGGCAAGTTGGGCCAAAGGGCCTGTTTCCACACTGTATCACTCTATGACTCTATGACTATGACTCTATGATAGTTTTAGAGGGATATGGGCCAATAGTAGGCATGTAGGATTAGTGCAGATATGACATGTTGGTTGGCATGGGCAGGGAGGGCCGAAGGGCCTGTTCCCACATGGTATAACTCTATGACTATGACTATGAGATATAGCTGGTCGTTATTTGCATTATTATAATTTTTTTTCATGGTTATCACTTTTCCCCTTTAATTATTTCATGTATTTGCTTATATAATGTTTTCTCATCCTGTACATGCTTTTGCATTATTCCGTGATCTACAATAAAACCCTATTAGCGTTAGCTGTCTCTTGCCATTTATCTTAATCTGTGGATTTTGCTTCTAACCTCTTCATCATGATCTTTTTTCCTACTGGTGTAATATTAATTCTAATTAGTTCTTGACACCAGTGCTCTTCTTGCCTCCCTTTACCTCTCTAATTACTGCAACATGCAAAACTTGTCGGTCTTTGTGTGCCAAGTATCCCATCAGAGCAGCACGGTGGCACAGCAGTACTGTTGCTGCCTTACTGCGCCAGAGACCCGGGTTCGAACCTGACCACCGGTGCTGTCTGTACGGAGTTTGTACATTCTCCCTGTGGCAGTGTGGGTTTTCTCCAGGTGCTGCAGTTTCCTCCCACACTCTAAAGACTTGTAAGTTTGTAGGTTAATTGGTGTCGGTTAATTGTCCCCAGTGTGTAGGATAGCGCTATTTAAGAGTGAGTTGGATGTGGCCCTTGTGGCTAAGGGGATCAGAGGGTATGGAGAGAAGGCAGGTACGGGATACTGAGTTGGATGATCAGCCATGATCATATTGAATGGCGGTGCAGGCTCGAAGGGCTGAATGGCCTACTCCTGCACCTAATTTCTATGTTTCTATGTGTGTAGGATAGCGCTAGTGTATGGGGTGATCGCTGTTGGCGCAGACTTTGTGGGCCGAAGGGCCTGTTTCTGCAGTGTATCTCTAAACTAAACTAAACTATATCTGACTGGAAAGTATTTCCTACACCATCTATTTTGTTTTGGGTGCCCTACGTGTTGGTGCATGGGCTACTTAATTTGTCTTTAGCTGTCAGCCCATCTCCTTTATTTTTAGCATTCATTTAGCAGTTCTGATTTCCAGTGGTATTTTCGTCCGAGAATCTGATGTATGAGTCTGATCACTTATGGGCAGGCGTGGCCAGGTCCAATGGGCTGGAGAAAGCTAGCTGTTCCAGTAATGTAGCCTCAAGGGAAGATTACACTCAGCATCCCTGGAGCTACTGGGCCGCTCTCTCGGCTCCAGCTGAGCACTGACCCTCATTACAGAGTAGATGCTTCATTCCCCTTAGGGCAAATGGAAATGGACAGTAAATGCTGCCTTGCAAGTATCACCTTCAACTGAAGAACAAGAAACATGTTTACTGCCTTCTGATTGCCTTCCTTTCTCTGTCTGATGCTTTTTTGCACTTTTCAAAACCTTTTGCTCAATCTATTCACTTCCTGATGTTAAGCTTAGTAGAGTATTTTCAGTGGCGCTCGTAGGTTTATTTAGCATTAAGCACATACATACATACATGCGGGAAGTTGTATTTACAGCAGTACCTAATGATAATTGGTTGGAGATGTGGACATTTTGCAGGGTGAACTCTGCTTTACAAAACCAAATACTCATTAAAAACAACCAGTTTTTATATATCGTTCACTCCCTTGAGGTGACAATGCCCCTTTAGTACGTTATCTTATTGTTAGTATCACTCTTGCTTCACATAATTGCCATACAACCAAGTTAAACTTTTAATTATCCATCTACCTTTGTTTCTGTATCACTGGTACCAATTAAAACAGAAGATGCATGCCTTAACGTTCTCCTTTGCTGATATAATTGTTTCCCCCGCTTTGCTTTCAAATGATTAAAGTTCTCTGAAACTCTTATAACCAGTTTGCAATGAGATGTCTTTAATTAAGTCTTCAGTTACTTCATTCTGAAACTGACCATTTCCTCCAGGATTACTGTGCTCAAATGCCGAGTGGTAATTTAAATTGACTTATACTTTCCTGTTTAAGATGTAAAGGGTAAAGGTTAATATTACTCCAATATGAAAATAAATCAATAGCAGTATAGCATTAATTGTCTTTGGGAAGGTCAGTGCCGTGTATGATGCCTATTTTGCATTGCTGTTCTCTCCAACACAGCAGGGCTGCACAGTGGCGCAGCAGTAGAGTTGTTGCCTCACAGCGCCGGAGACCCAGGTTCGATCCTGACCACGGGTGCTGTCTGTGCTAAGTTTGTACGTTCTCCCCAGTGACTGTGTGGGTTTTCTCCGGTTTCCTCTCACATTCCAAAGATGTGCAGGTTTGTACGTTAATTGGCTTCGGTAAAGGTTGTTCATTATCCCTAGTTTGTAGCATGTGGAAGTGGGATAACATAGAACTAGTGTATGGGTGATCGGTAGATGTCGTGGAATCGATGGGCTGAAGGGCCTGTTTCCATGCTGTATCACTAAACCAAACTAAACTAAACAAGGAACCAGGATGGAGCTACCAATGTAACATACCCCATTGAAGGTAGTCAACACTCAACTGGCAGTGGCAGCTGGTACATCCATGTATCATATGTCATGCATGAGGCACACATTCCTTAATGGTATGATTACATTATAAGGTCTTAAGGTCATAAGGTCATGTGATAGTAGAATTGGCCCTTTTGCCCCATCAAGTCTACTCCGTCATTCAATCATGGCTGATCTATCTCTCCTAACCCCATTCTCCTGCCTTCTCCCCATAACCTCTGACATCTGTACTAATCAAAAATCTATCTATATCTGCCTTAAAAATATCCACTGACGGCCTCTACAGCCTTCTGTGGCAAAGAATTCCACAGGTTCCCACCCTCTGACTAAAAATAATTCTCCTCATCTCCTTCCTAAATGAACATCCCTCTATCCAACCCTTTCGCATTCTTACATACGCCATTAATTCCCCTTAAATATGAGAAAATTGTTCTCAACATCAACCACCTGCAAATATTAAATTATACTGTCAATTAACTTCTTCAGAACATATTCAATTTTATAATAAGTAATTATTCTCAGAAAAAAAACAAAATTCTAATTTTTTTCCTAATATAAATCCACTTATTTCTTCAGTTTTTCTGACTATAATTCTACTCAATAAACCCAGCAGCTACATAGTATGCAAATATGAATAATTCCCATATCTCACCTCTCTGAACAAGTTTCATCCTCCTGTGCTGCAATAATTACCTTAACTAGGCATGATCATAAACATGGAGGCACAAAGATGGTGCAGACACTGGAGATAGACACAGAATGCTGGAGTTACTCAGCTGGTCAGGCAGCATCGCTGGAGAAGTTGACTAGGTGACGTTTCGGGTGGAGACTCTTCTTCAGGCGGAGATGGGTCTTGAAGAAGCGTCACAACCCGAAACGCCAGCTATTTTCCTCCCACATTCCAAAGACGTGCAGGGTCATAGGTTAATTGGCTTATGCAAAGTGTCCCTTCTGTGTATGATGCAAAAGATCTAGTGTACAGTAATCATTAACTCAACGGGCCAGGCAGCATCTCTGGAGAAGAGGAATATGCACGTTTCAGGTCGAGACCCTTCTTCATGCTGAGATGGGTCTTCAACCTGAAGAAGGGTCACGGCCTGAAACGTCACCTATTCCTCTTCTCCAGAGATGCTGCCTAACCCGCTGAGTTACTCCAGCATTTTGTATCTATCTTCAGTGTAAGTCAGCATCTGCAGTTCCTTCCTACACATTTTGACTGCAGACGTGGAATCTGGAGCGAAAAGCAAACTCCTGGAGGAACTTGGTGACATGTTGCGATGCAGAGAGATAGATGGTCGATGCTTCGGGTTTACACTGTGTCTCAGGATAATCATAAATGTGTTTCATGAAATATTCTTTATATCATTGGTACTGCACCAGCAGTAGATTAGCAGTTAACTGAGGGTTCCCAGGAGTCCAGGGCCCTTGCGTAGCTGAACTCAGCACCTGGGCCGGTAGATCGTGGTTTCAAGGGGAGCCTGCCAAACCAGTCCCCTGCTTGGCCCCCGAAGACCAAGAGACCTGGAGGATGGAGCTACCAGAGCAACAGGGGTCATACGATAATGATACAACAATATACCTCTGACCCATTCATTATACCCCTCCTTTGTCTCTAAGGAACCATGGACTATGATAAAACAAATAATGAATGCACCTTAATTTTACAACGGAACTTGCATTTCATGCATGAGCGGACCAGGCGCTGGTCAACGAGTTGCCCTTGGAAGTCCCGATGAGGGTCAGATTGGGGCAGAGGCACCAACCCCGTCATCCAACGCAAGCCTCCAATGGCACCAGAACAGTCTGCCTAGGCCACTGGGGGGCTGGGATACCACCCCGCAAAGTCGGCCGTGGAAGTCATAAGGTCGTAGGGTCATAAGGAATAGGAGTAGAATTAGGCCATTCAGCCCATCATATCTACTCCGCCATTCAATCATGGCTGATCTACAGATTCACCACCCTCTGACTAAATAAATTTCTCCTCATCTCCTTCCTAAAAGAACGTCCTTTAATTCTGAGGCTATGACCTCTAGTCCTAGACTCTCCCACTAATGGAAACATCCTCTCCACATCCACTCTATCCAACCCTTTCACTATTCTGTATGTTTCAATGAGGTCCCCCTTCATTCTTCTAAACTCCAGCGAGTACAGGCCCAGTGCTGACAAACGCTCATCATACGTTAACCCACTCATTCCTGGGATCAATCTCGTAAACATCCTCTGGACCCTCTCCAGATTGCTCACAATATTCCAAATGCGGCCTTACCAGCGCCTTGTGGTGCCTCAACAAGTCGTCTATGGGAATGGATGAGTGGTGGCGCCATTGAGTGTGGCAGCCTCGCCAGCAGCTATTCATCTTTTCATCTTTTTTTATTTTTTTAATCTGTTTAACAGTTTTGTTTTGGAGGTCTTTTAGTCTTTTAGTCTTTTTTATGTGGGGGGTGGGTGGGGAGGTGGGAAACTGTTTTTCTCAGTCACTACCTAGTCGAGGATGCGTCTTTCCTCCAAGTAGCATCTTCGCCCCCTCCTCGCTGGATTGGCACAGCCTTTCTTGCCGGAGACCAGCCAGAGCTTCAGCAGCGGTGCAGCACTGAAGTACCATCGATGCCTTACCGGGATCGCCGTGTTGTAGCTCCAGAGTGCTGGGACTGCCGACTTTAACATCATGGATCTGTGGTTTGCGGAGTTTCCAGCTGCGGGCGGCACTGACTTATCATCGCGGAGCATGGGGTCCTTGCCGGGATTGAATCTCCGCCCAGCTCGGCCTGTGGTTTTCGGGAGCAGCGGTCTCCGGTAGGAAGCGACCGATTCGGAAACTCCAAGCTGCTGAGAGTGTTCTCCGTTCCGACGCCGGAACTCCATCGTCCTGGCGAGAGGGCCTGAAACATCGGGCCACAATTGCGGCAACTACAGAGGCCTCGATAGGTACCGACCATGGGTGAACGGGAGGAAGATGACTGGACTTTGTTGCCTTCCCTCACAGCGAGAAACGTTGATTCCGCTGTGGGGGGATGTTTTTTATGTTTTATGTTAAATTCTATAGTGTTGTGTTTATCTTATCTGTGTGCTGCATGGTAACTCAAATGTCACAATGGTGTATGTGACAATAAATGTCCTTTGTCCTTTGGATCCACTGGCTCCGACCAGGCACGAGTTCCAGTGTCTCGGCAGCAGGGGGCAAATTCGACTCACCAGTTGGCCACGGAAGCCCCAATGAGGTGGCCTGGCACCCAGCCTAGGCACCACATCTTCAGAGAGACTTCTGGGTGGGAACCTCAAGTGCAGTTTCATATTTCTGTCTCTATTAAAGGAGGTGCCGGAACATCAGTTGCTGGAAAATTGGGGATGGACCTGTACATTTTTGTTGAATTTCACGTTGAGGAGAGTAGTTCTACTTGGCTTCCTATTCAGTACAAACATTGTGGGCCGAAGGGCCTGTTCCTGTGCTGTACTGTTCTCTAGTCTGTGATTTACTTCCACTCAGGAGAAGGTAGGCATTGTGGATAGTTTGTGAGATGGTGTGCCCCTGTTGTCACTTCCACTGCGCTTCTGCATGCTCTCAATTTCATCACAAATGTTCTGTCCCCACTTTGTGTGTCAGAGTTATAGAGCTATACAGCACAGAAACAGTCCCTTCTACCCAACGCATCCATGTTGACTAACCAAACGGCACGGTGGTGCATCGGTAAAGTTGCTGCATTAAGCGCCAGGGGCCCGGGTTTGATTCTGACTACAGGTGCTTGTCCGTACGGAGTTTGTACGTTCTCCCGGTGACCTGCGTGGGATTTCTACGAAACCCCCAGTTCAAACACGTACAGGTTTGTAGATAATTGGCTTGATATAAATGTAAATTGTCCCTAGCTTGTGTAAGATAGTATTAATGAGCAGAGATTTCTGGTTGGCGTGCACTCGGTGGGCCGAAGAGGCAGTTTCTGCGCCGTATCTCTAAACTAAACTAAACTAAACTAGGCCCAATTGCCTTCATCTGGCTAATATCCCCCCAACCTAATCCCTTATTTGCCACATTTGTAAAAGCTACTAGGCTTACTCAGCTTTCTATGCACATATATTTTTACACCCATAACTTTGCACCACTTACATGTCCTCCCAACTGCAATACGGCAGTGTCTCGGAGTTCTCCAATAAATTGTGTAAATTGCTTCCTCAAACTCTGCCAGATTACTTTAAACCTAAAGAGTACTTTAGGTAATCTTATATTAAAGCGTCTCGCTCCGTGTACAAATGGTGCTGATGGCATTTGTAGGGATTGATGTCTTCACTCAGTTTCAATGGTCGTGAAAGTTTTTAACACAGTTTATATCCTTGACAGCTGAACTAATAAACCATTGGGAGATTTAAATTATATTATGTTACTTAAGTAGCTTGTTAGTTATTTGACAATTGTCGAAAGGCACGTGTAATATGATTACCTGATATTTGTTTATTGTATTTAAAAGTCCATCCAGCAGGTTTAGAGTGATGGATTTTCACTGAAAGGTGTTTCAAGCAACTTGTTACCAGTAGTGTGGGTCCTATCTATTTACCCGAAATCCAGAGAACGTCAATTAAAATAGACATTTGACCACGTAACCATATCACCAAAGTGTTAACTTCAATGAAGTTTGGGCGGCGCAGTGGCCAGGTAGAGTTGCTGCCTTACAGCGCCAGAGACCCGGGTTCGATCTTGAATAAGGGTGCTGTCTGTATGGAGTTTGTACTTTTCCCCTGTGATCGCAGGGTGCAACGGTTTCCTCCCACATTCCAAACACCTACAGGTTTGCAGGTTAATTGGTTCCTGTAAATTGTAAAAATTGTCCCTAGTGTGTCGGATCACTGGCTGACACGGGCACGGTGGGCTGAAGTCCCTGTTTCCTCGCTTTATCTCTAAAGTATAAAGTCTAAACAAATCATAGAATCATAGAAAATAGGTGCAGGAGTAGGCCATTCGGCCCTTCGAGCCTGCACCGTCATTCAATATGATCATGGCTGATCATCCAACTCAGTATCCTGTACCTGCCTTCTCTCCATACCCCCTGATCCCTTTAGCCACAAGGGCCACATCTAACTCCCTCTTAAATATAGCCAATGAACTGGCCTCAACTACCTTCTGTGGCATAGAATTCCACAGATTCACCACTCTCTGTGTGAAAAATGATTTTTTCATTTCGGTCCTAAAAGACTTCCCCCTTATCCTTAAAAGTCACTCATAATAGTAAATATTACTGTATATAATGAATATTATTAAGGCGGTACAGTGGCTACTTCTTGGGGCCTTGCCTAAGGGCAGCACAGTGGCACAGCCGGTAGAGCGGCTGCCTCACAGTGCCAGAAACTTGCGTTCAGTCCTGGACTTCAATCCTGTCTGGATGGAGTTTGTACATGCTCCCTGTAACCATGTGGGGTCCTGTGGGTGCTCCGATTTCCTCCCACATCCCAACGACATGCATGTTTCTAGGTTAATTAGCCTTTATAAATTGTTCTTAGTGTGTAGGGAGTGGATGCAAAAGTGGGATGACATAGAACTAGTGTGAACGGGTGAACAATGGTTGGCATGAACTCAGTGGACTGAAGGGTCTGTTTCTACACTGTATCTCCAGGCTAAACTAAACTATATACTTTGATGATAACTGATTAGTAGTGCATTCACCTGACAGATGTAACATCTATAAAGACTCCAACCAAACTCCACAAAAAACATGCAATTAACATGGTTTCTTCAGTTTGAAGACTGGCTTTTTACCAACTCCCTTCAGAAATATTGACCAACTGTCTCCGCTTTATAGATTGAACCGAGTCCCTTTGGTATTCTGCTACTTCACTTCATTATGTCCAGTTGAAGCAAGGTTAAAGCAATGGAGAAAATACTATTGCCTGAGCGGCCTTGAATAAGATAGCATTGGACAGACACCAAATCTAATCACTTTTATAATTAGTTCAAATCACTCATAATATATGATTTTTCCTGTGCCAGTGAATGCCATAGTTTTTCATTGATGAGGAAAAATAAGAGCGTGACCCAAAAGATGTAAATGTTTTGAAGGTTTGAATGAACCCGTTGCATTTGAAGCCAGGGGAATGTTGTGGAAAATGGATCCACGGACTCATTTGCTTGTTTCATCAATCCAGGGAATGACCAGCCAGCTCAAACATTGTGTAGGAAGGAATTGAGGGCGGCACGGTGGTGTAGCAGTAGAGTTGCTGCCTTACAGCGCCGGAAACATGGGTTCGATCCTGACTATGGTGCTTGTCGGTACGGAGTTTGTACGTTCTCCCCGTGACTTGCATGGGTTTTCTCCGAGATCTCCGGTTTCCTCCCACACTCCAAAGCCAAACAGGTTTGTAGGTTAATTGGCTTGGTGTATATGTAAAAAATTGTCCCTGGTGCGTGTAGGGTAGTGTTAATGTACGGGGGTCGCTGGTTGATGCAGACGCGGAGGGACGAAGGGCAAGTTTCCGCGCTGTATCTCTGAACTAAACTAAACTAACTGCAGATGCTGGTTATACATCTAAGACAGACACAAAATGCTGGAGTAACTCAGCAGGACAGGCAGCATCTCTGGAGAGAAGGAATGGGTGATGTTTCAGGTCGGGACCCTTCTGTCTGACGAAGGGTCTTGACCCGAAATATCAAACTAACTTCAAACTTTCGTGACATTCAAACTAAGTGATTCCTTTATTTAACCTTTGCATATCTACACAGTACAACTTAATGAGTAAGTACCTTCTGAACATATGCTGGCAGCGACCATTTGTACAGCCATGGATTTATAGCCACTATTCTTAGGCATTGCAATTAATCCAAAGCTCTTTAGATTTTAATGCTTGAAACAAATGAATTTTAGTTGGAAGGATTATCAGGGGCTGATTTATACAAGTCATTTCCATTTGGTGAACAATAGCTCTGATTCATAGACAATGTCAAGCATTTTTGTCACATAGAGCAAAACTACCGTTCAAAGTGGGCCTGTGACGCTGACCTACAAACTTTGTGCTTGTCATAGTCATAGAGTGATATAGCATGGAAACAGGCCCTTCGGCCCAACTTGCCCACACCGGCCAACATGTCCCAGTTACACTTGTCCCACCTGCCTGCGCTCGGTCCATATCCCTCCAAACCGCTCCTATCCATGTACCTGTCCAACTGTTTCGTAAACGTTGGGATAGTCCCAGACTCAACTACCTCCTCTGGCAGCTTGTTCCATACGCTCACCAACCTTTGTGTGCAAAAGGTTACCCCTCAGATTCCTATTAAATCTTTTCCCCTTAACCATGAACCTATGTCCTCTGGTCCTCAATTCCCCTACTCTGGGCAAGAGATCCTGTGCATCTTCCTGATCTATTCCTCTCCTTATACACTGCAGTGGCGTTTGTCTGGAGATGTTGTGTAGAGGCCATTTCAAGCCTTTGGGTTATCTCAGGTAGTGAGCCACCAACCTCATGCTCATGAATGTCGAAATGTAACCATAGCTGTCATCAGTCCATTGAAGGTGAGCGAAGGTAGTGTAGATGGGACATGTTAGTTGGTGTGGGCAAGTTGGGCAAAAGTGCCTGTTTCCACGCTGTAAGACTCTATGACTATGACTTTACTTGGAATCTTCACCTTTTGCTGCTACAAAAGGGTTTCTATTCACATCCTGATTGTTCTCGTGATATTTATTGAATAACGTGCACCCACAAGCATGAATTTCCAGGAAATATGAGTCAAGATATGTAACTTCCCACTCAACTGATTCAAAATTTTAAAGTTAGATATCAGTAAAGGTGATCAAAAAAGGAATTTGGGTCAAAAGAAACTTTTCTTTGGCCACAAGTTAGCCTTTTATAATTCAAATGCTTCAAGCAGAAAATGTGCATCAATTATGAACCCTGAATGGAATGTCCAGCATGTTGTGAAGGATAATGAGCTCATAGATTCCATGCCAATGATGATGGAGGACAATAGATGCACTTCCTAACACACGCACAGGCGTGCACACATACACACACACACACACACACACACACAACATCCACATGCACACACAACACACACGCACAGGCGTACGTGAGCACATGCAGGCACACACAACACATGCACGCAACGCAAGCATGCACGCACGCACACACTCACGTGTGCTCATGTACATACGCACATACACACGTGCGTACATGCTCACATACATATACGCACTCACACACACATACTTTGGTGGCAACTTGCTCTCAGTAGAACCAGGATCTGTGCTATAATATATGGATTTAAACTTATGTGGATATGGAACGTGGGCCACTTCAGTAGTTCAGGTTCAGGAAGGTTGTTTAGTTTAGAGATACAGCACGGAAACAGGAAACCATCGATCCCAGCACACTAACACTATCCGACGCACACTAGGGATAATTTACAATTATACCAAGCTAATTAACCTACAAACCTGTACGCCTTTGAAGTGTGGGAGGAAACCGGAGATTCCGGAGAAAACCACGCAGGTCACGGGGAGAACATACAAACTCTGCACCTCATCGAACCCGGGTCTCTGGTGCTGTAAGGCAGCAACTCTACCGCCGCACCAAGATAACCGTAACAGGTAACCGTAACCTTCTCAAGAAGGGAACTCACTACAAACCTTTCAAGGGCATTTGGATATGGACAATAAATGCCGGTGACTCCTACATCCGATAAATGATCTAAGCCACTCTTTTGGAGAAGTAGTGTTTAGTCACATCCATTTAATTAAATGAAGAACTGCGTTTCACTTCCTCAGCACATTACAAAGTGGTCATCATTCTCATTGTAGTGCAAAAGTGACATCTGAAAAATGCATTGGGCAATAACGCACTGGAAGATTCCAAATCAACAAGATGCTAAACCTTTTTTTAAAGTGATGCTTTACCAATAAATATTGGCCAGGTTAAATTCCGGCCTTCACTTTAATATCCCATTTGGAAGAAAACATATCCAAGAGCCCATCAGTGCTTCATTACCATATTAATTTAGGAACTGAGATCAAGATGTTCCTTCTCCTGATTTAGGTGCTGAGCACATAAGCTGAGCAAGGTGGCGCAGTGATAGAGTTGCTGTCTTACAGCGCCAGAGACCTGGGTTCCATCCTGACTACAGGTGCTGTCTGTACAGATTTTGTACATTCTCCCCGTGACCTGCGTGGATTTTCTCCAGGAAGCTCCGGTTTCCTCCCTCATTCCGACACACAGGTTTGTAGGTTAGTTGGCTTTGTGTAATTGTAAATTGTTTCTTGTGTGCGTAGTATAGCGCTAGTGTGTGGAGATCGCTGGTCGGCGTGGACTCGGTGGGCCAAAGTGCCTGTTTCCGCGCTGTATCTCTAAACTACACTAAATTAAAAAGCAGGTCAATTTCACGCTGGCAGAATGAACAGAGGTGAAGGGTCTCAAACCCGAAATGTCACCCATTTGCTTCCATCCAGAGATGCTGCCTGTCCCACTGAGTTACTCCAGCATTTTGTGCCTATCTTCCGTGATCAACAAAGTGCATCCAGTCATTTTGTGGTCTTCTATTTGGGAGTGTATTGTGAATTGACCATACTTACATCAAAATTGAAAAATGCACAAGTTCTTCCTGGAAAAAGCATTTGAATGGGTGCAAAAGGGAGGTGATGAGAACTTACCAGTTTGAAGTTTAATCTTTATTTTATGAGGAGTCGAGTTGAGGGACCACGTGACTAGAAGCCCGTACAGCCGTTGGTGCGTCAATCTTCAAAGCAGCGGAGTGAATTCACAGCTAACAATGACTGAAGTATAATGGTAAGATGATAAAACTAGAACTACCAGGTGAGATCTATGAGGGTGGGAGCGGAGGGCATGTAGTCCCTCAACTCGACTCCTCATAAAATAAAGATCAAACTTCAAACTGGTAAGCTCATTTAATCTTACTATTTTACTTCGGAGTCACGTGAGTGACTACGTGAAGATTTCAAAGCACTGTGAATTCACGCCGCAGACCCAAATCCGACGTTCACACTGCCTGGATTGACTCAAAGTCGTTAGCAATCAATCATGCATCAATAATAACATTTGTTAAATGAATAACAGTTTATTTACAAACAAAATCATAAGAAACCCCTCTAACTCAGGGGAAACTATAACAGTACTGAAACCAGAATCAGCAAACACCCCGAGCCTTGAAATCGGCTTGTGATAAAACCTCTGAAAAGTTAGCTCACTGGAGCATCCTGCGGCCGCGAGGATATGATCTATTGGCAAGTCCATCGCCCTTGCCGCGGAAGTTGATGCCGCCCTGGTGGAATGAGATTTGAATTTATCAGTATCAATTCCAGCACTTGCCAGGACCTGCCTTAGCCACCTCGAAATCGTTTGCACCGACGCCTTACTGTGTGTTGTTTTTTTTTGTGACTAATAAACAAAGCCAACTCTGTTCCTCTCAGAGGTTTAGTAATCTCAATGTAACGAGATAAATGTGAGACTACACACAAGCGATCATCTGCGGGGTATGCTGAAAACACAATCTTACATCCTGTCATGCCTCTTCTATTATGTTTAAGCAAATCATAGACATAAAATATAATGGCATCTGCCGACACATGCATTCTATCTAACCGTAGCTTTTGCAACGTTTGTACACGTTGAGCTGAAACCAACGCCATAAGCATGACCACCTTAATAGTTAATTTGGCTATAGATAGGCTTGTAACCGGAGCCCACTGGCAAAGAACCATAAGAACCTCACTCATATTCCAAATACCGGCATACCTGGGTTTAGGAGGATTAGAATTGAAAACTCCCTTCATGAATCGTGAAACTAACGGATGTGTCCCTACTGTATGCAATTCTGCATTCATAGGTAAATAAGAAGACAGAGCACTTCTGGCTGAATTAATCGCACTGTAACTTAATTTTTGGTTGAAATAAAGAGTTGACAAAACTCCAATACGTCCGTGATCCCTGCAGTGTGATATACAATATTCTGCTGTAGGCAGAATTGCTCCCACTTCCTTATATAAGTGATATATTGCTGCTGTGTACTATCCCTGCAGGCCGACGTGAGAACATCCACAGTCTGATGAGACAGTCCTCTCCCCAGGTATGGCCTCCTTAAAATCTGCAAATTAACAGATCAATACGATCATGTAAAGGATGTTGATCCCCAGTGACTGGATTTACCAGTAGATTTTTATTCTTGGGAATAATCATGTAAGGCTCCCTAGCCATTTGTAATACAACAGGAACCATGCTTGTGTAGGCCAATCTGGCACTACCAATACCCCTGCAGCGGAGTCCTCCTTGATCTTTTGCAAACATCTGCTGATGAGACAGAATGGAGAAAATACATACACAAACATTCCTCCCCAATGCAGCGAAAACGCATCCACTGCTACTGCCCCAATATCTGGTTCCCATGAAATATATCTAGGTAACTATTAAACTATGATTTAATCGAGATGCAAACAAGTCAATATCTGGCAATCCATACTGAACAATCATTTGGTTAAATACATCCTGATTTAACATCCATTCAATGTTGTTATTAAACTGACGTGACCTAGTGTCAGCTACAGTGTTGAATCTTCCTGGCAAATAAAGTGCTGAAAGCCAGATATTTTGGTCAATACACCAGCTCCAAATCTGGTTAGCCAGTCTGTCACAAGACTGTGACTTAACTCCACCTATGTGGTTTTACATATGCCACTGCTGTGGTGTTGTCAATCTGGACCTGCACATGCAAGTCCCTGCTTGTAGAACAATAAGCTTTGAGCCCATACCAGGTGCCCAACAACTCTAAATAATTAATCCCTCTTAATTGAAGAAGCGATGTCTCCATCCACATTCCATCTGCCTCCACAACTAGAAGACTATCTGTTGCACCCCAACCCAGTGCACTTACATCAGTCTGTAATATCAGTGACGGTGGTTCCACAAAACCTTCCTAAAACTTTTTGAACATGTACTATCCACCATTGTATGTCAGCAATCGCCCCAGCTGACAACTGCATAGGCCTATCAAAATGGCCCCTTTGTATTCTCAGTGCCTGTTCCTTTGATCGTTGTAATTGTTGATAATGCAGAGGACCATACTGCACAGCTGAAATGCTGCAACAAACTTCCCAATTAACCTGCTACTTGTCTAATCGAAGGCCGTTGTTCTCCAACGAGATTAACACAGTCCTCAATTAACAGATTCAATTTATCCCTGGGCAAGTTACCAACATGTGATTGGAATTAATGGTAAATCCCAGATAATCAATAATTTGGACGGTGATAATTTAGATTTATCTGGGTGAATAACAAATCCCATTTGTTCAAAAGTGATTTTAACAACTGAAACTGATGATTGAGTTTCAGCATGAGTCTTTCCAACAATCAGAATATCATCTAAATAGGCCATTACCACATGCCCCTGAGCTCTAAGTAATGCTAACACAGGTTTTACCAATTTAGTAAATAATCTAGGAGCTGAAGTTAATCCATTCGGCAAATGCCCTGAATTGCCACAGCTCAGTCATTCCAAATAAATTTCAAATATCTTCTATCATCACCATGAATAGACACTGAGTAATTACGCATTCTTAAATCAATGGTTGCCATATAACACCTTTGGACACTAATGTTTGCCTGTGGTAAAGTTCTCCATTTTGAAATGCCTATAACAAACAAATTTGTTTAACTCGATAAATCCAGAATAATTCTACATCCCCCAGTCTTTTTAGATCTGGGAAATATACTTGACAGAAATTGTTGACTTTGATAGACAGAAGGCTCATTATCCCTTTTCTATGTAACGACTGAATCTCTGCTTGAATAAGCACATTTTCCTCATCTGAAAAATAAGTTTACGACTAGGAAAATGTTGATTAGGTAGACTGTCCTTAGAGTAAAATTCAATTTTCACCCCTTCAATACTACTAAGTATGAACAAATCTGATGTCAACTGCTGCCATTGTTTGAGAAACAATTTTAAAACCTTCCCCAATTTGAACAGGAACATCAGTTAATTCATCGTCTGTCAATGTTATATTGCTTACCTGCATCTTTCCTTGCGGACCTTGTTGTCCTCGACCTCTTGTAGAGAACCCTTTTTGCCTTGCTTGCCAGCTGGCTTATGAGGGCCATGGTTTTAACAACCTCATGACAGTCTTTGACCCTTTTTGCAAGGTTACCACCAAACAACAGATTTCGTGGTGGTACACTGGTCGGTTTGCACAAACTCGCCAAATTCGGATTAGCACTGGCCTAATAGCGGCCCTCCTGATATTATTAATTTCAAAAATGCATTACAAAGGAATCCCAGTTCGTCCTGGTGTGCTTCAACCATATTGCTTGTATCAATAACTTTCACCACAGCTGTAATACCTGCTGACAAACAGTTTAAGCACTTTTTTAAAAACTTCATCTCCTGGGCCCTAGCAGGCATACCTATCTGTGACCAAATTTGGTGATTAACCACCGTACCTTCAGGAGATCACAATTAACAGGAGCTTTATAGTTTTTTGCTACTACATCCATTAGCTAGCTTATGTAACTGGTGGGAGAGCATATACTGAATTGCTTCGGCCAATTCTACATCAATCGCCTCTCCTGCCTCTCTAGGCTCAGCAAACTTCCCAGCAATGTTCAGAATTACCTCCAACCAAACTCCTTTACTGCTCTCCCCCAGCATAGAATCAGTGTCAGCAAACTGCACTGATAGAACATCCTCCTCACAGGCAGGATAGTTCTGCAGCCCTGAAACAGGTGCTGCTAGCACAAGCTCTCCATCAGCCTGGCTTGGGCACCACTCCTCCTCACGGAGCTGGTCCCTGTCGAGCATTCTTTTGTAATAAAAATCTCGACGTGGGAGAGCCGTGAGCAAACGGACTCTCCTATGGAGGGTATAACCTCCAGGCCCGACTCATCTACGGGCCACAGAGACTTGCCAGTGGGCCTTCCACCCTACTGACAAGCCTCCACTGCCCCCCGGCAGTGGGTCCGCAACCACTGGCTGTGTAGCCAGCACCGGACCAGGTGTACCAGACGGGCCTCCATCCTCAACACTCTCCTGGCCACTTTTCCTTTCTACCCCTGGAGTGCCTCGCCGACACCTTCTTCACTTTCTGCAACATATCTACAAGAACTCCAAACCGTCGCAGAAAATGACCTGTGGTAAAAAAATTTTAAAAACCTTACCTCCGTTTAATCTTACCGCTTGGAGGAGCGCTGCTGCTCCAACCGGCCGACTGCACCAACGTCTGACGTCATGACGCACCAACGGCTGTACGGGCTTCTATTCTCGTAGTCACTCACGTGACTCCGAAGTAAAATGCAAGTGTATGGAGCGATCGCTGGTCAGCAGTGTCTCTTGGGCCGAAGGGCCAGTTCTCATGATGTGTCTCTAAAATCTTAAAGTCTAAAGAACTCCTCAATATTCTATGTCTTCAGGCACATGAGGCAATATTTCCAATATTGTATTGGCATTGGTTTATTTTCGTCAAGTATGCTGAGATGCTGAGAAAAGGTTTTTGTGTTATACAAGCAAATCACACCATACATGAGCACAATCATACAGTATATAAGTACACCAAATGGTGCAAAAAGAGAAAGGAAACAGAGTGAAAGCTATAGTGTTACAGCTACAGAGAAAGTTCAGATTAAAACAGTGCAGTGTAAAGGTTGCAACAAGGTATATTGGGAGATCATGTATACATCATCAATATACGAGAGGTCCTTTCAGCAATCTGACAACAGTGAAGAAGGTGGTACATACATACTGTATAAACCTTTGTACCATCTGCCCAAGGGGAGAGGGGAGAAGAGAGAATGACTGTGGTATGAGTGGGCCTGAGGCAGCGTAAAGTGTAGATGGAGTTGATGGGGGTGAGGCTGTTTTGTGGGATGTATTGGGCGCCATTCAGAATTCTCGACAATTTCTTTGAAAACCGGAGCAGCCATGGAAAATACACGCACACAGGGAGAGCGTACAAACTCCGTACAGGCAGAGTCTGTGGTCAGGATTGGACCCGGGTCTCTGGCGCTGTAGGGCAGCAACTCTACTGCTGTGCCATCATGCAGCCGCCTGTTCTTGAATCTGGTGGCACGTACTTTTAAGCTTTTGTATCATCTGCCTGATGGTGTAACAGAGGCTGTTTGGGCGGGTGACGACACTCCACTGACCTCTCTGCTCAAATGAATATAGAATGCATTGAGTTCATCGGACAGGGATACGTTTTTGCCACCAAACATGCCCAGCTTTGTTTTGTAACGCGTGTAGCATGCAAGCCTTGCCACATTCCATGTCCGTGGAGTTATTCTGGGACTTCAGCTTGTGTGGAAGTTTCTTATGGAGTCCCTGATGGCTTTTCGAAGGCCACGTGCAGGTTCTGTGACCAGATTGAGATTATCCAACTTGAATCCAATAGACGGACTTCTTCATGGAATGAATCTCATGGTTCACCCATGGTTGAGGAAGACATTTTAACTCCCCTTCCCATTCCCGTACTGACCTTTCGGCCTTGAGCCTCCTCCATTATTAGAGTGAGGCCACTCACAAATTGGAGGAACAGCACCTCATATTTCACTTGGGCAGCTTACAACCCAACAGTACGAGTATTGATTTCTCCAATTTCAAGTAACTCCTGCAGTCCCTCTCTCTCCACACCTCCCCCAACCTAGTGATACAATGACACAATGATACAATTTATTTGTTGTCATTTGAACCTCATTGAAGTTCAAACGAAATTTGGTTTCTGCAGTCATACAAACAATAAAAAGAACCAAGACACAATGCAATTTACATAAACATCCATCACAGCGAAACTCCTCCTCACTGTGATGGAAGGCAAAGTCTTGTCTCTCCCCTGCACTCCCCATTCTCCTCCCGATGTCAATGTCAAAGCCCCCAGCGGGCGATGATAAGTAAGTCCCGCGGCCATCCGGGTCTTGATGTTGGAGCCCCCGGCGGGAGCTAGCAAGTCGCGCGGCCATTAAAGCCGCGCAGGGCGATGTAAGGCCCCGCTCCAGGTCATTTTCAACCCCGCACTCGGGCGGGAGAAGTTGCCGTTGCGGAAACTCCGAAAAGCGGTCTCCCACCAGGGACCCGCGAGCTCCCGATGTCACCGTCCACCTGGCCGACGGCTGGAGCCTCCGAATCTCCAGGGTCGGGCCGCAGCAGAGCGCCACCACAGCTCCTCCCGTTCCGAACTCGGCCAGCCCCACGATGGTGAATAGTCCGCAGGCTCCGTGACTGGAGCCCCCAGGTCGTTCCGGTTGGAGGCCGCTCCACGGTGCTAGGCCCCAACGACAACGGAGACCCGACAGGGAAAAGGTCGGGTCCTCTGTACAGAGCAAAGATTTCAAAAGTTTCCCCACCCCACCCTCCCAACCCCCCGCCCCCCACCCCCAACACACAATCAGTTTAAAAAAAACACTATAACTACACTCAAACAAGACAAGAACATTAAAAAAAAGACAGACAGGCTGCAGAGGCCGCTGCGACGTGGGTCGCGCCGCCCACAATAATGTCATCCCACCAATCCCACTGTTCACATCCATGTATTCCTTCATTATCATGTCATCCAGAACCAAAATGTAACATTATGGGCTCCACCTTTCCATGGTCATCGTTGCTGGCTGTTCTAATTGAAAGACAGAACATTCATGACAGAGGAGATGCAGGAAAGATGGTGCCCTTGTCAGAATGTATCGAAGCAGGGTACACTGTCGAAAAATAAGAGATTGGCCGTACAGGATAATGTGAGCAGAAAAGGTGAATAAGGATGAGTAATAGGGTCCTAACACCATCTCCTTTGTATTAGACATACTTGAATGCAATCAGAAAAATGCTATTTAACCCGAACTGTTCCAGTTAATTTTAAGTGAAGTGAAAGCGTTCCTGATGTTAGTGAATAACTGAAACTACAAATTAGAGTTCTTGGACACACAAGGAACTGCAGATGCTGGAATATTGAGCAACACACAACGTGCTGGAGTAACTCAGTGGGCAGGCAGCATCTGTGGAGGGAATGGATAGACAATGTTTCGGGTCGGAACCCTTCTTCGAACTCTGAAGAAAGGTACGGGACAGAAATGTGGCCTATCCATTCCCACCACAGATGCTGCCTGGACCGCTGAGTTGCTCCAGTTCTTAATGTTTTAATTCTTGTATTGGCTGAACAATGAATGATAGAGAAAGGAATTAAATGTAGAATCTCCAAGTTTGAGGATAACACAAAGCTGGGTGGGAGTGTGAGCTGTGAGGTGGATGCTATGAGGCTGCAGGGTGACTTGGATATGTTGGGTGGGTGGGCAGATGCTTGGCAGGTGCAGTATAATGTGGATACATGTGAGGTTATCCACTTAAGTGGCAAGAACAAGATGGCAGATTATTATCTGAATGGTGTCAAATTAGGAAAAGGGGAAGTGCAACGCGACCTGGGTGTCGTTGTACACCAGTCACTGAAAGTAAGCAAGCAGGCTTGTTGGCCTTCATATCGAGAGGATTTGAGTATAGGAGCAAGGAGGTCCTACTGCAGTTGTACAGGGCCCTCGTGAGATCACACCTGGAGTATTGCGTGCAGTTTTGGTCTCCTAATTTGAGGACGAACATTCTTACCATTGAGGGAGTGCAGCATAGGTTCATCAGGTTAATTCCCGGGATGGCGGGACTAACATTTGATGAAAGAATGGATCAACTGGGCTTATATTCACTGGAATTTAGGATGAGAGGGAATCTTATGGAAACATATACAATTCTTCAGGGATTGGACAGGCTAGATGCAGGAAAAATGTTCTCCACGTTAGGGGTCCGGAACCGGAGGTCACAGTTTAAGAATAAGGGGTAGGCCATTTAGGACTGAGATGAGAAAAAACTTTTTCAGCCAGAGTGTTGTGAATCTGTGTAATTCTCTGCCACAGAAGGCAGTAGAGACAAATTCACTGGATGTATTCAAGAGAGAGTCAGATATAGCTCTTAGAGCTAACAGAATCAAGGGATATGGGGAAAAAGCAGGAACAGGGTACTTATTCTGGATGATCAGCCATGACCATATTGAATGGCAGTGCTGGCTTGATGGGCTGAATGGCCTACACTTGCACCTACTTTCTATGTGTCTAAAGAAATGGAATGGGAGTGACCCATTTAGCCCATCATGTTTACTTCTCCGTTCCATCAGTCCTTACCACTTGATCTGTTGATGCTTGATTCCCATAAGAAACAAAAATGTATTATTCTCTGCCTGAAGAATATCATGTTAATGGCTGTCCACAATCTTAAAGGGTAGCATAATTTAAGCACGGTAATATCTTCTCATCTGTCCTAATTGTCTTGTACTAGAATCGTGTCCCTCAATTGTACCTTCCCTGCCAGGAAGAAATATCCTCTACACATCTTCTCTGCTAAGTGCTTTAATAACTTTATATATTTCACTGAGCTCATCTCTTATTCTAAATTTTTTAGGGAATATAAATCCAGTCTACTCAATCTCTCTTCAATGGAATATCTTTCCATCCCAGAGCTGCTGAGATTACAATAGCTCAGCAGTGGAGGGTGATACAGGTAAATGTGGAGATAACTCTTCTACAAGATAGCTCGTGATGTTGCAGCCAAGTGCATAGTCAGCATCTTTATCTTATGAATTATCTCCATAAAAATAGAAATGACCTTCCATGGCTTCAGAAGTAGCCCGGTGTGAGGATGTACAATTGTTAACCTAACATGTTCCCAAGTCCTTTAGAGGATTTGTTTATTTTAAATTTTGATTATGCTGTGTTGATAACAAATAGGTCCCGTGAGAAACCTAAACGATTTGTGATGCTGAAAAATATAAAATCTACAGACCAAGGGAAAATTGGGATGCGGAGGGAGAGTGAGGGAGAGAGAGAGAAGGGGGGAGGGAAAGGGAGGGTGGGGGGGGGGGGGAGGAGGAAGGGAGAAGAGAGAGAGAGAGAGAGAGAGAGAGAGACCATGAGAGAGGGAGGGAGAGAGAGAACAAGAGAGAGGGAGGGAGAGAGAGAGAGAAAGAGAAAAATATATAAATCCAAGTGTTTATAGGAATGAACAGGGATTCTCTCTGTGTTTTATTAATTGCTAGGATTAAGAATAGTGGAAAGGTTGACACAGTGCTAGGAAAACAGAGTTTAATTAGATTTTTCTGGTTCCTTCATTGGGGTAGGTGAGCTGGGGGTGAAGGGCTTACGGTGAGGCGGATGTTGCGAGGGAGCTGAGGGGGGCTAGAGGAAGATTTGGAAATGCTTTCAGTACCTACACAGAGAATATTTGGTTTGCTTGAGATTTCACTCATCGAGAATATCCGTTAAGGCACACGCTGAATTGTTGACAGAAGAGGGCTCACCACAGAGTCCAGGATTGGAGGAGTCCATAACCAGGGGCCACAGTTTAAGAATAAGGGGTAAGCCATTTAGAACGGAGATGAGAAAAAATAATTGTCACAGAGAGTTGTGAGCCTGTGGAATTCTCTGCCTTAAAGGGCAGTGCAGGCCAGTTCTCTGGATACTTTCAAGAGAGAGCTAGATAGGGCTCTTAAAGATAGCAGAGTCAGGGGCTATGGGGAGAAGGCAGGAACGGGGTACTGATTGGGGATGACCAGCCATGATCACATTGAATGGCAGTGCTAGCTTGAAGGGCTGAATGGCCTACTCCTGCGCCTATTGTCTATTGTCTAATAAATGGAAACAATCACTTTAGATTTCCAAGCAAACAGGAATTGAAGCGTGTATCAGCAATATTGTGGAGCATATGAACTCTATCGATGACTGTTTTCATCTTGTTGAAATCTTGGTGCAGAAAGAGCAAAACATTTCCAGATGGGTCAGGGAAAGTTGTCCTTTTGAAGTAGTATTGGTACTGGTCATATCAATTTAGTGCACTGGTAAATACAAGATAGCAGTTGATAGAATATGTTCTGCAGGTTATATAGTCATAGAGCCTGCTGAGAGAGGAACAAACGCACTTTCATGTCGCACTAGCTTCTCGTTTTCACCCTACAAACAGCTAACAATGCCCTGTTTCCTTTATCATCGTTACTTTTTTGCATATCTTTCATTCATTGTTCATTGTCTCTCTACATCATCGCCTATATCTCTCATTTCCCTTATCGCTAACCAGTCTGAAGAAGGGTCTCGACTTGCAACGTCACACATTCCTTCTCCCCAGAGATGCTGCCTGCCCTGTTAAGTTACTTCAGCTTTTTGTGTCTATCTTCGGTTTAACCCAGCATCTACAGTTCCTTCCTACACACTGTTTTCTGTACTGCTGTGTTCATCTTAATATTAGGAGACAGCTGTTGAGACTGAATTTGTATTTTATAGCATTGCTAGCAGCCAGATCTGGGAAGGCTCAGCACAAAGGAGCAGTCTCAAATCCCTTGCTTTACTGTGACTTTGTATACAAATTACATTACCTCAGTTGTGCTATTCCAAGCTGAGACTGTTTTGCAATAAGAAGGACTGATGGTGAAACTGGAATTAAGAAGCGATTTCCAATCAAATCTGCTGTTGTACTTTTATTGCAGGTTTCACTGAAGGGAGAATTATACTTTGGGATTCTGGCAGGAAATCAAACATCCTCAGTGCAGCACCAATAATGGGCACAAGCAGACTATAACTAGTGTGTCTGGTGCTATAGCAAGAGACAAAGGTGTATCCTAGGCAATATATTACGAAATTAGTTGGAATTTGCAGCTAATTTGCATTGTAAATAGATAAAATGGTTGCAAATAGAATAACTGGTTTGGGCTTTTTTATTCCAGTTTCAATATAGTGAAAGTCTCCCATGTATCCAATATTATATATCGGGACCTATCCAAATGATTTATTTGCAGTTGCAGTTTGAGCGGTTCTTTATCCATATCTCTCCACAAATGTTGCAGAGAAAGGGTGAAGCACATTGAAATCCAATTACACACAAGCTGCTTGGCTACAAGCAATGACTTTTGGATATATTTTTGATTAGTACGGGTGTCAGGGGTTCTGGGGAGAAGGCAGGAGAATGGGTAGGAAGGGACTTCAGATGCTGGTTTAAACCGAAGATGGACACTAATGCTGGAGTAACTCAGTGGGACAGACAGCATCACTGGAGAGAAGGAATGGGCAACGTTTTGGGTCGAGACCCTTCTTCAGACTGGGTTAGGAATGCGGTTAGGAGGGAGAGATAGATAGATCAGCCATGATTGAATGGCAGAATAGACTTGATGGGCCGAATGGCCTAATTCTGCTCCTATCACTTATGAACTTATGAACTTATTTGTCTACACCTGTTACATGCTCATAGAGTTATTAGCAGGGAAACAAGGTCTTCAGCCCAATTCAACCAAGCTAATCTCACCTGATCCATAGTCCTCCAAACCTTTCCTATCCATTTACCTGTCCAAATGTATTTTACATGTTGTAGTTGTACCCACCTCTACCACTTCTTCTGGCAGCCTATTCATTATTTATAACTTTCTGCTTCCGATGTTCCACAGAAAAAAGTCCCAGTCTGTCCAGCCTCTCTTTATAACTCAAAACATTCAAACCCATTAAGATTCTCAAAAAACGTTTTTGCTCCTCTTCCATTTTTGTGACTCCCTTCCGAAAGAAGGACTACCTGAAATGTACACTGTCCTCCATAGAAATGTGGACTTAACTACATCTTGTGCAGTTACAACATTATGTTCCAACTTCTGTACTCAATACCTGGACAGACAAGGACAAGCATGCTAAACACCATCTCCACCAGGCTGTCTACCTGTGTCATGGAACTATATAGCTATACTCGAGGACCTCTCTTCTATAACACTTTTCAAGGCTCTACCATTTACTGTGAAGTCTTGTCTTGGTTTGTCTTAACAAAATGCACCACATCACCTTTATCTGAATTGATGTCCACCGGCCCTCTAGCCCAGTTAGAAACATAGAAACATAGAAAATACGTGCAGGAGGAGGTCATTCGGCTCTTCGAGCCAGCACCGCCATTCAGTGTGATCATGGCTGATCGTCCCGAATAAATAACCCCGTGCCTGCCTTGTCCCCATATCCCTTGATTCCACTAGCCCCTAGAGCTCTATCTAACTCTCTCTTAAATCCATCCAGTGATTTGGCCTCCACTGTCCTCTGTGGCAGGGAATTCCACAAATTCACAACTCTCTGGGTGAGAAAGTTTTTTCTCACCTCAGTCTTAAATGGCCTCCCCTTTATGCTAAGACTGTGGTCCCTGGTTCTGGACACGCCCAACATTGGGAACATTTTTCCTGCATCTAGCTTGTCCAGTCCTTTTATAATTTTATATGTTTCTATAAGACCCCCCCCCCCCCCCCCCCCCATCCTTCTAAACTCCAGTGAATACAAGCCTAGTCTTTTCAATCTTTCCTCATATGACAGTCCCGCCATCCCAGGGATCAATCTCGCGAGCCTACGCTGCACTGCCTCAATCACAAGGATGTTCTTCCTCAAATTAGGAGACCAAAACTGTACACAATACTCCAGATATGGTCTTACCAAAGCCCTATATAACTGCAGAAGAACCTCTTTACTCCAATACTGAAATCCCCGTGTTATGAAGGCCAACATTCCATTAGCTTTCTTCACTGCCTGTTGTACTTGCACGCCAACATTCAGTGACTGGTGTACAAGGACGCCCAGATCTCGCTGTACCTCACCCTTACCTAACCTAACCCCATTGAGATAATAATCTGCCCCCTTGTTTTGGCCGCCAAAGTGGATAACCTCACATTTATCTATATTATACTGCATCTGCCACGCATCTGCCCACTCACTCAACCTGTCCAGGTCACCCTGCAACCTCCTAACATCCTCTTTACAGTTCTCACTGTCACCCAGCTTTGTGTCATCCGCAAACTTGCTAGTATAGCTCCTAATTCCCTCTTCCAAATCATTAATATATATGGTAAACAGTTGCAGCCCCAACACCGAGCCTTGTGGCACTCCACTCGCCACTGCCTCCCATTCTGAAAAGGACCCATTCACTCCTACTCTTTGCTTCCTGTCTGACAACCAATTTTCTATCCATGTCAACACCCTATCCCCAATACCATGTGCTCTAATTTTAGTCACCAGTCTCCATTGTTATCAAAGGCTTTCTTAAAGTCTAGATACACTACATCCGCTGGCACCCTTCATCCATTTTACTTGTCACATCCTCAAAAAATTCCAGAAGATTTAGTCAAGCATGATTTCCCTTTCATAAATCCATGTTGACTTGGACTAATCCTTTTACTGCTATCCAAATGCCCCATTATTACCTCTTTAATAATTGACTCCAGCATCTTTCCCACCACCAAAGTCAGGCTAACTGGTCTGTAATTCCCTGTTTTCTCTCTCGCTCCTTTCTTGAAAAGTGGGATAACATTAGCTATCCTCCAATCCACAGGAACTGATCCTGAATCTATTGAACATTGGAAAATTATCACCAATGCGTCCACTATTTCTAGAACCACCTCCCTGAGGACCCTGGGATGCAGACCATCAGGCCAGGGGATTTATTATCCTTCAGTCCCATTAGCCTACCCAATTCTATTTCTCGCCTAATGAAAATTTATTTGCTACTCTTTGCTACTCTTTTTCCCTTAACATATCTAAAGAAGCTTTTACTGTCCTTCTTTATATTCCTGGCCAGCTTCCCCTCGTACTTCATCTTTACAGCCCGTATTGCCCGTTTTGTTTCTTTCTGTTGTCCTATGAAAGTTTCCCAATTCTCTGGCTTCCGGCTACTCTTTGCTGTGTTATACATCTTTTCTTTTAGTTGTATTCAATCTCTAACTTCTCTTGTCAGCCATGGTTGCCTCCTACTCCCCTTAGAATTTTTCTTCCTTTTTCAATGAAATGATCGTGCGTCATTCGGATTATGCCCAGAAATTCCTGCCATTGCGGTTCCACCGTCATTCCTGCTAGGATCCCTTTCCAGTCTACTTTGGCCAGCTCCTCTCTCATGCCTTCATAGTCCCCTTTGTTCATCTGCATCACTGCCGCTTCCGATTTAACCTTTTCCTTATCAAATTGCAGAATAAAACTAATCATATTATGGTCAAGATCCTACTGGTATCTAAAATTATATTTTTCACTGTCCACCATACCACCAATTTTGTCGTTGTCACTAAACTTACTAACCATGCCATCTTCATTCACATCCAAATAATTTAAATAAATGTTTAAAAACACAAGCATATGCAGGGAGCACATGTACTTCTATGTATTTTAA
This sequence comes from Okamejei kenojei, assembly GCA_035221665.1. Taxonomy (NCBI): domain Eukaryota; kingdom Metazoa; phylum Chordata; class Chondrichthyes; order Rajiformes; family Rajidae; genus Okamejei; species Okamejei kenojei. Next base: position 54,526,757 of record CM069142.1, read on the forward strand.
GACCTCCAGAACATCCTCTTGTAATGTGGACTCTGAGAGAGTTGTGGGCTTAGCCCAGACCGCCACGCAAACCAACCTTCCTTCCATTGATTCCATCCACACTTCACGTTGCCATGGCAAAGCCAGCTGTGTAATCAAGGACATGTCTCACCACAGTGACTCACTCTTCTTCCCTCCCCCATCAGGCAAAAGGTACAGAGGTTTGGACATGCATACCTCCAGATTCAGGGACAGTTTCTTCCCAGCTGTTATCAGGCAACTGAAACATCTCCTCACCAGCTAGAGTGCGGTCCTGACCTCCCATCTACCTCATTGGAGACCATTGAATCAGTCTGAAGAAGGATCTTGACCCAAACATCACCTATTCCTTCGCTCCATAGATGCTGCCTCACCCGCTAAGTTTCTCCAGCTTTTTTGTCTACCTTCGATTTTTCTTAAACATTGAACTACAGTATCTTTAATCGGATGTTGTGGACTTTATCTTGCACTAAATGGTATACCCTTTCTCCTGTATGTGTACATTGTGGACGGCTAGATTGTATAGTCTTTTCGATGACTATATAGTGCACAACAAAAATTGACAATAATAAAATAAACTAAACTATTCAACATCTTTATTTACTTCCTCAAGTTTCCTAGTATCCATGTTTTTCAATATAGAAGAGAAATATTAATTTAATTTCTTGCACATCTCCTGTGGCTTTACACATAGACTACCTAGTTAATTTTTTGAGGGTTACTCTTTTGTCTTCAATATACTTGTAGTATCTCTTTGGATTCTCCTTTCCCTAGCCTGCCAAAGTTTTTTCATATCCCCATATCGTCCTCTTGATTTTCCTCATTAGTGTACTCCTTTATCCAGTCTTCTTCATTCCTGTAGCATGCACAGCCTAAAGTTGTTGGACAACTTGTTCTATTTGATCTTCCGTTTGTGCACGTCGAGTTGATTGCATTAGTCGAAACAGGGCGGACCACGTGAAGGTTGCAATCTTCCACCTCTTTACCCACTAAACTGCAAGCATTTGATCAAGCTGCCTATATCTGACATAAGCCTCCTCTATTTCTTGACCAGACCTCATTATGTTTTGCCCCTCTTTGCCTGCTAGCCTTGCTCTTCACTCTAACAGGAACATGCTGTAGAAGCAGTGGGAGACTCTGCTGTCAAGGATAGGCTTAGTCAGCCACAGCAGTAACTGCAACCACCTCTATCCCTCCTATGTCATTTACACCTGGTGATATTGAGTTCTCAGCCCCTTGGTCCCTTTATCCCTCAGCCACATTTCTGTAACAGTTATAATATCCCAGTCCCATCGACCTATCCATCCCCATGTTCAAATCAAATCACTACTGTGGAAGCGAGAGACAGGGTGAGGAACCTGTTCTACGAGTAGGTAACGGTGAGTTGGGATGTTGCGACGGATGGCCGATCAGCTAAATATAAATCACTGACTGAAATTTATGAAACCATCAGCAGAAGTCAATGCACTTGATTTAAAGTGTATTTAAGCAACCTTCCAACCACAGTTTTGTACGCTTATAACATTGAAGGAATAATTTGAAACCTTCAGGTACTGGCCAACTGTGTTGGTAGAGTAAACTAAACCAAATTGCATGGCACCACCCTCTCCCTACTGCAGCACTTTAGTTTAGTTTTAGTTTAGAGATATAGCACGGAAATGGGCCCTTCAGCCCACTGACCAGCAATCCCTACACACTAACACTGTCCTACACACACTAGGGACAATTTACAATTTTTGCCATGCCAATTACCCTACAAAGCTGTACAACTTTGGAGTGCGGGAGGAAACCAGAGAAAACCCACGCAGGTCACTGGGAGAACATATAAACTCTGTCGTCAGGATCAAACCCAGGTCTCTGGCACTGTCAGGCAGCAACTCCACTGTTGCGCCACCGTGCCACACGCTTATTCTGAATTAAATAGATCATTTCGTTTTCTCTTAAACGTTGCAGAGAACTGTTCTGTGATTATTCCCAGTACAGGGTATCCCTCGTGCACTAGTATTCCACGTAACAGAGCATTTTCCTCACACATTGGTGCCAGTTTTATATTTGATTGCACATCACATACCCAACAAAAGATTTTGTCAGTTTACCAACCAAAGTCCCACAGCTCCAGTATCTTATTATGGTTATGAAGAAAAGCCACGGTCTTACTTTACTGGCATCATCTTTTCTCTTGATTCTTGATTAGTACGGGTGTCATAGGTTGTGGGGAGAAGGCAGGAGAATGGGGCTAGGAGGGTGAGATAGATCAGCCGTGATTGAATGGCAGCGTAGACTTCTGCCAAATGGTCTAATTCTACTCCTATTCCTTATGACCTTATAATATTTGTGAATTTATACTGTGTACTTGCTATGGTTTTAATTCTTTCTCATAATGAGATGCTCAAGATTACACACAGTATTTTAAAATGTGACCTTGAAATTATGCTTGTAAAGTTCCATCATCAATACATATTCTTGTATATCGAAGAAATAAGCACCCAAAGCACTTGTTTTGGATTTCTGCACTTGTGATTTCATTGAGTTAATTATTTAAATCATCGTCTTTCTCTACTCACCCACAATCATTAGTCACTTGTCTCCCGTTTCTTATTGTTCCTCAAACCACAATGTATCAAATTATGTTGATCTTACTTTTTCCACTGATCTGCCCATGTTTTCTGTTCTGATGCTCCTTGGCATTTGCCGAAACACCTCCCCTGTTAGTCAGTGCAATTTATGCTCCTTACGCCTTAGTTCAAATCAGATTGCACTATTTTACTCAATTATGAAGGCTACACATATGAAAGTAACAGACAAAAAGCCACTGAATAAAGTAAAATCCTTTGAAAGATCAAAGCAACCAACTTTAAGGAATTTTAACAGCTACCATCTGCTCCGCCAATGCTGTTAGAAAGTTACAAATATGGCACAATATCGTGAGATTTTATTTAAATTGAAACAAGTCGCCACATATCTGGGGTCTGGCGAAAGCCGCAGTTTGAAAGTTGCGGCTTGAATTCTGGTCAAAGATTAGTGCAATGTCTCCAGCTTGTTTCCATTTCACTCTCAAACAAAAAACCCCACCAGCCAGTTTATTAAGCTGTCAAAGACCATCTAAATCTCTTCCTTTTTCTGTCACTTTCTACTGAAAACATCCTTTGAAATAGAAAGCACTCGGGGATAGCTGAAAAAAAAAAGATATGTAAATCCTGCAATTCATCCCTCCCCATGTACTGTAATACAGGTCTTTGCCCTCAGAGCCAGGATTCCATCTGCTGAAACATCATTCTGATATACAGTACAAAGGCTGTAACAAAGATGTTCATATCATAGTATTGTGTGCTGGTGGCAGGGAGAGGAATCAATGAAACTATCGAACAATGGGTAGAGTTTAAACAGCCTGCAAAATTTGCTAAGATGGAGACAAAGAGCAAACATTGAAAAGGGTCTGCTGAGCTGTGGAGGAATTCCTTAGCGTCCATTATATCCTTGAAACAATCATCACTTACAGAGTGGATTTGCATCAGTAATAGAGTTCAGGCACTGTTTGTGAAAGGCTCTCCCTGTAGTTGACCCTGTCTCCCTCTCGCACATTGATACACAGCGGTTCTCCCTTGCCCTGTCTTGCACCACAGAGAACGATATCATGGGAAAATGTGCTCCCTTAAAGAAAGCGCAGGGAAGTAAAAGAGAGTCAGGGCTTTGGATGGTTCTCAGATCACTTTTTTCGCTAGTTGCCAGCAAGGATGACATCGGCAAAGAATGGAACGCATTGCCTCTTTCCTCTGGTTGTCACTAATCGCTTCCTTATAAACAAAATATGGATAAGCTGAGCAGTAATAACTCTATAGAGGATTCATGTTATTCCAGTGCCCCAGCAAATCCATGAACGACAATCGAAGCAAAGGTGATGGTGCCGCAAAGCTATGATTACACATTGGAGTTTTATTGAGACAATGCAGAAGGCCAAGGTCCACCTTGCAAGGCATCTGCAAATAAAGGAGAAGGGAAAGCAAAATGAACCAGGAAGCTGGTTCATTGATGTGGGACTTGGGTTTCAATAATCTCAAGATTGAGGGATAAAAGTTAAACATGGCAGCTGGAGACTAAGAAGAAAAGAGAGAAAATAAAACTAAAGAGGGTGCTTTACACCCTGGCACTAATTATGAAATGATGATTTTTGAATTAAATAACAAAATCTTGACTATGTTACTCCTATGGCAATATTACTGAGTCCACAGCCATCTATATGTCCACCCACACTCCAAAAGACAAAAGGTTTGTAGGTTAATTGGCTTTGGTTTAGTTTGTAAATTGTCCATAGTGTGTAGGATAGTGTTAGTGTTTATTGATTGGCACGGACTCGGTGGGACGAAGGGCCTGTTTCCCCGCTGTATCTCTAAGCTAAGCTAAGCTAAGCCCATTTTTAATACTGTAACTAAATAGACCAGAGCGAATTCTAGATAATCTGTGGAAAGTGACCACCTTCTTGAAGCAAGTTAAGAGCCAACAAACTCTAGGGATGTTTGCACGAGACCAGGTTCAGGAATGGCTACTTTCCTACAATCATCATGTTCTGTGAGCCAAACCTCCCTAGCCCAAACCATATCCCAGAACTAGAACGCAATGGACCATCTCTTGCACTCCCATGGACTTGTTTTTCTATTTGCATGTGTGCCTTGTTTTTGCAGTCTTTTACTTTTCAATGTCACTTATGTTCTGTGTATTGTCTATGTGCCCATGTTACTGCTACAAGCAAGATTTTAATCGTACCTGTTTCTCACCATACATCTTCTTCACCTTTCGTGTGGCGTGCACAGCCTAAAGTTGTTGGACAACTTGTTCTATTTGATCTTCCGTTTGTGCACGTCGAGTTGATTGCATTACTCGAAACAGGGCGGACCACGTGAAGGTTGCAATCTTCCACCCCTCACCATACATGTGCATATGACAATCAACTTGACTTTAATTTAACAAGTGATGACTGGAATGAATAGACTCCAGGTTGGTTTGTTAGAAATGGCTTTAGGAAATCGAACATTTCAGTGAGGAACAGTTTGGTATTCTTTTCAGTGAAACATGATGTTATTTCAGGTTAGCACCAGTGTTTATGTTCCCTCCATATTTTCCCTTAATGTTCCCTTAATACCTCCGTCATTAACCCCCTAACCCCCCCCCCCACCCCCCCCCCCCCCCCCCCACCACACCCCTTGCACCCCTACACCCCTCTCAGTCATTGCTCTGATTTTCCCTTTTGTTTTATTATGATGTGCCCCTACAAAGCCAAGCAAATGTAAATAAAGACTTTGGATGGAGCATGAATGAGCCCATAGCCTTTCCTAATTAAGATGTTAATTGGTCTAACTTACCCAGTTACAATGTCCCATACAATGGGTGGGTGCCAAATCTGCTCCTAATGGACATCACGCAGAAGCAACATCTTGGCCTTATTCCAGTAGACCCCACAATAGTTGCAATATTTATGAATAAAGCAATGTATTTAAAAGTACAGTCGAAAATATAAACTACAAATGTAAACTTACTTATGCTTCAATTCTGCTAAGACTGTCATTAAATGTCAGCCGCCATCTCATGCCATTTGGCCAGCAGATTCTCCATTCTTTCCCACATCTTACACCCATCATGAGTGTCTATACATCAATAATCTGCCACCAAAACAAAGTTGGTGGGACACATTTGACAACAGGGGAATTTGGTTGGTAAGTTATTGCTCTGATCAAATAACTCCTATCAATGGAAGACACGGAATGCTGCAGCATCTCAGGAGAACATGGGCAGGCCACGTTTCGGGTCGGATGCTGGTTTACACTGACGATAGTCACAAAATGCTGGAGTAACTGTGGGTCAGGTCAGAAAAGGAATAGGTGATGCAATCTCCACACAGACAGCACCCAGAGTCGGGATCCAGCCTGGGTCACTGGCACTCTGAGGCAGTGGGTCTACCAGCTGCGGCCACCCTGACACCCTGACATAACTTAGATGATGACAAATATCTATTCCATCTTATCTCAATATTTTTTTAATTTAGCTATTATTAATATATGTAATTAGTATTTCTGAGGTATCATGGTGCATGTCAGTGTGCATAGGATACATTACGATAGAACTTTATTTAACCCAGGTGGGAAATTGGTCAATGCTTGCAAATCGGATGCTTGCGATTTTTCATATATGAAAGTGAATCATATCGCAAATGCTGTAAGATATTTCAAAGAGCATCGTATCACAACATAAGGGCGGTATGATGGCACAGCGGTAGTTTGTATGTTCTCCCTGTGACCGTGTGGGTTTTCCCTGGGTGCTCCAGTTTCCACCCACATTCCATAGACATATAGGTTTGTAGGTTAATTGGCTTTATTACAGATTGTAAATTGTCCCTCATGTGTATCATAGTGCTAGTCTATGGGAAGCGCTGGTCGTTGCGGACTCGGTGGGCTGAAGAGCCTGTTTCTGCGCTGTATCTCTAAACTAAACTAAACATCAGGATTTTACTGAAGGGTTACTTAAAGTGAATTTTTTTTTAAAATATTGGCAACAGGAAATTTATACGAGTCATAAAGTGTAAGTGTGATATTGAATAATATTAATCTGGCCCTTCAGTTGATTCCTCTTTTATAAACCTCCGGGGAAGGCTACAATTGGAGTACTGAGCACAGTTGTGGTTGACACACTGTAGGAAGGACATGATCTCCCTGGAAAGGGTACAGCATGTTACCTGAAATGGGACGTTCCATTCATGACTGGGAAGGCTGAGTTTGATTTCCCAGGAGCAGGGGAGGTCGAGGATTAACCTGAAAGAAACGTTTACAATTAGGATAGGCATCGATAGGAAAGATGGTAATAAACTATTCCCCACTGCCGGAGCATTCTATACCAGATATCATATTTTTGAGATGAGAGTGAGTGGCTTAGAGGGGAAGTGAGGTAAAATTTGTTTTTACCCAAAGCTGAATTGCGATCTGGAATGACACAAAGTGCCAAGAGTAACTCAGCAGGTCATGCAGCATCCCTGGAGAACATGGAATAGTGATGTTCAGGGGGATGGGTACAAGAGCAGGGAGACAGTTGGGTGTAAAACGAGGGTAGAAGCAATAGGGAGGAAGGTGAAAAGTAAAAGTGGCAGGCAGACAAAACCAGGGCAAAAATCAAAAAGGGCCACTTTTCAACATAATTGTATAAGGGGTAAGAGTGTTGTAAAAACAAGCCTGAAGGCTTTGTGTCTCAATGCAAGGAGTATTCGTAATAAGGTGGATGAGTTGAACGTGCAGATAGCTATTAATGATTATGATATGGTTGGGATCACGGAGACATGGCTCCAGGGTGACCAAGGCTGGGAGCCGAACACCCATGGATATTCAATATTCAGGAAGGATAGAGAGAAAGGAAAAGGAGGTGGGGTAGCGTTGCTGGTTAGAGAGGAGATTAACGCAATGGAAAGGAAGGACATTAGCTTGGAGGATGTGAAATCGGTATGGGTAGAGCTGCGAAACACTAAAGGGCAGAAAACTCTGGTGGGTGTTGTGTACAGGCCACCTAGCAGTAGTAGTGAAGTAGGGGATGGTATCAAACAGGAAATTAGTAATACGTGCGACAAAGGCAAAACAGTTATAATGGGCGACTTCAATCTACATATAGATTGGGTGAATCAAATCGGCAGGGGCACTAAGGAAGAGGATTTTTTGGAATGTATGCGGGATAGTTATCTAAATCAACATGTAGAGGAACCAACGAGAAAGCAGGCTATTTTAGATTGGGTATTGAGTAATGAGGAAGGGTTAGTTAGCAGTCTTGTTGTAAGTGCCCCCTTGGGCAAGAGTGACCATAATATGGTTGAGTTCTTCATTAGGATGGAGAGTGACATTGTTAATTCAGAAACAATGGTTCTGAACTTAAAGACAGGTAACTTTGAGGGTATGAGATGTGAATTGGCCAAGATTGACTGGCAATCAATTCTAAAAGGGTTGACGGTGGATACGCAATGGAAGACATTTAAAGACTGCATGGATGAACTACAAAAATTGTTCATCCCAGTTAGGGAAAAGAATAAATCAGGGAAGGTAGTGCATCCGTGGATAACAAGGGAAACCAGGGATAGTATCAAAGCAAGGGATGATGCGTACAAAGTAGCCAGAAAAAGCAGCATACCAGAGGACTGGGAGAAATTCAGAGACCAGCAGAGGAGGACAAAGGGCTTAATTAGGAAAGGAAAAATAGATTATGAAAGAAAACAGGCAGGGAACATAAAAACTGACTGCAAAAGTTTTTATAGATATGTGAAGAGAAAGAGATTAGTTAAAACAAATGTAGGTCCCTTGCAGTCAGAAACAGGTGAGTTGATCATGGGGAATAAGGATATGGCGGACCAATTGAATAACTACTTTGGTTCCGTCTTCACAAAGGAAGACATAAATAATCTGCCGGAAATAGCAGGGGACTGCAGGTCGAAGGAGGAATTGAGTGAAATCCAGGTTAGTTGGGAAGTGGTGTTGGGTAAATTGAATGGATTAAAGGCCGATAAATCCCCAGGGCCAGATAGGCTGCATCCCAGAGTACTTAAGGAAGTAGCTCCGGAAATAGTGGATGCATTAGTGATAATCTTTCAAAACTCTTTAGATTCTGGAGTATTTCCTGAGGATTGGCGGGTAGCAAACGTAACCCCTCTTTTTAAGAAGGGAGGGAGGGAGAAAACGGGGAATTACAGACCAGTTAGTCTAACATTGGTAGTGGGGAAACTGCTAGAGTCAGTTATTAAAGATGGTATAGCAGCACATTTGGAAAGTGGTGAAATCATTGGACAAAGTCAGCATGGATTTACGAAAGGTAAATCATGTCTGACGAATCTTGTGGAATTTTTCGAGGATGTAACTAGTAGCGTGGATAGGGGAGAACCAGTAGATGTGGTGTACCTGGACTTCCAGAAGGCTTTCGACAAGGTCCCACATAAGAGATTACTATACAAACTTAAAGCATACAGCATTGGGGGTTCAGTATTGATGTGGATAGAGAACTGGCTGGCAAACAGGAAGCAAAGAGTAGGAGTAAACGGGTCCTTTTCACAATGGCAGGCAGTGACTAGTGGGGTACCGTAAGGGTCCGTGCTGGGACCCCAGTTATTTACAATATACATTAATGATCTGGATGAGGGAATTGAAGGCAATATCTCCAAGTTTGCAGATGACACTAAGCTGGGGGGCAATGTTCGCTGTGAGGAGGATGCTAGGAGACTGCAAGGTGACTTGGATAGGCTGGGTGAGTGGGCAAATGTTTGGCAGATGCAGTATAATGTGGATAAATGTGAGGTTATCCACTTTGGTGGGAAAAACAGGAAAGCAGACTATTATCTAAATGGTGGCCAATTAGGAAAAGGGGGAGCGTGACCTGGGTGTCATGGTACACCAGTCATTGAAAGTAGGCATGCACGTGCAGCAGGCACTGAAGAAAGCAAATGGTATGTTAGCTTTCATAGCAAAAGGATTTGAGTATAGGAGCAGGGAGGTTCTACTTCAGTTGTATAGGGTCTTGGTGAGACCACACCTGGAGTATTGCATACAGTTCTGGTCTCCATATCTGAGGAAGGACATTATTGCCATAGAGGGAGTGCAGAGAAGGTTCACCAGACTGATTCCTGGGATGTCAGGACTGTCTTATGAAGAAAGACTGGATAGACTCGGTTTATACTCTCTAGAATTTAGGAGATTGAGAGGGGATCTTATAAAAACTTGCAAAATTCTTAAGGGGTTGGACAGGCTAGATGCAGGAAGATTGTTCCTGATGTTGGGGAGGTCCAGGACAAGGGGCCACAGCTTAAGGATAAGGGGGAAATCCTTTAGGACCGAGATGAGAAGGACTTTTTTCACACAGAGAGTGGTGGGTCTCTGGAACTCTCTGCCACAGAGGGTAGTGGAGGCCAGTTCATTGGCTATATTTAAGCGGGAGTTAGATGTGGCCCTTGTGGCTAGGGGGATCAGAGCATATGGAGAGAAGGCAGGTACGGGATACTGTTATAGCACTTAAAAAGCATTGACAAGCACTTGATTCACCAAGGCATTGTAGGCTATGGACCATGTGCTGAATGTGGTAAATGATATTACTGTAGGTAGGTACAATATTCAGTGTGGACACGCGGTGGACCAAAAATCCTGCTTCTGTGCTGTATGCCATTGTAACTTAATTAATGTACACAAAAATTCAGATTTAAAAAAAATACAGGAATTATCTATGTTACTAAAAGTCTGATCTAGACTACTTCCTGGTGTTCTGTATATTGATTTTTTTTTAAAACGCTGCCACTTACGGCTGTGATTTTACTTCTGAGTCACGTGAGTGACTACGTGAAGAAGACCACGTCAGGCCGCATGCGCATCATTAACGTCAGACGCACTGGCGCAGCGACCATTAGGAGGAGTAGCGCTCCTCCAGCGGTAAGTTTAAAAACCTCAAGGTAAGTGCTTAGCTTAGTTGGAGGTCGCTTTCTTGTTGGAGTGAGGCTTGTTTTTCAGATACAAGTTTAAACCATGCAGAAAGCGTCAAAGGTGAAGGCGAGGCGCGCCGTTAGTAAAACCATGACAGACCGCGGGAGTGGGGGTAGCGGGCGCCTATTCACCTATTCCATCGGTGGCAGGGAGGCCAGCGACTGCAGACCCGTTGCCTTTGAGCACCGTCACCACGCCGTAGGGGCGTAAGGCCATTAGAAAGTCTGCACGGCCCATAGACTCCTATGAGTCGGGCCAGGAGGGTTCCGCTCCTGAAAAGGATACCGTTCTTACACGGTTATCTAAAGTAGAGCTCCTAATGGAAAAGATGCTCCATGAGTATACACGCCCGGAGGAGGGGTGGTATCCGTGCCGGCCTACAGGAGAGCCCGCGCCAGCAGCGCCTGGAATAGGGCTGCTCAATCGCTCCCTCTTGGAGGAGGAGAGCTTGACGGGTCAGGGTTATTCTGACGCCGAATCTGTGGGAGAGCAGAACCCACAGGATGAAGGCCATGAGTCCCGTAATACCATGTCTGGCTGCAAGATTTGCTGTCCCCAGAGAGGCTGGGGAGCCGTTGGATGAGGAGTTGGCAACAACTATAAATTATTTGCTCTCCCATCAGCTGCAAGAGCTGACCATGAACGATACGGCGAAAAAATATGAAACCCCGGTTAATTGTCTTCTACTGAAAGCACCGGCGGTTAATCATGTAATATGAGGCCATATGGGCATTGGTATTCGGGCACAAGAAATGAAGCTCCAGTGGGTGCTGAAGTTGCTCGCCGCAGGCATTACTGCATTCGCCAGATCGGTGGACGAGGGGCTGTCTGAATCACAAGGATGCTTTAGCCCTTCTGTGCAGTGCCCACTTTTAAATTAACTGTTTGCGAAAAAGTGCAATATGCCCTACTATACACCCTAAATCTGCAGCGCTCTGCAAGCCCAGCAATATTCAACCGCCAAATTTGTTATTTGGGGACGACCTCGCTAAGAGAGTGAAGGAGCTCGATGACGAGGCAAAGACGGTGGGGTTAAAGCACCGACGACCAGCTGAATGGTTCGGCCGCAGTACCCCTACCGACAGGTTGCAGAGACCGGGGCCGGTCAAGGGACCAGCCCGTCGTTTACGAATGTGTGCAGTTGGCGCACTGGGGCTCGAGCAAACGTGAATCTTCCCACCAGGAACCGGGGACAACAAATTCCACCAGTAACCATGGAGGTAGGTGGGTCTGGTCCTGATAGGAACATATTAAGTGAAAAACACCTACAAGTTGGGGGGGAGATTACACTGGTTCCTAAAAGAATGGTATGAGATAACATCAGATCCGTTTATACTGTGCAGTATAAAAGGTTTTCAAATTGAATTCTATCCCAATTTGAGTCCACCCACTCAGCATGTTCCAAGTCGGACACTCATTTTCTCACAGAAAGAGAATTTGGAGATACAGGCAGAACTTGAAAAATTATGCAAAAAAGGGATAATTGAGAAGTCGGTTCGCCAACTCCACCAATTTGTGTCAAATATTTTTCCTCAGTCAAAAATGGATGGAGGATGTAGAATTATACTCGACCTGATGAGCCTTAACCCCTTTGTACAGTATAAACATTTCAAAATGGAAACTTTTACTACTGCTAAACACCTGCTTTCCAGAAGTTATATGGCAAGCATAGATCTTAAAGATGCATATTACTCAGTGTCTGTTCACTGCGATGATAGGAGATATTTGAAATTTAGCTGGATGAGTCAATTATGGTAATTCAAAGCACTGCCTAATGGATTAACCTCAGCTCCTAGATTGTTCACCAAATTGTTAAAACCAGTACTGGGGCTACTTCGAGCTCAGGATCATATTGTAATGGCCTATTTGGATGATATTTTTATTGTAGGTAAGAATCGGGACACAGCTGAATCCTCTGTTTCAGTTGTTAAGCTCATTTTTGAGAAATTGGGGTTTATCATTCATCCAGATAAGTCCAAATTAACACCAGTCAGAGTTCTTGATTATTTGGATTTCACTATTAACTCAGATCACATGTCAGTGACTCTGCCCAGGGACAAAAGGCTGCAGCTAATTGAAGGCTGTATTGCTCATTGAAGAGCAATGACCTTCAATTAGACAGGTGGCCAGCTTGATTGGCAAATGAGTGGCTTCTTTTCCAGCTGTGCAGTTTGGACCTCTGCATTACCAGCAATTATAACGAGTGAAGGAACAGGCACTGAAGATGCATTCAGGTCATTATGACAGGCCCATGCAATTACCAGCTGCAGCCATTGCTGAAGTACAATGGTGGATCATGAATGTCTCAAGTTCTTCCAGCCAAATTCTGGTTGAACCACCTTCCATTGTCTTACAGACTGATGTCAGTGCTCTAGGTTGGGGCACTACTGTTACTCTTTCCAGCTGTGGAGGCAGATGGAATATGCATGAGGCACCTCTTCTGCAATCATGAGGAATTAATTATTTAGAGCTTTTGGGAACATTTTATGGGCTTAAAGCTTATTGTTCTACTAAATGTCACTTGAATGTTCAAGTTCAGATTGACAACACTACGGCAGTGCAGTATGTTAATCATATGGGTGGAATCAAGTCTTGTGATAGATTGGCGAATCTGATTTGGTGAATTACCAGAGACATTTGGCTTTCAGCTATCTACCTACCAGGTAGATTCAACATAGTGGCAGACACAAGGTCACGCAAAATCAATGACAACACAGAATGGATGTTGAATCATGACATATTTACCGATGTTGTTGCTTGGTATGGGATGCCAGATATCAATTTGTTTGCATCCAGACTAAACCACCAGTTGCCTAAATATGTTTCATGGGAACCAGATCCTGGGGCAGCAGCGGTAGATGCATTCTCGCTGCAATTGGGGTGGAATGTTTGTGTATGCATTTCCTCCTTTTTGCCTCATCAGTCGGTGTCTGCAAAAAATTAAGCAGGACTCCGCCTCAGGAGTATTGGTGGTACCCGACTGGCCTACTCAGCCATGGTTCCCTCTCGTTTTGCAGATAAACATACAGCCACTTATGACTGTTCCCAAACATGGAAACCTACTGGTGCACCCTGTAACTGGTGATCAACACCCTTTATATGATCGTATTGATCTATTAATTTGCAGATTCTAAGAAGGCCATACCTGGGGAGAGGACTATCCGATCGCACTGTGGATGTTCGTACTGCGGCCTGGAGGGATAAGTACCCAAAAGCAGTACATCTCTTATATAAGGAAATGGGAGGTGTTCTGCTTACGACAGAATATTTCATATTACACGGCAGGCATCTCCAACGTGCTAGAGTTCCTGTCAACTCTCTTTCACGATCTAAGTTTAAGCTATAGTCCGATCAATACGGCCAGAAATGCCCTGTCTTCATACTTATGGATGGGATCAGAACAATATTCTGTGGGGTCACACCCTCTAATCTCTAGATTTATGAAGGGAATTTTTAATTCCAATCCTCCCAGGCCCAGGTATTCGGTAATCTGGGATGTAAGCGAAATACTTATGCTCCTTCGTCAGTGGACTCCTGTCACAGCCCTGTCTTTGGCCAAACTCACCATGAAGGTAGTCATGCCCATGGCACTGGTTTCGGCATAACGGGTGCAGACATTGCAGAAGCTGCGACTAGACGGGATGCAAGATGGAGGAGGGAGAGGTCACGACTCACTGTTTTTAGTGGCCTTGCACCCTGCTTGAAATGGTATGAAACTGCACTTGAATTTGGTGGCCTTGCACCCTGCTTGAAGTGGTAAGAAACTGCACTTGAATTTGGTGGCCTTGCACCCTGCTTGAAATGGAATTTCAAGGAATAGCCGTGAGTCAACTGCCAGCCCACCAGCCATGAGTGAGTGAGCTGCCAGCACAACAGGCTTGAGTGACTGAGAGCCGCCAGCCCAAGAATCCATTCGGCCCACAATGTCCATACTAGCCCTCTGGAAACCAGTCCCTTCAGCCCACAACACCCATACTAGCGCTCCAGACAGCCCCCCCCCCCCCCCCCCCCCCCCCTCACTGACCACCAATATTGGAATTGGTGGAGAGGTGGAACATTGCGTTGGGGGACCAGCCCTCCTATGTGATGCTGGGAACCAACGGTTCCACTTAGTCTAGTAAATTTTGTACGAGAATTTTAAAGTTACACACAAAAGACAGAGACAAAATGCTGGAGTAACTCAGCAGGACAGGCAGCATCTGTTGGGAGAAGGAATGGGTGTCGAGACACTTCTTCACACTGCAGACTTCTTCTGACATAATTATAAAAGAATATTATATCTTGAAACTGTAGCTATAGAAGTTATAGGTTTAGAGGGATACGGGCCAAACACAGACAGGCGGGACTAACATAGATGAGGCATCTTGGTCGGCATGGACAAGTTGGTCCTTTTTGCATGCTGTAGGACTCTGTGACTATGCTCCCAATTATGGAGAGGAACCAAAAAATATAATGCATATCAGAAATTAATTAAATATTCCCTTTCTTTCGCACGAGTATTTAAAGTGTTGGATTATGTATGGGCACAAATATTCGGCCACGATGAATACATTGCGATGCCTTATCAATCAAGCACTTCAATGCAAAGTTTATATTAACAACATCATATATGTAAGGTTATATTGTTAGATTATAAAAGACAGTATAAATACTTCCATTTTTTGCAGCTGGAGATAATATAGTTTAGATTATGTTTTCCTTCCATAATCATCTTCAAACGTTCCAAGAAAATATTAAAAGCTGCCAACAATACGTCACTTACAGTAATAATAGAGGCACCAAACCTCTTGAATAATATCAATGTGGACACAAAATGCTTTCCAGTGTAAATTAGATAAATAATCTACCTTCCTAAATTATAAACTATAGCCAGACCCTGCTTTGGAAACCGTCACATATTCTGATAAACGCTATTTTGGTGATATACAAAAATGTAAGGAGGAATTAAAACTCAGTTGGCTGCTGCCAGATCAAAATCAGGCTAATTGAACAGGTTTGAGTAGGTCTTTAGCTAGTGCGATAAGCAGATATGAAATGCCTTCTGGTAAAAGACTGTGAGATGTACATGTGAGCACTATGAGAAATATACAAAAATACATATGAATATATACGTATATGTGTGTATAAATAACCTTTTGAATGATTGATATCAATCAAGAGGTATATATATATCTGTGTGTATGTGTGTGCATGTGTGTAATAATATATATATATAATATATAATATATAATATATATATATATATTTATATATATATATAATATTATATAATATATATATAATATATTATATATATTATATATATAATATATATGTGTGTGTGTGTGTGTGTGTGTGTGTGTGTGTGTGTGTGTGTGTGTGTGTGTGTGTGTGTGTTAATATAATACTGTGAATGAAATTAACTGCAACAGATATAGACCTGCCTTTGATTCTTTAACTTAATTTATCAGTCACACATGAAGTGTGATTCGATCGCGGCTGTGATTTTTCTATTACGTTTCTTTTTTGCTGTGTCTCAGGAAACATTTTCCCAATTTTTGGGTTTCAATATTAAGCAAAAATGGCGATTGAACTGCCACCAATCTCTGATTTCTAACACCTAGGAGCAGCTGTTAAAGCCAAGAGTGTTCACATCGCTGAGAAGCTGTGAACAGAAGAGTGATTCAGACTATCTCTTCAGGCCCCCGCCGTTTGTTTGCTGTTCAGCTTTGCCCTCTTTCCAGCCAGAAAGAAGATTAACATGTTTATCACAAAACACAGGGTGAAATTTCAGATGTTAAGCTCATGGGCTGTGAATAATTCAAAATATTTCTTTGAAATTATTTTTATCGCTAAATCGAGTCAGTTTCTTACTTCGGGCGATATTTACACAAAAACTATTATGAGATAGAGATATCTGAAAGTTGCAAAATGAATTTGTCCTGTCGAATCTAAGTAGGATATACCGTCAATTTGTCCATCGATTATATGCTGTATTCGCCAACACTTTGCTAAAAAGGCCAGCCCGGACTTTTTTGAGCTACTCTTTTGATACCAAAAGCTTTTTAAAATTCCCATCCTGAGAAATGATACTGAGATGGAGGCAACAAAATAATTTTGAAGTGGTCCCTGCTTCTTAATAACAATGCATGAATTGCGTACAACTTTAGTGGTGTTCTGTATTTGACATTCACATTACTTGCCTTTCACTTTATAAATTATAAGTAATACATCATTATAGGCTAAATTGCCCATGATCTATTGGGAGAAGTTGAGTAGGCTAGGACTCTATTCCTTGGAGCGCAGGAGGAGGGGTAATCTTATAGAGGTGTATGAAATCATGAGAGGAATAGATCAGGCAGATGAAGAATCTCTTGCCCAGCATAGATGAATCGAGGACCAGAGGACATAAGTTTAAGGTGAAGGGGAAAAGATTTAATTACAGTTAGATAGATACATGGATGTGACAGGTTTGGAGGGATATGGACCAATTGGGACTGGGGTAGCTGGGACATGTTGCCCGGTGTGGGCAAGTTGGGCCAAAGGGCCTGTTTCAACGCTATGTTGCTTTAAGACTCTATGACTCTATAAGAGGAATTGGAGAGGAAAGCTACGATGCATTTGCTTTTCTTTATTATTCACTAAATTGGTGTGGATATTGCTGGGTGCTTAATGGGCACCTCGATTGCCCTTGGGAGAACAAATTGATGGGCTGCCACCATGATTTATTGCAATAAAAAGGAACAATAGATGCTGGTTTTTGCACTCAAGAAATACATAAAATGTTGGAGTAACTAAGCAGGTCAGACAGCATCTCTGGAGAAAATGAATAGGTGTCATCCTGGGACTGAAGAAAGGTCCCAAACCAAAATGTCACCCATCCATTTTCCCCAGAGATGCTGTCTAACCCCCTCAGTTACTCCAGCATTTTGTGTCTCATCTTTGAATTATTGCAATCTGTGTGATGAAGATACTCCCACAATAGTGTTAGGTGTTGACCTTGTGGCGACAACCGAATTCCAATTTATCACCTGCAACTTACCAGTATGTGAGTGTATTGGGGGGGGGGGGGGGGGGGGGGTGTAACTGGAAGCCCTCCCATGTGTTTGTACCCTGGGTCTTGCAGGTTTACAAGAATACTCCCAGGAAAGAGTAGGTTAACCTATGATGAGCATTTGTCGGCACTGGGCCTGTACTCGCTGGAGTTTAGAAGAATGAGGGGGGACCTCATTGAAACATTCAGAATAGTAAAAGGCTTGGATAGAGTGGATATGGAGAGGATGTTTCCACTAGTGTGGCAGTCTAGGACTAGAGGTCATAGCCTCAGAATTAAAGGACATTCTTTTAAGAAGGAGATGAGGAGAAATTTCTTTAGTCAGAGGGTGGTGAATCTGAGGAATTCTTTGCCACAAAAGTCTGTGTAGTCCAAGTCAGTGGATATTTGTAAGCCAGAGGTAGACAGAAACTTGATTAGGAGAGGTGTCAAAGGTTATGGGGAGAAGGCAGGAGAAAGGGGTTAGGAGGGAGAGATAGATCAGCCATGATTGAATGGCAGAGTAGACTTGATGGGCAGAATGGTCCAATTCTACTCTTGTCACTTTTGAACCTTATGACCTTAAGTGCTAGGAACTGCTGTTTTCAGAGGTACTGCTTCAGCAAGCTATTGTAGTTATTATGGTGCAACTTGCGGATCATACACACTTCAAGCTTGCTCTGAAGACGATGGAGGAAGTGAATGTTTAAAGTTATGGATGCGATGCCAAACAAGTGAACTGTTACGGGCCTGTCCCACTTCCACGACCTAATTCACAACCTTTTTTACTCGTGGACATTTTTCATCAGGTTAGAAAAATGCCCCGACTTACTTGATGCCACGAGTACCTACGATTAGTATCACGACCTACCTACGACCTACCTACGACCTCGTAATGACCATGCTGCGAGTATGAGTCAAGGGCAAACTCGGCAGAGGTCGTGAATTAGGTTGTGAAAGTGGGACAGGCCCTTTATGTCCTGGATGTTGTCAGTGTCCGTAGAGGTGGAGATGCACTCAGGCTAGGCAAGTGCAACATATTTGAATGCACTCGTGACTTCAGCTTTGCAGATTGCGGAAAGGCTTAGGTCGATAGGAAGTTGCAACTTGCGACAGGTGCAGCATTTTGATGGTGGGAGATTCAGTGATACTAATGCGGATGAATGTCAAGGGGAGGTGTTTGGATTCTCTTTAGTTTAACACCTCTGCAAAGTAAAAGTCACCTTGGACTTACCAGCTCAAGGCTGATGCGGGCCAGGTTTAGATGCATACTGACACTGACAATGCTGTTATCTGAGAAGTTGTAGACAGAGCTGACACTGTGGAATCATCAGCAGACTTGCCTGCTTTTGGCCTTCTGGAGAAAGAAAGGTCATCATTGGAACAGGTGCTGACATTTGTTTCCACTGTAATGTCCTGGGTTGATGTAGTTGATGTCTGAAAACCACAGCTCTCTGGTATTCAGTAAGACTGCAGCCAGTAAAACGCTTTACTCTTCATTATCACTCACCTTAGGTCTTCCAGGGCTCTTTGTGCCATTTTGGGTCCAATGTCAAGGGAGGTCACTCCGGTTACCCTGACATTAATAGAAGGGAAAATGGTAGAATATGTTATTATATAATGGTTTATAAGTCATCAATAAAATAGTTGGTGGACTGCGCACATACAACATGAGTCTATGAAATAAAAATAATTCTTGACAAGCCTGTGGAGTTTTTTGTGTGTTTGTATCTAGCAGAATCTAGCCATTGGATTTGCTGCATTTGGACTTTCAGATGGCATTCAATACCATGCCACAGAAATAGTATTAAACAAGATTTGAGCATAGGTTTGGACATAAGAAACTGGTGTGTAATGACTGTTAGATTGAAAGAGGTGAGTATAAACAAATATGTCTATGTGTTGTGAGGTAGATAGTAGCTAAGGACTGCTCCATATCAACAACTAGAGAGCGACCATAAGCTACTATGTACTGTACCTCCCTGGAGAACATCGGACTATCTTTAATTGGACTTCACTCTAAGTTATTTTGCACTAAACGTTATTCCCTTTATCATGTTTCTGTGAAATGTGGATTGTAATCATATATAGCCTTTCCACTGACTGGGTAGCATGCAAAAATAGCTTTTCACTGTACCTTGGTACACCTGACAATAAACTAAACTAAACTAGGTTGTTTGTTTGGAATGATCTGGGGTCATTCTTTATGGATTGCTGAAAAGTAGTATGCAGGTATATCAAGTAACTGGAAAGCAAATAGTATATCAGCCTACATTGGAAGAACATTTGAGGATAAGAGTGAAGATCAGCTACTACTGTTATTTAGGCCTATGCTGAGACAGCATCTAAAACATTGCATACCGATATGATTCTTCTGCCAAAGTAAGCTATAAAAGCTATAAGGGAAGGTTACAGGTTCACCATTTTGATTCCTGGTATATCGGGTGTTGTATAAGGAGATATAGACCTCTGCTCCTCCAAGTTTCGAAGAACAAGAAATAAACTCCATGAAATTCTTTTGGAGTTTAAAAGGGTAGATGCTGGATGATATTTTTCTTGGCTGGATAGTTCTCCAGAAGATAGTTCAGAGAAGTCTGACGTTCAGGATGGAGGCGTGAAATACTGATTTCATGCAGAAGATAATGAATCTTCTGAATTCTTCACCTCAAAGGTTTTAGTAGATCAGCTGCCAAATACATGCAAGAAAAAAAATCAACAGATGTTTGGAAATTAAGGGAATCAAGCAAGTTAATGCAGGAAAATGGCACTGCAGTGAAAAGTGGAAAGGGTGTAGAGAAGATTTAAGGGCCTGTCCCACTTACGAGACTTTTTCGGCCACTGCTGGCACCTGTCATAGGTCGCCGAAAATTTTCAACATGTTGAAAATTCAGCGGTGACCAGAAAGACGCTACGACTCTTTGGGTGACTAGGAGACTACTCACGACCATACAGGCGACACCCAGGCGACATGTCGCGGGGTGAAGCATGTATGGTCGTGAGTAGTCACCCAAAGAGTCGTACCTTGTTCTGGTTGTCGCTAGATTTTGAACATTATGAAAATTTTCGGCGACCTGTAACGACCTATGACAGGTGCCGGCAGTCGCCGAAAAAGTTGCGTAAGTGGGACAGGCCCTTTACAAGGATGTTGCAAGCCTCAAGGGTCTCAGCTATAGGGAGTTTGAACAGGCTGAAACCCAATTCCTTGGAGTGCAGGAAGATGAGGGGTTTTATAGAGGTGTATAAAACCTTGCGAGGAATAATAGATCGGGTAGATGCACAGAGTTGCTTGCCCAGAGTAGGGGAATCGAGACATAGGTTTAAGGTCATGGGGAAAAGATTTAATAGGAAGCTGAGGGGTAGCTTTTTCACACAAAGGGTGGTGGGTGTATGGGACGAACTGCGAGAGGAGGTAGTTGAGACAGGGACTATTACAACGTTTAAGAAACACAAAGACAGATATATGGATAGGACAGGTTTGGTGGGATATGGGGCAAACACAAGCAGATGGGACTACTGCAGATTGGACATGTTGGTCGGTGTGGGCACGTTGGGCCAACAGGGCCATTTCCACGCTGTAGCACTCTATGTCTCTCTGACTCTATGAAGTAAAAGGTCAGCACAAGAGACCAAATAACTTATTCCTGCTTTGAGTTCTTGTGCTCATATGAATAGCTTTTGACAAATAGGCTGACGTTTTTTTAAGAACAGCAGAATGTACGATTTAGAGCTAAAATTGATCTATGATGACTTAAGTAATTTTCATCCAGTTTTATAACAGTACCAGAACATGTATCTAATAAAAATTAAAATGGCTTTGATTTACACATAAAATATTACTGAGAAAAAGAATATTTAGTTTCCTTGATGGTTATAAAGTTTGCAGATATTTAATGGAAATGATTATCCATTTCAGTTTAGACTGAGTTAGCTACAAAAATCATTCAATGAACATTAATAATTGTAAATATTAAGATTGGAGCAGGGAATTGCAAGGAAAAATTGAAGTGCACGTGATATATTGGCGATAACAAATCTGTCTCCAAATAATATTCTTTGAATTTGGATTTAGACGATATCCAATTCTTCACACAGTTATGCCCATCCAATTACTTTAAACTAAGATTGTCAGCACATTCAGGAAATACTACTGCCTCTGAGCCATTTGTCTATTAAACTTACTTGTCAAACCCCTTTTAATTGGTTTGGTCTAAAATTGAAGTAATGTGATCAAGCGTAGTATAATGCAGATCGTTTAAAGAAAAGTGTTTCCTTGGTTCTTTCTGTAAATGTTCTTTCAATATATGGGAAAGCTCTGATAATCCACTATCTGACTATCCCCAAATCTGAGACAGCATGGTGGCACAGCGGTAGAACTGCTGCCTTACAGCACCGGAGACCTGGGTTCGATCCTGACTGCGGGTGCTGTCTGTGTGGAGTTTGTACGTTCTCCCTTGTGTTTTCTCTGGTGCTTTTGTTTGCTCTCACACTCCAAAGACGTGCAGGATTGTAGGTTAGTTGGCTTCTGTAAAATTGTAAATTGTTTCTAGTGTGTAGAATAGTGTTAGTGTAGAG
The DNA here is from genome assembly GCA_035221665.1 of Okamejei kenojei. Lineage (NCBI taxonomy): Eukaryota > Metazoa > Chordata > Chondrichthyes > Rajiformes > Rajidae > Okamejei > Okamejei kenojei. The sequence continues at coordinate 54,548,840 of CM069142.1, forward strand.
GTGATCGCTGGTCGAAGTAGAGTCTAAAGTCTAAATCCCAGGCGTCAAGCATCTGGCTCACAGGTAATGTTCCCTTTGCTCCTTTGTAACTCACTCAGGACACAAAGACCTGGAATAAATGAGCAGGTGAGGCAGTGTCTCTGGAGAACATAGATAAGAGACATTGTGGGTCGTGACCCTTATTCTGACTCCCTAAATTCACTAGAATGCCAGGGATCTGTCTTTACTGGAAAATTTATTGTAAGACTGTGTAACATCTCACAGCTCCAGAGACCCAGGCTCGATCCTGATCTCAGGCACTGCCTGTGTTGTGTTCGCACATCCTCCCTGTGACTGCATGGCATTCCTTTGGGTGTTCAGGCTTCCCCCACATCCCAGAGATGTTTTTGGGTTTGCAGGTTGATTGTCCTCGTGTGTAGGGTATAGGTGAGCAAGTGGGATAATATAGTATCCATGTGAATGGGTGATCGATGGTCAGCACAGAACACCATTTTCACATTAATTCCCTACACACTAGAGGCTATTTACAGAGGTCAATTAACCTAAAAATCCACACGTCTTGATTACAACAATCAGTTGTCCATACTGTTGTACATACGGCAAAAACCCACATGGTAACAGGGAAAAGGTACAAACTCCGTACAGACAGCAGACGTAGTCAGGATTGAACCCGGGTCTCCAACGCTGTAAGCGCCGTGAGGCAGAAACCTCATCGCTGCACCACCGTGCCATCCATTTCTGGAGATGGTTATCCCACAGCTCAAAGAACATAAGGAAAGAGTCGGAAAGGGTGTCCATCGGGTTAAAATACAGCCAGTGGATAATTCACAATGTCATCAATGCTCCATGCTCTCAAATTAGTTTTTGTTCTTGAGTACTGATGGGAAGATGTTTCCTCTGGGGAGTGGAGTACCAGTGGCTCAATGTTCTGGGCCAGAAGAGAAAGGTCAAGAGAGCAGCAATTAAATCAGATTCTATAATTAGGAGAGCAGACAGATTTGTCAGCAATATCCTCCCTGGCTGAGAGGGTTAAAATATTATTGAGTGTGAAGCAATTTCTGGAGGAAGAGATGAATGGCCAGAGATTATGGTCTGTACTGGGTATCAATAATGTAGGTAGAAAAAAATAAAAAATGATAAGGTCTTGCAGATACATTTTAAGAAGGAAAAGAATGCAGAATTAGGATCTTGAATGTTGTAATCTCCAACTTTCTCCCAGCACCCTGCACCCCGCACCATTATAAATCATAGAGTCATACAGCGTGGTAAAGGTCCTTTGGCCTAACATGCCCATGCCGACCAACATGTCCCATCTACAGTAGTCCCACCTGCCTGCGTTTGGCGCATATCCCTTTAAATCTATCCTATTCATGTATGGGTCTGAGTATTTCATAAACATTGCAATTGTACCTGCCTCAACAACCCCCTCCAGCAGCTTGTTCCATACACCCACCACCCTTTGTGTAAAAGCTTGTGAGGAGATCTGTTAGTGGAATATAAAATAACAAAAGTTATAAGGCATGTCCCACTTACGCGACTTTTTCAGCTCGGGGGCACTCACCTGAAAAACCGTGAGCTGGATCGACCATCAGCGCTGAACACACACACACAAACACATCGCAAAGGCGGGGTCCAGGGAAAGCGGGGGAGCAATGTCTGAAATTCACATGGTGCAAAGCCAAGGTGATACCTGCAATGAACAGGAAGGTTAAAGACGGTTGGCACAGTGTACGGTATGGACAAGGTAGATAGAGAAACTGTTCCCTCAGATGAGGGGATCGAATGGGAGGAGCTGAATTCCTCTTACATGGATATTCTGCATGATCCATCGACCTAATCAATAATCCAAGATGGCTGCAGGGCCTGCTAACTCCCAGAAGAGGATCTATTATCATAAATTACAATCACTCCACTCTTTTGAATCTTTATTTCAGCAACAGGTTTTACACTCACTAAATGTTGTATCCTTTACCCTTTATTTGCTGCACTGTGGACTGCCTGATTGTATTTATGACACAAAATGCTGCAGTAACTCAGCGGGACAGGCAGCATCTCTGGAGAGAAGGAATGCGTGACGTTTCAGGTCGAGACCCTTCTTCAGTGAGTCTTTTTCTTATATATATTCATGCGTGGTCTTTTTCTTGATTGTCTTGCATGCAAACAAAAGCTTTTCATTGTACCATGGTACACGTGACAACAATAAACTAAACTAAACTGAACTAAGTGGATTCCCCTTCCAGGTCACAATCATTTTGTGATTTAGAATTTAGACTTTAGAGATACAGTGTGGAATTAGGCTCTTCGGCCTACCAAGTCCATATCATTCAGCAATCATCCCATACACTAACACTACCTTACACACCAGGGACAATTATTTTACAACTTACCAAAACCAATTAGCCTAGAAACCTGCATGTCTTTGGAGTGTGGGAGGAAACCGGAACACCTGGAGAAAACCCAATTACAAACTCTGCACAGACAGCACCTGTAGTCAGGATTGAACCCAGGTCTCTGGCGCCGTAAAGCAGCAACTCTACCTCTGCGCCACTGTGCTGCCCCAAGTCATATGATCTTATGACATGACTCCTCAAAAATCCATGGAATATGATAAAGAATATCTTATTCAGTCAGGATAAACTACCAATGACAATACACGTTCCCCCATAATACTGTGTGCACTTTACCACAATTAGAAGTACATAGACAATTTAAATTTACTAGTAGATAAAAGATTGCAAATCTAATTTGCTAAATGCTTTATTATGCTATATTAAAATTTATGATATCTATTTCGCTTCAGCTTCTATTGACATGGAAATCCATCAGCTGTTTCATCATCATTTTGTGATCACTCAGAGTTCCATCAATACTTAGAATAATCAATGAAAACTGTGGGCAGGTTGTTTGGAACAATAAGTCTATACGCAGCTCAACAAGAAGTCATGAGGAAATGTATAGGCATTGCAACAAGGATGTGTCAAAATGATCTGCAGATGCTGGTTTATACAAAAGATAGACATAAAGTGCTGGAGTAACTCAGCAGGTCAGGTAGGATCTCTGAAGAAAAAGGAAGGTGATGTTTCGTGTCGGACCCTTCTTCAGACAGACGTTTTTGAGAAAGTTTAAAGATTTTAAAGTTACAAAATGGATTCAGCTGCAGATTTAGAAGCAATAAAATGGATTCTTAACCTTTCTCCTATTACACTAACAAGGCTACAGCATCATAACAAAAATGTTTTCGCCCTTCTTCCATAACACTAGCGAGATAACAGCACAAATACATGAATGCTTTATGATATAAATATCAGGAGAATGTTCAGACACATGGCTCGTACTCTTTGTGCATCAACAAGATTAAAAATATGAATACTTGAATCTGCAAAAAATAGCTTCTTCAGCATAACCATATATGGGCTAAACTTTCCTCTATCGGAAGAACCTGTCAATCCTAACAGGCAAGAGGCTGTACAATGCTCTGCAAGATAAAGTGCTGCTGAATTGCTGCTTATTTGGGTATAAATATATCTGATTGAACATTATCCTTTGTGTGGGAATAGAGTGGGGATAGAGTGGGGATAGAGTGTTTGTATTTTACATACTGTAAGAGTTAACTGCCATACCCACCTGGGCGAAATAAAGATTTTAATGCTTTATTACTAATTAATGTGTTGTAATCTGTTTTAAGTAAAAATGAACCTTTACATTTTGGGTCGGACATCACACTGACAATGCAGAATGCCTGTACTTGCTGTATGTCATTAACTCATAAGGTCAAAAGTGATTGGAGCATAATAAGGACCTTCGGCCCATCAAGTCTACTCCACCATTCAATCGTGGCTGATCTATCTCTCCCCCCTAACTCCATTCTCCTACATTCTCCCGAAAACCCTGGCACCCGTACTAATCAAGAATCTGTCTATCTCTGCCTTAAAAATATCTATTGTCGTACTCCACAGCCTTCTGTGGCAAAGAATTCCACAGATTCACTACCCTCTGAGTAAAGAAATTCCTCCTCATCTCCTTCCTAACAGAACGTCCTTTCATTCTGAGGCTATGACCTCTAGTTCTAGACTCTCCCACTAGTGGAAACATCCTCCACACATCCATTCCCTCCAAGCCTTTCACTATTCGAAAAGTTTCAATGTGGTCTTCCCCTCATCCTTCTAAACTCCAGCGAGTACAGGACCAGTGCCATCAAACGCAATGTATAGATTATTCTTGTACAGATCTCAATTGCAACCTAATTGTGCACTAATTGTGAGTCTGAAGAAGGGTCCCAACCCAAAATATCACCCATCCTTTTTCTCCAGAGACGCTGCCTGGCCCGCCGAGTTACTCCAGCTCTTTGTGTCTATCTTTGGTAACAGCAAGGATGACTGTACCACAACGGGGATCCCCTAACTGCACTTTAATTTGCAACAGGGGTTTCTGGCCATTGCCTCACTTGCATCATTGGAGTCCTCAGCACTGTTTATTTACAGCAGAAGGACATCACCAAAGCAATGTACACAACAAGGATATCTAAAACTATCAAATTTGCCCACATTTAAAACAATATACAATTACACTCCTGTATGCAAGGAAGTAGATTATTTTGTCTGTAATTTATCAGACTGATGATGCAAAGCAGATTGTCAAAGATAAATACTGAGTACAAAGGTAAGTGGCCTATTAGCTTTAATTAGGGTTGATCACTCCTTCAAACTATCTGACAAAGCTGGAAGATGCTCTTTTGCTCTGACCTGTTTCCCTTTATAAATCTTGCAGCTCCAGTTCAACAGAAGGGGTATTGTCTTCTTAATGCCAGTGAAATTGTGCTGCCAAAGATTGACTGATTCTTTGCCAAGGAAGTCTGCTTCCATGGTGATGATCTGTGGCTTTCTCTGTTGATATATGGGCTGGATTATCCGGCACGACCAGGGAGAGCAGCATTAACCAACAAGACTAGTAATGGGAGTAATGGTTGATATTTTATTATTGATCCTCTAGCCAGAAACAAGAAAAAAAGACAATGTTGGAAGCACACAATAGGCTCACTGTTGAGAAAAAAACCCAGAATTATTGCCTTTGGTATTGATTTATTATTATCATGTGTATGGAGTTACAGTGAAAAACTTTGTTTGCATGCTATCCAGTCAAATTAACTATACATGGGATGGCACGGTGGTGCAGCGTTAGAGCTGCTGCCTTATAGCACCAGAGGCCCGGGTTCAATCCTGACAACGGGTGCTCTCTGTAGGGAGTTTGGACGTTCTCTCCCGTGACCAGCGTGGGATTTCCCCGGGAGCTCCGGTTTCCTCCCACACTCCAAAGACATACAGGTTTGTAAGTATAATTGGCTTGGGAAAATTGTGAATATTCCCTAGTGTGTAGGATAGTGTAGATGTGTGGGGATCGCTGGTGAGTAAGGACTCAGTTAGAAAATGTGAGAACTGTTTGATAGTCTGATAGAATGAGGGTGAAGGTGTTCCCGAATCTGGTAGTGCATGGTTTCGTGCTTTAGTGAATTCCTCCTGACAGGAGAGCGAATAAAAGGGGATGACCAGGGTGAAACAGGTCCCACTGAATGATGTTGGCTGTTTTCCCAAGACAGCATGAAGTGTAGATGGAGTTGATAGTGGGGAGGCTGGTCTGTGTGAGGGACTGGGCTACATCCACAACACTGCAATTTCTCACGGTCTTGGGGAGCGTTGTTGCCAAACCATCCCCAATGTATTCCAATGGGATGTTTTCTTTGGTGCTTCTGCAGAAATTGATAGGAGTTATTGGAGACATGCCGAACTTCTTCAGTCTTTCTGGTCTGGGACAAATCTTTGGTGATATATATGCTCATGAAAATCTGTTGGCGATACTTATATCTAGGAACTTGTCAATTGAGTTAATGTATAATTTCTCTATCCCCAAGTTATGCTGAAGTGCTTTTAGTTAAGCCCTTGTCTGAGTCCTTGTAAAGTAAATACATGTTCACATCATTAACATAATCTGGAACCATTCAAGGTATTGAAAGTTTACAAGTCTGACCACTAGAAACAAAGGCTTTACTAGTCCTTCAACCAGTGTTTCAAAATATATTTTATGGCAGTGAAATCAAAAAAGGAAACAGATTCACATTTACTTGACAATTGGCACCTCGTCCTACGCTTGCAAACCACTGCAGACACTGAGCTAGAGAATTTGAATTCAAATTATGACCTAATTGATGGATGTCAGTTTATGGTTATTAAGAGAATCCTATTCAAACATAGCGTAAACATTTAGATTTAACATAGCAACAGAACATCTATCTATATTAGATCTTGAGTGTGTTTATTTGCTTTCATTTTTTGTAATCCAATAAATTATTCACAGTTTTATGCATAAAATTCTTAATGATTTGAGACTGATTAGTAAAGTCATCAACTGCTTGCTGACGTATATAGTAATAAAGATATCATGTTCATGTTCATAAGTGATAGGAGCGGAATTAGGCCATTTGGCCCATCAAGTCTAGTCCGCCATCCAATCATGGCTGACCTATCTCTCCCTCTCAACCCCATTCTCCTGCCTTCTCCCCATAATCCCTGACACCTGTACTAATCAGGAATCTGTCTATCTCTGCCTTAAAAATATGTAATGTGATACCGACACAGGTGATGTAGACTAAAATGGGTCCTGGAGCAAATTGGTCTGCCTGCAGGTATATAGCCAATAAAGTATATATGGGGTTATAGTCGCTTACAGCACAGAAACAGACCCACCCACCATGAACGCCGTGAACATTATGTACCTATTTATACAAAATGGGGTGGCATGGTGGTGCAACAGTAGAGTTGCTGTCTTACAGAGCTTGCAGGCCAGCGACCCGGGTTCGATCCCGACTGCGGGTGCTGTCTGTACGGAGTTCGAATGGTCTCCCTGCAACTGCTTGGGTTTACTCTGAGATCTTCGGTTTCTCTCACACTCCAAAGGCGTACAGGTATGTAGGTAATTGGCTTGGTATGAATGTAATTTCAATACAATACCGTTTATTGTCATTTGAAACGCAAATGAAGTTCAAACGAAATTTGGTTTCTGCAGTCATACAACAAGAATAAAAAAAACTAAGACACACAATTAACACAATTTACACAAACATCCATCACAGTGAATCTCCTCCTCACTGTGATGGAAGGCAAAGTCATTGTCTCTCCCCTGTTTTCCATTCTTCTCCCAATGTTAAAGCCCCCGGTGGGCGATGGCAAGTCCCGCGGCCGTTAAAGCCGCGCCGGGCGATGTAAGGCCCCGCTCCGGGTCGTTTTCAACCCCGCAATTCGGGCGGGAGAAGTTGCCGTTGCAGGAGCTCCGAAAAGCGGTCTCCCACCAGGGGCAACCGCACGACACCACAGCTCTCCATGCGCCGAAGCCGGCCAGCTCCACGATGGTGAGTCCGCAGGCTCCGCGACTGGAGCCCCCAGGTCGTTCCGGTGGGAGGCCGCTCCATGGTGCTAGGCCCCAACGACAACGGAGACACAACAGGGAAAAGGTCGGGTCCCCCGTACAGGGAAGAGATTTAAAAGTCCCCCACCCCCGCCCCCACATTTGCACAGCTAAAAACAATATATAAACTACAACCAAACTATACACTCAACAGGACAAACATTTTTAAAAAGACAGACGGACTGCAGAGGCCGCTGTCGTGAGGCGTCGCCATCTTTACACCTGTATTTGTCCCTAGAGTGTGTAGGATATTGTTAATGTGTGGGGATTGCTGGTCGGTGCAGACTCGGTGGGCCAGAGGGCCTGTTTCCGCACTGTATTCTAAACTAAACTAAACTAAACTAAATCCTGTTTACCTGCAGTAGGTCTGAGGCCAGCATTCATTGGCAACTCTTCCTCCCACTCTGCTTCCCATCATTCTTCAGGAAACTGGGATTCCCCTCCCCCACCATAGATGAGGCTCGCACCAGGGTCTCCTCCATACCCCGCAACACTGCCCTCTCTCTCCCATCCCCCCACTCGCAACAAGGGCAGAGTCCCCCTGGTCCTCACCTTTCACCCCACTAGCCGGCACATACAACACATAGTCCTCCGCCAGTTTTGCCACCTCCAACGTGACCCCACCACTCGCCACATCTTCCCATCTCCTCCCCTGTCTGCCTTCTCCAAAGACTGCTCCCTCCGCAACTCCCATGTCAATTCTTCCCTTCCCTCCCGCTCCACCCCTTCCCTGGGCACTTTCCCTTGCAACCGCAAGAGCTGCACTTGTCGTTGTACCTTCCCCCTCCACTCCATTCAAGGACCCAAGCAGTCATTCCAGGTCCGACAGAGGTTCACCTACACCTCCTCCAACCTCATCTATTGCATCCGCTGCTCTAGATGTCAGCTGATCTATATCGGTGAGACCAAGCGGAGGCTTGGCGATCGTTTCGCTGAACACCTCCGCTCGGTCCGCATTAACCAACCCGACCTCCCGGTGGCTCAGCACTTCAACTCCCCCTCCCATTCCGTATCCGACCTCTCTGTCCTGGGCCTCCTCCACGGCCAGAGTGAGCAACACCACAAATTAGAGGAACAGCACCTCATATTCCGCTTGGGGAGTCTGCATCCTCTTGGCATGAACATCGAATTCTCTCAATTCTGTTAACCCTTGTTGTCTCCTCCCCTTCCTACCTCTCCCTCAGCCCTCAGGCTCCTCCTCCTCCTTTTTCCTTTCTTCCCCCCCCTCCCCCCACCCCCCATCAGTCTGAAGAAGGGTTTCGGCCTGAAACGTTGCCTATCTCCTTCGCTCCATAGATGCTGCTGCACCCGCTGAGTTTCTCCAGCATTTTGTGTACCCTAGATTTTCCAGCATCTGCAGTTCCTTCTTTAACACAATAATTCATTGGCAACTCAAGTGTTTATCCTAATACTTGTCTCTTGATTCTTTTGAGTGTCTTGACTACTTATTAAATGTCATGAGAGTAGCTGCTTCCACCACCTTTCTTGATTCCAACCACTCTATTAGTGAAAATAGATATTTCTCAGATCCCCTCTGTACCTCTTTTCCCTCACCTTAAATCATATTCCAAGATAAAACCTATGTAATAGACTCTATGGAAGTGAAGTTAAATGAATGCCTTCTAGCTCAGTTTATTGTCACGTGCACAGAGAAAAGCTGTTGTTGCATGCTAACCAGTCAGCGGAAAGACAATGCATGATTACAATCAAGCTAACAAAATATACAGATAAATGATAAAGGGACGAACATGGATAACGTTTGGTGCAAGATAAATTCCAATTAAAGATAGTCCGAGGGTCTCCAATGAGGTAGATAGCAGCTCTCTGGTAGGATGGTTCTAATTCTACAATTAAATGTGACAGTGCAATAGCTTTTCCAATGTCTGCCATCCAAATTCTTCCATGTCTATCTGCTCATCTTCCTCTCCTCAGGAGCAGAAAAAAATTCCCATAGCCAAATTCATTAATTTCTCCTATATCTCTCTATTTCCCTGTATCTCTCGTTTCCCTTTCCTTTGATTCTCAGTCTGCAAAAGGGTCCTGGCCCAAAACGTCACCTATTCCTTTTCTCCAGAGATGCTGTCTGACACACTGAGTTACTCCACCTTTTTGTGTCTATCTTAGAATTCATTGCCACATGCCTTTCTTACTGTAGCCTCTCAGCAGAAGGCAAATCAAATTCAAATCCAGCAGTTACCTTCTCTAAATCCTATCTTCAAGTTTTAGGCATTTAATTTGGCAATTTACTTATTGTCTCTTACCATCTGACCTGTTAACCTGGTTAGATGATTGTGGTAAACCTCGGTGATTGTATTCTGAATAGTTGATCTTCAGTGCAGTTATCTATTTCCTGCTTTTTTTTAAATTCTTAATTCCTTACTTTCCCAAACGTTAATATTTTCCTTACTGCTCATGTTTCAACTAACCTACAAATCTTTATAGCCTTACCTAATGTCCACTCTTATCATCCGAGCTGCTTTTTCTCTGATAATTATCTGGTGTTGCATAAATTATTCTGTCTACACTTTGCCAGTCCGCAAATTCCCCAAATTCACACCTTGCGGATAATAATTTAATTCAGCACACGCTGAACAATGATTTCTTCAAGTTACAACACAAGTGTGAAAAAGCCAAGTCTTTCAAATGCCGATTTGTGTTTTAGCCTGTCGTACTTCAATATATTTTTGCAGCCAGGACTGGATTTGTTACATTTTCCATGCTAGCATTATTTCAATTGTACAATGCTTTATTCTTGGAGAAAGAATGTGAGCTTTCACTTTAACCATGCCCCTCATGATCTTGTACACCTCAAAAAGTCACCGCTCAGCCTCTTATACTCCAAAGAAAAACATCCCAGCCTGTCAAACCTTTGACCATGATTTAAACCCACAAGCTCGGGTAACATCTTGGTGAATCTCTTACATATAATATAGAACAATACAGCACAGGAACAAGCCCATTGACCCACAATGTCCGTGCTAAACCTGGTGCCAAGTTAAACTACTCTCTTCAGCCAATGTGATCCATATCCCACCATTCCCTGCATATCCATGTTCCTACTTAGACGCCTCTTGTATGCTCCTAATGTACCTGCCTCCGTCACCACCCCTTGATGCACATTCAAGGCACTCATCATTCTCTGTTCCACACTTGTTTCATGCATTCCTTTAAATGTTGCCTCTTTCATCTTAAAGCCATGTCATCTAGTCTTTGACATTTCAACCCTGGGGGAAAGGTTCTGATTGTCTACTCTATCTGTGCCTCTTATAAATGTTATATACTTCTAACAGATCTCCCCTCAATCGTTGACATGCAAGGGAAAACAATTCAAGGTTGCCCAACCTCTCTTTATAGCCAATACCCTCTGATCACGGCAGCACTCTGTTAAACCTCTTCAGCACCCTTTCCGACTTAATGACATCCTTCCTATAGCTGGGCATCCATAACTGCAGTACTCCAAGTGTGGTACAGCTGTATCCCAACTTTTGTACTCAATGCCCTTGACTAAACATCAGAGCCCACTGGCAGAGAATTATACCCTCTCTGACTCAGATATCCTTCCTGAGCTTATTAATAAATGGCCAATCTTATCTGTATTCTTGGACCATGAACCCTATGTGGTTCTACAATCAGCCTTTTACACCAACCTTCTTCATCCTTTGTACAATTTTATATGATGCAATGAGAAAAAGCTTCACTTATTTAAGTGTTTGCCCACCCTATTCAATCTTACCTTTTACTAAATCCATCGGTCTCTCCCTATAGAAACACCTCTCATCCCATAAATCATTCTGGTGAATCTACACTGCACAGCCTATTCCACACGTCTATAGTTCCTCAGGAAGGTGAACAAAGTCTGCCCCTGGTCAGAATAGATATACGCTTTCATTTATTTTTAACCAACAGCCTGTTGTGACAATTACTGCCAGCTGCTGGGAAGTGTTTATGTTGCTACTGCTTGTTTTTCAATTTCATTCCTTTCATTTGTAAATCTGATGACAATACTAATTGTCATCCTAATTCTGTTTCTGATAGTGGAACTCATTTTCATTTTTTTTTTAACCAACTAACTCTTAAGGTTTTATTTGCAAATTGGATTGTGTCCAGAAAAGCTCTTTTCCTCTTTCAACAACATCAAAGTCCCTGACATCATAGACTTTCATATCCTATTACCAAATGCTGGGAAGATGTATTAATTGTATACCTGCTATGTGTTTCCTTTGCAACCCACTGCCAGACAAGCAATAGGAGGAAGATGAATGCTAATCAAAATCGAACACTACAGTAAAATGCCTGCAGGCAATAATTTGGAGTTGTGGTAAGGGAGAGACGAGAGATTTGTTCTTCATCTTAAGTAGTTTGAACTAGCATTTTGTGAGATCTCATTCATTTTAACATCCAATAGCTCACATTGTGCAAGGACATTCTTAAAATGAAATACCTGATGGTGTCATTCCCTCATTTCCTTCAAAAAACTCATAAAAACTTACATCCAATGGCTATATTTTCGTTCACTTAATGCCTTCATCTTTCTAATTTCCCCTGCTTGATATTTTTGTTTCCCGCACCACTCATCTCCCATGCAGTGAAAGAAAGGAAAAAAGATAAAAACACCTGGTTTCAAGAAAGGAATTAAGGTTAATTCAAGAACCTACCGAATAGTGAAAGGCCTGGATAGAGTGAATGTAGAGAGGATGTTTCCACTAGTGGGAGAATCTATGACCAGAGGTCATAGTCTCAGAATTAAAGGACGTTCCTTTAGGAAGGAAATGAGGAGGAATTTCTTTAGTCAGGGGATGGTGAATCCTTGGAATACTTTGCCACAGAAGGCTGTGGCAAGTTAATGGATATTTAAGAAGTTAAGAAGTAAATGTATATTTTTAAGGCAGAGATAGATGGCTCATTGATTAGTACGTGTGTCAGGGGTTATGGGGTGAGGCCAGGAGAATGGTGTCAGGAGGGTGAGATAGATCAGCCATGATTAAATGGTGGAGTAGAATTGATGGGCCGAGCGGCCTAATTCTACACCTATCACTTATGAACTTATGAACTGTTGTAGAATTAGCTGTTTATCCATTTATTGAAAGCACTGTTAATCATGGGGAAAATTAATTACTGAATAAAGTTAATATTTTGTTTTGGTGAAGGAAAACATTGGTCGGGAAAAACCAGTTGAGGTGAAGTGAGGGAAGGGTCAGGGGATAATGTTTAATAGTCTTATATACGGACAATGGGACAATGACATTTTTGCTTGTGGCAGTCTACCACTCTCTGTAATCTTCTTTGACCTGGATGTTCAAGTTGCCACACCATGCCGTGATGTAACCAGTCAGTATTCTCCCTACACAGACGTGAAGAAGTGTGTTTGGCGGCATACCATCTCTCCTCAATCTTCTAAGGAAGTAGAAGTGTTGATGTGATTTATTTGTGATAGCCTCTGTGTGCTGGGATTAGGACAGCTCTTCAAATACATGCACTGAAGAGATAGAATGAAGTGGTGACTTCCTCCAGCAATGTACCTTCGATTAAGTCAGGTTGATGGATCCTTGGCTTTCCCTTCCTGATGGTGCACAGTGGGGCAGCTGGTAGACCTGTTGTTCAAACCTGACCCAAGTTCAATCCTGCCTAGGGTGCTGTCTCTGTGGAGTTTGCGCATTGTCCCTGTGACGGCGGGGTTTCCTCTGGGTCCTCCAGTTTCCTCCCACATCCCAAAGACGTCCGGGTTGTTAGGTCAATTGGCCCTCTGTAAATTGCCCCCTGTGAGTTGGGAGTGGATGAGAATAACATAGGGCTAGTAGGATAATAGAGAACTAGTATGAACTGTGTGGACTTGGTGTATGCCGTATCTTTTTTTTTAAAGTCAACAATCAGCTCCTTGGTCTTGCTGACATTAAGAGCAAAATTGCTGTTCTGGCATCAATCAATCCGATTTTCAGTCTCACTGAGCTTCCATCTGATTTTGCCCTCAGGTAAAGATTTAGGAATATTCTAAAGAATATAGATCCCACTCTCACTGTTTACTCGACTGTAATATTTCACAAGGATAGAGATTATGAGCAATAAAGGGCTACGTAAGTTTTGAGAAAATATGCAAAAGTCTGCAGAGATTATGTGATAAATGTCAGTATAAAAAAATTGGCAGTAGGTTGGTATAAAAAGTGAAATAATAGTTAATTGTAAGGAAGATAGCAGCAGGATTCAAAGGGACACAGACAGCCTGGTGGCATGGGTGGATAGGTGACAGCTAAAATGTAGTGCTAAGACATGCTGTATCTCTAAACTAAAGTAAACTAAACGTAATTTTGGATGGAGGGGATCTGATACAGTTATTTAAAATCAGACTGATAGAGAGATATAATGTTGGAAGTAGAATTGTTGGCAAAATTGCCAAAGATGACAAGAGTGAAAGTGTTTATTTCATTAATTGCTTGAAAGATACAGCGTGGAAACAGGCCCTTCAGCCCACCGAGTCCATGCTGACCATCAATCACCCGCCCACACACTAGTTCTATGTTATTCCACTTTCGCCTCCAAACCCTACACACTAAAGATAATTTACACAGACCAATGAACCTACAAACTCGCACCTCTTTGGGATGTTGGAGGAAGCCTGAGCACTCAGAAGAAACCCACGTGACCACTGGCAGAATATGCAAACTCCACACAGACAGCACCTTAGTCAGGATCGAACCTGGGTCTCTGGTGCTGTGAGGCAGCGACCACTGTGCTGCTCTGTTGCAGAAGAGTTATTCTGATTCAAAATACGCTGCCAGAAGTAGCAGTAGAGACAGATTCAATTGTAAAAGGAGCAGGATAACTGTCTGAAAGAAACAAAATTGTTTTGCTATTGGCAGAGGACGGGAGTTTCGGACCATCTAAATTGTTCTTACATCAAGTCATATGGTTCAGATGGGCTGAATGGCCTCCTCCTCTGTTTAAATGCCTGTCCTCCTACAAAAGTAGAGAAAAAAAAACATTAGACAAAGTCTGTCTCTCCAAAGAGTCCAATGTGATTATCATGATGACACAACGGAGGCATAAAATGAGAAAAGCCATTCTGTAAATAAACCAAGACTTTAATATTATTGCTATTGCTAAAAGTGCAGATGACCTCCAGGTGCTAATACAATCTATGACAAGCAAACAGCTTGGCTTACATATCAATATAATTGGATGAAAGGCTTAGATGTGTCCAGTAGACTGGAAAACCCAAGATTACCATAAAAATAGAGCAGCTGGATAAATCTATATCTAAGAGATTTGATTTCTCAAGATGAAGCCATGGTGGTGAATCTAAAAAGAAAAAAAACAGTCCAGCACCTGCCACTTGCTTCAAGTTGAGGAAGAATTGGAAAGGAGTTACTTTTCATTCTGTCCCACACACGACTGTTTAAACTTGGATCAAGCACTTTTAATTAGCTAACTACAAGTTAGTAAGTTTTAAGCCAAAAGATGAAGAAATAATGTTGGCGGCAAAAGTGCCATATGCAATTCAAATTGTTCAGACTGACCGAATATGAGAGCAAAAGGAATGTTAGTGCCGGAACAAGGAACTGGAGATTCTGGTTTACAAAAAAGAGACACAAAGTGCTGGTCAGGCAACATCCCTGGAGAGCATGGATAGGTGACGTTTTGGGTCGGGGCCTTTATTCAGACATTAGTGGACTGAATGACTCATGAATGAACTCTGTTGGATGAGAGGGGCAGATTATCTGACAGTGCCATCACTCCTGGAATAAAAATCAATGCACTAATTTCACCTTATCTCCAAAATTAAGAGTTTATTTCTGAGTTGAAACTTTACAATACAATTTCAATTGAACATGTTTCTGAGAATCCATGGTATAACTACAGTGTGCTCGGAACTCGAATGGAAAGATCAAGGTTTCTTTCACACTCACTGTCCCTTCACACGCCTGTATTGTGCAGATAGTTCTTGTTTTGGAGTATCAATGATTCTATAAATTTTCAACTAATATCATAGACCTCAGTGTGCTTCCATATCCAATATGAACAATTCTTCATGGTCTTAGTGTCTGATCTTTTAGAACTAGAATAATGTGCCTCTTTACATTTTTTGTGTCAAATTTAGAATAACCCAGTTACCCAGATAGATTGGTATCAAATTTAGAGTTCTATGCGATCAACTGTTTCTCTTTAAGGTGCTGAGAACCTCTAACAACACCCACACCCTCATTTCTTTCCCTCCACCCCCTTCCCCTGTGCACGAGCTGAGTAGCACCTATTTCTCCCCTCTCCCTCTCCCTCCACCGACATTCCTTCCTCTGGCTTCACAATTCGCAACTCTTCAATCATTTAGCCTCATGCCCTGCTTTATTTTCATCTCTTTGTACAACTGTACGCCTATCAACCCCCCTCTCACCTGTATTCACCTTTTACCTGCCCTGCTTTGCCCTGCCCTTCCTCTCTCCCAGCTTTTCTCCCCCCAACCCCTCCCCACCACGCAATCAGTCGTAAGAAAGGGCCTGATTCAACCTATCCATGGTCTCCATGGATGCTGCCTGACCCGCTGAGTTACTCCAGCACTTTGTGTCTTTTTCTTGCAATATCTCAGTTGTCCCATGGATCAGATATGGTGATTTCATGCAGTCATTACTGGTTGGTTGAGCCTCTGTGACCACCACATAATGATATTCACTGCTTGTTGTATCAGTCCTTTGTAAGCTTTGACCAAAAGCATCACATATAACCAGAGTCTCTGGTAGCCCTGTCTACAGTCCCTTATAATTTCTGTAACCACAAGCTCTTTCTTGGAGGCTATGTAATCAGTGTTTATCTACAGTAAATTTAGATGTTGCTTGTAAGACATTTTAGAAGCATTTGCTGAGAATCTTGAAAGAAATGGGTTGTGTAAATGGAGGGAGGCACAGCATTGTTCAATAAATCAGTAAATTAGTGGGCTTCCCCACATATTGTGTGGTTTTGCTTTGATAGGTTTTCTGTCTGAATATCAGCCTGAATGATAGACTTTGTTTCCAGTCAGACAGGGAGCCTCCATGATGATGCCTCACCAATTGGGTACCTGCTGCTGATTAGTGTAGATTAGCTTAGAGAGGCAGCGTGGAAACAGGCCCTTTGGCCCACCGAGTACATGACCACCAGCAAACCCGGTACACTAACACTATCCGACGCACTAGGGACAATTTACAATTGTTACCAAAGGCAATTAATCTACAAACCAGTACTTTGTTGGAGTGTAAGAAACCGAGGCACCCGGAGAAAACCCACGTGGTCACAGAGAGAACATACAAACCCCAGACTCTAGACAGGATTGAACCCGGGTCTCTGGCGATGTAAGGCAGCAACTGTACCACTGTGTTACTGTGCCGCCCTGATGCTGCTGCTGATGTGGGAGCAAGGTTCTGTCTTCACTAAGGAAGACATAAATAATCTGCCGGAAATAGCAGGGGACCGGGGGTCAAATAAGGTGGAGGAACTGAGTGAAATCCAGGTTAGCCCAAAGTGGTGTTGGGTAAATTGAATGGATTAAAGGCCGATAAATCCCCAGGGCCAGATAGTCTGCATCCCAGAGTACTCAAGGAAGTAGCCACAGAAATAGTGGATGCATTAGTGATAATTTTTCCAAACTCCATAGATTCTGGAGTAGTTCCTGAGGATTGGAGGGTAATGTAACCCCACTTTTTAAAAAAGGAGAGAGAGAGAAAACTGGGAATTACAGACCAGTTAGTCTAACATCAGTAGTGGGGAAACTGCTAGAGTCAGTTATTAAAGATGGGATAGCAGTACATTTGGAAAGTGGTGAAATCATTAGACAAAGTCAGCATGGATTTATGAAAGGTAAATCATGTCTGACGAATCTTATAGAATTTTTCGAGGATGTAACTAGCAGAGTGGATAAGGGAGAACCAGTGGATGTGTTATATCTGGACTTTCAGAAGGCCTTCGACAAGGTCCCACATAAGAGATTAGTATACAAACTTAAAGCACATGGTATTGGGGGTTCAGTATTGATGTGGATAGAGAACTGGCTGGCAGACAGGAAGCAAAGGGTAGGAGTAAACGGGTCCTTTTCAGAATGGCAGGCATTGCTTAGTGGGGTACTGCAAGGCTCAGTGCTGGGACCTCAGCTATTTACAATATATATTAATGATTTGGACGAGGGAATTGAATGCAACATCTCCAAGTTTGCGGATGACACTAAGCTGGGGGGTAGTGTTAGGTGTGAGAAGGATGCTAGGAGGCTGCAAGATGACTTGGATAGGCTGGGTGAGTGGGCAAATGCATGGCAGATGCAGTATAATGTGGATAAATGTGAGGTTATCCACTTTGGTGGCAAAAACAGGAGGGTAGACTATTATCTTAATGGTGGCAAATTAAGAAAAGGGGAGATGCAACGAGACCTGGGTGTCATGGTACACCAATCATTGAAAGTAGGCATGCAGGTGCAGCAGGCAGTGAAGAAAGCAAATGGTATGTTAGCATTCATAGCGAAAGGATTTGAGTATAGGAGCAGGGAGGTTCTACTGCAGTTGTACAGGTTTTTGGTGAGACCACACCTGGAGTATTGCGTACAGTTTTGGTCTCCAAATCTGAGAAAAAACATTCTTGCCATAGAGGGGGTACAGAGAAGGTTCACCAGACTGATTCCTGGAATGTCAGGACTTTCATATGAGGAAAGACTGGATAGACTTGGCTTGTACTCGCTAGAATTTAGAAGACTGAGGGGGTATCTTATAGAAACGTACAAAATTCTTAAGGGGTTGGACAGGCTAGATGCAGGAAGATTGTTCCTGATGTTGGGGAGGTCCAGAACAAGGGGTCGCAGTCTAAGGATAAGGGGGAATTCCTTTAGGACCGAGATGAGGAAAACATTTTTCACACAGAGAGTGGTGAGTCTCTGGAATTATCTGCCACAGAAGGTAGTTGAGGCCAGTTCATTGGCTATATTTAAGAGGGAGTTAAATGTGGCCCTTGTGGCTAATGGGATCAGGGGGTATGGAGAGAAGGCAGGTACAGGATACTGAGTTGGATGATCAGCCATGATCATATTGAATGGCGGTGCAGGCTCGAAGGGCCGAATGGCCTACTCCTGCACCTATTTTCTATGTTTCTCTGTTTCTATGGGGTGGCAACTAATCTATGCCTCCATTTGGAGGGTATCCAATTCCTTGTCTCAAATGGTGGAGGAACAAATGTTCTCTGAGGGGGATACATTTCCCCACCTCTCCAAGATATCCTTCAGCTCACAACGTTCCCAAAGTCTGGAAAACATAGCATGAAAGAGTTGAACCTGCAAGACATGTTAAATTGCAGCCTGTTAGCCTTAATGAGATTTTAAATTGGGCAAGACACATCTGTAGTTAAGTTGGTCGCTCACCCTTATCATAGTCTCCATTAAACTGAGGAAGGCTAAGGTCAGGTTTGAGAAATTTAACGTTTTAACATCTCACCCTTCAAAAATACATTTGTTTTAGACGTTATGATTCAATCCAAGCTATCCCCCGAGGGTTTCAGATAAATACAAAGAGATGTTATTTAAATAAAAAAGGTAAAAACATCAGTGTATCAGTTGATAGCAACAAAATACAACAAGTTATTGAAAATCAGTGTGTGAGACTGACAAAAAATTGGCTATAGTATCATGGAGTAATAAAGCTATGCCGAATGCAAACTGGCCCTTTGGTCCAACTTGTTAATGCCAAACTAGGTGCCTGTCTGATCCAGTCCCATTTTCCCGCATTTGGTCCATGTCCCGCTAAACCTTTCCTATCCATGTACCTGTCTCACTACCTTTCAAAGATTATAATTGTACCCACCGATGCCGTTTCTTCTGGTAGCTTGTTCCATATACCCACCCCCTCTGTGGGAAAAATGGCCTCTCAGGTCCCTTTAAAATCTTTCCCCGCTCACTTTAAATCAATGCCCTCTAGATGTAGACCCCCCACCTCCTGGGTATCTATGGTCCTCACGATTTTATATACATCTATAAGGTCACCCCGCAGTCTCCAACGGTCCATGGAAAAATGTTTAGGAATGTTCAATCTCCCCTTATAGGACAAGCCCGTAAATGCCCCTGTCCAACTTAGGAAACCTGAACGGAAACCCCTGGTGTCCTTGCGCCCCACCCAAGGTTTCCATGAGTTGCCAGAGGTTTTGGTCACTTGCCTGGAAAGCCTCGACCGAAGCGTGAGCTGCATCTACTGACCAAAGATCCTATGGGATCTTTGCTACCGACCACACACACACACACACACACACACACACATCGCAAAGGTGGGGGCCAGGGACAGCGGAGGAGCGCTGTCTGCGCGATGAAGAGGAAGGTAAACGGCTGCCACAGAGCACGATAAGTAATTTAGAGAGCGCGGGGGGGAGGGAGAGAAGGGGAGAGAAGGGGAGAGAGAAGGGGAGAGAAGGAGGAGAGAAGGAGGAGAGAAGGAGGAGAGAAGGAGGGGAGCAGGAGTGGAGATAGTTTTAAGAAGTTTAATAAAGTTAGTGGGCATTTTACCTTCCGGCGGATCTTCTAGGTCCTGAAAACCAGCTGAAAACACTAATGAGCCAATCAAAATGGCCGGTCAGCGAAGGAGATTGCCTTTGACTGGCTGTAAGTAAATAGCGACCCCACTCCACTGGCTTCGACCAAACAGCAACCTATTTTTAATCGAAGCCGGTTTTGAATTTGTTGAAATAATCACAGGAACATAGAAGAAGCCTCGACTATGTGGAAACCACTTTCGACTATTAGAGAGAGTGACCAGAACCTCCGGCAACCACACGGAAACCTTGGGTGGGGTGCAAGGTCTCCAGAGGTTTCCGTTCAGGTTTCCTCAGTGGGACAGGGGCTTAAGTCCCAGTAATATTCTTGTCAATATTTTCTGCACCCTTTCCGGCTTAATGACATCTTACTAGTAGCTTGGCGACTAGCACCACCTATGATACTCCAAATGTGATCTCACCGATGTCTTGTACAGTTGTAACATGCCTTCCCAACTCATGTACTCAATGCCTTAGCCAATGAAGGCAAGTGTGCCACATAGCTTCTACACCACCCTCAGTATGTGTGTTGCCACTTTCAAGGAATTATGTACTTGAACCTCTTTCTATTCTACCACACGCTCCAGGGACCTGCCATTAACTGTACAAGTCTTGCCCTGATCTAACTTATCAAAATACAACACCTCACACTTCTCTGAGTTAAATTCCATCGATCATTCCATTGCCCACTTCTCCAGTTTTTTTTAGAGATACAGCACGGAAACAAGCCCTTTGGCCCACCGAATCCGTATGACCAGCGATCCCCGCACATTAACACTATCCTACACACTAGGGACAATTTACATATACACCAAGGCAATTAACCTACATGCCTGTACGTCTTTGGAGTGTGGGAGGAAACCGAAGATCTCGGAGAAAACCCACGCGGTCACGGGGAGAACGTACAAATTCAATACAGAGAGCACCCGTAATCGGGATTGAACCTGGGTCTCCAGCGCTGCATGTAAGTCAGCAACTCTACCGCTGCGCCGCCGTGGCCACCCAGGGTCTTGTTTAGTGTACTGTTCTAGAACTTACCTAAACTTCTTCACTGTCCACGAGGTCACCAACTTTGGTATCATTCGCAAACTTACTGTGTTGGCAAGATCGTCATCTAAATCATAAATATTGATAATGAACAATAGTGGACCCAGCAATGATCTCTATGGCAGATCGCTGGTCACGAGCCTGCAATCTGAAAATAGTCCTCCAATACCACTCCCTGACTCCTTCCTCCATAAATATTCTGTATCCTAACTCCACCCTAGACTTCATATAATCTAACCATCCAGAACACCCAACAATGATGGACCTTGTCAAAGGCTTTGCTAAAGGCCATGCAGACAATGTATACCATCCTGTCCTCTTCAATCCTCTTTGGCACCTTTTCAAAAAACAGATTTGTTAGAAACTATTTCCCACATGCAAAGCCATGCTGACTATCCCAAATTAGTCTTTGCCTTTCAAAATGCAAGTAGGTCCTATCTCTCAGGATTCCCTCCAGTAACATTCCCATATGGGCAGCACGGATGTTCATGGGCGGCACAGTGGCGCAATGATAAACTTGTTATTTTACAGCACCAGACACCCAGGTTCGATCCTGACTAAGGATTCTTGTCGGTACAGAGTGTGTACGTTCCTGCGCGGGTTTTTCGCTGGGATCTACATTTTCCTCCCACACTCCAAAGACGTACAGGTTTGTAGGTTAATTGGCTTGGTATCATTGTAATTGTAAATTTGTCCCTAATATGTGTAGGATGGCGTTAATGTGCGGGGATCGCTGGTCAGCGCAGACTCAGTAGGCTGAAGGGGCTGTTTCCACGCTGTATCTCTAAACTAAACTAAACTAAACCACTGACATGAGGCTCACAGGCCTGTAATTCCATGGCTTGTCCTTGTTACCCTTCTAAAATAAAGACACATCATAAGCTATCTTCTGGCAACTCATCCATGGGTGCCAATGATACAAATACCTCTGCCTGGACTCCAGCAATTTCTTCCCTGGCCTCTGTCATGGGATACACTTGGCCAAACCCCAGAGATTCATCCAGTTTTATACATTTTAAGATCATTGACACCTCTTCCTTTCCCCAGCTTCCAAGATCTTTACTACAGTAAATACAGAGGACAACTATTTAATTAGGACTTTGTCCATCTCCTGTGGCAACATACATACTGACCACATTGGTCCTATTCTCTCTTGGATACTCTTTATTCTTCTTTACCTTATCTGCCCTGTATCTTCTACTATTTCATGTCCACTTTTTAATCCCTTGAGAGTACTCTATTCGCTTGCCAGCACTCGAGGGACTGAGCTATAGGGAGATGTTGAGCAGGCTAGGACTTTATTCTTTGGAGCGCAGGAGTATGAGGGGTGATATTATAGAGGTGTAAAAATTCATTTGAAGAATAGTTTGGGTAAATGCCTCGAATTGGGAACCAGAAGACATAGGTTTAAAGGTGAGGGGGAACAGATTTTACAGGAACCTGAGGGGTAACACCTTTTCCACAAAGGGGGGTGGGTGTATGGAACAAACTGCCAGACGAGTTAGTTGAGGCAGGTACTATCGCAATGTTTAAGAAGAATTAAGATACGTACATGGATAAAATAGATTTAGAGGGATATGGGCCAAACGCAAGCAAATGACACTAATGTAGCTGGGACATGTTGATGGGCAAGTTGGGCCGAAGGGCATATATTTGCTCGGTACAACTCTATGAAACCCCTTACACTCTTCGAGGGATGCACTTGACATATGCTGCCTCCTTTTTCCTTCAGAGATCCTCAATATCCCCAATGAATTGCGATTTCCTAATTTTGCCAGCCTGGCCCTTCACACTAACAGGAACATGCAGTCTCAGTTCAGTTCACTTCAGTTTAGTTTATTGCCACATGTATCGAGGTACAGTGAAAAGCTTTTGTTGCATGCTGACCAGTCAGCGGAAAGACAATACATGATTGCAATCGAGCTATTTACAGTGTATAGATACATGATAACGTTTAGTGCAAAGGTAAAGCCAGTAAAGTCTGATCAAAGGTAGTCCGAGGGTCACCAATGAGGTAGAAAATAGTTCAGCAATGCTCTACAGTTGTGTTTCTCTGAAATGTAACCCCAGGGTCAGTAGCTGAGTGGGGAAAAGGTAGACGGGGTCATAATATGTCAAGAAATATTGGCTCAGTTAGAAAATGATGTAAATATAATTTAAAATGTACAACTCTTAGGAAGTATATCTTGGAAGTAAAAACAGCAGATGGGATTTTACAATTATAGAAAATGCATTGCATAGAGAGGGTCTATATTTCAAATTCATAATTCCCACAAATAGAACCACTGGAAGGTTAAGCCATGAAAAAAATAATAGGATCTAAGGATTCATAATTAGGGGCATAAGAGTCAATTAGAGTATAATAGCATTTTAACCCTTTAAACTTCAATATAATTTTGGGGCATCTAATCTGCAAGCCTAATTTATCCTTACCTAGATAGACACAAAAATCTGGAGTAACTCAGTGGGTCAGGCAGCATCTCTGGAAAAAGGAATAGGTGACGTTTGGGGTTGAAACCCTGCTCGACCCGAATAAGCCACCTATTCCTTTTCTCCAGAGATGCTGCCTGACCCGTTGACTTAGTCCAGCTTCCTGTGTCCACCTTCGGTGTTGACCAGCAACTGCTGTTCCTTCCTGCACATTCTCCTATCCTAGATTTGGTTCTCAAAGCTGGTAGTAATTCCCCAAAGAGCATCCATTCGAGATTCTGTAGAATAATTTATTTTCTTACCACTTTTTTTTGTGTTCCAGCTCATCAATGTGAAACAATGCTAACTTGGTTCAAGTCAAGAGTTAATTTTGTGTTGTGGAAAAGAAGAGAAAATGTGTTACGGCTGCTCAAATCTATTGCAGCTTTGTAAGAGTAAGGGGTCTTCATCCATTTTATTTACACTGGATTCAAGCCCAGATCCTCGAGTTGGACTGACAACTTTTTTAACACACTTGACTGCCTTCTCTCTACACTGGTCCTTGTGAGCTCTGATCTGAATCTGAGTCACTCATGTTTCCTTTGGAACAAAATCAAGATCACTCGAAAGAGAGAAAAATATAAACAAAGTGAAGTTTTCCCCATTGACCTAACCTTACTGAATCACGACTGGTGTAAAATACTATCCCTAGCAAACAATAGCTCAGCTGTGTGCCTTTCTCCCTAAAGGTAACAAAAACAAGCCTGAAGATAAAAAAACATCAAACAGGTTGATTAAATTTCTTGCATGACACCTGGAAGCTGACAAAAAAAAAAGGTAATTGTCAGATAAAGCTGGCATCAATGTAACCCTCACCATCTATTTTAGTTTTATTGGTCTCCTAGTCAGTGCAAATGACTCTCTGATAGATCACAATAGAAAGCTAACATGACCTCTTCCTAACATAAATTTAATGGCGGCACGGTGGCGCAGCCGTAGAGTTACTGTCCCGGGTTCGATCCTGACTACAGGTGCTCGTCTGTGCATTGTTTGTACGTTTTTCCCGTGCCCTGCATGGGTTTTCTCCGGGATATCTGGTTTCCTCCCACACTACAAAGACGTACAGGTATTTAGGCTAGTTTGGCTTGCAATATTGTCCATAGCGTGTGTAGGATAGTGTAAGTGTGCGAGGATCGATGGTTGGCGCGGACTCAGTGGGCCGACGGACCTGTTCCAACGCTGTATCTCTAAACTAAACTAAACTAAACTAATATTGTTAGACAGTTTGCTACATTGATCTGTACTGAGCAAAATTGTACCCGGCTGCCTATTTTAACTCTTAAGTATTCAGTAAACAAATATACACTGGAGTATTTATGCTCCTGCTCTCATATGCTCGTGCATGTTCCCTGGTGGTTGTGCAATTTACACATTCCTTTGTTTCTATCCATAGGGGAGAGCAGTTGGTTGCAAAACAATGCAGGCAGGCACTACCAAATTAAGGCGAATGGGCGGCTTGTAACCGGTAACATGCTGCACATGTGCCCTTGTCGTTGCTGTTAAATGAAGCATCTAGAAGGGAAAGGGCTAACACAAAAGAGAAACCAAACCAGGGTACAAATTTATGTTCACTCATTACTCCTCACCAATCCGAAACAAGGCACAAATTATTTGTCCAAGCAATCTGGTCCCCAATCTGTTCAGTCTGTGAGCCGATTCTGAGTGTTAATATCCTGCAAGTGTAATGAGGAGCAAAGGAGTTATTGTGATGTGGAGCTTGTGAATAAGGACAGACTGCCTGTCACCAGGTCATCCAACTTATTAATATCCTGATTGAGTCAGAGCGAATAAATACAACAGGGCTATACTGTTAATGCAGCCAAACATCAAGTGGAAATAAATCTTTTGCTGCAGATAAATATGTTACACACATAAATGCAAAAGTAAACATTTGTTTAGGCCATCTCACTTCAGCTCTTAGTGAGAACATATCCATGCACAAAATCGCTCCAATTAGGCACTAATTGGCATTAAATCGACAAGTGGGGGTCACTGCATGCCTGCTTTTAGAAATAGAAGCATGCCCCAGTGGCACAGGTTGGACAAGGTTTTAAGGTTAAATCAGAAGCTCATCATGAGGCAAAGAGGAACCATTACTCGAAATATGTTTGACAAAGATCGGCTGGGATTTCTTCGAGATAACTCCAAATGCCCAGTACTTTTCTTTTCCCTCTTTCTGAGTGTAACATTTACAAAAAAAAACAGTCCAGAATCACAGCAAATCTATTTGGTATTTAAAGGAAAAATATTTGCCATTAATGCTCTATCTTTCTTGGGATACGGAATATTAATCCCCCCTTGCACAAGCATAATAGCTTATTTCCTGACTCACCAACATTGTTGTGCTTACAATTTAGCATGATTATTGACAATTCAGCCAGAAGTTTATGACTTCTGTTGTGTTAGGTGAGAGTAACTATTCAACATTTAACCTGTCTGGGTAATAGCAATGCAGTTAGGGAATCTTGGTGGATAACATTGACAGATTTCTGTTTTTTGTTAATGTTTGTTGTTTTTCTCTCATTTTCCCACACTGCCTTTATCAGAATCTATCTTAGTGAAGCTGGTGTAAAACATGATGCATTTGTGGACGGCATGGTGGCGCAGTGGTAGAGGTACTGCCTTACAGCACCAGAGACCCGGGTTCAATCCTGACTACAGATGCTTTCTGTACGGAGTTTGTACGTTCTCCCTGTGACCGCGTGGGTTTCCTCCTGGTGCTCCGGTTTCCTCCCACATTCCAAAGATGTGCAGGTTTGTCGGTTAATTGGTGTTGGTAAATGGTCTCTAGAGTGTAGGTTAGAGCTAGTGTACGAGTGATCATTGGTTGGTGTGAGCTCGGTGAGCCGAGGGTCCAGTTTCCACGCTGTATCTCTAAATCTAAAACTCAAACTAAATAAGTACGCATTGTCCCAAATTCTTGGTATGATATTAGTAATCCAAATAGATTGGGTGCACATATATAATTGTGTAAAATTATAAACACAAAAGGAATGGGCTTGGAAATCAGTTCACTTTATTCATTGAAAATGTATCATTTCCTAAATGAAATATGACTGTTCAGTTTAGTTTATTATCACATGTACTGAGGTACAGTGAAAAGCTTTTGGTGCATGCTTTCCAGTCAGAGGAAGGACATTACATGATTACAATCGACCCATTGACACGATAAGGGAAATAACGTTTAGTGCAAGGTAAAGCCAGTAAAGTTCGCTCAAAGATAGTCTGAGGGTCACCAATAAATTAGATAACAATTTGCACATCAAATCATACCACTCCACAAATTCCACTGGGTACTCTGGTAAGCAATTTGTGCTTGCTGCCTAGTTGTGATTCCTGCATCAGACAAGAATGGGGGTGTGCCGTTCCCTGTACAGCATTATGAGCATGTCCCTGGAACCTACTGTGTTGTTCTGAGGTGCACCTGCCCATTTGGCATTCCCAGGAGAGGCATATGTATGGTGCTGCTTCCTGAGCAGTTTCCAGTTCATGTCTGGTAGTCCCAGTCTGGTAGGTTAGCCTGTAAGATTGATACAAAATGCTGGAGTACCTCAGTGGGTCAGGCAGCATCTCTGGAGAAATGGTGACATTTCTTCAGACTGAAGAAGGGTGTTGACCTGAAATGTCAACTATTCCTTCTCTTCAGAGATGCTGCCTGACCCAATGAGTTGCTCGAGCATGTTGTGTCTATCTTCGGTGTAAATCTGCATCTGCAGTTCCTTCCTACACAGGTTAGTCTGTAATATTGGTAACACAGTGCTCACTTCTGAAAATGATGATTGGCGTACTTCCTGATTAAGGGGGTGTATTATAAATCTTTATACTATTTCACGGGGATCGATGGTCAACTATTCAACATGCTCAACAGAGGGTAGAGTGGGATATAATTTCAAGCAGTAAATCTTGATGCTGTCTTGGAAGTTGCATCTGGCTCCTCTTTCCTTAAATGAGATAATATTATTAAATGTTTTCCTGCATGGAGTGCTGGAATACATGGGGTGCTAGATTTTACACTCTGTGTTTTGGCTACCTTTCTTTATTACCCATGGGATGAAGTATTGGACCAGCCTCATCCTACTGATGTCTTAAAGCAACATGTTCACTGCAGTTTTGGGAGCCTGTTCTTTTGGAACACATGGGACACATTGGAGTGAAGTCAAACTTATGACCAAAAGCTAAGAATGGATTTCACAATGGCTTCTTGTAAGGTGGCTTGAGCCAATAAAGTATTGAGCAAAAATGCTCTTCTTCATACTCTGCCCAATGCTCAAAATATTCATTTTCAACCAAAATATGAGAATGTGGTGAACAGAGTTTGATCTCCATAAATAAGGAACAATGCTGTAATTGTTATATGGTTATATGGTTATACCTGGAGGGACACAAAGTGCTGGAATAACTGAATGAATCAGGCACCATGGAGATCATGGGCAGGTGTTGTTTCGAGCCAGGAATCTTTAGTTTGAAGAAGGGCACAGACCCGAAACATCAACCATCCATGGTCTACAGTGATGCTGCCGTTCTGACCCGCTGAGTTACTCCAGCGCTTTGTGTTCTTTTGTGTAAACCAGCATCTGTAGTTCCTTGTTTTAACAGGGGTACTTGGCTTGGTATCTGTGCAGAGTACATTCATTGGATTTATAAACTGAGATGTGGAAGAGTAAGATTAGTTTGTGCCTCCTAGTGTTTGTGCCTAATGTTTAATGTTTTATGTGTCATTCCTAACTGTCACTGGATGTCATGTTGTCACTTGCGGGCGGAGTACCAAAGCAAATTACTTGTATGTGAATACTTGGCCAATAAACTTATTCATTCATTCATTCATTCATTCATTCGAGTCTTGAAGAATGAAAGGCAATCACATTGAGCTAGAGAACATTCAGAACAAGATTACATAGTTAATTAAAGGATTCTTCCTTTGGTTGGAGCATTTAGAACAAGGGGTATCTGGATAAGATAGAATCTGGATAAGGTGTTATGCCCCCGTCCCACTTAGAAAACCAAATCCCATTCCAGTGACTTATTAAATGCATATATGGATACTAGTAATATTAAAGATGTTTGGAGAGTAGAAAATCCAACTGGACGAGAATATTCATTTTATTCATCTGTACATAAAACCTATTCAAGGATAGATTATTTTTTGGTTGACGCTAAACTTATCTCACTTACTTATAATTCAAAATACCATAATATTACAATCTCAGAATCACGCACCTTTAATATTTATGATTAAAATAAATGGTAAAACGGAAAAACAGGGACAATGGAGATTTAACCCACAAATTTTAAAAGACAAAGTAACTCAGGAATATATTATAGAACAGATCAAGATTTTCTTTGAAATAAATGATAAACCGGAAATATCTTCTTCCCTATTATGGGAACCTTTTAAAGCATATGCCCGTGGAATTATGATTTCTTCTCAAGCATTTTATAATAAAGAGAATCAGAGGGAACAACAAGAATTGGAAAAGGAGATTAAACACTTAGACACAGAGAATGCTGCTAATCCATCCATGACAAAACATAACAAAATCGCTGCACTGAAATATAAATTAAATAAAATATACTCAGATCAAGTTGTGAAACTTTATCAATACACTAAACAATTACAATTTGAATTTGGAGATAAACCCCAAAAATTATTGGCTCGTCAATTACGGAAAAAGGAGGGAGAAAAAATAATCCATAGGATTAAATCATACAATGGCGAACCATTAGTGCAACCCAAAGATATTAATGAGAGATTATTGCAATATTATAAAAATTTATATTCAGCTAAAACGATAGAAAACAGGATAGGAATAGAAGCATTTAAAAAAAATGTAATCTAAATGGGTTGGATTCACAAAATAGAGAATCACTAAATGCTGAAATATCAGTAAAAGAAATCGAAGAATCTATCAGATCATTAAAAAATGGCAAAACACCGGGACCAGATGGTATTGATTCGGAATTTTATAAAACATTTTATGATCTGATTGCACCACGTTTGAAGATACTCTATGAATATATCTATACCCACCAGAAACTACCAGAAATGTTAAATGAATCTATTATAACACTTATACCTAAAATAGACAAAGATCTGGATGACCCAGGATCATATAGAGCTATAGCTCTTTTAAATACTGATCAAAAGATACTAACTAAAATATTAGCACAAAGACTAAGCACAGTTATTAATAAATTAATTCACTGGGCAGTTAATATTAAAAATATGAATTTTTGGTTAGTAGAGACAGATAAACAACCAATCTGGTTAAAAATGGAAAAAGAAGATTGTTCGCCTTTTGAAATTAGCTCGATTTTATTCGCTAATATTAAACTAGGTAAGAAAATCTATAGTGAAAATTCTATAATAGGAAGTGGGATACGTATCTGGAAACAAATAAAGAAAACATTAAAAATGAAATGTATACCACTAGCCCTTATCATTGTAAATAACGTTACATTTAAACCTTCAATCATGGACAAAGGTTGTTTACAATGGAAAAACTATGGAATTAATAAGATGGGCGATCTCTATAGGGAAAACTCCTTCATGTCATTTCAAGAATTACAACAAATTTATGGATTACATTCAAAAGATTACTTTAAATATTTACAAATTAGAGACTATTTAAAAGCAAACACACAAGAAATCAGAAATAGAAAGACAGAAATTTTAGATGAATGTCTAAATAAATACCCGAACGCAGAAAAATTGATATCATATATTTATAACATTTTATTGGAAAACGATGTCCCAATGACAGAAATATATAGGCAATTATGGGAAAACGAATTAGGTCAATTAATCAGACTAGAAGTATGGGATGAAAGTTTACAACATATACACCATTGTTCATTAAATGCTAGACACTCTCTTATACA
The DNA here is from genome assembly GCA_035221665.1 of Okamejei kenojei. Taxonomy (NCBI): domain Eukaryota; kingdom Metazoa; phylum Chordata; class Chondrichthyes; order Rajiformes; family Rajidae; genus Okamejei; species Okamejei kenojei. Next base: position 54,579,206 of record CM069142.1, read on the forward strand.
ATTTAAAATATTACATAATTACATTATTCAAAATCCAAATTACATAGTATTTTTTCAAATGTATCTGCCATATGTGATAAATGTCAGCACTTAGAAGCTAACTTAACGCATTCATTTACAAATTGTATAAAAATTACTAAATTTTGGACAGAAATATTTAAGATAATTTCGAATGTTGTTAATATGAATCTGATCCCTGACTCAAAATTAATAATATTGGGAATATTAGAAACAGATCAATTAATAACAACGAATCAAAGAATTTTTATTGATCACAGTTTAATAATTGGGAAAAAATTCATATTGAAATTCTGGAAAGGTCCTACATCCCCCACAACCAAAATATGGATTACAGGAGTGTCGGAGACACTTCATCTGGAAAGATTAAGGCTTGTCCTACTGGACAAGTTGGATTTTTTCAGAGGGATATGGTCTCCATTTATTGAATATGTAAAGGGTCAAAATGGCTCGGTGTGGGAGCCTGACTGAAGCCTAAATAAAGGAATAGATGAAGAATCATTTATAACAAATCATGGATATATCTCCAACGATGGATAACCTGTTTAACACTCCACTCATTTTTTTTTAATTTTCTATTTTTACTTTATTTTTCTCTATTTTTTCCTATCTGCAATAAAAACAAAAAAATGTATAGAAATACAAATAAGACATAACTGTTAATATTAATAATATTAAGAATGCATGTGACAAGTATATTCTGTTAATATGTACTTACGTCTAATAAAAATATTTAACAAAAAAAAAAGGAAACCTGAACGGAAACCTCTGGAGACTTTGCGCCCCACCCAAGGTTTCCGTGGGGTTTCCGGAGGTTTTTGTCAGTCTCCATAACGGTTGAAAGTGGTTTCCGCTTCCGGCAATTATTTCAAAAAATTCAAAACCGGCCGCAACTAAAAATAGATTGTCGTTTTAAAAATCGGTAATTTTTTAGTCGAATCCGGTTGCGATGCTAGTTGAAGGTGGTTGCCAGACTTTACAGGTAGTGGAAGGTAAGACCTCCCTGGTGGAATAAAACTGGGTGAAAAAAAGTCTTACCTTCCACTACCTGCAACCTCCGGCAACTACCTTCAACTAGCGTCGCAACCGGCTTCAACTAAAAAATGACCTGATTTTTAAAACAGTAACCCATTTTTAGTCGCGGCCAGTTTTGAATTTTTTGAAATAATCGGCGGAACATAGTAGAAGCGGAAACCACTTTCGACCATTAGGGAGACTGACAAAAACCTCCGGGAACCTCTGGGAACCACACGGAAACTTTGGGTGGGGCGCAAAGTCTCCAGATGTTTCCGTTCAGGTTTCCTAAGTGGGAAAGGGGCATTAGCCATTAGAATTTGATGAGGACTGTGGATCCTTTAGCTCAGCATGCAAGACTGTGACTGGTAACTTTTTGAACATGAGGGGAATCAAGACAAATTGGGAAAGTAGGCAGTGGTAGAACTTATAGAATGGCGGAGCTCCTTCAAGGATCCCACTTCTTATGTTCGGCACAGATCCCACTTCTTATGTTCGGCATAGGGTCGGCACAGTGGCGTAGCGGTAGAGTTGCTGCCTTACAGCGCCAGAGACCCAGGTTCGATCCTGACTATGAATGCTGTCTATGTGGAGTTTGCATGTTCCCCCTGTGACTGCACGGGTTTTCTCCGGGTGCTCTGGTTTCCTCCCACGCTCCAAAGAGGTACAAGTTTCTAGGTTAATTGGTAAAAAATATGGTTGAAAAAAATCAGTAAATTGTGTGTATGTTAGTGCTAGTGCACGAATGGACAAATTTAAAATTTCACACAGAGAGTGGTGAATCTGTGGAATTCTCTGCCACAGAAGGTAGTTGAGGCCAGTTCGTTGGCCATATTTAAGAGGGAGTTGGATGTGGCCCTCGTGGCTGAAGGGATCAGGGGGTATGGAGAGAAGGCAGGTACAGGATACTGAGTTGGATGATCAGCCATGATCATATTGAATGGCGGTGCAGGCTCGAAGGGCCGAATGGCCTGCTCCTGCACCTAGTTTCTATGTTTCTATGTTCTTATCTCGACATCTTGGGGTTCATCTTTTACTTTGCTCTTACACTGATTAGGAAAGCACCCAGATAACCTGGACTGCTGCATGTGATTTTTCACCCACAAGACTGCTGGTTGTCGACAAACAGCTTATTTCACTTGTAAGAGGAAAGCAATGAACATCGCCAATGAGTCAAAACATGCAGAACAAAAGCAGAGCGTTGGAGCTGCCAACTGCCCGAGGATTCATGATTGAGGCCCTCTGGCCCAGCTTATCATTCAAAACCATTCGTCTCATTCCCATTAACCTTACACGCCTGTTGAGTCGTCCAGTCTGGGTGACCCATATTGAGAACTCCCTCTGTTGAAGTCATTCTGTAGAAAACACGAGAACTGAAGTGTGCACATAAGCCCAAGTAAACCGGGATTTGTATTCCATCACTTTCTGTAAGCTTCATTCACAGTGAAATGGGGAGAAAGTGTAAACAACTTACAAAACAAAGTGTAGAGGCAGTGGCCAGCATACAGAATCATTCTAAGCTGCCCATTGACACATCCATGATACCACAAGCGGAAGGGTGGTGCAGCTGGTAGAGACCTGACCAACCAGTTTGTGCGGAGTTTGCAAGTTCTCCCTATAACCACGTGGGTTTCCTCTGGGTACTGTTGTTTCCTCACGCATCCCAAAGACATGCTGATTTGAGGGTTAATTAGTGCCTGTAGAATTCCCCCCGAGTGTGTAGGGAGTGGAAGAGAAAGTAAAGGGCCTGTCCCACTTATGTGTCCTTGGCATGCAAAATATGCGACCGTCTGGAGCGCGTGACGTCATTTGAAGAGGACACAAAGCTGGAGTTACTCAACGGGACCCATTCCTTCTCTCCAGAGATGCTGCCAGTCCCGCTGAGTTACTCCTGCATTTTGTGTGTATCTTCAATTTTCTTGACCCCGCTCTGGGAGTAGAAGTAGGTGCTGGATCGCAACGGCCGTGAGCCCCAGGCCGAGCTCGGCGATCGTTTGCCTGCTTCTGCTGCTGTTGAAGGTGAGACATTGCGTCGCGCCAGGGTCTTGGGCCTGTCCCACTTTGGCCATCAGTTCCGTGACAGGCCGTTGGCTCGCGAAGATTTCGTTCACTACAAAGATTTCGGAGCCCCGCGCGATGTCGCGCACAACTACATACCCCGCCGCACATCTAAGTGGGACCGGCCCTGCGCGGCCATACGATGCCCGTACGCCTCAATGCGCCCACGAGGTTGTGTAATTAGCATGCCAAGGACACGTAGGTGGGACAGGCCCTTTAGATAACCATATAATATAACCATATAACAATTACAGCACGGAAACAGGCCCTCTCGGCCCTTCCAGTCCGTGCCGACCACTTGTTTTCCCCTAGTCCCATCTACCTGCACTCAGACCATACCCCTCCATTCCCTTCACGTCCATATACCTATCCACTTTACTCTTAAATGTTAAAATCGATTCTGCCTCCACCACTTCTGCTGGAAGCTCATTCCACACAGCCACCACCCTCTGAGTAAAGAAGTTCCCCCTCACGTTACCCCGAAACTTCTGTCCCTTAATTCTCATGTCATGCCCTCTTGTTTGAATCTTCCCTACCCTCAATGGGAAAAACGTATCCACGTCAACTCTGTCTATCCCTTTCATCATTTTAAAGACCTCAATCAAGTCCCCCCTTAACCTTCTGCGCTCCAAAGAATAAAGACCTAACTTGTTCAACCTTTCTCTGTAACATAGTTGCTGGAACCCTGGCAACATTCTAGTAAATCTCCTCTGTACTCTCTCTATTTTGTTGACATCCTTCCTATAACTAGGTGACCAAAATTGTACACCATACTCCAGAACTGGTCTTACCAATGCCTTGTACAATTTTAACATTACTTCCCTACTCCTATATTCAATGCTCTGATTTATAAAGGCCAGCACACCAAAGGCTTTCTTTACCACCCTATCTACATGCGATTCCACCTTCAGGGAACTATGCACAGTTATTCCTAGATCCCTCTGTTCCACAGCATTCCTCAATTCCCTACCATTTACCATGTACGTCCTATTTTGATTTGTCCTGCCAAGATGTAGCACTTCACACTTAACAGCATTAAACTCAATCTGCCATCTTTCAGCCCACTTTTCCAAATGGCCCAAATCTCTCTGTAGACTTTGAAAATCTACTTCATTATCCACAACACCACCTATCTTAGTATCATCTGCATACTTACTTATCCAATTTTCCACCCCTTCATCCAGATCATTGATGTACATGACAAACAACAGTGGACCCAACACAGATCCCTGAGGCACCCCACCGGTCACCGGCTTCCAACCTGACAAACAGCCATCCACCATTACTCTCTGACATCTCCCATTCAGCCACTGTTGAATCCATCTTGCTACTCCGCCATTAACACCCAAAGATTGAACCTTCTTAACCAACCTTCCATGGGGAACCTTGTCAAAGGCCTTACTGAAATCCATATAGACAACATCCACTGCTTTACCCTCATCAATTTCCCTAGTTACCGCTTCAAAAAATTCAAGAAGGTTTGTCAAACATGACCTTCCAGGCACAAATCCATGTTGACTGTTCCTGATCAGACCCTGTTTATCCAGATGCTTATAGATATTATCTCTAAGTATCCTTTCCATTAATTTGCCCACGACTGATGTCAAACTAATAGGTCTATAATTGCTAGGTTTATTCTTTGAACCCTTTTTAAACAATGGAACAACATGTGCAGTACGCCAATCCTCCAGCACTATTCCCGTTTCTAATGACATTTGAAATATTTCTGTCATAGCTCCTGCTATTTCTACACTAACTTCCCTCAATGTCCTAGGGAATATCCTGTCAGGACCTGGAGACTTATCCACCTTTATATTTTTCAAAAGTGTCAGTACTTCCTCCTCTTTGAATCTCATAGTTTCCATAGCTACTCTACTTTTCCCCCTTAACTCACAGAGTTCAATATCCTTCTCCTTGGTGAATACCGAAGAAAAGAAATTGTTCAATATCTCCCCCATCTCTTTTGGCTCTGCAGATAGCTGTCCATTCTGGTTCTCTAATGGTCCAATTTTATCCCTCGTTATCCTTTTGCTATTAATATAGCTGTAGAAACCCTTTGGGTTTACTTTCACCTTTCTTGCCAAAGAGAGTCAAGTCAAGAGTGTTTTATTGTCATATGTCCCAGATAGAACAATTAAATTCTTACTTGCAGCAGCACAACAGAATATGTGAACATAGTACACTTTAAATAACATAATAAATGAGAGAAAGAAAAAAGTAAGTTCACTGTGTATATAGAACAATGGAACAACATAGAAGTGATGTGAATGGATGATCAGTGGTCACTGTGGGCTCAGTGGTCTGAAGGCCCTGTTTCCATGCTGTATCTCTAAACAAAGAAATAAACAAAAAAGCAAACCTCTGCAGATTTTGTGCCTGTTTAGTTCTTGGAACCCAACAGGGAGTTGTGGAGTTTTGAAAGACATGGCTAATTCAACCTACAATTGGGTCACGGTGGCACAGCGGTAGTGTTGCTGCCTTACAGCGCCTGAGACCCAGGTTCGATCCTGACTATGGGTGCTGTCTGTACAGAGTTCGTACGTTCTCCCCGTGACCTGAGTGGGTTTTGCCCGGTGCAAAGAAGTACATGTTTGTAGGTTATTTAGCTTGGTAAAATTATAAATAATCAACCTGGTGTGTGCAGGATAGTGTAAAGAGCCTGTCCCACTTGGCCAACATTACGGCGACTGCAGAGCGTCAGTGACTGATGCCCGTAAAACTGTCAAGTTGCACGACATACACGCTGGCGTATGCTGTCATGCGGGTGATGCCCGGTTAGCGTTGAGGCTGTAAAATATTCTTCCTTCAATGCATGGATTTTGAAAATTAATATATTGGATTTAATACAATAAAATCAATTGTGCGCATGAAAAGATGCCTGAGTCGTTCCATTTTATTTATAGATGTATTGGTCCGCTTCCAGATCCGATCACCAGGGATGGATTCAGTGAGGGTAGACTGAACTTCCCTCTCCCCTCTTCCCCCCTCTTGCCTCCATCCCTCCTTCTCCATTCCCCCCTATCCTTTTCCCCTCCTCTCTCCCCTTTCCCCCTCCCCTCTCTTCTCCCCGCTCCACTACCCCTTTCATTCTTCTCCCCCTTATCCACTACCCCTTCCCCACACATCCCCTTCTCCCATTCTCCACCCCCCCCCCCCCCCCCCACCCCCCACACACACACTTTCCCCTCCCACACCCATTTGTGGAACCATCCTACGATGAGCGATCCCCGCACACTATCCCACCCGCTAGGGACAATTTATACAAACCTGTGCACCTTTGATGTGCGGGAGGAAACCCTAACCCCAGCCCTAGCCCTAACCCTAATCCTAAGCCTAACCCTAGCCCTAACACTAAGCCTAACTTTAGATTGATAGGCTTGGTATAAGTATAAATTGTCCTTAGCGTGTGTGGGGTAGTGAGCAGAGGAATCGCTGGTCGGTACGGACTCGGTGGGCCGAAGGGCACTGTATCTCTGAACAAGTCAATGCCGTGGTAAAAGCTAGCTTCTTCCAGCTTTGGACGATAGCTAAAATAAAACAATTCCTCCAGTTTGGCGACCTCGAAAAGATCATCCACACATTTATCTCCTCCCGCCTCGATTACTGCAACTCCCTTTACACTGGCATCAGCCAAACTTCCCTGTCCCGCCTGCAACTGGTTCAAAACTCCTGACGGGCACACGAAAAAGGGACCACACCGCCCCGATTCTGGTCTCTCTCCACTGGCTCCCTGTGCGGTTCTGAATAAATTTCAAGATCCTTCATTATGTTTACAAAGCCCTTAACGGGCTTTCCCCCACCCACATCAAAAGTCTGCTTACCCACCACATCACCTCCAGGTCCCTCAGATCGGCCGACTTGGGGTTACTGAACATCCTGAGGTCTAGGAATAGGCTCAGGGGCGACAGCGCCTTTGCAGTTGCAGCTCCAAGACTGTGGAACAGCATCCCTCTTCCCATCAGAACTGACCCCTCCAACGACCCTTTTAATTCGAGACTCAGTGGCCGGAGCAGGTGGCTGGCACTGGTACACAGACAACATTGCCTGTACCCAGTTGAATAACCTGCTTTACTCTCAAGCCTTTCTTGACGTCCTCTGAGGTAGGGCTATATGTATTTATGTATGTACATAATCTATGAACCACTGTTGTGTAACGTTAGAACCTCCACCAATGTAAAGCAATTTGGTCAACGAGAGTTGTTTTTTAAATGTGCTATAGAAATAAAAGTGACTTGACTTGACTAAATGTGACATAGGGACCCCAGGAGTTGGACTCGAACCCCCAATGTTCTTCCTGCTCCTCATGGGAACTAAACTGTTGGCCATGAGTTGTCCCAGAGGTAGATCTCTCTTCCAATGGTCTCTCCAAACCCCCAGAGGCAGCAGGTTATTCAACTGGGTACAGGCAATGTTGTCTGTGTACCAGTGCCAGCCACCTGCTCCGGCCACTGAGTCTAAATACCCACCACCCATTTTGAAGCATGGCGAGGAGGCGGAGGGGAGGGGGGGGGGTGGTGTTCCCAAAATCTACCATTTATCCTATAGTCAATGTTACTAAAACAGATGATATAGCCTTTGTGTCGTACTATTAGTGGGATCTGGCTGTCGCAGGCTGGGTCTACAAATGGGGGGGGGAAGATGGAGAATGTGAGAAGGGAGGGAGAAGGGGATGTGAGGGGAAATAGTGGATAAGGGGGCAAAGAGTGGAGCGGGAGAAGGGAGGAAGAGGGGGAAGGGAAGAAGGGGGGAAGAGGGGAGAGGCGAAGGGTAGAGGGTAGTGGAGAAGGATGGATGGGCGGGAGGGGGGAAGAGGGGAGTTCAGTCTACACTCACTGAATCCATCCCTGTGAAAAGAGACGGTGATCAGATCTGGAAGCGGACCAATACATCTATAAATAAAACTGAACGACTCAGACATCTTTTCATTTGCACAATTGATTTTATTGTATTCATTTTAATATATTAGTGTTTAAAATCTATGCATTGAAGGAAGAATATTTTACACCCCATCTGTGGTCCCTAACCCCAACCCTAACCCTAACCGTTACCGGGCGTCACCCACAGGACAGCATACATCAGCGTGTGACAGGGTGCCCAACATGATGAGATACCCAAATGTCGCCCCAGGATTTTGAACATTCCAAAATCCTGGGTGACGGGGAAGCACTGCGCGTTACTGCGCGTCACTGCATGCGTCACCACGCGTCACCCACGCATCACGGCATGACAACCTCTTTTTAAGCTGGCATGTAAATGATGCACAGGCCCTTCTTCTTCTTCGTCCTCTTGCATTTGGCGTGCACAGCCTAAAGTCGAGGACAACTTGTTCTATTTGATCTTACTTGATTGTGCACACCAGGTTGATTGCATTCGTCGAAACAGGGCGGACCACGTGAAGGTTGCAATCTTCCACCCCCGGACAGGCCCTTTAGTGTGCGGGGATCGCTGGTCAGCGCGGACCTGTTTCCGCGCTGTATCTCCAAACTAAACTAATCTAAACTGAATTGTTAATAGGACGGGTTAGCTAGAAGTCCGACTTGCATCCACATCTGGTTTTCATTGGAAGATAGTTGGCACAATGTTACACTGGTTAAGTAAAGATGCAAGTTGTTTGCTAAAGTTTGCACAACTCCAGCAAAACGTTAAAGGGAGGTAAAACGTAATGTTAAGAGGACACTAGACGAACCGCAAAAGCCAAAACTACATTGGCCAAGATCGCCCTGACGGTGTTGATAAACCCATATGGAAGTGCTGACAATTCCTTATACAACTGTCAAGAGCCACAGGCCTGCACTAATATGGAAGTCCTGAGCTTGCCAACTAGGTTGAAACATTTCCAGTGGTTGGCTATCTTCCAATGCAAACCAGAATCAGATATAAATCTAGCTTCCAACTCATTCATTGAGTCCAGCCATAAAGTGCCAACTTTAATTTAATTCCCCAGCAATTACACAGGGAAATCTGCCTACTGAATCAGCGCAGGTCAGATTAACACATCGTTCATTTCAATGGGGAGCAATGACCGCAAGAGGGGCGAGAGGTGATTATCAGATCGTTTCTATCTTTAAAATGAATTAATTTAAATGTAACTCTTTGTTTTTGTGCTTTCTTCTGTTTTAAGTTTCTTATTTTGAAAAATGTAATTCAAAATTAATTTTGAATAGTTACCGACGTGAGTAGGTAAAGCCATTCAAACTGCTAGAAAATTCTCATGTAGGAAGGGGCTGCCGATGCTTGTTAACGCCGGAGATAGACACAAAATGCTGGAGTAACTCAGTTTGTCAGGCAGCATCTCTGGAGAAAAGGAATAGGTGACGTTTCAGGTCGATTCCCTTCGAGTCATAGAGTCATACAGTGTGGAAACAGGCCCTTCGGCCCAACTCACCCACACCAGCTAACAATATCCCAGCTGCACTAGTCCCACTTGCCTGTGCTTGGTCAATATCCCTTCAAACCTATCCTATCCATGTACCTGTCTAACTGTTTCTTAAACACTGCCGCAAACTTTCATAACCATATTCACTATTTAAAAAAACATTAACTTTTCCACTGGGCAACTTTTAAACATTACCCACAGCCATCAGGCTATTAAACTCAACTCAAACAAAACTCTGAACATTAACTCAAACAAAACTCTGAACATTAATAGCCCATTGCACTTTATCTGCTTATTTATGTGTGTATATATATATTCAATGGTATATGGTCACACTGATCTGTTCTGTGTTTATTTATGCCTACTATATTCTGTGGTGCTGAAGCAAAGCAAGAATTTCATTGTCCTATCTGGGACACATGACAATAAACTCTCTTGAATCTTGAATCTTGAATATCATCAGCAAACTTGCTAATCTTGCCCTGTATGTTCTCATCCAAATCATTGATGTAGATGAAAAACAGCAACGGGCCCAGCACCGAACCCTGAGGCACACCACTAGTCACAGGCCTCCAGTCCGAGAAGCAACCTTGTGCCATCACCCTCTGCTTCCTTCCATGGAGCCAATTTGCAACCCATTCAGCTATCTCTCCTTGGATCCAATGCGATCTTATCTTCCAGAGCAACCTACCATGCAGAACCTTGTCGAACGCCTTACTAAAGTCCATGTACACAACATCTACAGCTCTGCCCTCATCAACCATTTAGGTCACGACTTCAAAACAACCAATTAGATTTGTGAGACACAACCTCTCATGTACAAAACTATGCTGACTGTCCCTAATCAGTATGGAGTATATCTTTATTGTCATTTTTCTGACATACCAGAGGAAAACGAAAAAACGTTTCTCAACCAGTGTGCGGTAAAAAATAAATAGAAATAAAGAATAAAAGTACATATATCATGAGTTCCGATCGGCAGTGGCACGACAATGGCTCTGCTTCAGTGTGTCCAGGTTAGGTGTTTGGTGCGCGATACTTTGGCAGGGGGCAAAGTCCGTTTATCAGTCTTATAGCCTGCGGGAAGAAGCTGAGGAGCATCCTGCTGGTTTTGCAGCTGATGCTCCTGTACCTCTTCCCAGATGGCAGGATGGAGAATATGTGATGCGATGGGTGGTAGGGGTCTTTGATGATGGAGATGGCTCTGCTAATGCATCTCTTCCTGTAATCAGCCCTTACTCATTCAAATGCCTGTATAACCTATCCCTCAGAATACTCTCCTTTAACTTACCACGGCAGATGTTAAGCTCACCGGACTATAGTTCCCAGCATTTTCCCTGCAGCCTTTCATGAAAGGAGGCACACCATCTGCCACCCTCCAGTCTACCGGCACCTCTCCTGTATTTAAGGACGACTCGTAAATTTCAACCAGGACTCCCGCAATCTCTTCTCACGTTTCCCGCAATGTCCTCGGATATATCAGATCAGGACCTGGATATTTGTCTACCTTCAAACATGACAGTACCTTCAGTACTTCTTCGAAGGTAGACAGTTCTGGTAGTTAGCTAATTATTTAGACATTAGACTTTACAGATACAGCCAGGCTCTTCAGGCCACAGAGTCTGCACCGATCAATGATTGCCTGTACACTAGCACTGTTCCATACACATAGCACTATCTTGCAAACTAGGGACAATTTGCAGTTTTACCAAAGCCAATTAACCTACAAACTGTATTCCTTTGGACTGTGGGAGGAAACTGGAGCATCCCGGGAAAACCCACATGGTCACAGGGAGAACATACAAACTCCAAACAGACGGCACCCACAGTCAGGATTGAACCTGGATCTCTGGCGCTGACTCTACCGCTGCGCCACCGTGTTGCCCGCTGTTCTTGAAACTGGTGTTATGTATTTTCAAGCTTTTGTATCACCTGCCCGTTGGGAGGGACTTGGGGTGCCAATGGTTTAATTGGCTTTTAAAGCATTTCTATCAAATAGATTCTTTGATAGTTAGACGATTGAAAGGTCTTATCTGTGCCAAGCCTTTTTGGCCACATTAGAACTGGCTTCGCTCAGGAAATTACTGTTTGGGCTTGGACTCCTAGTGAGTGCAGGAGCAGTGGTCAGGACAGCAACAAGGGTGGGTGACTCACTGTCGCCAGTACATTTCAGGCCATTATATTTCCTTTGTTTATAATTTTATGGACAAATCAAAAACCTGAAAATAGCAGACAATAGAATTTAACATACTATTATATATAAGTGCTGTGACAAATTTAAATGCTTCAAATCTTCCTCGGTTAATTACTGTGCAATAGCCTTTGATCTGAGTAGCCACAATATTCATCTTTGAACTGTTTCATTAGTTTTTCCATTTATGCAGAATTCTCCGTTTAACCATTTACAATCCAGTCAAAGTTTATCGGTGGCATAAACGTATGTCTCTGCACTCATAAGTGATAGGAGTAGAATTAGGCCATTCAGCCAATCAAGTCTACTCCGCCATTCAATCATGGCTGATCTATCTCTCCCTTCTCAGATTCTCCTGTCTTCTCCTCATAATCCCTGACACCCGTACCAATCAAGAATCTATCTATCTCTGCCTTATAACTACCCATTTGGTGACCTCCACATCCTTCTGTGGCAAAGAATTTCACAAATTTTCTACTCCCTGAATAAAGAAATTCATCCTCATATCCATCCTAAAGGAACGTCCTTTAATTCTGAGGGTATGACCTCTGGTCCTAAACTCCAGCAAGTAGACGCCCAGTTACGTCAAACGATCATCATCTGTTAACTGACTCATTCCTGGGATCATGTCGTAAACCTCCTCTGGACCCTCTCCAGAGCCAGCACATCCTTACTCTGATATGGGGCCCTAAATTGCTCACAATACTCCAAACGCAGCCTGACCACTGCAGTATGGAGCCTCACCTGTGGAATGTGTCAAAGATTCATCTTTATTTCCCTATTCCTCCTCAGATTGTGTGCTCTCATGAAAACCCACCAATAACCATCTTTATTGATTTCTCCTCTGCCATTGTGTTATCTGACATCCATTTCTGGTGTTGATGCCATTCTCTACGTTGATCTAATGGGATGACCATAGTCCTGATACTGACACAAAGTGCTGGAATAACTCAGTGGGTCAGGCAGCATCTCTGGGGAACCATGAGATGCTGCCTGATAGATCAATGTTCTCCAGAGATGCTGCCTGACCCATTGAGTTACTCCAGCACATTGGGTTCTTTTGTGTAGAGCAGCATCTGGGGTTCCTTGCTTCTACGTCCAGCTATTGGAATTTTGGTATTCATTTCGACACCATTCTTGGCTATTGATTTGAACAAAACCAATTATAACCTCACCAATCTATTTAATTCCAATCTGCCAACCTCATATCCTCTCCATCCTTTACACCCACCTATTAACATCTAGCCTGGTATCTCTGTTAATGGAACCCCTCCTTATGTCTTTCCTGTCTCCTGATATGACTACCTCAATGCTCTGACTGTTGCCTTCCTATCCTCCTAAACAAAAGAGACAGAAGTAGGCAGTACTTCCATGTAAGATTGTAATTAGTCACCAAGGGAAACTTAGGTAAGTTAGAGCTTGCATGGTTCAGTGACTTCATTCATACCAAATGAGAGGAACTGCTGCAAGGGTGAGAGGTATGTTTTGGGTGAAGTAAGTTATTTGCATTGTTTGAATTAGTGTCAATGTTATTAATTGCTTGTAATTCATTACATCATTTGAAGTTTCATATGTTTTCAAATTATGTTTAATTGTGGTCGCAGCCCAGGCCATCACAAAAATCAAACTCCCTTCCATTGACAGGCAGTATCTCTGGAGAGAAGGAATGGGTGACGTTTCGCGTCGAGACCCTTCTTCAGACTGATGTCATGGGAGTGGGTGAGACAGAGATAGAATGTAGTCGGAGACAGTAAGACTGGTGGGAGAACTGGGAAGGGGGAGGGGATGGAGAGTCCAGAACCAGGTCCACAGTTTAAGAATAAGGGATAAGCCATTTAGAACGGAGATAAGGAAACACTTTTTCTCACAGATAGTTGTGAGTCTATAGAATTCTCTGCCTCAGAGGGCGGTGGAGGCTGGTTCTCTGGATACTTTCAAGAGGGAGCTAGATTGGGCTCTTAAAGATAGCAGAGTCAGGGGATATGAGGAGAAGGCAGAAACTGGGTACTGATTGGGGATGATCAGCCATCATCACATTGGCGGTACTGGCTCAAAAGGCCGAATGGCCTATTCCTGCACCTATTGTCTATTGAGAGAGAGGAAAAGCAAGAGCTATTTGAAGTTACAGCATATAATCCAACAACAATCGCCACCTCCAACGGGATCCCACTACTGGCCACATTTTCCCATCTCCACCCCTTCTGCTTTACGCAGAAACTATCCCTCCGCAACTCCCTGGTCAAGTCCCTTCCCACCTAAACCACCCCTCCCCAGGTACATTTCCATGCAACCGCAGAGATGCAACACCTGTCCCTTTACTTTCCCGCTCAACTCCATTCAAGGACCCAGACAGTCTTTTCAGGTGAGGCAGAGGTTCACTTGCACCTCTTCCAGCCTCATCTACTGTATCCACTCGTCATCTTCTGTACATCAGCGAGATCAAGCGCAGGCGCGGCGTTCATTTCGCTGACCATTTCAACCCCCTGTGAATTATTGTGGATGTAATAGTGCTGTTTATTTGATAATGCAAACATGGGAAGTTTTCGTCATCATGGGGAAAGATGAGCAATTCAGAGGAGATAAATATTTTGAACACCAAGGCTGAAAAAAATCTTGGAATTATTTTCATTCTCTGCACATTCAGAAAGATACCCGGACAAGTGTAGGGGTCTTTAGCTCTGCTTTAATGTCATGACATTGCCTGTACTCTTTTCAAATACCAACCCCTTTTAAATACTAACGACATCTGGGACCATATTGGTCAACCTTTAGAGGCATGAACGAGTCAAAGAGCTTCCTATTAGCCATTGACGGAGTCAATATGGACTTGCCTATGTACAAATGACAGCAGAATAGCTTTGCAGAATCTGCACCAAGAATTGCACCAACATTAAACTACATACATCTGCATTTAGTAGACACCAGAACACCAGAAACCTGTTTGTAGGTTAAACAGGTTTAAAACAATTTTTTTGTTAAAAATTGTAAATTGTTCCTAGTTTGTAGGATAATGCTAACATATGTGGATCGCTGGTCAATGTGGACTCGGTGGGCCGAAAGGCCTGTTTCCATTCCATATCCCTAAACACAACTGTCAAAGCATCCCAACTGCACAAAGCAAAATGATGCTTCAAAAGTACAGCAATTTCTCACACAATTGTAGTATTATAGTTGATGAAGGTTTCAGCAAAATGAAAGTGTAAAAAAAGTTTTTAAATGTACTTAAGGGGTGTTTGGCAGATTATGGTAAGAATAAAACTGATTCTCAGAACATGGACGATACCTTGATCAAATTACTAAGTAAGTAACATTGAACAGCACAGCACGGCACTGGGTCAAGCCCTTCAGTCCACTATGCGCTTACTAAACATAATGCCAAATTAAACTACTATCCTTGAAGTCCTTTCATATATCCACGTGCCTAACCAAAAGTCTCGTATTGGCACTATCATATCTACCTGCACCACCAATCCTGGCAGTACATTCCTGACACCCAGCTCTCTCTGTATAAAAAAAAAACTACCACAAAAACAACCAAAAATTGAGGAAGATGCAATCACTACAATTAACATTCAAATCTTTGGGTAGATCTATTAATTTTTTTTTAATAGCTTTGACAAAGAATTAAATTCTCATCTATTGAATAATGATCTGAAACAATATGGGAACGTAATCAAAAGCTAGGAGTCCCCTTTTAGTTTTGTGCAAGCAGTGAAATTAATAGAACAAAAATCCAAGTTGTTTGCACAGTCAGACATCTAATTCACATATACTTGGTTCTTTTAAAGGAATTGTGGAAACCGTGTCACAAAATGTGCCCTCTCTAACAGCAGATTATCAAGGGACTGTCTGTCTGTGTCGCTGCTATTCACTGTACGCTATCCTTAATCTTCGGAGTTTTTCAACTGGCAGGCAATTGCTTAAAATAGAAAAGCGTATTGAATGTATAAGAAGAATGGTCACTGCTTACCATGGTATACACTGCGACTTACAAAGCTATTATTTTCCGTTTTCGTAATGCTATTTACTAATTGCAAGACATTGTCTTTGCATATGTGACCCTATTGTCTTCTGTGTCAATGTCTGTATGCTGGAGAATTTCATGGCGATGGCTGATTCAATGCAAGGTCTTGGAAACTGGGGTGAGAACTCTCCCATCACTACAGGGAGTGAGAGCACTGGTGGGGTACGGCACTGGAGGAGGCTTTTAACAGCAACTGAACCAAGAAAATGAAGAGATCACACCGCTGACAGTGTGTGAGATCTTAAACCTGCGGGAGTAATGAGGCAGCGATCACGATCAAACCTGTCACAATACACTGAATGAAATCATTTGCAGCATAATTACAGGTCTGCTGTATTACACACGGGCCATGATCTGAATATCTCCTTTGTCATACGCACAGCTTCGTATTAGCACATCACCAATTCATCTCTGGTCTGAAAAGGGATCACATCGTCGAGTTGTCACATAATCCTTTAGAAGCAGATCGACCGCGGGAACCTTGCTGGGGGATTTACCGGAGACGCATATGCAACAAATAGAGAATTTAGTCCGATGGAATGAAAAGAGGAGGTTGTTTGGCTCAGTTCTGATGTTACTAACCGCACCTAATTACTAGTGGTGATAGCAGGCTGCAGGACAAATTGTGTGAGTACGTGCGTGTGGGGACAAAACAGCCCACAGACCTCATTGTTTTACCTCACTGACTCAGTAGGCCAGAACTGATGTGGCGTGGACCTGCGTGTCTGTCCTACATATGACCTCCCATCCCCGGGTTCACTGGGAACCATCTGAAAGTGA
The DNA here is from genome assembly GCA_035221665.1 of Okamejei kenojei. Classification (NCBI taxonomy): domain Eukaryota; kingdom Metazoa; phylum Chordata; class Chondrichthyes; order Rajiformes; family Rajidae; genus Okamejei; species Okamejei kenojei. The sequence goes on from CM069142.1 coordinate 54,595,667, forward strand.
CCTGCAGCATCAACTCAGAAAGCTCAGGTCAGTTCACATTGCAAGATCAAGTTCAATGTTTGAAACTGCAGAAAAGCAATCACTCCACTCACTCCAGTTTACAACTTGGGATACTGTCAAAGTGAAATGTGTGGAGGATAGGTTTAGTTTAGTTTAGCTTAAGAAGATAAACACAAAATGCTGGAGTAACTGCATTTCTGGAAGCATCTCTCGAGGAAAGGAATGGGTGACGTTTCGGGTTGAGATCCTTCTCAACCCGACACGTCACATGTTCCTTTTCTCCAGAGATGCTGCCTGACCAGCTGAGTTACCCCAGTTTAGGCGTGTAGGTGGCATGGTGCAAATGCCTCCAAACTATATTGAAGTTTAAAGGGTTAAAATGTTATTATACTCGCTGAACCTAATACTGAATCCTTAGATTCTATTATTATTTCATGGCCTAATCTTCCATTGGTTGTGTTTGTGGGAATTATGTATTTGAACTGTAAAGACTCACTTTGCTATGCATTTTCTATATTTGTAAAATTCCATCTGCTATTTCTACTTCCAAGATGTACTTCCTAAGAGCGATTTATTTTAAATTATATTTACATCATATTCCAACTGAGCCAATATCTTCCTGACGTCTTTTATGCCCCCCCCACACACACATACATTTTTCCCACTCAGCTATTGGCCCTGGATTACATTTCAGAGAGATTGCGTGTTCGTGCTAGAGTGAAGGGCAAGGATAGCAGGATTAGGGATTCATGGTTTATCAGGGATATTGAGGACCTCTGTAGGAAGAAGAAGGAGGCATATTTCACGTGCAGGAAGCTGGGATCAAATACATTTCTTGAAGAGTGTAGTGGAGGCCAATTCACTGGATATTTTCAAGAGAGAGCTAGATTTAGCTCTTAGGGCTAAAAGAATCAAGGGATATGGGGAAAAAGCAGAAATGGGGTACTGATTTTAGATGATCAGCCACGATCATATTGAATTGTGGCTGGCTGGCTCGAAGGGCCGAATGACCTATTCCTGCACCTATTTTTCTGTGTTTCTATGTTTCTATGTAAGGGATGTCATAGAGTCGTACAGGCCCTTCTGCCCAAATTGCCCATTAACATGCCCCAGTCCCACCTGCCTGTGTTTGCCCATATCCCTCAAGATCATTTAAGGAACATTAAGACAGGTACACGGATAGGACAGGTTTAGAGGGATATCGGTCAAAAGCAGGCAGGTAGGACTAGAGTAGATGGGACATGTTGGTCGATGTGGGCAAGTTGGGCCAAACGGCCTATTTCCATGCTGTATGTCTCTATGACTCTAACTAAAATATTTACTAGGCGGAAATACGCATTTTGATCATGAAATAACAAAAATAAAATGCTGAAAATTCTCAGCAGGTTTGTCAGTGTCTGTGGAGCAAGAAGCACAATAAACATTTCAGGTCAATGACATTTCTTCAGAACTGCAAAAGTGAGATAAGATATGTTTTTAATTTTCGAAGAACCGAGAGGGATTGGATGGAGGGGGGAATGGGATTAATAAAGGGAACGTTTACAATAGGATGAAGCCCAGGGGAAAATAGATGTGATAGACTGGTTTTAAAGGTTAGTTAACAGGAATTAATCAGTCAAGAGGAGAAGTGAATAGAGGGAGGATGATTAAGAGGAAAATAAACTGTTGGGACTGTGAGAAACAGTATACAGCAGTTGGTGGAAATCTGAAATAAAGAAAGAAAACTCAGCAACTCAGTTTTGAATTACTTCAGAAAAGAGCTACAAGACTGGGTTATATCAGAACTTCCTAGGGTTGAAGATTAAACAACTGCAAATAATGAACGACTGAAATAAAATCATAACATGGAATAATTTAGAAGGCAGGCAGGATCTCCGGAGAAAAGGAATAGTTGAGGTTTTGGGTTGAGACTCTTCGTTTTCAGTCTCAGCTCGAAACGTCACCTATTCTTTTTCTCCAGAGACGCTGCCTGACTCGCTAAATTACTCCAGCTTTTTTTTTGTCTATCTTCAGTGTAAACCAGCATCTGGAGTTCCTCCTTCCTGCACATAAAAACGTAACATGCCAGGGACAATCAGCAGTCCAGGCTGCGGTCTCTCCAGCATCCAGCTGAAATGTTTAGTTTAGTTCAGTTTACAGATACAGCGCGGAAGCAGGCCCTTCGGCCCACCGAGTCCACACTGACCAGCATTCAACGGACATTAACACTATCCTACACACACTTGGGACAATTTACACATACACCAAGCCAAGCCAATTAACCTACAAACTAGTACGTCTTTGGAGTGTGGGAGGAAACAGAAGAATTGGAGAAAACCCACGTGGTCATTGAGAGTACATACAAACTTCATACAGACAATACCCATAGTCGGGATCAAACCTGGGTCTCCAGCGCTGCAAGCGCTTTAAGCCAGCAACTCGACCATTGCATCACCGTGGCCGCCCAAAATGTTGATTATTTTATGAATGGTTTTTGCAATTCTTACATTCACCTTGTTCATTTATTGATTTGACACTGAAAGTCAGTGAACAGTGATCTCGTCCAACAACCTGTACTGTGCTGATCCCATTGGAAAATGAGGGATCATAAGCGCAGCACTTTAATTTGCAAGGGATGGGTAGGCTGGAGTGCCCCAAACCAGCACAGCATCTCCCAGGACAAAGCAGTTCATTTAATTATCACCCCCACCCATTGCCAGATACCCATGACTGCAGTATCTAACATCTAAAAAAAATTGTATTTTAATGGTTTAATTGTATTGCATTATTGTATTGAATTATATTTTAATGGTTTAATTGTCTCCCACACCCATTGCCAAAACCCCATGGTTGCAGTATATAATATCTGAAAAAATGCTGGAGTAACTCAGTGGGACAGGCAGCATCTCTGGAGAGAAGGATCAATTGGGCAGCTTATGCCTCAGTGGTATCAATGTCGACTTCTCTACTTTCAAGTAACCCTTGCGTTCCCTCTCTCTTCATCCCTCCCCCTTCCCAGTCCCCCGCTATTGGTTACCATTCAAGGCCCCATCTGAACTTGCAAGTATATCACCGTTTTATGGCATTGCTAATTTTATGCAAATTCTGAAATCCTGGAACCTTGAATCCTACATTCTAAAATCCTAAATGAACCGCTATTTTAATATCATTTACTCAATTAGACTATGGTGGTAGTTGCATACTTTATCAATAAAGCTGAAAATCCTGTTAAACAAGTGAACCCTCAGTGTAACCAGACTGCTGGAGTTTTACGATAGGATCTGTTGCTCTCCCCCTGGTGTCCTGTACAATTGAACACACATTGCCACATACTGCAAACTTCTTCTGCACTGTCAATAACCAATGCAACATTATAACGTGGCTTCCACATCCAAACCTTTAATGCTTAACATTTCTGTTCAGTTTCTTCTAAGTTGCTATAAATGCCGCAGTGGCATGGAATCTAACATGATTTAATTTATTAGCTGAAAGCTGCAGCCAAATTAAAATTTAAGGAAAAATATTCCACAGAGCAGCATTAACGTGCAAGCCAATAAGACTGGCAGACATACTGATGGAAGCTTTAATCTCTTTAATCCCCCACTACCTCCAAATCGGTTCCCAAATTCAAGGAGAGATTAGAATTTGAAATTGCAGAGTCTATAATGCCACATTACCACAAACTCCCAGTGTGATCTTATCTGCAGCTTCATGAAGGCTGGTCATCATTCAACACATCCTGGTTGGATCACTCACTTTGCCCCCAGCGAGTTGCTTCTGTGCTATTCTCCCCACAGTACAATATTTTGGCAGCCGATGGACTTCTGCATTCCTTATGCACTGAAGTCTACTGTTGAGTCAGCTTGCCAAGCCAAACACCAGGTTATAGCGGCAGTCACTGAATTACCATTGCCCCTGCGTTGAACTTTGAAGGATTTAGAAACCATGTGTAAGATATCAGCCTAAACCAATGCGATAGTGGGGCATTTTGAAATAGCCACTGGTGCTGCAAGAAGAAAAACCAAACAATGCAGACTTGTTTCTCATTCATACATCAGAGGTCACTGAATGTCACCCATACACAATGAAAATGTTTATTTCCCATCAAAATAACAGCACGTGTTCTAATCCCCTTTTCCAAAAGTTTGCATTGGTTTTAGTATCATTCTGCAGAACAATATCGGAGGTCTTCACGGATATCTGATAAGACATCACGAGGACTCTGGGGCCAATGTCACATGTTTTATTAAATGTGTTTACTTTGACGTGAATGTACACCAGAATATTTTTTCAATTAAAAAAAAATGAAATGAAGTGAATTGGGTGGATTGGTTAGCTAATCCATATGGATAAAGGAGGTCCTGTTTGACCCATGGACAATGGTGCATTAAACAGTTTTAACAAGGATTGCAAGCTGTGGCTAGAGCTAGAGGTGACTCTCGACATTTTGATCAAAGGACGTCAGACCTTGTGGCATCCGACCACTCACTCTGTACCCGTGATGTGTAGCCAGACACACTGGCATCACCATCTTTAAATTCTCAGACGACATCACCATTGTTGGATGAATTACGGGTAACGATGAGTTGGAGTATAGGAAGGCGATTAATAATCTGATTGAATAATGCCAGAACAACAGCCTTCCTCTCAACATCAGCAAGGCCAAGGAGCTGATTGTTGACTTTAGAATTGGGAAACCAAGGATCCACGAACCTATCCTTAGACATGTTCATGGATAGAAAAGGTTAGAGGGATAGGGGGCAAATGCAGGCAAATGTAACCAGCCCAGGATAGAGTGGATGTGGAGAGGATGTTTCCACTAGTGGGAGAGTCTAGGACTAGAGGCCATAGCCTCAGAATTAAATGTTATTCTTTTTGGAAGGAGATGAGGAGACATTTCTTTAGTTGGAGTGTGGTGAATCTGTGGAATGCTTTGCCACAGAAGGCTGTGGAGGCCAAGTCCATATTTTTAAGACAGAGATAGATAGATTTTACTTCGGAGTCACGTGAGTGACTACGTGAAGAAGCCCCGCCAGGCGCATATGCGTCTTTAGGTCCGACGCACGTGGCACTGAATGGGCTGGAGAGCGCAACTCCACCAGCGGTAAGTAGGAACTTCGCAGGTAAGTGAGTTTTAAAACTTTTTACTGCGAGTTTTTAAGCTCCGTAAATCTGGCTCGTAGAGTCAGTAGGAGTTGGTGGTATGGAGAGTGCTGGAAGAAAAACTGTTCGGAGCAAGCATGGAGCGCGCGGGGATGCGGTTCAACCTCAGAGATCGGGTCGGGAGATTAGTGCGGTAACGCCGGCTCCGATACCGGCTGCCGTTTTACCGGTAACTGAACAGCCTCCAGCTGCTCCAATGACTCAGGAGACTGAGGCCACTGCAACAAGCAAGAAAGCAAAACGCAAGTCTATCAGACCCGTTTTATCCGACGAGTCTGAGGAAGAAGAGGACTCCCCTCCAGATCGCAAGAGAATGTGGGGGAGACTCGAACAAATGGAGCAAATGCTCCACACCTTAATCAGCCAGGGGTCTAGGGCCCCAACGATTCTCCAGGCAGCCTCTCGAAGAGGCCCTTATGAAGAGGAATGTGGTGCCTATCTGCAATGGGAATCCTCCTCTCTAGAGCCTTGTTTAGGACTGGATGAGGTCTCCCTTGAGCATGACTTGGGAGAGCCAGGAGGAATCTGACCCTGAAGTTGATGTCCCTGCTTATGTGCAATCACCTGAGCACAAGAGTCACACTCCAGGTGTCCCGGATTTAGCACGGAATTTTACTATTCCGGAAGGGACTGGTGAGGCTATGGAGGATAATCTAGCTGCCAATGTGAACTACTTGGCTTCTCACCAGCTCCAGCAAACCATCATGGAGGAGACCACAGCATGGTATAAAAGACCTGTAAACTGTGCCTCACTCAAAGTGTCCACCGTAAACTCGGCAATATGGGCACCCATGAGTGCATCGATGCAGGGACAGGAAGTTTGCTTTCAGCGCGTCCTCCAGTTGGTGGCAGCAGGAATAACTGCATTCAGGAAGACAGTCCAAGGGACACCGATGATGCCAATCCAACAAGATATGCTGGCCCTGTTTTGCAATGCCTATTTCAAGGTAAATTGCATAAGGAAGATTGCCATTCAACTGACTTTGAACCCGAAATTTGCAGCCCTATGCAGGGCTACCAACGTGCAACCACCTGATTACTTGTTCGGCACAGACCTCATCAAACAAATTAGGGAAATTGACGACGAGGCAAAAACGATTGGGCTAATGAAACCATCCACCCCAAGAACAAGTCGGGTTCAATGCGCAGGAGGTCGGATCCAGGTGCAGGGCCAAGCAGAGGGAGGCCAGTGGGGGAAAGATATTACCCACCAGTGCAGCCCAGCAATAGCCCCAGTATCGGCAGAAAGAGAACTTCCGGGCCGATTGTGGAGGTACACGGGATTCATTCTGATAAGGATAAGACTTCTGGTGTACAACCTCCGGTTGGTGGTAGATTGCAATTGTTTTATGATGAATGGTGCTGCATAACATCTGATCGGTTTATATTAGATACTGTGTCAGGCTCTATAATGGAGTTTATGGCAGTTTATGTTCCAAAAAGGGGTGATTGAGAGAACGGTTAACCATCCTCAACAATTTGTGTCCAATATATTCCACAGACCGAAAAACGATGGGGGTTGTAGAGTTATTCTGGACCTCACCCACTTAAATTCCTATGTTCAATATAGGCATTTTAAAATGGACACCTTAGTTACTGCTAAACAGCTGTTATCACAAGGCTGTTATATGGCAACTATAGATCTGCAAGATGCATATTATTCAGTACCAATTCATGATCATTTAATCATAAGCAACACTCAGGAAACAGCTGAGGAGTCGGTTTCAGCAATCAAAAATCTGTTTGAAAGGTTAGGATTTCTGGTCCATCCAACTAAGTCCAAGTTACAGCCATCCCAAAAAATTTATTATTTGGGGTTTGTCATTGATTCAGTTGATATGTCAGTAACGTTACCAACAGCCAAGGCTGTGGATATCAGAAATGTCTGTATTTGTCTCGCTGAAAAACATTATCCCTCCATCCGGGAAATAGCCAAGGCTATTGGTAAATTGGTAGCAGCTTTTCCTGCAGTAGAGTTTGGACCTCTGCATTATCAAAGTCTGCAACGAGCTAGAGAACAAGCACTGAAAAAGCGCGCAGGTCATTTTGATAGGTCAATGAAGTTACCAACCAGAGCCTTAGCTGAATTGCAATGGTGGATTATTAATGTTGGACAAACTACCAAGATTCAGCAACCTTCAGTGGTTTTACAGACTGATGTGAGCGCTCTCGGATGGGGAGCTACGGACAGTGAGTCTAGCTGTGGTGGTAGATGGAGTCTACAAGAGGATTTAATTCTCGACAGGCATGGGATAAATGATTTAGAGTTATTGGGGGCATTTTATGGATTAAAAGCTTATTGTTCCACAATGAATAGTTTACATGTTCTACTCCAGATCGATAACGCCACAGCTGTGGCATATATCAATCACATGGGAGAAGTAAGGTCAGTATCATGTGATAATTTGGCTAACCTCATGTGGCACTGGTGTATCTCCAGGAAGATCTAGGTCTCAGCTATCTACCTACTGGGTAGAGACAATGTGGTGGCAGACAACAGGTCACGAAAGTTCAATGACAATATAGAATGGATGTTAAATCCTGAAGTTTTTTAAATGATTGTCAGCCGCTTTGGGTTGCCAGATATTGATTCTGTTTGCATCCAGGCTAAATCACCAGTTGCCTAAATATGTTTCATGAGAGCCGGATCCAGGAGTAGTAGCAGTGGATGCATTCTCGCTACATTGGGGACGTACATTCTTTTATGCTTTCCCACCATTCTGTCTGATCAGGCAATGCCTCACCAAAATAGAGCTCGACTCAGCCACAGGCGTTTTGGTGGTTCCAGACTGGCCAACACAGCCATGGTTCCCATTAGTGCTCAGCATGATGACTCAGCCATTCATGATGATCCTCAGCTGCAGTAGTTTGTTGGTGCATACAGTAACAGGAAAAAGTCATCCGTTACATGACCGTTTAAGTTGTTGACCTGCAGGTTCTGACCAGACCGTTCCAAGGCCTTGGACTGTCGAACAGGACCATGGATGTCATAACTGCAGCTTGGAGAGATAGCACTAAGAAACAATATGTGTCTCATATAAAGAAATGGGAGGTGTTTTGTGTACAGTCAGATATATCTTATCATACTGCAAGCATATCGATGTATTGGAGTTCCTTGCTTGGAGTTTGTTGCATTTTGATGAGCACTTGAGTTATAGTGCCATTAATAGTGCTCGGAGTGCTTTGCCCTATTTAGGGCATTTTTCAGAATAACAATCTATCGGGTTTCATCCGTTAGTATCCCGATTCATGGGAGGAATTTTTATTAAAAATCCTCCTAAGACTAGATATACAGAAATCTGGGCTGTCAGTATAGTTCTCACACTGCTTTGGCAATGGGCTCCAATTACGTCATTATCTTTTCAGAGGTTAACACTTAAAGTGGTTATGCTCATGGCGCTGGTTTCAGCGCATCGAGTACAAACATTGCAAATGTTACAACTAGATTGCATGCATTTGTCTGTAGATAACATTACATTTTATGTCTATGATTTGATCAAGCAAAGCAGGCCAGGAATGGCTGGAACCAAAGTAATCTTTAAAGCATACTCTGTTGACCAAATGTTATGTATAGTCAAGCACCTGGGTCAATATATTGAGGTAACTAAGAGTCTCAGAGGTTCTGAGACAGCAATGCTCATTAGTCACAAAAAAACATATAAAAGAGTGTCAGTACAAACTATTTCTAGATGGTTAAAACAGGTTCTGCATTATGCTGGAGTGGGCACTCATGTGTTTAAATCTCACTCCACCAGGGCGGCAGCAACATCCGCGGCGAAGGCGCAGGACGTGCCGCTAGACCAAATCCTTGGGGCCGCAGGATGGTCTAAAGAATCAACGTTTTCTAAGTTTTATGATAAACCTGTACTGACAGTGCCAGGGTTTGGGCATGCTGTGTTGGGTTCCATTTAATTTGATTTGCTTTGTTTCATATAATTCTTTGTAATTTCCCCCTGGGATAGAGGGGTGATTACTGTTTTTTGTTATTATTAAAATAGTTATTGAATAATTCGAAGCAATGTTTAATACATTATTTATTCACTACTGTGTCAACTGAAGCAGTGTGTCATATGGAGTGCATCTACGGCATGAAATCACAGAGCTTTGAAATCTTCACGTAGTCACTCACGTGACTCCGAAGTAAAATAGTAAGATTAAACGAGAACTTACCAGTTTGAAGTTTGATCCTTATTTTATGAGGAGTTACGATGAGGGATTACGTGCCCTCCGCTCCCAGCCCTCATAATCGAAAGGATCATCTGGTAGTTCTAGTCTTCTAAAAGCCTTACTATGTTACTTCGGCTATCGGTTTCTGTGTTTTCACGCCGCTGCTTTGAAGTTTTTTTTTGTAAAATATTTTTATTAGAATTACATATTAAGAAGAAATAATATAAAATTTTAAAAAAAGGAAAATATTATTCGTCACATACATTCTTAATATTTTTAAAATTTACAGTCAATCTTATTTGGACTATTTTTTTAATTTTATAACAGTAGGAAATAAAGATAGGTAATAAAAAGAAAAAGAAATAAGAAAGAGATAAATAAAATGAGTGGAATATTAAGCAAGATATTCTTCATTGGAGATATATTCATGATCTATTGTATATAATTCTTCATCTATTCCTTCATTCAGGCTTCAGTCATGGCCTCGAACCGGACCACCTTAACCCTTTAAATATTCAATAAATGGAGACCATATTCCTCTGAATTGATCTAACCTGTCCATTAGGACAAGTCTTAATCGTTCCAGATGGAGTGTCTCCGACATTTCTGTAATCCACATTTTGATTGTAGGGGATATGGGACCTTTCCAAAATCTTAATATTAATTTTTTACCAATTATTAAACTATAACCAATAAAAATTATTTGTTGTGTTGTTAGTATCTGATCCGTTTCTAATATTCCCAATATAATTAATTTTGAGTCTGGAATTAATCTCGAATGTAGTTAATGCAAATTTATCTTAAAAATTTCTGTCCAAAAATTAGTAATCTTTGTACATTTTGTGAATGAATGCGTTAGATTAGCTTCTAATTGTTGACATTTATCACATATAGCAGAAACATTTGAGAAAATTTTGTTTAATTTGGATTTTGAGAAGTGTAATCTATGTATAACTTTAAATTGTATCAAGGAGTGCCTGGCATTTAATGAGCAATGGTGTATATGTTGTAAACTTTCATTCCATACTTCTCTACTAATTACTTGACCTAATTTGTTTTCCCATGCTTGCCTATATTTTTCAGTATTTGGTAAATCATTTTCCAGTAAGATATTATAAATATATGATACTAATTTTTCTGTATTCGGATGTTTATTTAGACATTCATCTAAAATTTCTGTCTTTCTATTCCTAAAATCTGGTGTATTTGATTTAACATAATCTCTAATTTGTAGATATCTAAAATATTCTTTGGAGTGTATTTTGCTGCTTTGAAGTATGATGCGCATGCGCCTGGCGGGGCTTCTTCACGTAATCCCTCATCGTAACGCCTCATGAAATAAGGATCAAACTTCAAACTGGTAAGTTCTCATTTAATCTTACTATTCTTGATTAGTACAAGTGTCAGAGTTTATGGGGAGAAGGCAGGAAAATGGGGTTAGGAGGGAGAGATAGATCAGCCATGATTGAATGGTGAAGTAGACTTGATGGTCCGAATGGCCTAATTCTACTCCTATCACTTATGACGACCTTATGACCTTATGACCTCAGGTAGACAACTTGCTTGGCATGGATGAGTTGTGCCGAAGGGCCTGTTTCCATGCTGTATAACTTTATAACTTTGCTTTAGTGGGTGAAATTGAGTTAATCCAGGGTGGTTGGTGAAAACTATTACAAACCTTGATATTGCCTGGAAGTTATGGCAAGTCTTTAAAAATGCAGGAGGTGATTCATTCACTCAAGAATGTGCAATCTCTCACTTCTCATTGCTACAGCACTTCTCTGGGAAATAAAGTTTAATTTCTGTTTAACGGTGATAAGTCTCAGGGTTTTGATGGTAGGGGATTGGATATCAACGGAAGATGGTTAGGTTATCTTAATGGATTCATGCCATTGCCTAACACTTGTGTGACATCCAAGTTACTTTGTCTTTTTTAACGCAAACCTGATTATCTTATTTACTCCCGTCAAAGGGAACCAAATGGTGATAACAGGGTCACCCGATACCCTCCATGCAGGGACTCATGAAGTTACTGCCATTGCCAGAGCCAAAGGGTAGTAAATGGACCAGAGCGAAGAGAAGATAGGCATGGGAGAAGGGGTCATCATTGGGTGGCGAGGACTCGTTTCCATAGAAAAAGGCACAGAGATGGAGGCGACGGAAGGAAAGCTCCACATCGTGGCGGACCCGGAACTCATTGAGGTGGGGGCGGAGGAGAGGTTTGCTGAGATGTGTCCTGGTAACAGATGAGGCTCTAAGGTTATGATATGGAAGCGGGTCTCCCTTTGAGCAAAGCTTTGTTACTAGCAGGAGGGGGTGTACATTATTCAGCAGCTGATATAAGGAGTGGAGAGGCATCTATCATATCAGTCCCTGAATAATGTAGATGTAGGAAATGAAATGGGGTTCAACACAAACAGATCTCGCTTAAATATAATCACTTCAAACTAGTCCTGCATTGAAGCTCGTTACTTTTTGCATATCCTCCATTCATTTTTCCTGAGAACCATCTATATCTCTCGTTCCCCTTTCCACTGACTCTCAATCTCAACCCACAATGAGCTTCAAGGCAGGACTAGTTTGAAGTGGTTCTATTTCATCAGAGATGCAGCCTGACCTGTTGAGTTAAACCAGCCTTTTGTATCTGTCTTTGAAGCTCACAACTTCCCGTTCAGAGTCTGTTGGCATAATATGGCAAATGCTGGAACGTGGCCTGTTCAAGGAAGTTTCTTAAAAATAAGGAACTGCTTCAGTTGTAAGTAAAGACTTTCACTATGCCCTTCTACATTGGCTCGTTTCCCACCAACATTTTTGCATTATCCTTTGCCAATAGTTTCCAGCATTTGTGCTGCTTAGAAAAGGGGCTCCTTTGGGATTTCCAAATATATTCCATGCCAGTGATAAGCAAGAACTGTTCCAGGGGGGCTAGTGACATACAAGAGAGCTTGAATGCAATTCATTTCCGCCTTGGATACATACAGTTTCCAGCATATGTCAGGGGAGACCTTGACTTGCCACCCCTATTTTACAAGGCTGGCCATCAAAGAGTACCACCATCTGTTGCAGGAGGATGTCCTTCAGGCGGCACCTGGAACAGAGTCGCCTCTGTTTCAGTGCAGGCAAGGTGACTTTATCATTAATATTTCACACCACTGGGTACCTCCAGCCACACATAGGACATCTGCTGCAACTTGCAGTCTACATAACAATAGTTTAGTTCAGAGATACAGCACAGAAACAAGATCTTCGGCCCACCGAGCCCACGATAATCAGGATCGAATGCGGGTCTCTGGCGCTGTAAAGCAGCAACTCTACCACTGTGCCACTGTGCCAGCCATTACTTTTGAAGGAGTCGGCAGGTGAATGGACCTATACTTTCATTATTGTGGATTGGGTTTGCAGTTGAGACATGTGCGAAAAAAAGGCAAATCATATTAATTTCATGGACTATATGAGATGAGCTTTGTTCAAAACAGAGACACTAAAAAAACTATTGTTTAATCGGTTCCTGGATAATCGATAAGGTGTTATACATCCAAGGTTGCTGAATAAAACTGAACTTCAGATAAACAAACGTTATAAATTATCTAACTAGAGAGCAGTCCTGAGCTACTATCCACCTCATTGAAGACCCTCGAACTTTTCATGATCAGACTTTACTGGACTGTATCTGCCGCTAAATATTATGCATGTTATTCCCTTTATCATGTATCTGTACAATGTGAATAACTCGATTATTAGCACATAGAAACATAGAAAATAGATGCAGGAGTAGGCCATTCAGCCCTTTGAGCCTGCACTGCCATTCAATATGATCATGGCTGGTCATTCAACTCAGTATCCTGTACCTGCCTTCTCTCCATACCCCCGATCCCTTTAGCCACAAGGGCCACATCTAACTCCCTCTTAAATATAGCCAATGAACTGCCCTCAACTACCTTCTGTGGCAGAGAATTGCAGAGACTCACCACTCTCTGTGTGAAAAATGGTTTCCTCATCTCGGTCCTAAAGGAATTCCTCCTTATCCTTAAACTATGACCCCTTGTTCTGGACCTCCCCAACATCAGGAACAATCTTCCTGCATCTAGCCTGTCCAACCCCTGGTTTTTGTAAGTTTCTATAAGATCCCTCCTCAATCTTCTAAATTATAGCGAATACAAGCCGAGTCTATCCAGTCTTTCCTCATATGGAAGTCCTGCCATCCCAGGAATCAGTCTGGTGAACCTTCTCTGCACCCCCTCTATGGCAAGAATGTCTTTCCTCAGATTTGGAGACCAAAACTGTACGCAATACTCCAGGTGTGGTCTCACCAAAACCCTGTACAACTGCAGTAGAACCCCCCTGCTCCTATACTCAAATCCTTTTGCTATGAATGCTAACATACCATTCGCTTTCTTCACTGAACATGCAACAAAAGCTTTTCACTGCACCTCAGTATACGTGACAATAATCTAAACTCAACAAACTCATCTATATAAACAAGTACATAGCACGATAATCATCCCATTTTGCCCATCAATTTGTCTACCTACATTATTTTCCCCGAGATGATAAATAATCACTTGATAATGTCATTATAATGTGAGCAGTAAAACGTTTCAAGATTTTCATTGATAAAAAGAAATAAATCTTTGCGTAAGTAGACAATAAATCTTCTTAATGAACAAAATGGAGCATGGGTCATTCTTTTTCATTTTGAGGATCATCTCTCCAGTTCTTCCACCCACCCGCCCTCAGAATTCTGATTTATAACTGTTTTCTGAAATTAAAATGAACTGCAAAAAAATTGTGTTTAAGGATGTGAAACATTCGAGCATGTTGATGAAAAGTGTGGCACAGAAAGTGTGTTGCCTGTTTGATAGTAAACAGGTAATGAGTAAGAAGCCTGATTTTTAGAGTTGTGGAAGGAAAAACATTTTCTCAATGTAGAACACGCCTTAGATTCATCACCCATGATTTATCGTGCTCGGATTTTGTAGTAATATTTTGCATTTAAGTTAAGAAGAAACAGCGTTTGTATAGCTGTAAAGGACACAAAGTGCTGGAGTAACTCAGTGGGTCAGGCAACATCTCTGTAGAACATGGATAGGTAACGTTTCAGGTTGAGACCTCTCTTCAGACTAGCTGTAGTTGAGTTGCACTCCTGAATCAGTGCACTTGCACTGTGGCTTTTTACTTTAGGGACTTGGCTTACAGGAATGATCCCAAGAACGAGTCAGTTGACAATACTCATTGACTACAAGACCAGAAGAATGAGTGGGTTAATATATGATGAGCATTTGACGGCAATGGGCCTCTACTCGCTGGAGTCTAGAAGGATGAGGGGACAACTCATTGAAACCTACCAAATAGTGAAAGGCCAGGATATAGTGGATGTGGAGAGGATGTTTCCACAAGTGGGAGAGTCTATGACCAGTCATAACCTCAGAATTAAAGGATGTTCCTTTAGGAAGGAGATGAGGAGGAATTTCTTTAGTCAGATGGTGGTAAACCTGTGCAATTAATTGCCACAGAAGGCTGTGGAGGCCAAGTCAATGGATATTTTTAAGGCAGAGATAGATAGATTCTTGAGCAGTATTGGTGTCAGGGGTTATGGGGAGAAGGCAGAACAATGTGGCAAGGAAGGGGACAGATCAGCCATGATTGAATGGCGGAGTAGATTCTAATTCTGCTCCTATCATTTTATCAACTTATGACTGGACCACATTGACCTATACTGACAGTGATGGCATGCTACATCTTCAAAAGAGACATTACAACAAACATCTTTACCACAGCCTTAAGTGGATGTAAAAAACTCCCCGGCTTGATTTCAATAAAGAGTAAAGGAGTTACCTTGAGCGAATATTTGTTCTTCATTCAAACCAAAGCTTTGACAATTCTTCATTACTCATTGACTACAAGACCAGAAGACTGGTGACATCTATATAATTAAAAGTCTAAACTTGACCACTTTCTGTTTGCACTTCATATTGTTTTTAGAAAAAACGCTACCACTTACGGCAGTGATTTTTGGCCACCTTACTCAGAGTCCCCCTCCAGCTGTCAGAGCCAGAGGATTTTTCCCATGGAAGAAAAAATAAAACACTTATTAATGTTTAAATAATGTTGAGATTCTCTCTCCTGCCAATCACGCCATGAAGGCCATGCCCATTCCGGTGGGAGGGGGAGGAGCTATAAAACCCAGAAGTGTGGGTGTGGCTCAGTTTCTGCAAGATGGGGGAGGGGGAGGGTCAAGACTCTCAGCCTGAGCTGGAAATCTACAGAACACTGAGAATACTGCCCAGTGAGTGCCCTATATGTATTTTTAAACTGTGCCTTTTGCAACTGTGTGGCTATTGAAATGTGTGCCTTTTGCAACTGTGTGCCTTTTGCAACTGTAAAAAAAGATGAAAATGTCTAAAATTGTCATATGATTGTCCACCATCTGCTCCTTCTCTTTCACACTCTCATCTGTTTTCAGCAGAATGTTTGGCAGTTTCTGAGCTGCCAGCCTGCTAGGCCAGTTACTGAACTACCAGGCCTGAGTGACTGAGCTGCCAGCCCAAGAATTCATTCGGCCCACTATGTCAAATGTCATACTAGCCCTCTGGAAACCAGTCCCGTTGGCCCACAACACCCATACTAGCACTCCGGAAAGCCCCCCCACTACCCCCCCCCCCCCCCCCCCCCCCCCCCTCCCACTAGCCACCAATATTGGATTGGAATTGGTGGAGAGGTGGAATATTGCATTGGGGGACAAGACCCAACGGGACCCACAGTCTAGTTTTTTTTTTAAGTGTTAGATGAAGGGGCTCAGGTCAGGTCGGGGGAGTACCCCCCCCCCCCCCCCCCACCATGGGTACCATGTAATCCCGTGCTGCCTGCTCCGTGGTCGGATAGTCTGCAACTAAACTGTCTCCCCCACCTGTTTTGCCAGGTGAGGAGGGGGCTGTGGTCCCCAGCAGGACCAAAAACATGACCTCTCAAAGGGCAAACGAGCTTCTAGCGAGCCAATGGCCATCCACACTTCAGCAGAAGTTGCAATCACTGTCGTACATAACGTTGTAAGGAATGATGATCAAGCACACACACCAAAATCCTATACTTCCAGCGGCGGATGTCCGCAGAAACTGGACGCCAGAGAGGTGTGGTGCGTCCGTCACCATTCCCTTTGGAAACCAGCACCACTGCATCGCAAATGCTTTCTACGATGATGAATGGATGAATGAATGATAGATGTAGTACATGCAGTGTGATACTGATGGTTGAAAAATAGCTGGAGAATGTTGTGAATGACGATGTAAATCAAAAATCTGATGGGCACAGGTTATTCAAGGACAGTAAACACAGATTTGCTGAGCCATGGTTGTGGTTGACTAACTTAATTGATTTTTCCTTTGAGGAGGTAACAAGGAATGTCAAAGAAGGTAAAGCATTTGATGTAGACTACAAGATTTTAGCTGGGCACTTGTCAAAATGTCACATGGTCGTTTAATAGAAGAAAAAAAATGAAACCACATGGGATCAAGTTGGAATAAAAACTGATTCAGTAGCAGGTAGCAATAGTTGCTGGAAATAGCAGTGACTGAAGAGCAATATATATAGGTGCGCAAAAAATATCTCTGTGATTTGTCAAATGTGAGAATGAATTATCATTCATTCATTCGTTCATTCATTCCTTCTCTCCCCCCTCTCTCCCCCCCCTCCATCACCCGCCCCCTCTCCCTCCCCCAACTCTCCCCATCTCTCCCCCCCACCCTCTCTCCACCCCTCTCCCCCCCCCTCACTCCCCTCCTCCCCCTCTCCTCCCCATCTCCTCCCACTCCCCTTCTCATCCTCCCTCCCCTCCTCCTCCCCTCTCCCTCTCTCTCTTTCTCTGCCCCCTCTCTCTCTGCCCCTCTCTCTGCCCCCCTCCACCTCTAGATGCGCCTGCAAGGTGGGGGCTATGCTTCTGTGGATAGGGGAGGGATGGGGTAAAAGGAGCCAATAAATAATATTAATATAATATCAAGGGGGTGGTTAGTGTGTGGGTGTGGGGGTGTTTAGTTTGGGGGTGGGGGGGGTGGTTATTGTGTGTGTGATGCCGCAGGCCGCCCCCCCCCCCCCCTGCAAGATCTGCAGAAAACAAGATGAATAAATATATCTTGGAGAGCATGTCTACAAATCCAAGAAAGTAGCAGAGCAGGTAGATAAGGTTATTTTACTTCGGAGTCACGTGAATGACTACGTGAAGACCCCATCCAGCACGCATGCGCGACATTAGCGTTCATGCAGTGCACCCGCGACGAACGGGAGTTCAAGGCGCTCCCGCTACAATTTGAAAAGTCGGGCCGACAGGTAAGTTTTACCGTGGCCGTGTGTCTTTTTTCTCTGTGGTCTGCTTGTTTTCCAGAAAGAATGAGCAAGGCCAGAGGAAAGAAGTCTGCAGCTCGCCCCCGTTCGTCCTCCGTTGAGGAATGCTCTTTGGAGGGGGGCAAGAGGCGGCGGGTATAACTACCGAGCCGAGCCCAGCACTGCTCGTGCTGCCTGAGCAGCGGGCTGGAGGTACCTGCAGCCAGAACCGGGCGGTAGTGTCCGACGATTCGGATGAAGATGCCTCACCGCTCGAGAGCGACACAGGCAGCCGCCTAAGCCGCATGGAACGGCTTATGGAGCAATTGCTCCAGCGAGATCTGCTGAAGAGCAGCAGCAGACTCACCAAGGGAGTTCAGGCACTCCCGCAGTGCCCTTTACGGCACTGGCCATTGCTTCACCTTCTTTTGAAGGCAGCATTGGCGACCAGGTCTGGGCTGGTCAAGAAGAGGGGTCACTGGCTGAAGATATCGGGAGTACGCAGGGTGTACAGGATCAGGAAGAGCTGCTGGGTGTGGTCAACCGCTACGTGGCCATTCCACAAGCGGGTCGGCCATTAGAGCCGAAACTTGCAGCCAGCATTAACCACCTGTCCTCAAAACCCCTACAAGAAACAGGTGGTCAATGAGGCTCTTGAACTATATACAGCCCCAGTAAATTGTACATCATTGAATGTACCCGCTGTAAACAGCCAAATTTGGGGACATTTGGGGCAGAACTTCAGGAACCTGGAGTTGAAGCTCCAGAAAATCCTTAAACTCCTGACTGCAGGAATAACATCTTATGCTCGGTCCATTGATGGTGCGGACATCTCCACAAATCAGCAAGACACATTAGCTCTGCTGTGCACCACTCAATATGAAATAAACAATTTACGGAAGGAAATTATCAAGCCTGCCCTCAACCCTAAATTTGCGGGACTCTGCAAAACACCGGGGTCAGAACCTCCTATTCTGCTCTTTGGGAAAGACCTTCCAAAAAAGGTGAAAGACCTAGAGGAAGAATCCAAGACCTTTGGTCTCGTGAGGGCAGGTTTGGGACCGAGCAGACCTAACAAACCCAGGCGGCAGTACCCCATGGCGTCCACCAGTCGTCAACCACACTATGGGACTGGTGAAAGCTCGGGGTCCGTAACCATTCCCCGTAAGCCTTTTTTAGGCCAGGGCCCAGAGCGGACCCCATGGAAAATGCGCCACCCCCAACAACATCAACATCAACATCAACCCTCTACAGCCCAGCAGACGCCTCATCGCCCAGCGAAGAGGCAGAAGAAGCACCAATAACCATGGAGGTAGGTGGGTCTGGTTCCTCTCAGCATATGAGCAGTAGGGGCTCTATACTAACAGGGGGAGATTGCACTTGTTTTTGGATGCATGGGAATCCATCACTAATGACAAGTATATACTCAGCAGCGTTCATGGCTACAAAAATTGACTTTGTTCATGAAAACATTCCGCCAGTTCAGCATATACCCAAAAGGGTATTCACCCTCTCAGTCAAAGAGAAACAAGAGGGTCAAGCTGAACTGATGAGGTTACAAGCAAAAGGTGTCATTGAAAGAACAAAACATGAACCTTTGGAATTTGTGTCTAATATTTTCACTAAAATCAAAAAAGATGGTGGACGTCGCATCATCATTGACTTAACTACTTTAAACAAGTCTGTCAGGTATATACATTTCAAGATGGATACTTTTGAAACAGCCAGACTATTGGTTTCTAGAGGGTACTTTCTAGCAAGCATTGATTTAAAAGATGCCTACTACTCAGTACCCATACACAAGGAGCATCGTAAATACTTAAAATTTATCTGGATGAAACAGCTATGGCAATTTAAAGCCTTACCAAATGGGCTAACCTCCGCTCCAAGGCTGTTCACTAAAGTCTTAAATCCTGCCTTGGCATTGTTGAGGAAACAAAAGCATATAGTCATGGCGTATTTAGACGACATTTTAATAGTAGGGAAAACCTTGGAGACAGCCATTTTGGCAGTAGCAGCCACCAAACGTTTGTTTGAAACTTTGGGGTTTGTCATACATCCAGATAAATCCAATTTTACACCGTCCACTGCCATGGACTATCTTGGATTTACGATTGATACTGTTCGCATGATTGTAACTCTGCCGAAGGGGAAAGCATCAGAATTGGCACTATCATGCAACAAACTCATGAATAAACATCAGCCAACCATACGGGAGGTAGCTAGAGTTATTGGCAAAATGATAGCAGCTTTTCCAGCTGTACAATTTGGGCCTTTGCACTATCAAAATTTGCAAAGAGCAAAAGTGCATGCACTAAAGCAAAACTCAGGTCACTTTGACCGAGTTATGAGTTTAACTGCTGAATCCATTCCAGAGTTACAATGGTGGGCAAGGAACGTAAGGCTCAGCTCCAGTCCCATAATAATCACCAACCCAGTATTAACCATTCAAACGGATGCCAGTGCTTTGGGCTGGGGAGCAACTAACATGCAATCCAGCACAGGGGGCAGATGGACTAAATTTGAATCATCTTGCCTACAGACACGGGGTATCAACTACTTAGAAATGTTGGGTGCGTTTTATGGGTTGAAAGCATATTCATCTAATACGCATCATGCACATGTCCGGTTGCAATTAGATAATACCACGGTGGTGGCTTATATCAACCACATGGGTGGTGTAAAGTCGATATCGTGTGACAATTTGGCCAACCTAATCTGGCAATGGTGTGTTGAAAGACATATTTGGTTATCAGCAACTTACCTACCAGGTAAGCAAAATACAGTGGCAGACACCAGGTCACGCAGATTCAATGATAACATCGAATGGATGTTAAATCCCAAAATATTTGCTGAAATTACAAATCAATATGGCACACCAGATATCGATCTTTTTGCATCCAGGCTGAATCACCAGGTACCAACGTATGTCGCTTGGGAACCAGACCCTGAGGCAGCAGCAGTTGATACATTCTCGCTGCATTGGGGGAAAATGTTCTTTTATGCTTTTCCTCCCTTCTGCCTCATCAGTCGGGTATTGCGCAAGATTCAATTGGATTCCGCTTCAGGAATCTTGATAATACCCGACTGGCCTACACAGCCATGGTTCCCAGTGGCCTTCGACATGGCTGTTGAAACACCGTTGGAATTCCCCAGCAGTCGAGAGTTATTAATCCACCCAGTGTCAGGCATTAGTCACCCGTGCCATGACAGAGTCAATCTCCTGGCTTGCAAATTCTAAAAAGACCTCTACTGGGCCTGGGACTGTCTGAGGACGCCATCAACATGATGACCGCATCCCACCGGGAGTCCACCAGGAGACAATACCTGACCAACATAAGAAAATGGGAACGGTATTGCTCCAAAACAGGAACTACCTACACTACAGCTACAGCCACCAGTGTTGTGGAGTTTCTGGTTGGATTACATTGGGAAGGACTCAGCTACAGCGCCATTAATACAGCCAGGAGTGCGATGTCAGCTTATTTGGTTCCAGCAGCAGGACAACTTACTTTGGGGTCCCATCCACTAGTGGTCAAAATCATGAGGGGCATTTTTAACACCAATTCCCCTAGGCCTAGGTACACTCAGATCTGGGATGTCAGCATTGTACTGACGTACCTCAGGATATGGCCACCACCCAGGTCACTCACGCTGGAACAACTTACACTGAAATCAGTCATGCTCATGGCACTAGTGTCAGCTCAAAGGGTACAGTCCCTCCACCTTCTGAGGCTGGACAGCATGACAGAGTCATTGGACTGTATCGCATTTCACATTCAGGGACTGGTCAAACAAACTAGACCAGGTACCACGCCTCCAGTAATGGAGTTCCGGGCATATTCACCTGACCCACGGTTGTGTGCCAAGACCCATCTCGCCAATTACATAGACACAACATATAACTTAAGAGGGAGAGAAAAAGTCTTATGGATAAGCCACAAGAAGCCTCATGGTCAGGTGACGAGCCAAACCATTTCAAGATGGCTCAAGCAGGTGCTTAAGTCCGCGGGAGTCGATACTAATGTTTACAAATCTCATTCCACCAGGGCTGCATCTACGTCGGCGGCTAGGCGAATGGATGTGCCTATGGACCATATTCTGGCCAGAGCAGGATGGTCCTCAGAGAGAACTTTCCAAAGGTTTTATAATAAGCCGCTGGCGGAACCTGCTACATTTGCAGACAGAATTTTAGAGTCTGCAGCTAATATTTAATTTAAGCCGGGGGGAGCTCTCTGTTTTTTTTGTTATCATTAATAAACCTTTATTGTTCACAAACAGGTTATTGTTGATTGTATAACATGCTTCCTCCCTCTAAGGTCTTCAGGCAGTGAGTGAAGTATGAGCTGGTTCACAGTTCGGATTCACAGAGCTTTGAAGTCTTCACGTAGTCACTCACGTGACTCCGAAGTAAAATAGTAGGATTAAATGAGAACTTACCAGTTCGAAGTTTGATCTGTATTTTATGAGGAGTTACGATGAGGGATTACGTGCCCTCCGCTCCCACCCTCTATTATACAGATCAACTGGTAATTAAGTTCTTATTTTTTCTTTACTATATTTATTTCAATTGTTGTGTTTTTCTGTGAATCCACACCGCTGCTTTGAAGAAATGTCGCGCATGCGTGCTGGACGGGGTCTTCACGTAATCCCTCATCGTAACTCCTCATAAAATACAGATCAAACTTCGAACTGGTAAGTTCTCATTTAATCCTACTATTAAAGAAGGCACTCAGGATATTTGCCTCTATTGTTTAAGGTGTTTTTAAAGTGAAGATGGATAAGTTCTTTATTATTAAGGGGTATTAATAGTTACAGGGAGAAGGCAGGGGAATGGGGTTGAGAGGGAAGCGTAGATCAGGTATGATGGAATGTCGAAACAAATTTGACGAGCTAAATTACCTAATTCTGCTCCAATGTCTCAAGGTCTTATGGCAGAGGGCACAAGAGCAGGACTGCAGTCATGCAGTTCTGCGTAAAACATTAATGGAACTGCAAATAGAGCATTGTGTACTTCTCTGGACACTGAAAAAACTATAAGAGAAGATGTAAACAAGATTTACCAGGATTATTTTTGGAGCTTAAGAATAATAGTTATGAAGATACATTGCCTGAGCTGGGGCTGTTACGTTTGGAACAAAGGAACGTAAGGGAGATATTATTGAGGAGTGTAAGATTGGGAAGAGGCAAGGTAAACAGAAAAGACCTATTTCCTTTAAGAAAGAGGTCAAAAGCTAGAGTTATTCTAAGTGGTAGAAGGATGAGAAGAGAGTTGAGATAGAAAACTATTTAACTCAACAAGTATTGTAGGTTTGAAGGCTAGTACATGGATAGGAAATGGGTCATTTAGGTTGGCACAGACAGGTTGGGCTGAAGGGCCTGTTTCCTTGCTGTTAGACTATGATTCTTTGACTAATTGCCTGCCTGTGGTGGTGGAGACAGAAATCTTCACCACATTTAAAAAGGTATCTGGATGATTAGTTCAGGACCCATGAACTACAGGTCCATTGACCATGGGAAGTGGCAACGACCCAAGCTCCATTTTTGTCAAGATGGCCTCTTTCTGCTCTATGACTTGATCCCATTCCTATGACTTTCTGGCATTTGAACATATTGCACAAATTGAATAAGTGTGTTTCTCTCATTTCATCTGTGACTGGATTTTAAACGTACTTAATTAGCTGTAAAGCATTTGAACATTTTGAAACAAAATTCAAATCTTTCTTTCAGGCACCAAAAATAGCCCACCTTTAAAGTATGTTCAAGATTTCTGAGGAGCCCAGCAGCAAATTTAAATGTAAGAACACCACAATCAACAATGTGAGACAGCCAGGTTAGCTCTTTTGGTGAATTGGGTTGAAATTCGTGACCCAGAAGACTTGTATAATCCCACCGTTCACCTTGAATTTTACTGTGGTATTTTTTAATCCACCAAATAAACAAGACAGGGACTTGGTTTAATCTGTCACCTGAAAGACACCTTCAGTGCTGCACTGAAGTATCATCTTAGATAACGTGCTCTGAAGCTTGAGTGAGGCTTGAACTCACAACTTTCTGACAGTCAAGAGGCATCCTACTGAGACAAAGCTGACGTCACTCAGATACAGTATACAGAGAGCAATAAGGAAGTCTTGGCAGTTTGCTTGCTAATGTTTTCCTAAGAGAGTCCAGACTGAAAATGACAGGGTAAATGATTTATTGCAAGTAAATAATAATATAACATTAAATTTAGTTGAGTTTAGTTTAAAGATACAGCATGGAAACAGGCCCTTCAGCCCACCAGGTCCACGCCGACCAGCGATCGCTGCATATTAACGCTATCCTACATACACCAGGACATTTTTTACAATTACCAATCCAATTTACCTATAAACCTGTATGTCTTTGGAGTGTGGGAGGAAACCGAAGATCTCGGAGAAAACCCACGCAGGTCATGGGGAGAAAGTACAAACTCCATACAGACAGCGCCCGTAGTCGGGATCACATGCGGGTCTCTGGCGCTGCATTGCTGTAAGGCAGCAACTCTAGTGCTGCACCTCCGTGACACCCTTGTTGATAAACATATTCTGGATAACACTAAAGGGGGTGCACAGTGGCGCATCTGGGTGAGCTGCTGCCTCAGAGCGCCAAATACCCATGCTCGATCTTGATCTCAAGTGCTGTCTGTGTGGAGTTTGCACGTTCTCCCTGTGACCGCATTGGTTTCCCTGTGGGGCTTGATTTTCCTCCATCATCCCAAAGACGTGCGGGTTTGTAGGTAAATTGACCTCTGTAAATCAACCCTGGGTTGTAGGCAGTAGATGCAAAAGAAGAATAAAATACAACTATTGTGAACGGGTCAATGATGGTCAGCGTGGATTCGATGGGCCAAAGGATCTCTTTCCTTGCTTTAACAATCAATCACAGAAAGTCAGTGTTAAATATGTTCATAGATTAAATTTGGGATTTGACTCTAAAGGACGGATGATGTCACTTGGGAAAAAAATGCTGGAGAATTATGAAAAATTCACAATATGTTATACAACATTGGACAATAAGGGTGGTACAATGGCGCAGCGGTAGAGTAACTGCCTACAGTACTAGAGACCTGCGTTCAATCCTGACTATGCGTGCTTGTTTGTACGGCGTTTGTATGTTCTCCCCATGACCTGCGTGGGTTTCCTCCTGCACTCCAAAGATGTACAGGTTGTAGGTTAATTGACTTGGTAAAATTGTAAATTGTCCTGCTGGGTGTAGAATAGTGATGGTGTGGCGGCGTGGAAATGGTCGGCCGAAACGCCAGTTTCCGTGCTGTATCTCTAAACTAAACTAAAGATTAATGTTTTTCTTGTTTTGAATTTCCGTAAACAGTGCCAACCAGATGCATACCATTGTTTTTGCAAAAGTAATATAATTTATACTAAAAAACAAATAAATATGTTCATAGGTTACAACTCCTGGTCTTCATCGGAAGGGTGTAAACACATTGACTTGCTGTTGATGTGTGCGTGAGGACCTCTTCATGAATAAAATTCATCCAATATATGGTTTACAAATTTCCAGAGCCATTCAAGAATGATATATGGGACATGTCATTGCCAATTATATGATATGGAAAACCTTTCTAAGTAAAGTTGACTGGATAAAGAATAAGCAAAAATGTTGGGTGGGTTTCTGTCAGTCCCTTAAATAGAGATATTTATCACGTAATCCTGTAGCTTGATGCGATATTTCCTATTTCTCACCAGCTACTGTGCAAAATGTCACTTTTTTACTTTTTCTCATTCTTAGCTTATGAATCTTTCTTTTACCATTCCGAGGTTTCTGACTGAAAAAGGTTTGACTGAGGAATTGCCGCGAATCTGTCAATGAACTTTTTGTTTGATTGATACTGTATTATCACATGTGAAATTCATTGTTTTGCACTCCATACACAAGGTATGCAAAAAGTCGCCACTTATAGGATGCCGACAAGATTACAAATTGTTCATTGGTCCCTTCTTGTTCTTGGCGGCCCCACCCAAGCTGGGTCCCCCTTTGTTCTCAGCAGCCTCCCCACTCCAGGTCTCTCTTTATTCTCTCGGTTGCCCCCCACGTTGGGTCTTTCATTGTTCTGTGTATTGCATGAAAATCATGGGTTTGCTTATCCTCTCATTTCAATTCCTGGAGAAAGTATTTCACCTTGATGATCTGACTCAGTAAACTCATCAGTGTTAGGAATCGATGAGAGAGCAGAAAAAATAGCAACTTATATCACACCACACTGACAATGCAAAATGCCTGTATCGTTGTATGTATAGATTATCCTTGTAGAGGCATCAATTGCAACCCAATTGTGCAATATTTGTGAGCCTGAAGAATGGACCCAACCCGAAACGTCACCCATCCTTTTTCTCCAGAGATGCTGCCTGACCCGCTGAGTTACTGCAGCACTTTGTGCCTATCTTGTGCACTAACACGTTGGTGGGTGCCTATGTGGAACACGCTTCGTTCAAACATTTTAATTTTATCACTCGTATGTTAAAAGTAAAATCTAGGCTAATAAAACTAAATGGGAATAGCCAAAGTTTGTGTTTTTAATGTCAAAATGAAAGTTACAACTAAATCAGGCTTCAAAATTGCATGAGTGAGTAACAGCGAAGCACCTTCAAACACAAAACAAGTCACCAGTATAAAGCTCTGATCTCTCCCTGCTCAGAATGTTAATGAACCATATGAGTTTTCTTCAGCTGAACAGCCAAAATGCTTGGCTCAGCTTTGTTAACATTCTTCCTGTGTTAGGCAATCCTAACCCAATTAGCCCAGAGAAAAAAAAAAGAGATGAAGATGTCAGCGTTAGTGGTAGATTGCCCAAATTAAACCCATGGTTAATTGCTTTCCAGGCAGATTAAGCAAACTGTATCCCAGCAGAATCCTTGATTGTTTTAGTGTGGCAGATAAATAAGAAAAAGCTACTACTGCTTTCTAAATGAAACATGAAAGACTAGCCTGGTTATACAATGGGTAAGTTATATTAATGGTGCGACATAAAACAAATACAGATGCTAGTCCCATCACAGCTAATTGCACGAGAGGCTGTGCCAATTACTCTCGGATTTAACAGATTAAGATTTTATTAAAAAAACTCTCTTTTGTAAGTACACTCTATTTGTTGGTCAAAAGAAAGACACAGATGCTACAGATTTGACAGGTTGTGCTTAATGGCAGTACCAGGCACTTGTGGAAACAGATGTGACACCGATCGGAGGGGAAACCTAGCTCTCGAGTTCGATGAACTATCAACTGGTGTGCTGTGCTGACGTCCGTCTTCTTCAACAGTGTGGACAGCATTGCTTTGACATAGTGCCTGCAGAGTAAATCTGTTTGCCAAAAAAACAGGACGGGTTTGGCTGTTCAGTGCTACCGTGTGACTCATTTCTCAGAAGGAACGGTATATTTTCAGCATTTGACAAGCTGGTTTGTATCAGTGATTCTGTTTGAAGGCGCTCATTTGAGCCAAAAATCCAGCTAAAATGATGGAAGTCGCCCAACAGAAACAAACAGTAAGACTGAAGGACCAGTTTGGTTCTCAGATCGTTCACGAACCAGCTCAAAATCCCATCCCATTGCCTGATGTTTCATTTTAAATAATGTATGCGGTTGCAGAGATGGATTATGCGGCTTGTATAAGTGAAAGAGCTTGTTATCAAAGCTTTCAGATTGGTTTGATTCATGCAAGTTGCAGATATTATAAAGAATGGCAAAAGCTGATGATAATTATAAATATTGATTTACAACACTGGAAAACTTCTTTGTGAAACTTGCTTTAATGTAGCCACATTAATGTAGCCAAACCTAAAACCATAAAACCATTTTAAGGCTTCCTAAATGTAGCATCCATGGTTTTTCTCTTTCCCCTTCCTCATGGATAATTTGATGCGTAATTCTGCCTGCTTTGCCTTTCTTTTAGTTTTGCGTATCGTTAGTTAATAACAGGACAAAGACCACAGGTATGGGACATAGATCAAGGCATATTACAAGCCACCCCTATGCTATGATCGTTCAGGTTACAGAAATTTGCCCAAACAGAATTCACACCTTCCTCCACAAATTTTGAAATGTGGAATTAAATTTGGTCTTGCATGATTTATGTGAGAAAGAAGTAAATAAATCAACATAAAGTATACTTTTTCTTCAATTTGCTTTTCTAATGAGGCATGATTTGGCTTAGCATGATGGACAATTGCCAGACAGACTGTTAGCTAGGAATACAACCCCACCCGTAATGCAAAGGATGCCTGCATTATCCATGCACAAAACTGTAATCATGTCCTTCAACAAACAAACAAAGTACAATTGCAGTAACATTTGAGGCATCTGACTAAAGTCTAACAGAGGAAAAGTCATTACCAGTGTAGATTCCATCCACCCTGAGATATAGTGGACAAGACCTTCATTAATGACTGAAAATAAGTTGGAGCAGCATCGACCACTATGCTTGGATTTTTCTGTTCTCCCAATCTTCTCGCACTCCCTCCGTTGAGAATTACTGTGGAAAACCCTCCTCAAATATGTCTGCCCAGAGAAAGTTGTTTCCAATCTACATTTGGCAGGCAAACTGTGGTCCAAACTGACAGAGCAAAATCCCAGTGAAGACCAGCGTCAAGGTTGCATCATTACCCGCACCTTTGGCATCTTGTTGCAGGAGTAGACATAATCTGCAGACCTAATGGCAAACTGTTCAACTGACATTGACTGCACACCAGGATAAAAGTCACCTGAAACTCTGCAATCGAGCTGCAGTTTGCAGATGACGTTCGTGTTTCTGTGCACCTGGAAGCCAAGCTGTAAGCCATCATCAACTTGTTCACTGAAGCACACAAGAGGATGGGATTTGCAATCAACTCTTACAAACAAAAATGCTCTGCCAGTCTGCAATTCAACAATAAAGAGTTGACAATGTGGTCCTGGATTACTTAACATATCTCAATAGTTTAATGGTCCAATGGTTCAATGATGCTTTAATTATCACATGCGCAAACGCACAGTGAAATTATTTTCTTACATACAGACTAGTACAGTATTCCCCTACCTAAGAATATTCTCGATTAGCAAGTGTACAGAAATAGTGTGCCGTACCCGCATGCATGAGGAGCCATGTTTTGACGCCATTTTCAAAGTCCGTTCTGCGCTTTTACTAACCAAACCATCTACATTTATTTTGTATCTATATAACTTACTAGACTAAGTGGGATCCATTGGGTCCCATGTTCACAAGGGAGGGCTGGTCCCTCAACGTAATATTCCACCTCTCCACAAATTCCAATATTGCCGGCCAATGGGGGGGGGGGGCTCTGGAGCGCACGTATGGGTGTTGTGGGCCGAAGGGACTGGTTTCCAGAGGATTAGTATGGACATTGGATGGGTGGATTCTTGGGCTGGCAGCTCAGTCACTCAGGCCTGGTGGGCTGGCAGCACAATCACTCAGGCCTGGTGGGCTGGCAGCTCAGTCACGCGGGCTTGGTGGGCTGGCAGCTCAGTCACTCAGGTCTGGTGGGCTGGCAGCTCAGAAACTGTCAGAAATTCTGCCCAAAACAGGTTAGAGACTCTGTGAGAGAGAAGGGGGAGAATCAGTTTTAGACATTTTTCATCTTTTTCTGCAAATCACAGCAATGAAGGAGGAAAGTCTATCCTGGCCTGGATCTCACAGGGAGCAAATGAAGGGAGGGAGAAAAATACTGGGGTGAGGTATAATACTTGCAGGGGGAATACTGATGGGCCAAAAGGACTCATGAGCTAGTACAGGCCTGATGGGCCAAAGGGGCTCTTTTTAAAAATACCTTTGAAATCTCAGTGAAAGACACATTTTCTGGACTGTTCCTGGCCTGACACGGGCCTTTTGGGCCTAAATGCTCCTCCTGGGCTAATGCAGGCATTTTGGCTGAAATTAGTGGTTTCAGGCAGGCCAAACAGCTCATTGCATTTTCACTACATTTCCATTGCCATTGCAGTTTCAAGCACAGGGCAGGCCCAAGCCAAACAGCTCATTGCATTTTCACTTCAGGCCAAACAACTCATTTCATTTTCATTAAGGGCTAACAAATCATTTATTCAAGTACATTGCATACTCACAGTGTTCTGTAGTTACCCAGCTCAGACAGAGAGTTGTGACCTCTCCCTCGCCATCTTGCAGACAGACTGCGCCACGGCCACACTTCCGGGTTTTATAGTCCCTCCCCCTCCCACACGAAGGAGCGTGGCCTTCATGGCGGTGATTGACAGGAGAGAGAATCTAAAGATTTTTTAAACACTAATAAGTCTTTTATTTGTCATCAATGGGAAAAATCCTCGGGGCCTGCGCAGCGGAGGAGAACTCTGAGTAAGATGGCCAAACAATCACAGCCATATGTGGTAGCGTTTCTTTTTTCTAAAATCAAAGCACGGTGCAAACAAGAAGTGGTCAAGATGAGACTTTTAATTATATAGATTTATATAACTTATCACAAACAACAGAGGTCACAGCAACCGATTTTCATTAAATTTCTTCCCATTTACTTTAAACCTGTACTTTCTATTACAGAGCAAAACTTTTTTCATCTCTTACTTTTTTCAGAGGTGGTCTGGTCTAAACACATTAGACACAAAAAAAAAGAAGAATAAATTCAACAACGAGCAAGATCGTATCATAAAACCCGTGAAGGTGGAGTCAAAAAGGTGCTGAGAGCAACATCATCAGAGATCTGTTTCAATCCTGACTTCTGGAGCTGCCCGTGCTTCTGGAGCTGCTCCAGTGACTGTATGAGCTTCCCCAGCTACTGTGATTTACCAGACATGCTGGTAGGATAAATGGATTCTAAATTTTGTTGAGGGAATCAGGCCAGACATGTGTGAGGAAATAGTTCACAGGAAGTAAGTGGGGGAATGGGATCGAGCCTTCAGACTTTAGACTTCTAAGAAACAGGCCCTTCAGCCCACCGACTCCATGCCGACCAGTATACAACCCACATACTAACGTTATCCTACACACTTGGGACAATTGATTTTTTTTACTGAAGCCAATTAACCTACAAACCTGCACATCTTTGGAGTGTGGGAGCAAACAAGAACACCCAGAAAAAGCCCATGTGGTCACTGGGAGATCGTGCAGACTTCATACGACAGCACCCAAAGTCAGGATCGAACCCGGGTCTCTGGTGCTGCAAGGCAACAACTCTACCTCTGCGCCACTGTGCTGCCCCCGATTGATGGGCTTGTACTGCATAAACCTGATGGACCACCTTCCCCACTTCAACCAACATGTCCCATCTACACTGGTCGCACCTGGCTGCATTTAGCCCATATCACTCTAAACCTGTCCTTTCCATGTACCTGTCTAAATATTTCTTAAACATTACAATAGTACCTGCCTCAACTATGTCCCCCAGCAGCTCGTTCCATATCCCCACCCTTTGTCTAAAAATGTTACACCTCAGGTTCCTATTAAATCTTTCTACGCTCACATTTGGTATCCTTGACTGTCAGCCACTTTGAGACATCCCAAATTCTTGACAGTTGTGATGTACGTTTGTAAATGCGAGTTATTTCTTTCCATGCAATTCCTCAACGTGACTCATTTGTTCCCTTTGTCTGAAAACGATGGAGCTTTTTAACTTTGGTTGTTTTCCTTTCCCCATAGCTAGCGTGACTTTTTATCTAAGACAGCTAACCACGACTATTTTATTCTCTTCCCGTTGTCCTCCAATTGATTTGTGGCCTTCCATATGGATATTCATGCTGAACAGATGGACACTGGGAATGTTCCTAAGCTGTGTCGGGAGGGCGGGAAGAAGACAAGAAAGCATAAGTTATGGTGATTCCACAGCGAAGGGTGAAGACAGGTGTTTCTGTGGCCGCCGATGTGACTCCAAAATGATTTCATCCTCCCTGATACCAGAGTCAAGGGTGTCACTCAATGATTTGCAGGACAGTCTGGCAGAGTTGGGTGTACAGTTAAAACACCTTGATTCAAACAGAAACCATGATTGTGTGGAGCATATGAACATTGAACTTATAGTACAGGAACAACACTTCAGACCATGATATCTGTGCTGAACATGATGCCAATTTAAACCACATGTTTGTCGTTTCATGGTCTCTCTCTACCTCCATTCCTTGCCTGATAATGTATCTGTCTAAATGCCTCTTAAACATTACTACCGTATCTTCTTCCACTACTTCCCTTGGCAGCGCATTCCAAGCACCTGTCACTCTCTGTGTAAACAATGTGCCTTATAAATCTCCTTTAAACTTTCCCCTCTCACCTTAAACCTATGGCCTCTGGTATTTGACAATTCCACCCTGGGAAATTACAGTATCTATTCCAAACTTATCTCCTCTGGGCTCTCTATGCATTGAACAAGCTAATGTGTAGAGACAGACATACACGTTAGCATTCAAATGCCTGCAACTCTCATCTGGGTAGCATTCTCACAATGCATACTTTTCTGTCTCAAAAGATCCAGTGGATATTGGAATCATAGAACATACAGCATGGAAATAGACCCCTTGGCCCAACTCATCCATTCTGACCAACATGCCCATCTAAACCATTCCCATTTCCCCCAATTTGGCCAATGTCCCTCGAAACATGCCCTATCCATGTACCTGCCCAATTGTCTTTTAAATGTTGTTATTGTACCTGCCTCAACCACTTCCTCTGGCAGCTTCTTCTTCTTCTTGCGTATGGCGTGCACAACCTAAAGTTGTAGGGCAACTTGTTCTATTTGATCTTACTTGATTGTGCACGCCAGGTTGATTGCATTCGTCGAAACAGGGCAGACCACGTGAAGGTTGCAATCTCCCACCCCCTCTGGCAGCTCGATCTTTGACTAGTCACCCACTTTGTGAAAGAATGCTCCTCATGTTCCCATTACATCTTTCCTTGTTCATTTTAAACCTATGCCCTCTAGTTGTTGACGCCTTAACCCTGGGGAACAGACTGTGGAAAGAAGTGTCCCGACCGGAAGCATCCCCTATGCATGAAATAAGGGGGTCCCGACCCGAAACTTCACCTAACCTTGGAAGAATAATCCCGAGCCAAAACATTGCCTGTCCATGTTCTCTTCAACATCCTCTTGCATGTGGAGTCAGTGGGATGTTCTGTACAAACTGCACTGACCAGAGCAATTCTGCTTATGTGTGGGGATTGTCTTGCTGAGCTGTATGCAAAAAATATATTTCACTGTACCTGGTACTTGTAACAATAATAAAACCATTGAGATGTTACCTGTACCGTCGAGTTACTCCAGCACTTTGTGTCTTCTTTTATAAACCAGCATCTGCAGTTCCTTGTGTCTTTGAGACATCCTCCCTGATATGTAGAAACTCTGGGCCAAAGCTATTCTAGCTGGCAGAGACATATCCAGGGAGGCACCTGCAGCCAAGACTGAAGGGTTGAAGAAGAATTCAGCAAGCTAGACAATCCAGCCATTCATTCTGACAAGCTCTGCCTGCCCCTTCTGTGACAGAGTCTGCTGTTCCTACACAGGACCCATTTGTCATTCTAGAACCCACAGAACCTTAGTATAGTGATTTGCCGGTTAGTATAATGGTTGGTTTCCCCGCCTGGCTTGTGGGAGACTGGGGTTCAATTCTCCGACGGGAGACCAGGGCGGCACGGTAGCACAGCCGTTGCTGCCTTACAGCACCAGAGACCCGGGTTCGATCCTGACTACGGGTGCTGGCTGTATAGAGCTTGTATGTTCTCCCCGAGACCTGCGTGGGTTTTCTCTGGGGGCTTCGGTTTCCTCCCACACTCCCAAGATGTACAGGTTTGAAGGCTAATTGGCTTGGTATAATTGTAAGCTGTCCCTCGTGTGTAAGATAGAGGTAGTGCGCGTGGATCACTGGTTGGCATGGATCCGGTCGGCCGAGTGGCCTGTTTGCCCACTGTATTTCTAAACTAAACTAAACTAAACTAAACATCCTCCCTGATATGTGGAAATCTCTGGGCCAAGACTATTCTAGCTGGCAGACACATATCTAGGGAGGTACCTGAAGCCAAGACCATATGGTGGAAGACGTGTTCAGCAAGCTAGACAATCCAGCCATTCAAACCAACTAGCTCCACCTGCCCCTTCTGTGACAGAGTCTGCTGTTTCTGCACAGGAGCTTCCCTTTTTTTTTTTTTTTTTTAAATTTTTTTATTGTAGAAACAATATATACCGAGTACACTCTTATACGGCAGTGAAAATTATATAATATACAAAATTATATAATATTGATTATCAATTAATACTGTTTGTGTTAATTGTAATGTTATCCATTATACATTTCCTGGTTATTTATTTTGTATAATTGGGAGTGTATGTAGTATATTCCTAAAATAAGCAATATACTCACACTTCTCATACCATAGATATTCTTCTAATTACCAAATACAAATCCCCCCTAATATAACTACATAATACCCAATCTTAACCAAACTTCTATGATATTCATAATATTTTCATAATATTAAGAATGTTTGTATTATTATTAACTTTATATTTCAAAATTATTATATAGTTGAAAATGCACAATTTTATATAATTACAAATTTAAGACATCTATAATCTTTTCATACAACTAATAATAGGTGTATTCATACTAATATTAAGAATTTATATAATATGTTTCTATACTTTTTTTCCCTAATTAAAGATAGAAAGATAGAGAAAGAGAGTAGAAAATAGAAAAGAAAATGTGAAAAGTTTGATGGAGATTAAAATATTACTAAATAATCCATTCTTGGAGATACATTCATGGTTTATTATATGTATTTCTTCATCCATTCAGATATTCAGGCCTCAGTCAAGTCCCTGCGCCGAACCATTATGACCCTGTAGATATTTAATGTATGGAGACCAAATCCCTTTGAAGAGATCTAACCTGTCCATAAGGACAAGTCTCAATCTCTCCAAGTGAAGTGTCTCCGTCATTTCTGTATTCCACATTTTAATTGTTGGGGATACAGGGCCTTTCCAAAATTTTATTAATTATTAAAGAATAATCGATAAAAGTTTTAGAGTCTGCTGTTTCTGCACAGGACCCATTAGTCACCCTAGAACCCACAGAAGTGGAGCGGAAGGATTTCCTCTTGAATTCCAAGGGACTACTTAAAAATGATTTTTATTTTTAAATACACAATTCTGTGGAGAATTGGCAGGTAAGATGCCACGTGAATAAAGGGGAGGTCATTTAAGACTGAGGTGAGAAAAAACTTTTTCACCCAGAGAGTTGTGAATTTATGGAATTCCCTGCCACAGAGGGCAGTGGAGGCCTAGTCACTGGATGGATTTAAGAGAGAGTTAGATAGAGCTCTAGGGGCTAGTGGAGTTATGGGATATGGGGACCGGTTATTGATAGGGGACGATAAGCCATGATTACAATGAATGGCAATGCTGACTTGAAGGGCCGAATGGCCTCCTCCTGCACCTATTTTGTTTCTATGTGAAGGCCCCTCTGGGTAGATGAGCACAGAACCAGAGCCACAATTTCAGCATAAAGGGACATTGCTTTAAGACCAAGACAAGGAGGGATTGCCTCCATTGAGTCATAGTCGTACAGCAAGGAAATAAGTCATTCACCCCACCAGGTCCATACCAACCTTTTCACCCATCTATACTAATCCTATTTGCCCACATTAATACCGCATCTCTCTGAGTCTTTGTGAATCTCTGTGCTGCTTTATGCCAGTAAACTAGGGATACTAACTTATTCAATATATTTATGGCTGAGGCCTTTGGAATGTGGGAGAATGAACGGTGTAGTGCAAGACCTAGGAAAATGCAATTGAGGCCAATAACCAGGTCTGGAGTGCTGGAGTAACTCCGCAGGTCAGGCAGCATCCCTGGAGAAAAAGGTTGGGTGACGTTTCAGGTCGAGACCCTTCTTCAGATCGGTGTGATCTTATCGAATGACAAAGCAAGCCAAAGGTGTCAAATTGCTTCTTCGTTCTCATGCCATTTTTAAAACACATTAATGCAGCTCTGTACCCAGAGGAAGGAAATGGGACAGGTTTCCTATTATGCAGCTCAATGTTAAACAAAAAATGGCTGGAAATTAGTTTTATCCGTGCTGATCAGTTGCAAGCTGTGCTTCTAATATCTCACTGGAAAAGGCTTGCCCAGGCATCGCTTCCAGCATCGCTGATTGTTTTCCCATCCCTGTACTAAATTTACAAGTTCATCATCGTCTCCAATATGGGGCATTGGAAGATTCACACCTATTAAGCAGCTGACCAGCATGATTTATAAAGCCGTTTATACTGCCGTGTCGCTGCATGGAAGATTAGCTTAGAGATACTGTATGTGCCTTAAAATTCTTGGAACACTGGGGCCTCCAGAATATGAAGCAGCCACGTGAAGGGGTATGACATTGGTGAAGGGGTATGATGAACGGAAAGGCTCCGTTTTAGAAGTAGCTGACACAGCAAACATGGTCGAAGATGGCAAAAGGTTATAGATATCTAAATGACCTAAATAAACTGGGATGCAGACCATGGGGGAAAGTAATCTATGGAATTATTTGTGGCAATTCTCAAAAAAATCACTCAATGGATAAATGGGGGATCGTTACTTTATTGTCACATGTACCTAGGTGCAGTGAAATTCTTTTTTGCATACAGTTCAGTAAAAAAATGTATACATAGGCACAATCTTACATAAGTACATGAATATAAGAATAGTAGATTACACTGAGGCACTACACAGCAGACACCAGGAATCCGGCACCATCTTGTACCCTTCAAGTTAAAAATGTTCATATGCCCATAAAGGTGTGATGTCATGATGGCAGCACTGGATTGTAGTTGAAGGGTTAGCCTGGCCAGGTTTAGTTTAGTTTAGTTTATTGTCACGTGTACCGAGGTACAGTGAAAAGATTTTGTTGCGTGCTAACCAGTCAGCGGAAAGACAATATATATGATTACAATCGAGCCATTCACAGTGTACAGATACATGATAAGCCACTACGTGCTGCTGTATCCGATCCAGACACTCTGCCACTTGGAACGGTGCCCGATATAATCGAACCCCAGGCTGCTGCAAGGGCATCCAGTGGGCCACTCCATCAACACATCAATCCATACACAACCGAACCAGTGAATGCGCCATCTCTTGCCCTACATGTGTTCTTTTCGTCCCGGGATAAAGTTTTAGGAAAAACAATAATTTACTTGAAAAGTTTATAAAGATAAATTATAAAGACACGCTGCCCGAAATATATGCATTTCATTTCTTATGTAATTTCTAATTCCATTATTTGTACTAGTTTGATCCATATCAGAGTGAAATTAGCAATTCAACCTCAATCTTCTAAAATACAATGAAGGAACAGAGACAGATAAAACACAAGAACTAACATTTGAGAAGAAAAATCTTCAGCACTGAAAGGAAACCATGATAAATCTCAGAGAAATGTTGTGCTTCTTGCAAACAAAGAGAAACATAAAGCACCTGCATAAAGGAACAAAAAAATTGGCTGATAAACAAAGGATGTCAAAACAATTTTGTCACAGAATTGTTGCAGCTAATTTCATCACCGAGCAGTTATAATTGTGCAATGAATATCCAGCAGGCAAGTTGATAAGCCTTGATTTAACAATCTAATGTTATCCCTTTTTAATATTGTAATTCTCAATATTGTCTTCTATTCAATGCATCTTTGATGTTAGTAAGTAGGCGGTAATTATTCATGATCAGATGTTGGACTTCACAGAACCCTCTGATAGTTGTCGGCACGTCCTTGATTTATAATTTTTTTAATGCCTGATAACTTTATTTCATCTACATTATTTTCTATTTTTGAAGGCAGGCAAACCTCGCTGGTGTGAACTTGCTGGGACAAGCCAAATTGCTTTTGCTCGTAGGTATTCAATTTGACAGTGATTATAATGGCTGGTGCAAATCCCTTCTCTCCAGCCCGCTGTGCTCACACTGTCAATGTGCAGCAAGAAGATGAGTGCGTGAAAATAGAGAAAAAAACACTGGAACTAAAGTGTACTGCCAAAATCTTCTACCTTCTTTGCCCTTTGCGAACGGTGATAAATCTGTTGTTTATTTTCAGTTATTTCCTCTCCTCGTTATTGTGTGAAAGCATTCACTGTTGGAGTGCATTTTCACCACGCACCAAAATGCTTTATGCTAACTGAGTGAAAATCCTGCTTGAAAACCACTGTGGAGGCATGAATCTTAAACACATCTGCCACTTCCACCTCCCCCACTCACCACCAACATAAGGGTTCATTCGTATTGTTACCCATCATTTTTTAGTTCAGTTTAGTTTATTGTCACATGTACAGTGGACAGGCAGCATCTCTGGAGAGAAGGAAAGGGTGACGTTTTGGGTCGGGACCCTTCTTCAGACAGTGAAAAGTTTTTTTTTTGCATGCTAACCAGTCAGCAGAAAGACAATACGATTACAATCAATTCATTTACAGTGTATAGATACAGGTTATGGGAATGACATGTAGTGCAATCTAAAGCCCACAAAGTCCGATCAAGGATGGTCCAAGAGTCATCAAAGAGGTAGATTTTAGTTCTGCACTTCTCTCTGGTTGTGGTAGGACGATTCAATAGACTGATAATAGTTGGGAAGAAACTGTCCCTGAATCTGGTGGTGTGCATTTTCACAATTTTGTTTGATGGGAGAGGGCAGAAGAGGGAGTGGCCTGGGTGCGACTCGTCCTTGATTATGCTGCTGGCCTTGCCGAGGCAGTGTGAGGTATAAATTAAATCAATAGAGGGGAGGTTGGTTTGTGTGATGGCCTGGGCTGCGTCTGCAATGCACTGCAATTTCTTCTAGTCCTGGATGGAGCTGTTCCCAAACCAAGCTGTGACGCATCCTGATAATCATCGTCTTCATTGCCGCCTTACTCTGAAATTTACTCTCTGAAGTTTATTTGGGATACTACTATTTTCCCTCTTAATAATCATAACATTTGAAAAATGTAGTATTTGGTCATGTGAGAAAAAACATTCTAATTAGCCACACCAAAGAAAATTTCCTGAAAATATAATTTCACATTTTAATGCATGAACAGTTATTTTGATGAGGAACGTTTTCCTCTCTGTTTTAAGAAAGAGTTTATTTAAATATTATCCTCTTCACAAGTTAACGTTCACAAGTTATAGGAGTAGAATTAGGCCATTCAGCCCATCGATTCTACTCCGCCATTTAATCAATGGTGATCTCTGCTGCCTAATCCCATTTTCCTGCCTTCTCCTCATAACCCTTGACACCTGTCCTAATTGCCTTAAAAATATCCACTGACATGGCTTCCACAGCCCTCTGTGGCAATGTTACCCAGATTAACTACTCTGTGACTAAAAGAGTTCCTCCTCACCTCCTTTTGAAAAGAACACCCTTTAATTCTGAGGCTATTACCTCTAGTCCTAGACTTTCCCACCAGTGGAAACATCCATTCCATATCCACTCTATCTATGCCTTTCCTTATTCTGTAAGTTTCAATGAGGTCCCCCCTCAAC
This sequence comes from Okamejei kenojei, assembly GCA_035221665.1. Classification (NCBI taxonomy): domain Eukaryota; kingdom Metazoa; phylum Chordata; class Chondrichthyes; order Rajiformes; family Rajidae; genus Okamejei; species Okamejei kenojei. The sequence goes on from CM069142.1 coordinate 54,634,753, forward strand.
CTTCTAAACTCCAGCGAGTAGAAGCCCAGAGCTGTCAAACGCTCGTCGTATGCTAACCCACTCATTCCTGGAATCATTATAGTAAACCTTCTCTGGACACTCTCCAGCGCCAGCACATCCTTCCTCAGATATGGGGCCAAATCTCCTCACAGTACTCCAAACACGGCCTGACCAGCACCTTATAGACTCACCTCAGCATTATATCTCTGTTTTTGTATTCCAGTCCTCGTGATATAAATGCTAGCATTGAATTTGCCTTCCTTACTTCCGATTCGACTTGCAAATTAACTTTTTGGGAGTCCTGCACTAGAACTCCCAAGTCTCTCTGCACCTCCGATTTCTGGATTCTCCCTCCTTTGAAAAAATAATCTACGCCTTTATTCTTAGTACCAAAATGCATGACTCCGCACTTTGCTATACTGAATTTCATCTGCCACTTCTCTGCCCACTCTGCTAACATGTCCAAGTCCTTCTGCAGAATCCTTGCTTCCTCCACACTACCTGCCCCTCCACCTACCTTAGCATCAGCTGCAAACTTGACCACAAAGCCTTCAAACCCCTTATCCAAATCATTAATATATCATTGTTTCTGTAGTAGCCACAGAAAATATTATTTAAATAATGAAGTTGAGAAATAGAACAGTGGCCAACAAAGGACCCACTCCCCATCTCCCTCCATGCACCCCCCTCCTTCCTTCCCCCCTCTTGCCCTGACAGGATGTCCTCATAAATCTCTTTGCTTTAATGACTAAAAACAATACTTATCTTTATCAGCATGATTATAGAATATTTAATATGATCGTTGAGGATTAAAAGAGTCTTGTTAAAACAAAGTAAACTCTCATCTTGAATAGGTTGGCATGTTGGAAGGAGACTGTGATAATCTCTGTGTGACAGGTTAACAAACAATCTCCCACACTTTAATTTTCACACTGCTTTGTCTGTTGTTGATTGTGTGCTGAGCATCTAGGATGAGCCCAATCACACATTTGGTTGTCGCTGTGTTGTATAAATATGGAGGGGGGTATCCTCTGCAATTTGCAGCTCTGCAGAAGCTTTGGTGCAGTAGATTTGTTTGATTATGATATGTGGTTTCTGCAGCCTTCTCGATGCCACTGTGTGCTCACTGTTTAAGAACTGCCAGCACCAGTCTATCTATAGAGGATAAATGACAATCTACCTATTGTCAGAGGACAAATATGGCTCCCCTGAGCCCGAGTGTCCTAATTTCAGCGATATTTTGGCTATTACATGGATGTATGAAAAGTAGTCTAGCACTTCACAGAAACATTTACTTGTGTATGATCCAGTTAGGAGCTTAAGGGTTTTAACATTTTAATCATCACGGGTATTGCACACCATGCGGTAACTCTACAATGTCTGTGATGGAGTAAAAAAAGCAGATTGTCTTGTCAGAGTAAACATGAAGAAGTTGCCCAGTTAATGTGGAGTAGTACAATTTGATGGCTGCAATAATTCCCATTATTTCCTTTCATGAAATTGTAAAGCCACTTCTTATTCCAGTAAAAACATCTTAACCTTTACAGCAAAAGTAGGTTGCTCACTAAATTTATCATAAAAAGTGATTCAATCATTGGCTCCAGACAGAGAGAAAAACAGCTCAGTAATGATCTGGTGGAATATTTCTTTATTCCTTTGCCCATATGATTCCCATACTTGAGGTTTCTGCACAGATGTTTTGTGTGGAAACGAGAGATATGTATGGAAATCCTCATAGTATGGAATGTTGGCCTTTATAACAAGAGGACTCGAATATAGGAGCAAAGAGGTCCTTCTGCAGTTGTACAGAGCCCTAGTGAGACTACACCTGGAGTATTGTCTGCAGTTTTGGTCCCCTAATTTGAGGAAGGACATTCTTGCTATTGAGGCAGTGCAGCGTAGGTTTACAAGGTTAATTCCCGGGGTGGCGGGACTGTCAAATGCTGAGAGAATGGAGCAGCTGGGCTTGTACACTCTGGAGTTTAGAGGCAGGAAACATGTTCCCGATGTTGGGGGATTCCAGAACCAGAGGCCACAGTTTAAGAATAAGGAGTAAGCCATTTAGAACAGAGATGAGAAAACACTTTTTCTCACAGAGAGTGGTGAGTTTGTGGAATTCTCTGCCTCAGAGGGCGGTGGAGGCAGGTTCTCTGGATGTTTTCAAGGGAGAGCTAGATAGGGCTCTTAAAAATAGCGGAGTCAGGGGATATGGGGAGAAGGCAGGAACGGGGTACTGATTGGGGATGATCAGCCATGATCACATTGAATGGCAGTGCTGGCTCGAAGGGCCAAATGGCCCACTCCTGCACCTATTGTCTATTGTCTATTGTCTAATGAAAGGTTATCATTTATGGCGACATAAGAGGGTGCCATAGTGGTGCAGTGGTAGAGTTGCCACCTTACAGCACCAGAGATCCAGGTTTGATCCTGATTACTGATGCTGTCTGTATGGAGTTTGTACATTCTCCCTGTGACCGCGTGGAGTTTCTTCAGGTGCTTCCTGAGTGTAGAACCTCCCACATTACAAAGATGTACAGGTTTGTAGGGTAATTGGCTTTGGTAACATTGTAAATTGTCTGGAGTGTGTCAGATAGTGCTAATGTACAGGGTGTTGCTGGTCGACATGGACTTGGTGGGCTGAAGGACCTGTTTCCATGCTACATCTCGAAACTAAACTAAACTAAACTAATTTCCAAGAATGTTACCAAGTCGACACTTTGGGGTTCATGAATTGCTTTCAATGGTCAGGAACCTCTTGGTCACCTTTGCACTTTTTCATAAATAGGTAACTGCTTCAGGGAGGCTACCTGTTCTACATTAGATAAAAATAAGAAGAAAGTTGTATAGAAGGATGAGAGAAGTCTCAATCTCCAATGCCTCACAAACCTCACTGAACTAGATGTGTGGCATGGTGGCGCAGCAGTAGAGTTTGCTGACTTACAGTGGCAGAGATGCTGCCTTACCGCGGCAGAGACCCTGGTTCGATCCTGACATGGGGTGTTCGGCTGTACGGAGTTTGTACGTTATCCCCGTAACCAGCGTGTGTTTTCTCCTAGATCTTTGGTTTCCTCACACACTCCAAAGACATACAGGTTTGTAGATTAATTGGCTTTGGTAACATTGTAAATTGTCCTTAGTGTGTTGGATAGTGATAGTGTACGGGGATTGCTGGTCTGCATGGACTCGGTGCGCCAAAGAGCCTGTTTTCACGTTGTATCTCTAAACTAAACTGAAGATGATGATACTGCAACATACATACAGTGCTCAAATGAGCAGCTTTTTTAATCTGTTCACTGATGAGCTGTAAATCGCATTGACAATGTCAGCAATGTATTGTCTATCGTAATAACCCTGAACAGAACAGTTAATTAACATCAAGCACATGAGATGGATCTCGAATCACATAGAGGCCAGACCTATTAAAAATGGCAAATTTACTCCCTTGAAGGGCATTACTTCTTCAATCCAGTAATTTCATAGTTACAATTCCTCTTTTTTAAATGTAATTTATTTCAGTATTCATATTTAACTTCCGCACATCCTGTGATTTGACCTCATGTCCCCATTTTTTAGCTCTGCTGGTCCAGTTTGTATATCCAAAAATCTAAATTGAACAACTGTGTTTCTGATCTATATATGATGTTCTATGAAGTCTATCCTTTAGTGCAGTTAATGTAGTCCAGTGCAAACAGTGCAATGTTCCAAGAGACTTTTTAAATATGATGAAAGTGATGGGAGGAAAAAAAGAAGAGCATTGCAGAGATAATTGACAAAGTGGCAGCAAACCAAGGTGATCCATACCATAAACTAGGCAGTGAAGCACGTGTGCTGAAATAAGGGCTGGGCTGGGCAATGAGGAAATGAGGATCCCAGGAATGAGTGGGTTACCTAATGATGAGCTTTTGCAGCGCTGGGCCTCGACTCCCTGGAGTATAGAAAGATGAGGGCGGACCTCATTGAAACTTACAGAATAGCTAAAGGCCTGGAGACAGTGGATGTGGCGAGGATGTTTCCACTAGTGGGAGAGCCTACGACCAGAGGTCATAGCATCAGAGTTAAAGGACTTTCTTTTAGGAAGGAGATGAGGAGAAATTTCTCAAATCAGAGGGTGGAATTTATTGCCACAGACGGCTGCGGAGGTCAAGTCAATGGATATTTTAAGGCAGCGATAGATAGATTCTTGATTAGTATGGGTGTCATGGGTTATGTGGGGAAGGCAGGAGAATGGGGTTAAGAGGGAAAGATAGATCAGCCATGATTGAATGGCGGAGTAGGCTTGATGGGCCAAATGGCCTAATTCTGCTCCTATTACGTATAAAATGACAGGGTATAACTATGGATGCACTGAAATGTAAGGATTCTGACATTCTGATTGGCTTTGGGGATTGGAAACTAACAGAAACGAACAAACTATCAAGGATATAAGTAAAAGTCAAAAAGACACAATGTGCTGGAGTAACTCAACGGGTCAGGCTGCATCTCTGAAGAATATAGGTGATGTTTTGCCCAGCATCTACAGTTCCTTGTTTCTAAATAAAACTCAAACAAATGTCAAAAAATAAATCTCACTCATTTTCCTTAAAATCCATGCATCTGAATTGAGTCATTGTGGAACCAAATACATGCAAGCTCTTTCATCAAAGATCAATTGAATTGAGAAAATTCACTATCACAGTATCTGCAAGGATGTTATCTAAGATATTTAATTGTAGGATGTGGTTGTCATATCCCACCATTGTCCATTGCCCCATCCCAACTGCTTGACCATCTCACAGACAACCATAACATGTGGGTCTGAACTTGCAAATGAACCTGACAAGGTAAAGATGATTAATGTGTAGGAACGAACTGCAGATGCTGGTTTACACAGAAGATAGATACAAAATTCTGGAGTAGCTCAGCATGTCAGGCAGCATCTCTGGAGAAAAGGAATGGATGATGTTTCAGATTGAGACCCTTTTTCAGGCTGAGTCAGGGGAGAGGAAAAGTGGAGGTATGAAAAGGTACAGAACAAACCAGAACCAGAACAATGGCCAAGGAGCCCACAAAGGTCCATTGTTGGCTGTGGAGGAGGTGATAACAAATGGATATGTACAGTGAAACTAGCAGGATGACTAGGATGGGGGTGGGATGGAGAGAGATGCTAGGTTTCTAGGGGGTGCCGCATTGATGGCAGCCTCTGCCTACAGTTTGTCTGGTTTTCTTTCTTTTTTTAATTTTAGTCTGTCTTAACAGTTTGTTTTGGAGGATTTTTTTTGTTTTTCTATGTGGGGGAGGGGGGTAGGGTAAGGGGGAAACCTTTTCTCAGTCACTTCCTGGCAAGGATGCGACTATTCTCCGAGTCGCGTCCTCGCCTCCCAACTGGATAGGCGCGGCCGTTCCTGCCGGGGACCGGGGACCGGACCAGAGCTTCAGCAGCGGCAGCACAGCATTGGATCCATCGCGGAGCGGGCGATGCCTATCTGGATCACCGTTTCGGAGTGTTGGGCCACTGCTTCAACATCGCGGAGCTGTGGCTCGTGGTGCTTCCAGCGCGGGCGGCGCTGACTTCGGCGTCGCAGAGTCCTGGGATCCCTTTGCCGGGGGCCGCTGGTGTGGGTCTCCACACGGCGCGGCCTGTAGACTTCGGGAGCCGCGGATTCTGGTAGGAAGTGGCCGATTTGGAGCTCCAAGCCGCTGAGGTTATTCTCCCGGTCCGACATCAGAGTTCCATCACCCTGGCGAGAGGGCCTGAACATCGGGCCGCCCATAGCGGCGACTGCGGAGGGCTTGGAAGGCCCCGACCACGGGTGAACATCAATGAACATCAGAGGAAGATGACTGAACTTTTGGTGCCTTCCCTCACAGTGGGAAACATTGATTCTGCTGTGTGGGGATGTTTTATGGTGGATTGTGTTCTTTTTTTATTCGTATGGCTGTATGGTAACCACACATTTCACTGTACCAATTGGTACATGTGACAAATAAATGTATCTTGTTTACTTGAAATTAAAGAAATCAATATTTATGATACGCTGAGTTGTAAGCTGTCCAAGCAAAATATGAGGGGCTGCATTTTGTGTCTATCTTCAAGGTAAAGATTAATAGCATTTCTACATTAAAGAACATGATGACCAGATTTTTACTTATAATAATATGTTTTCATTCTGGATTTATTTAACAACTTTTTATTATACAAATGTGTGTCTCTGCATTAATAGTGCTGGCTTCAGGGTGTTAATCCAATAAATGAACCACCATGCCACATTAACTTTTCATATCCTTGGCTGGTGATTTTGTTTTTCTACTTTGAATTAGCAAACAGAAGTGAACCAAAGATTTTTCTTTCCAAAATATACACACCGACCATCCATCACCCCCACAGTGGTTCTATGATATTGTACATTCGCATCCTACACGCAAGGGGCAAAATTACAGAAGCCAAAGATTTTACTCTGAAAATATATGTATATTTCTTATTTTAAAGGATGATTTTAGACAACATATTTATGCTATGTGAATGGAATGACACCATACCTGTTGTGATTTACTAGCATATGTGGACAAGGTTGTCATATTTCAGCTCGAAATAATAATTCAGACCATCAGTCTGAAGAAGGGCTCGATCTGAAACATTGCTTATTCCTTCACTCCATAGATGCTGTCTTACCCGCTGAGTTTCTCCAGCATTTTTGTCTATCTTCGATTTTTCCAGCATCTGCAGTTCTGACTCACTGGGTATTTTCCTTGCTTTCCACCCTCATTCACTCTACCAGTTTACTTCTTGTTCTATGTTACTTCAGCCTAAATGTACATTAACCTGAATGCATAGTCCTCCTATGCTCTATCGTAATATTTATTTGGGGTTTCTGAAGATATCACAAGTTCTTAAAGGAAGTTAAAGTAGTGATAGTATTAAACTTTGAGCACAATGGCCTATAAACTCTGCATTATATTTTAATTTACAATGAATAAACTTTTTTCAATAGAATCGTAATCCTTTTGATTACACAAAAATGTATTAATGATTTTTAAATAGGTTAAAATAATGTGAAATTGAAGAGCTGAATAGAGCAATTTAGTCCCTAATCTGTGTTACAGAAATGACCATAGATTCACCAGCCCAGTAAACCAGTGCTGTAGAAATGAGGAACTTGAAGCAACAAGCAGATCCATGTGTAACAAATTACTTGCTTGTTATTCTTCCTATTAGAATTATGTTTATGAAGGTATGAGTGCTAGTGAAAGCAACATTTTCAGAATTTTTCACTTAGCGTCGGTATAGATCATTCACATATAGCCAAGATAGGATGTCAGATAAAATTCCAACTGTTCGACCCAGTCCAATATGCAGCACACAGCTACTAGAGGAGTTTATTGTGAGCTAAGATAAACACTCCCACAAAGCGTACCCTGGTCTTTGTCAGTTTACAGCTTCAACAGTCAGAGTTTTAAGAATTCTCGTAAATATTATAATAATTTTTGGGTTGAGTTTATTCAACATTGATTGCTCTATTTCACTGTTTGTCAAAGGGAGTAACGGTGGCATAGCGGTAGAGCTACTGCATTTCAGCACCAGAGACCCGGGATCGATCCTGACTGTGGGTGCTTCTCTGTACGTTCTCCCCATGGCCTGCGTGGGTTTTCTCCGAGATCTTCAGTTTCCTCCCACACTCCAAAGACGTACAGGTTTGTTGGTTCATTGGCTTGGTATAATTGTAAATTGTCTCTCGTGTGTGTAGGATAGTGTTTGTGCAGGGATCGCTGGTCAGTGCGGACTTGGCGGGCTGAAGGGCCTGTTTGTTGCTGTATCTCTATCTGCTGTATCTCTATCTGCTGTATCTCTAAACTAAACTAAACTAAAACTCATTTAAAACTTGATCATTTGATAAATCAACTGATTCATAATTTGGCTAAAGCAGTAAAGTTTTTCATATGACAACAAAAAAACGTATCTGCATTGCAAAAATGAATTTTAATTCCAAACATGTCTGGCAGAACAGACACATTTTGACTTAAAATTGACCAGGAACAGAAAAAGCAAGATCTAAGTAAACTTGGCAGTGTTGGGAAACCTCAATCTGAAATTGAATAGAAATGGAAAAAAAAAACTACGAATAACTATTGATAAATTATTGATGCCGAGCAACAAACAAATAAAACGGAAGCAAAAAGAACATCTTCATTTTTCAAAAGATATGTTGCAATTTACAGCACTATTCAAAAACTTTTTTGACGGTATCCAAATTCTTGGTAATTCCTGCCTAATGTATAACTCTGAGAGACACTTAAAAGTGGAGATTTACTAGAATGTTGCCAGGGTTCCAGCAACTATGTTACAGAGAAAGGTTGAACAAGTTAGGTCTTTATTCTTTGGAGCGCAGAAGGTTAAGGGGGGACTTGATTGAGGTCTTTAAAATGATGAAAGGGATAGACAGAGTTGACGTGGATACGTTTTTCCCATTGAGGGTAGGGAAGATTCAAACAAGAGGGCATGACATGAGAATTAAGGGACAGAGGTTTCGGGGTAACGTGAGGGGGGACTTCTTTACTCAGAGGGTGGTGGCTGTGTGGAATGAGCTTCCAGCAGAAGTGGTGGAGGCAGGATCGATTTTAACATTTAAGAGTAAAGTGGATAGGTATATGGACGTGAAGGGAATGGAGCGGTATGGTCTGAGTGCAGGTAGATGGGACTAGGGGAAAACAAATGGTCAGCACGGACTGGAAGGGCCGAGAGGGCCTGTTTCCGTGCAGTAATTGTTATATGGTTATATGGTTATATGGTTAAAAGGAGGAACAGAAAAAAAACACTATTTATTGAAGATGCAACACTGACGCTTAAAATGAAACTCCAGCCAGTGTCAGGATGAAAAATAAAATATCCCTTGTTTTTCCCAAGCAGGTTTCATCCTGGATGAGATGAGTGTGAATATAACTTAAGCAATTTACAAAAAGAATAATAGTAATAGAGTGTTAAAACCCTAAAGTTAACGTTTTCAAAATGCATCATGGAAGGTTTGTTATAAAATAAATTTAAATTCTTAATTGAAATGTACCAATTCTGGCACTATTGATGAATTGTGCACATTTGAGTGAAAAAAGCCAGGGAAGATATTCCAATGTTTCGTTAAGCAAGTTTTATAGATTAAACCAACAGGGATGATGCAGATCAGCTAAAAGCTTACAAAATGTGTAGGAAGGAACTGCAGATGTTGGTTTATACCAAAGATAGACTCTAAATGCTGGCATAACTCAGCGAGTTAGGCAGCAGCTCTGGAGAAAAGGAATGGATTCCTTTCCTCCAGAGATGCTGCCTGACCCGCTGAGTTACCTGAGCATTTTGTGTCTATCTTCTGGTAAAAGCCTGTTTCCTGATAATACTACATAATCATAAGAGTTCACCTTTTCCATCTTTGACATCAATGGCAGGTACATGATTCACCACCCTTCGCGAATTCACGGTAATCTAAATATGAAGGTATTCATCCAAAAATTCCTAAAATTTTTCAGGTTCAGTATTTTATGGTCCAGGTGCTGCTGTCAGATTAGATACCTGTTACATTGGCCTATTAAATCCATTCTGCAAGTTATATGTTTTTTTTTTGTGCTATTTTATATCAGAATGCAAGAATGCAGATGTACTTAATGTACTCTGTAATAGTTTGTATCTAAGCTTTAAGATTTACATGGTGCTATCTGTGGTCCAGGCTGCTAATGTTCTAACTGTAGGAGGCTAATCTAAACTTGTTATATTTAATTAAAGTAAAAAGGCTGCAATGCACAAAAGATATATGCCAACTATAAATGCAATTGTAATATCATAAGGTACAATCATGCAGACATGGGAAAATACCAGCCTTTGTTCAAAACTCAGTCTTCAATTGTAGCATGTTTTGAAGTTACGGTAGATAATAGCTGAATGGAAATAAGGAGAGTATTCTATTTGAGGATTATATTTCTATTGAGTATTGTTCTCCCATAACTGCATGTCAAATATGGAGTGTATAATCATAATAACCAATTCAAAAATCGTTTTAAATTTTATTTAATTCTGAATCCCATTATGGCATTTATTATATCATGAATAGAATCATAAAACAATGACTTCTAACAAGTTTTCATAACTTTGCTGTGATCATTTTAATTGAAATAAAAACAATAAAAAAAAGTTGTGCAATGAATGAAGCTACTGTAAATGATTCTTATTATTTTATCACCCATCAGCACATGTACCTTTAAAAAATTGCAATAAATTCCATTTGTCATTTTCTCATCCTCAGTCACTGTGTTCAGAATATGTGATGATATATAGTTGACATCAAGTCAAAAATGAGAAACTGAGAACGTTTTTTTCTCTTATATTATTTATTTTTTGAATAATTATTAATATTGAACATTGCAACGTTTAGACTTTTGATTAAATTTCAGATGAATGCTGTTCATATTTTTTATTTCAATAAAATATTACTAATTAAAGGGCTACGCATAGAATTGATGCATTCTGTGCCACATTTTACACACATTATACCGAATTTGCAAATTTAAAGATTTTTTCACACAAAGGCTGACTGTATTAATTTAATTTGTAGTCAGGGTGCTGATTCTAGTTCAAACTCAAGCACAATAGATTCATTGCAAGTAGAAGAAACTTCATGTGTCACCCAGTGTGTTCTTTCAATTATAAGGACCTGTGCTCTTTCAAATGTTTATGTAACTCACATCAATTAAATTAGATCATTAAAAGGTTCTCTGTCTCGTGCTTGTACTCTTCACCAATTGGTTATCAAAAAATCTACTTCCATCCAGATTTATTGATTTTATTTATCAAGTGAATGCTAGAAAATATCTGCTCTCATGCAATTCAACTTGTAATCTTTTAAAAAATGAAGCACGTTAGCCGGTCATGTCATGACATACAAACTACGGCAATTTATTTTTGCTGGGGCTGGACTGGACAATGGAGAGGTGTCAAGTATCAATTGAGTGTAATTATTATGCAACACCATAGATGGTCTTTACTGAATTCAAGCATAAAGTATAATTTCTTTCAATTTTATATTTAAACTATTGTTTTTGAAAATTTGAAACTTCAAATTTATTTTACATATGTTGTTTAAAAAAAAATCTTTAAGGTTGTGGATTGGAATGGTTTGTAGTATGCCACTTTCATATTTTATTGAGAAATTTGAATTTGTTCTTCATTCAGTGTCTTCATAGGGTAATAATTGTTGCCTGCCAGTAACTTTTTCTTTTTGCATTATTATGTTTCTAAAGAGTGTGTTTTGTGCTGAAAAACAACTGATTCCTAGCTGTTGTCTGGCAACTGAACCATCCTACCAACAATTAGAGAGAAGTCCTGAATTGCTAACTACCTCTTTGGAGACTCTCAAACTATCTCTATCTTTGATCTAACTTTACTGGCTTTATCTTGCACTAAACACTATTCACGTTATTCCCTTTATCATGTATCTATACACTGTAGATGGCTCGATTGTAATCATGTATTGTCTTCCTGCTGACTGCTTAGCATGCAACAAAAGGTTGTCCTACTGTATCTCAGTACACGTGACAATAAACTAAACTAAACTAAGCTCATCGATGGAATGCTGATTAGAACACACAGCCTAACACTGTGCTTTAATCAGCTCCTGATTCCAAATAGAGCATGACAACTTTAAACATTGATTATTACTCTGGATGGATATATAGGGGTTGGGGAAGTGGAAGAGAACAGTATAAAGTTAGGACCTTCAATTGCACTATCTCCTATTAAAAGAATGAATCCTTTAACCTAATTAATAGGAATCTAAAGGGTAACATTTTCACACAAAGGGTGGCGGACGTATGGAACAAGCTGCCAGAGGAGGTAGTTGAGGCAGGGACTATCCCAATGTTTAAGAAACTGTTGGACAGGTACTGTTGGATAGGATGGGTATGGAGGGATATGGAACAAACATGGGCAGGTGGGACATGGAGGGATATGGAACAAACATGGGCAGGTGGGACATGGAGGGATATGGAACAAACATGGGCAGGTGGGACATGTTGGCTGGTTTGGGCAAGTTGGTTCGGCCCTGGTTCCACGCTGTATCACTCCATGACTCTATCTCCATTGTGGTACACAACCTAATAACTTACTTGTTAGTAGCAGATGGAATTATTCAGATAACTGATTCACCATTAAAAATGTAAAGCAATAGGCTTGGCAATGCATTGATAACTTACATTCTAAAAAGATAAAGTGATGGAACAACTCAGTGGGTCTGGCAGCATCTGTGGAGGGAATGGGTTGATGTATTTGGTCAAGGTTCCTTGAGTTGCATCTACAGTTCACTGTTTCTTGATTCTAAAAAACTTCAACAATAACTTCCATTTATATGTTGCCTCTAATGCAAAGAAACACCCCAGACACTTCACGGAAGATTGATCAATCAGAGGGATCAAGCCAAAGTAAGAAAAACTTGGATGGATTGATACAAGTTTACAAGGCCTTGTGGTTTGACAATAGACTTTGTGATGGGATGTTTTGAAAGGTTGGAAGATAGGGAGACAAGCTCTGAGTGGAGAGAAAAAAAACACTGGTGATGTTAGCATGGGTAATACCATAGCCTGCAGTTCAGTTGGAATAAGATTATGATTTAAATGTAATTATCATCTTTGATATTTGCCACAGAATGCTGTGGTGGCAAAGTCATTGGTTATATTAAAGGCAGAGATAGATAGATTCTTGATTAGTACGGGTGTCAGAGGTTATGGAGAGAAGGCAGGAGAATGGGGTTAGGGGAGAGAGATTGATCAGCCATGATTGAATGACAGAGTACTTGATGGGCTGAATGGCCTCATTCTACTCCTATTGCTTATGATCTTATGGCTTATGATGTTAAAAAATGATCTAATGCCTTAGGGAGAATGATCAACCAATTCGGGCACTAAAATACATAAGGAAACGTTAAGGTGGTTGACCAAAATTTGATCAATGTTGAAGGGTGCTTTAAAGTGGCTTGAAGAAGGAAACGGAGATGAAATTTGTAAACTTATAACTTCAGAGGATGTCAATTATTACCAGTGAGGGAGTGACTAAAAGCAATTTTATTTAAAAGTAAATAAATCTCAAAAGTACTTGATGCAGCCAACTTGTTAGTTGGCTGATAACTAACAGTTTATCTAGGCGATGTGCCATTTTGAACTTGAGGAATAAAATGGGATGGGGGGGGGGGGGGGGTGGAAAGGGGGAAAGAGCAACATGGAGGAGAGTAACGTTTTTATTAGCTTGAAAACAACTTCACAATGCACGAAGAAAATAAGATTATAATACTGCAGAAATAGCGGAGGCCCACGTTCCAACCTGACATAACTTACAAAGACAGATCCAAAATGCTGGACTAACTCAGCGGGTCAGGCAGCATCTCTGGAGAAAAGGAATAGGTAACGTTTCGGGTGGAGACCCTTCATTATTTCAAAGATGCTGCCTGACCCCTTGAGTTACTCCAGCATGTTGAGTCTATCTTCAGTGTAAACCAGCATCTGCAGTTCCTTCTTACACAACTCACAAAGATGCAGACATACACGATCTCGGAAAAAAAGGCAATTGCGATAACTTTACAATTAATAAGGTGTACGCGGTGGGAATTAATTGGAAATGGGTCGGCTGCAAGCGATTACATTAAAAAAAAAACATCTTTGCATGATTAAATATATCCTCGCCGTTGTGATGGTGGTGTGGGTGGGCGTTAGGACCCAGGTACAGCCCTTTGCTGGCAGTGGGAAGGCAATGCTGACTCCTCCTTATCTGTAGTGTCAAACTTGACATCACCCTGAAAGCTGTGTATGGTAACTTCCACGGCGATCACAGCTCCCTCAGATCATTGCTGGCATGCTTCACAGAGATATGCTCCACTCACAGCCGATCACAGCTCCAAAATGGCCTGGGCTTTGCAAATCTGCATTCTCCCTCTGATCCTCTGCTGTGTTATCTGTTCGGCACAATCGACGGGGCATTCTGCAAATGAAGGTAAGAATTATAAAGGGAGATGGGAACATTATTTTCCTCGCTGAAGTCTTAGAGACGGCTCAGCATACGCCGAGTGGGTGGTACTGTATGTACGGCAAGAGGCTGCGCTTCCATCATCTGTTAAGGTGGTCAAGGGCGCAATTTGACAACATTAAACGATCAAAGCGGTCACCGTCTCATAGCCTTACCACCGCGGTCTGCAAACTATTGTAAGTGTTATGCAAGGAAATGGTAATTAAATAAAAATCGATGGCGGGACCCGTGGTTAAAACGAGAGAAAGTTTACACAGGAAAGAATGCAAATTCTATCAGAGCAGGGAATTTGGGAATTATTTTTAAACAAGGTTGTCCGCTATTATGTTGTGAAATGCTGAATTCGGTGCCGAGGGATGACAGCATAGAGACATCCATCATACATATTCTGCAAGTCTGCATAGATTGGAGTCGTACATATCCCGCAAATCGGCACAGATTGGAGTGAGGTCTCACCGATAATTATCGCGTATCTGTAAATAGGGCAGGAATGTGGAGACATGGTTTGTGTTGTGAAGCGCATTCTCAAAAGAGGGATTGAATGGTACATTTCCCCTGCCGGCATCTCCTTCGCATGTAACTATGCTAAAGGCAAGTTGTGAAACTTTGATCGCTAGTTGAATTCTAGCTCCTAGCTTATCTCAATGAAGAATTCTCGATGGTCGCATAGGTCCATTTGCAGAGAGAGAGAAAACAAACAACTTTTACTGTTGGATTTATATATGTAAATTGCTAAACTCTCATACAGTTGGTTAGACTATCGTGTAATTTTGAGATGCCCGGCAAATAATTGACTATTATTTAGCCTTGAACTTTATTTATTTTTTGTGATCTACAATCTGAATTTTTTTTAAATCTTCTGCTTCTCGTGTGTTAGGAGTTCGAAAGACTTAATTAAATAGAAAACACTGTGATAATGATAAATGGGGGAGTCAGTCGAATGACAGAGGAAAGTGAAAGGTTTCCATTATTGTATTTTATCTACTTGGTTTTGGCTGGAGGGGTCATTTTCAAATCACAATTTATTTAGATATTTGCCCATAAGTGGTTGGAAAATTCCAGGCGATTTTATCTTCACAACTTTTTTTCCCCCTGTGATTAATGGGGCTTCAGAACCTTGCGTACCAAGGATAATTCCGTGCTTCCTTTTCACCGACCGAGTTTCACCTTTCGGGAAAGATGTGCAATTTGAGTTAGAAGGCGAATAAATGTCTTCATACATTTAGTTTATGAAATTTGAAGTTAGTGTAAAATCTGTTGATTTGATGACAAATACGAATCTGTCATAGAGTGCGTTCTAATGTCAGCGATGCTAAATTATATTAGCATGGAAAAGTATAAGAAAGTTGATTTGAATTTCTTGACTTGCATTAACGTTTCTGTAATCAATTAATCAAGTTAGTAGATATAAATCTCAATGCTGGATCCATCCAAACAAGTTGGTGGGATTAAACGAGACTCTTTATGTTAAAATTCACCCGCAAAACAAGAAGAATTGAATCAACAGGGTATTTTCTGTCGTAGAAGCTGGTGCATTGGCAGGGACCTCGCTCTGGCGATGAGGTGAACCCGGCTAGTTATTCTCGCACCACTCACACTGTCGTGCAAAGTTTGGCGTGAGATTCTGGGCTCTATCCTTTTCTGTTGCCCAGCAGTTTACAGACCCCATTTCCCTGTTAGGTTCACACACGAGGTCTGTGGAGTTTAAGTGACAATTGCATTCACTGCCATTTACAATTCCCTGTGTAAGATGTATTTGTAACAGTGCAGAATCGTTTGTTGGACTTTTTATTGAACGTGCCCTTATTTAATTGTTAAACTTCAGGCGCTTGGAATAATCCACAATTCGGGATGTGTATTTTATACAGGCGGGGTAAGTTTTGCCCTAGTTGCACTGTTTAGCATTACCGACCAAAATATGTGGTTTCATTCACCATGAAGTGATTATTCAATTAGTCACAATGACTTGAAATGTGACCAGTGTGGGTCACTACAGAGCTTTCCTGAGCATCGGGAGCTCTGGCATCGGAAATCAATTTTGACACCTAATAGATTTTTTTAAAATGTTACTCTATCAGAAACAGGATTTGGGGCTTTTCACTGAAGAATAGCCCGGACGGAATCATATTCTTAGTCAGTCTTAGTCAGTCTTAACCGGCCTAGTGTTCGATAAATCGACCTGACCAACCGCACCAGTGCAAAATGATTTCTTCTTCTCTTTCTTAAGTTTAAATTAGTAAATGGACATCATCCGCCTAATTGCTTCCAGACGTAAAACATTTGGTCTTTTTTTTTGTGTTTCAAGGATACTTTATTCAAATATACTTTATTGTTACATGTACCTAGGTGTAGTGAAATGCTTTGGGCTGTGTGCAAAATAAAGCATTTCACTGTACCTAGGTGCACGTGACAATAAAGTATCTTTGAATAAAGTATCTTTGAAACAAACAAAAGGACAAAAAACATTACGCTTAAATTACGGCGGGACACAATCAGATTTTGAATTGAACGAAACTTACGCTCACTGTGTTACACTTTGCGCCGCTTTGAAACTGTATCAACACCCGAAGACTATTTGACCAGGTATTAATTTATGTTGTTCATACAATGAAATACTGTTTCCATTTTATAAGCAAGGCCTCGGTGGCCGGGCGGTGATCGCACTGGCCGCGCCAGATTCCCAGACTCTCCTCTTCAGCGAGAAATGTTGACCCTATGTGACCAAACTCGGAAGGTCTGGAGCTTGTTTTTCCAACAATGGCCAGAACTTTATGCACAGCACACTTCCACTCCACCCCGCCACCCCATGAAAGGACTATCCCAGCTCTCTCTCTCTCTAACTCTCGATACTCCTCTCCCCGATTTCAATGACAATTTCACCGTCAATGAAGATGCAGTGCTGTACGCATATCCTCAGATGCCTATATACTGGCTGTGGGTACAGGTACACACCAGAGATGCTGCCTGTCCTGCTGAGTTACTCCAACATTTTGAGTCTAATATAGACATGTGCATGCAGGCAAAATTACATACACGTTTATGCACACTCGTATGATACAATTGCACACGTTAAACAATAGCACAAGCATATACAATCCCAGATATATGACACAAATACATACACGAGACAGTCTGAAGAAGTGTCTCGACCCGAAACGCCACCTATTCATTTTCTCCGGAGATGCTGTCTGACCGCTGTTACTCCAGCTTTTTGAGTCTATCTTCAAATGTAAACAACTATACGTGTACACGCCGAAGACCAGCACCCACATATAGACATGATGACATTACATACACCCAGAAATGATATATGCACTGCCACAATTACAAAAACGTATGTACATATCCATTCATCAAGATGTTGGAGCTGGCTAGTTGGGTGAAAGTTCTCTTTGGGCGACCTTCACCAGACCCAATTGTCCATTGCACACAATTTACAAGACATAACATTTAGAAAACCACCTAATAGTTATAAGAATTGGAAATTACATTAACACCACGAGTGATGCCATTTTCACATCCTCGTGGTTAAAATTTAGAATCAATTTATTTTTCGCTTGGGCAGTTTACTACCCAACGGTGTGAATATTGAAGATAGACGCAAAATGCTGGAGTAACTCAGTGGGGCAGGCAGCATTTCTGGAGAGAATGAATCGGTGACGTTTCGGGTCGAGACCCTTCTTCAGACTGAGTGTGAATTTCTCTAACTTCAAGTAACCCTTAACATCCGCTCTCTCTCGCTCTCGTTCCCTCCCGCACTCTAGTCGCTGTACTAGATTTACTAGATTTACAGTCGTCCTATTGCGTTCCACTGGCTGAATAACATCACTTATCCCACAGCCAACAATAGACCATTGTGGGCTCCACATTCCCTTGAATATCGCTGCATTTTGCATAACCTCCATTCATTTGCCATAACTACCGTCCTTATCTCTCGTAGACAAAGGTGCTGGAGAAACTCAGCGGGTGAGGCAGCATCTATGGAGCGAAGGAAATACCCACATAGATGCTGCCTCACCCGCTGAGTTTCTCCAGCATTTTCGTCTACCTTCGATTTTCCAGCATCTGCAGTTCCTTCTTAAACAACGTTCCTATCTCTCGTTCACCTTTCCTCTGGATTCTCAGTCTGAAGAAGGGTCTCGACCCGAAACGTCACCTATTCAATTTCCCCAGAGATGCTGCCTGACCCGCTGAGTCACTCCGGCTTTTTTTGTGTCAGTCTTTAAATTTATATTCTTGACATATATTCGCATTGACAAAGCAAAAAGCATTGCCTTGTTCGGAATTAGCGAACCTTATTGAACATGGGTTGTGAAAGTGCTGAATGCGAAGTCCCGACTGTGGGCTTCTATGAGTTTAACAATTGCTTCGAGCGAAACATCTGTCACTTTCTATCGGGGCAACTTAATGGCTGTAAGTAGTGGAAGATGGCTGTGCAGATTGCGCGTTTCTTCCGCCCAGGACGCGTCCGCGGCGCTGCGAAAGCAACGAATGGGCTGTTTTGGACCGATTTAATGGGACCGGCACTCTGCGAATTATGCACAGCTTGGCTGTTTAAAAAGACGACACCCTCAAATCACGTTACTAATTGGATGCCCCCTATTCTTCCCACCGCTTATTGATTGCCTCGATAACGGCCAAGGCTGTGTGAAAGGCACGGAGAACACTTATTATTTCGCCAAACTAGGCGGCGGAACCAGTGGGAGGATGAAAGGGAGGGCGGGGAGAGCTTGAGTGAAATCCACGGATTTGAAACGGGACGCGTGGATTTCTCTCGGCTGCTGTTGTTTCACAAGGCACCGAGTCTGAGACGGTTTGGCAAAACTATTGATCCAGGTTACAGATGCGGCGGGCGTGACGGGCAGTGAAGATGAACATCCTCACCTATTTAGACAGTGAAGCCGATGGCACGGTCCTGTGGGGGGGGGGGATTGCCATTAAACAGGCGTTGTATAAGCTCCGGTGAAAGTCTTTTGCGTTATGTTTTGGCCGGAGCATGTTGTCAGCGCTCCTCCCAAAAAACACACCGCACACGCAGAGCAGCACACAAGCCCCAGCGAGCGGTTTAGGGCGAGTTCTCGCCCTGGTAAGGCTGTTCTTGTGTTGGGCAGGCAACGGGGAGGCGGTGGGAGCTGGCGTAAGGCGGCACGGTGAATCGCGGCGCCCAACATAAAAACGTTAATGAAAGGACATGTGTTTTAGCACCGCGTTCACCCCATGGAGCTTCACACATGTTACAGGCGCCCTCAATGCCCCGCAGGGTTGTGTGAGGGTCTGCTCTACTTATTACCAGGCGTGGAGTTCTCTATTCCCATTGTCCGGGTTTTTCATAATTAGCATTTTGCTCATAATTGCGTGCATCTTTTTTTTATGCCATCGGTTTGTGCGTGACTTATTAAACTGCCCATTTAATTCACAAAAAATAAAAAATAAATACAAGCGCGTTTCTGCCTGCGCACTGAGTAAGTGTGCCAGTGGATATAATGGTCACTTATTTTAAACAGAATGCTTTGCCTAGTGAAGTGTGAATGAAATCTTTTCAGCAAACTCCAAAGATTCAAACTGATTATCAAAGGTTAATGGGACGAGCACTAAATCGGCGGGGCACCCTGTGCAGTGATCACCGGGGCAACAACTATTAACCATTCCCTCATTCGGTGGAGCAAAGTATAGACATCGCGCTTAGTTATAACGTAACACTTAGTTATAACGTAACACTAAGCAGCACTGGAAATATAAACGAATAGTAATGATATGTTATATCTCCATGGACCTCATTCAAATATGAATACATATTATTACTATAAAGTGAAACGATTATACACAATTTAAACCCCCTTTATTTGAAAGAAAGTTACTTCTGAATTTTGACTTTGGAACCGTTTACACTTTTTTTTACCGTTTTAACCATAAAACAAGTTTGCTCTTGTCCGCACGCCTAAAATAACGATAAGAATTAATGTCAATTGCCGTAGTCATATCCCGGACAATAAATAACATACGTTGTCTGTTATTAGTCATGAAAGGGAATGTCATCGTCTATTAGGATGCCAGATAATCGGTTAACGACAAATGTGGCCTTAAGATGAGAGAATAAACAGCCAAACACCATTAATTATGGTATTTGTTTTCTTTGTGTCCGATTATAATCGCAAATTTGCGTTTTATTGTCAATAGCTTTACACGTCGTAAACTATAATTCGACACAACTTTGTGCAAATATTATTATTATTATTGTCCAATAGGACAGTTATCATTTTTAAAATATTTTATATCAATACTTTTTTGAGGTGAGCCCTCTAACCACAATGCTTGCTTTACAACCCTGGCAAGTTATGAAGACAAAACGGCATCCCCAGAATACAAAAGATGTGAATATGCAGTGTTTGAAAGCAATGTGAATTTCAAAAACATTAATTGTAGACTTTTGGGATCCGTGGGGACTGGGTGAAATGGTCAGTCCTGACTTGATCATTTTATTAGAATGCTACTTCACACATGAACAATATTGCATTCAGCAAAACCATTAGTCCACCAGGCACTGCATTTTCTGTAAAGTGAACTCTCCCAATAGGTAGCAAAATGACCTAGATTGTACTCAGGAAGTAAGCAGCAGGAAAATTCTCCACACAATAAAAACTACAGCCACTCCCTTTCAAACAATATCTTCCAAAGTATCTAGTTATGAATTATTTGTTAGACGGGGTGTGGTTAGACTCTCTTTAACACCTGAATTGGGAACAAAATTAACTATCACCCAATGCAGTGGCTCCTAATGCAAGTAAACGTGTATACGTTGGAGAAGATTAGGGGTTGAAAGTGACTGTGTAATAGTTTCATTGGGCAGTGAATGCTCTACTTGTACTCACTGAACAAAATGGTCGCTCATCCAAGGAGTTGTCGCATGGTGTATGTCTATGGACCCCCGTCCAAGTAAGGCAGACAGCATCTCTGGAAAATGGCAGGAGAAAACTGACCAACAAACAAGCGTGTAGGAAAACAGAAAGTTCAACATGATCAAACAAAAATGTTTTTTTTTCAGTGTTTCATACTTGCTATTTTAATGCTTACTATTTGAGATGGCGGTTTGAAAAGTGTGCAGGGTATATTTGGGAGTAATCAATGGTCACCAAAACAAGTATCCAAGAAAACACAAATGGAGAGAAAGCTAATTTGTCGTCCCATTAATTTCCCTGTTAAAGAAATATGATTATCAAATTCATAGAAAGCTAAAAATTATATTAAAATAAGAATCAAATACCTTAAAAAATAATAGTTTAATATATTCCATGTTGTTACTGAGATTTTAAAACAATTTTATTTTTAAAATTATTTCTGTCACCTATTTTTTGTTAGACTGCGTTATTTCTGTTCACAGTAGGACACTAGGTGAATGGAGGAACTTGCAACTTGCAGATGTCTTCCATTTATCAATTACTTTTCCATTGCACCCACAAATCTACATTTGCATGTGTCGAAATGAACTACAGATTTATACCGAAGATAGACACAAAGTACTGGATAACTCAGCGAGTCAGGCAGCATCTCTGGAGAAAAAGGATTGGGTGGCGTTTCGGGTGGGGATTCTTCAAGAAGCCACCCATCCTTTTTCTCCAGAGATGCTGCCTGACCCGCTGTGTTGTCCGGCACTTTGTGTCTATGATACGACACGCTACCATAGAACTTTATTTATCCCAAGAGGGAAATTGACCTGCCAACAATCATAAAACACAAAATACATGAAACATGAAATAAAAGTGACCAGTGGAAAAGATCGGGGATCTGCAAAGTTCGGGGGGGGGGGGGGGGGGGGGGGGGGGGGGGGGGGGGGGGGGGGGGGTGGGGGGTGGAGACAGTCAGCCCCATGACAGAGGGGGGAGGAGTTGTACAATTTGAGTTGTTCAGGGAAGAAGGATCTCCTGTGGCGTTCTATACTGCATCTATACGCCCATCTTCAAACTATATTTGTAAATGGATTTCCAAGTGTATTCTGCAATTTTCCACTAAACTGCTGTCCTCCGCTTCTCAAAATTGATAGGAAATATTTTAGATCCAAAGTGTACATTAACAACAGAGAAAGGGACACCCCAGATGTTACAAATCATTTAACAATCACGACCACATCCACTCTCAGGCACTCTTACACAGTGGTTTAATGAATGAGTCAACATTCATTAACCACCCTGGCCTCCAACGCAAGTGTGTCCCGTTGTATTTGAGAGGACCTGTAATCTTGTTCCAACGTGGGGAAGGCAGGCACACGCGAACGCACACACACACACACACACACAAGCATACGCACACAATCGCTGGTAAAATAACCTATATTACATGCACAGATTGAAAATGAGTGAAGAGATTGTCACAAGAGAAGAGCGGAGTGCCAGGACTATAATTAAGAGTTGATAGAGGTGGAGATTAGTTATACCAGCTGCGGACTGGGTGACTGATGGCTGTCGTAACCACAGCATTAACACGCTGTTAAAGCAGAGCCAGTCGAATCCTATCAATTCGCACCCACTGAATGAAAACTATGCCGGTCCGTCTTCCACACAATGTATTCTGACATTCCCTGTGTTATCTGAAAAAGATTCTGACCAGAGAATTTCTAGGTGTGATTCTCACATGAACCTTGATGGCAATGTAATAACTCACACCAGGACCAGAACAGACATTTGATACTCAAGCCTTTTCTGTCGTTGAGTTACACACAAATGGTAGCAACGTTTCGACATAAACTGTCATAAATCAATTTACATTCTCATCGTGCTGTTCAACTCTGCTTCTGAAATTAGATTAAAGCTTTTCAAGAAATGCTGAGCCATCATCTTTCTGTTTACATCGTGTTTCAGACAGTACACGGAAGAGATTAGATATCATGACGAAACATGGGAGAAAATAGGATTACTTTTTAATCCCACCACGATTGTTGTTGAAGAGTTACTTCCATGAGGTGGTGACTTTTTTGTTGCTTAAATGATTGTTTTTGTAGAATATTTTCCAAATGCATAAATTGTTTATTTGCAAGATAAAGTACCAATGACCTTGGATGTTGAGCTATATATCCTACTTAACATCAGATTATTCTATATAGTTCGGCATGGTTTCTAACTGGGAATGTTTGCAGCTTACAGCATTCGGATAAGTATATGAATAAAGAAAGGATGAGAGGGATAAGGGCCAAACATGGGTAAATGGGTCTTAACTTATGTGGGACTTCTTGGTCTGCACGGATGAGAAATGCCAGAACAGGATCAATAGACTGAGAAAAAGAATAGGTGACGTTTCGGGTCGGAATCCTTCCTCAGGCCCGACTTGAAATGTCACCCATTCTTTTTCTCCGGAGATGCTGCCTGGCCCGCTGAGTTACACCGGCATTTTAAGCCTATCTTCAGTATAAACCAGCATCTGCAGTTCTCCCCCTCACATGAACCGACTGAATCCTTTTTCTCTTTCTTGGAAGGTATCCCGACAGGCGTTTTTAAGTTTTTGATACAGTGGATATGCTGAGAATATCTCCACTTGTGGGGAGGATCTATAAATGTAAGATAAACACCAAGAAATCAAACAAGGAATTATAAAGGAACATATTTACCCAACAAATAGTGAAAATGTGTAACCTTATGCTGCAGAGGGTGGCTGAAGAGAATAGAGCAGATGCAATTTAAGGGAGAAAAGGACCCAAAATGCTTCAATGTGCCAGGCAGCATCTCCGAAGAACGTGGATAGGTGATATATTGGGTCTGGATCCTTCTTCAGAGTTCAGACTAATTGTATTGAGGATGGGTGGAAGAAAGCTAGGGGAGAGGAAAGGCATGACAAAGCATGGCAGGTTATAGCTGGAGCGTAGAAGGAACTGCGGATGCTGTTATATACCAAAAATAGACACGAAGTGCTGGAGTAACTCCGCGGGTCAGGCAGCATCTCTAGAGAAAAAGGATGAATGAAAATCCAGGTCAGGACCTTTCTTCAGACACAGGAAAGGGGGACATTTGATGGGGCAGAAAGTTGGAAAAAAAAAGCCAGGGATTAAAACAGCAGGTATGAGAGAAGGAATGAAATGTTGCAAATTGTGAAGCAAGAGGAAGGAAAGTACCCTCCCCAACCCAACAATCCCCAACACTCCTATCCTCACGATCAGCCTGGAGAAGGGTCCCAACCCGAAATGTCAACTATCCCATGTTCTCCAGAGATATTGCCTGACCCTCTACTCCACCAGTCTAAACCAGCAATGCAGTTCCAATGCAGTCCACATTAAAGGAAGACTGGATATTAATGTGAGGGCAAAGGAAGTAGAGGGTTATAATAATAGATTTAGCTTCAGAAAAATAGAAGGAGGCGACAGTGGAACATAAATGCCTATGTGCTGGAAGCAACTGCTGGTTTAAATTGAAGGTGGACACAAAATGCTGGAGTAACTCAGCGGGACAGGCAGCATCACAAATGCTTATGTGTAGTGGAGGAGCCAATTTGCCTGTTCATTTGCCACATCATCATCCACAACTTCTGCACAACCCCTCCACAACAACAGCTTTCCAGTAATTCCTTTAGATTGCAGTGGTCATCTCATCAGACAATGGCACTTTTGTTCATTTTGGTCTTAGATTTTCCTTGTATTGGGACTATTGTGATATGTTTAAATTTTAACTACTTGGTAAGCTGGATCCCGTTGGAGGTTATTAGGATCTATAACACCCTTGAAATCCTGGCTGATATTCATCCCCTTAATGATCATAACCAATACCAGGATTATCCAGGAGTTATCACGTTGCTTTTGAGGTACTTGCTCTGCGCAGATTGGCCCCAAGTTTCCCCACTGTACAAAATGAGAGCACTTCAAAAGTACTTCACTGTGGATGACCTGAAGAGATGTTGTTTCTTTCTTTTCAGTTCTTTTTCAATTAATTTTGTAGTTCATAGCATGGAATGATTGCGATTATGGCTATATTTCATACTGTACCTCAACTCTTCTAGATATTTGTTGACACCAATAATTATTTAGCTTGATGTGGCAGCACTCCCTAATGATTGAATCAACTGTGGAGAATGAAACAATGTAGTTCCAAGCCATCCATATTCATTATGATTTATTGCTGCATTGATGTTGAATTTTGTCTTATAACATGTTATAATGAAATAGCATTCCATATTTAGTTTAGTTTAGTGTAGTTTAGAGATACAGCGCACAAACAGGCCCTTCGGCCCACCGAGTCCACACCAACCAGTGATCCCCGCACAATTGCACTATCCTACACACATTAGGGACAAATTACACATACACCAAGTCAATTAACCTACATACCTGTATGTCTTTGGAGTATGGGAGGAAACCGAAGATATCAGAGAAAACTCACGTGGTCACGGGGAGAAGGTACAAACTCCATACAGACAGCTCCCATAGTCGGGTTCTAATCTGGATCCCCGGTGCTGAAGGCGCTGTAAGGCAGCAACTCTACTGCTGTGCCACTGTGCTGCCCATTTGATGTGTGTGCAACTTTTGCGAGGACAGTTTAAAATCACTTCGTCATTACCATCCTGAGCTGGATAAGTATCCCCGGAGGCTGAAGTGAAATGCCCAGAAAATGTACATATTCAGATGCCTTTCTGGACTGTCAAACTGCAATGAAACCATCATGGAAGATTGTACGTCACACTTAGCTTTGTATTGATGCATTTAGGATTAACCATTGTATTATTACGTTAATTCTTCTTGAAATATAATTAGTTTTGCCAAACATATTTTCTTTTTTTTTCACTTTAGTTTTTATTGCTTTTATGTATACACAAATAAAACACAAAATATAACAACGAAACATGCAACATTACAATGAAACGCACGACAGTGTAGCGGGGGGTTCAGTTTACAATTAATGATGCAGTATACAGAACTATTTTCATTTAAAAACATTTTCCAATAACTTACATTATTGTCTATAAAATTGTAGTGTTTAGTCTTTATTTCTATACCTAATCCATTTTTCCCCATTTTCTGTTAAACTCGTCTTCTTTCACTCTGAGAGAATATGTCATTTTTTGTCATTTTTTGTACTGTCTAACCATTGTCTAAGTCTGGGTGTGTCTGCTGCAAGCCAGTTTCATGTAATGGCCTTTCTGTCAGCTGTGAGTAGGATTTTAACCAAGTAATGGTCTTCCTTCAGCACCACTGTAGTTATATTACCCAGGTATAAAATGGAACACTTCTTGCAGACTATATATCCTAATACCTCCGTTAATTCTGAATTCACTCTGTCCCAAAATGGTTCTATTTTTGGGCAACTCCAGAAGATATGTGCATGGTTTGCGTCTGTTTGGCCACATTGCCTCCAGCATGTTTGCTGCCTTAGAATTTGCTTGCTTTTTATGTTAGGAGTAATAAAGAAACAAATCAAAATTTTCCAATTAAATTCTCTCCAATTTTGTGAATTAGTGCATGTCTGTAGTGTTACACACATATGATGCCATTCTTCTTCTGAGATTGTAATGTTCAATTCCTTTTCCCACTTAAATTTTACATAAAATGTAGTTTTAGCTTGACATTCCATTAAACAATGATAAAGTTTAGAAATAATATTTCATAGTCCAATAATCAAAATTTCAAAATAATCAACATTTGATAGATTTTGATATTTTGATTTGGTACGCATTGGCACCTATGTCCAGCAGCTCTTTAATAAACATTCACAATTTAACTATTTTTCATTTGCAGAAAGAAAGTGAAAAATGGTGGTGCACAATGTTAATTTCAGTATCAATGCTTGTAAAGTTATAGCTTCCTGGAATCTTTTGGTAGCTTTTTTAGTGTCAAGCCCCTTTTATGACTCCCTGGGGTAGTCCACTATATCCTCATCTATTAATCTGTCCTTTCAGTGACAGTATACTCGTAACATTTGGTCAATTCATAGTAATTTATCCTTAAGGTGGTTCTATATCTCAATTTTATTGTGATCCTACATTTAAAGTAAAGTAAATTATCCTTTATTGTCATTCGAACTTGTTAATTTGAACAAAATTACAAACCTTGCAGTCATGACAGAGAACAAAATAACAGAACACACAAAGAACACAGTTTAACATCCACCACAGTGAGTCTACCAGGCATGTGATGGAAGGCAAACGTTTTAAAGTCCTTGTCTCTTCCTTCCTTCTTCTCCCTCTGCGTTGAGGCGATCCAGGCTTTCAATGTTAGGCTCCTCGCCAGGTGATGGTAAGTCCCACCGCAGAATCCGAGCTCTGCGAATGGGCTGGTTCAAACTCCGTGGCCCGGGTGGACGAAGCTGCCACCCTCCAGTCCAGCGGATTAAGCTGTTTTTGCGGGAGCTCCGGAGAATCGGTCACCAACCTGGGACTTGTGAGCTCCCGATGTTGTCGTCCACTGAGCCCGCGGCTGAAGCCTCCGAGGCAACGAAGTCGGGCCGCAGCGCCACCACAGCCCCGAAGTCGCCCAGCTTCGCCATGGTGAGTCCTGGCTCTGCCTCTGGAGCCTCGAGGTCGGCCCCTGTTGGGGGCCGCCAGCTCCGCGATTAGGCCTCAGCGCAGACGGAGACGGAGATACAACAAAGAAAAGGTCGCATCCCCCCGAAGAAAGAGACTAAAACAAGTTTCCCCCCCACACGTACACAACTAAAAATAAACTAAAACAAAAATAAAGAAAAAGTCAGACGGACTGCAGGCGAGCCGCAGCTGCTTGGGCAGCGCTGCCAAGGTGAACTGTATTAATTCCTCTGCAGTGTGATTTCAAATAAAACCCATTTTATTTGCTACCCCATTGACTAAAGACATATGGATCATTGGCTGGTAAGTGTAAGACTCTTGATCGGTGCTTAAATAATCCCTTCCCTCAATAATTCCTTAGTTGTTATTATTTGTATATCCAGATGCCATTTTGGAT
Source organism: Okamejei kenojei (assembly GCA_035221665.1). Classification (NCBI taxonomy): domain Eukaryota; kingdom Metazoa; phylum Chordata; class Chondrichthyes; order Rajiformes; family Rajidae; genus Okamejei; species Okamejei kenojei. Next base: position 54,662,664 of record CM069142.1, read on the forward strand.
GATGCTTCAAAGATGGTTACTTGAAGCTTGTATATGACACAGTCAAATATTGTTATTTCAAAACTGACTACAGCAAACCCATACTGAATACCATGCTGATTTATCTGGGACTGTATTTCATGTGCCTGTAAATAATGAAAGGAACATCATCAATCTGTTTTATCACATTTCTCAGAAATTTACAATGACCTATTTTGAAATGTGGGCACACGCAGTAGTTAGTTTGCGTAGAATAAGATCCCATAAAATAAGATCGACGATAGTTATTTGTTATTTTGATTCAGGATGCTTGTCAGAAAAGAAATGCAATCCAAAACAAAATAGATAAACGTTCAATTAAATAAATGAACACTTTATTGTCACAAGTGACAGTTAAAATCTTTGTTCTGCATACCCAACGTATGCAAACAGTCGCCACATAAAGGGCGCTGACAGAATTACAAAGTATCCCACGCCAGCTCTTCCTTTGTTCTCCCCCCTCCCTCTCCCCTCCCTCTCCCCTCCCCCTCCCCCTCCCCCTCCCCTCCCTCTCCCCTCCCTCTCCCCTCCCTCTCCCCTCCCTCTCCCCTCCCTCCCTCCCCCCCCTCCCCTCCCCCTCCCCCCTCCCCCTCCCCCTCCCCCTCCCTCTCCCCTCCCTCTCCCCTCCCTCACAGCGGTCCCCCACACGCCAGGGCTTCCTTTGTTCTCGCCCCCCCCCCCACGTTAGGACATCATTCCTGGCGGTGCATCCTCCAGATCTGAATGATGCTACAGGGTGTTTTAATGTCCACGTAAATTCCTGCAGGTAGGCATAGCCTTATTTTAGCTCCTTGACAGTGCAGAACACCTTTACCAGCCTGGATTGCTCATGTCTGAAGAACCCTCCTGGGCCCAGCACATTGATGCAATCACAAAGAATGCTCATCAACACCTCTACTTTCTCAGAAGATTGATAAGATGTGGCATGTTGCCAAATACTCTATCGAACCTCCGCAAGCATACGGTAGGGAGCATAGTGAATGGAAGCATCACGGACAGGTCCAGTAACTCTCACGTCCGGGAATGAAGGAGGCTGCGGAAATTGCTGGCCATTTCCCAGTCCATCACAGTTAATAACCTCCCGACCTTTGAAGGGATAGACAGGAAGCACTACCTTAAAAAATACAACTAATGGCATCAACGATCCACACCACCCTGGCCACGCTCTCATCTCATTGCGACCATCGGAACAAAGGAACAGGACCCTGAGAACAATGACCCATGGGTTCAAGAACAGCTTCTTCCCATCAACCATGAAGCTGGTAACCGCACTACACAACCCTAACCACTACATTACCTCAGAATCGGTCTAGTTTGATTTATGTTCCACTACATGCTTTGGTTTGCACTATTCTAGTCTGGTTAGTTATGGTTAGTTAGTTCTGGTCTAATAATTTTTTGAATTCTTGATTATTGTATATATATTTGTTGTGGTGCTGCATGAAAGTGACTGCAAAACAGCAGAGAGTAAGAATTTCATTGCTCCATTCCTGGTGCTTATGACAAATAAACACCCTTGACGCTTGTCTACCACTGATACGACACACAACCTCTTTGATTTGACCAGAGGGACAAATGAGCCAGGTTGGCATGGTGGAAGGGTGAAAGTAATTTACATTTCTTATCATATGGTCACCTCACCAACATTCCTGATTTAATCCATTTTAGTTTAGTTTTGTTTGGAAGTGTGGAAACTGTTTTTTTTTTGTCGAATGTAGAACAGGTAGCCTTCCTGGGGCAGTTACCCAATTATGAAAAAGTGTAAGAGTGACAAAGTTGTTCCTAACCATTGAAGGCAATTCATGATCAACATCTGAATGTCGACTTGGTAACATTATTGGACATTAGTTTAGTGTAGTTTAGAGATGCAGCATAGAAACAGGTCCTTCAGCCCACTGGGCTGACCAACGATCGCCCCGTGCACTAGTTCTATTCTACACACTAGGGGCAATTTACAGATGCTAATTAACCTACAAACCTGCGCTTTGTTGGAATGAGGGAGGAAACCGGGGCACTCGGAGGAAACCCACGCGGTCACAGGGAGAACGTGGAAACGCCATACAGATGGTCGGGATCACATCTGGGTCTCCGGCGCTGTAAGACAGCAGCTTTACTGCTGCACCACATTTCCCTTTTCCACTACTCTATTAGAAACACAAAATTATTTAAAACAAGCAATGATTTAAATAACAAATGCTGAAATATTCCATCAATGTATTCGCCTCTGAGCACACTTATCATTAAGAGCAGTTTTAATAGAACATTAAAAAAAACAGAGGATGAAAATATTATTTGCAATTCCAAACAACTAGAGTTGACTTCTTTGGTTTTTGATGGACCTTACTGATTGCCTTCGGCTTAAGATTTGCAATCTATTGCATTCTTATTGTTTATTAATGTTGCTCTTCTCAAGTCCCTGGGGATTTTTGCTACTCTAATAGGAATGGTGCAGGGTCTCTCAGTACAATCAGATTTATGCAAATCTTCATGCATCAAGTGAAATGCTGAATAGCCATCCAATTAATGCATTCACACCAGGGAACATTCTCCTCATCTCAAAAATAAATGAAATAAACCATCACTTTGAGCAAAATCCGGGTATCTCCCAGAAAAGTTGTGTGTGTGTGTGCGTGTGCATGCTTGCCTGTGTGTGTGTGTGTGTGTGTGTGTGTGTGTGTGTGTGTGTGTGTGTGTGTGTGTGTGTGTGTGTGTGTGTGTGTGTGTGTGTGTGTGTGTGTGTGTACGCCTGTGTGCCTGTGTGAGTATGTGTGTGAGTGTGTGCATTCCTGCGTGTGCGTGTGTGTGCTTGTGTGCCTGTGTGCTATATGCAGTTTCATTTTAGTCACAGATACCTTTATTGGGGCAAGTGCTAAATCACACACGCATTTGATAAAGATAATGATACTATCTTTGACTTAAAGCCTTCCTATATTTCTCTCTCCGCTGATCTTGCCTGACCTGTAGAGTATTTTCTGCGCCTTCTGTTCTTGTTTCTGGTTTATAACATATGCATTTTATGCTGATAAACTAAACAAAATAAAGTCTGAAGAAGGCCCTGACCCAATCATTCCCTCCGCAGACACTGGCAGATCCTCTGAGTTCCTACAGCATGTTGTCTTTAGCTCATAATTCCAGCATCTGCAGTTTCTAGTGTCACTTTTCACCACGTGGGAAGCCAGCAGTTTATTTTAATTGCTTTGTTTCAAATCCATGTACAATCAGGGGAAAATTACGTTGATGAGTTTGAGGTCCGTCATTTGACAGGGATCTTGATCTTGCAGTTAGTTGAATCCTGGTCTCCGACTGAATTGATTACCTATGACAGTTTATAACTTCACCTTCCCTTTGCCCCGTGTAGGCAGCCTCTGACTCCACCTTCCTCCTTGCTTGTGGCCGGCACGGACTCGGTGGGCTGAAGAGCCTGTTTCCATGCTGTATCTCTAAACTAAACTAAAATTTCACCAGTGATAATTTTAGCCTTATACTTCAATTTTTTTAGTTGTTAATGTTTAAATTACATCTAAAGGGGGGGGGGGGGGGGGTTAATATTAATCATTTCATTTGAAAGTGCTGTTTCAATATTAGTTTTCCCTTTTCTCTACTATAATGGTGCATAAGCATACACTCAGATCAGTTTGTATTCAAAATGCATTATCCTTTTATTTAAATTCCTCTATCATTTGACCAGTCCACCATACTACTTCTTCCAACTCAATGATTTTTTAAGGACCAGCACAGTGACACAATAGTAGAGTTGCTGCCTTAGAGCTGTTATCAGGCAACTGAACCATCCTACCACAACTAGCGAGCAGTACTGAACTAATTAGAGCGCAGTACTGAACTACTATCTACTCATTGTGGACCCTCGGGCTATCTTTGATCAGACGTTACTGGCTTTAGAAAATAGGTGCAGGAGGAGGCCATTTGACCTTTCGAGCCAGCACCGCCATTCAATGTGATCATGGCTGATCGTCCCCTATCAATAACCCGTGCCTGCCTTCTCCCCATATCCCTTGACTCCACTAGCCCCTAGAGCTCTATCTAAATCTCTCTTAAATCCATCCAGTGATTTTGCCTCCACTGCCCTCTGTGGCAGTGAATTCCATAAATTCACAACTCTTTGGGTGAAAACGTTTTTTCTCACCTCAGTCTTAAATGACCTCCCCTTTATTCTAAGACTGGCCACTGGTTCTGGACTCGCCCAACATTGGGAGCATTTTTCCTGCATCTAGCTTGTCCAGTCCTTTTATAATTTACTTTGCACTACACGTTATTCCCTTATCATCTATCTGTACACTTTGAGTGGCTCGATTGTAATCATGTGTTGCCTTTCTGCTGACTGGTTAGTATGCAACAAAAGCTGTTCACTGAACCTCAGTGCACATGACAATAAACTCAAATTGAAAACTGAAACTGAAACTGGTTGCATGGAAGGTTTGAGAGGATCAGGTAGATAGGGAGGATCAAACTAATGGAGATGTGACTAGACGCAAAATGCTGGAGTAACTCAGCAGGTCAGGCAGCAACTCTGGGGAAAAAGGATGGGTGATGTTTCGGGTCAGAACCCTTCTTTGGATTAAAAGTAGGAAGCGGCGGGGAGGGGTTAGGAAAAAGCAGGATCAAATCAGGGCTGGCAATAGATGACCAATGACCATAATGGCCCATTGTTGGCTGGGGAAGAGGTGATAACAAAGGTATACAGTGGAACCAGTAGGATGGGGGAAGATAGGGAATGCAGGAGTTACTTGAAATTAGAGAAATGTCTAAGATGTGGGATAGTTTGGAGATAGTGCGGACTAGCATTGGACACACACACACTCGCGTGCATAGATACACATGTCCACACACATAGACATGCATACATACATTAATATGACTTATGTGGAATACAGATAGATGTGACTGTAACATGAGTTGGCAATAGGTAACTGTGTGGTTTGCAGGATAATTTAATAACTACCATTTAATGGTCAATGCACTTTGAATGGAGGAGGATAATGATGCCAATGTCTTTAAGTTTGTGCTGTGCTTTGTTTGCCTAAATGGTCCATTGATATCTTTCTCCAATCTCTCACTCTCAACTGTAGTCTTCTTAATCATGGACTCTATAAATTTGTCCAAATGATTGGTATGAATCAAAGCCCCATCACTTAAATGTGTGGAACCCGCTGCACGCAGCCCTCCAGTCACTAAGCTTCTCATGCACCGTTATGTTTTGCTTTATCTCATTGCGACAACTCTTAATCCAGTTTGCTACTATTTTTTCACATCAGAAAGACTTTTGCTTTCCTGATTAATCTGTTGGATGCAATCTTTGTCAAACAGCTTAATGAATGGAATCCATGTAGATAGCATCAAATGTCCTATTCTCAGCGATCCCGTTTATTACCTCCGCAAAACACAAATCTATTTAGTCACTTATGGTCTTCCCTTAAATTTATGCATGTTATCCTTGGTTAGCCTGTGCATCTCCAAGTTTTAAATTACGCTGTCTCTCAGATTTATACTTTTGCCATTATTTGTTAAGTTTGCTGGTCTGCACTTGCTCAGTCTATTCCTATCTTCCTTTTCAAGCAATGGTACCACACGAGCAGTCTTCAAATGTTCTGGGGGGTGGCATTTCTGATGCCAAAGAAGAATGGAAAATGTTGGATCAGGCTTCTACTGTTCCCTTTCCTTTTATAACTTGAAATGGGTTTTATGTGGATAAATGACATTGTTTGGTTTTAAACTTTCCGTGTCGGACCTTGAAGGTCTCCCCGTCACCCTCCTAAATTAAGTGGCATTGCTGATCTGGTAATCCCGATGGCATCCTCTCTCTTCCAAAATATATTGGTTGGGATACTAAAAAATTAAATCTAGGAGTTAAAACCTGGTGGGCCCATGCTGACATTGTTCAACCACCACCTATTTTCCCTCTAACCCTAAAACCCCTTCAAATAGTTTAAGTCGACCACTAACATTGCCCCATGAAATACTGTCCATGAGAGTCATAGAGTTATAGAGTCATACAGTGTGGAAAATGGCCCAACTTGTCAACACTAACTTACACTAGTGTCATCTGCCTACATTTGCTCATATCCCTCTCTGTCCTATCCATGAACCTATCTAAATGATTCTTAAATGTTGCAATAGTGCCTGCCTCAACTATCTCCTCCGGCAGCTTGCTCCATACACCCATCACCCTCTGTGTGAAAAAGTTACCTCTCAGGTTCCTATTAAATCTTTCCCCTCATTACCTTAAACCTATGTCCTCTGGTTCTCGATTTCCCTACTCTGGGCAAGAGACTCTGTGCATCTACAACTCTACATGATCTAATCCTCTCATGGTTTTGTACACCTCTACAAGATCACTACTCCTCTCCTGTGCTCCACGGAATAGAATCCTGGCCTGCTCAACCTCCCCTAAAGCTCAGATCCTTGTGTCCAGGCAACATCCCCCTAAATCCTCTCTGCACCCTTTCCAGCTTGACACCTTTCATGTAACACGGTACCCAGAACTGAACACAATACTCTAAATGCAACCTCACCAACATCTTATATAACTGCAACATGACCTCCCAACTTCTATACGGAAGAAGGTTCTCTACCCGAAATGTCACCCTTTCCTTCTCTCCAGAGAGGCTGCCTGACCCGCTGAGTTACTCCAGCATTTTGTGGCTTTCTTCTATATTCAATACTCTGACCAATGAAGGCCAATTTGAATAAAAAATAAGTCATTGCAATTATCTGTGAATCAAAAATTGCCATCTTATGTGTAGTGTATGTGGGAATCTTCATTTTAATGGTTTTGTTAATCTCACAGCTTTGCTGTTAATACAGTTCCCTTGCATCCATCTGTCTACACATTAGTATGGTAACATTAAGTGTTACTGATTCCATTAGCACTTCAGTATCATAGTTAGTGCACACTAATATATTAAACAACAGTGGATGTAGAGAAATAAAATGCTCAAATTCAGGTTCAGCTTCTTCAGTTCCAAGAAATAGTCAGTCCCGTACTCCAGCGATGTATGGCTGTTATTGGCAACTCAGGGAACACACTTTACCTTTCATGTAGAATTGTTTCTGAACACATCAGTTCTGCTAAAGAACAATTTAAATTAACATATGTCTTTCTGTTTCAGAAATCCTCAAATCACAGGCTGATAACTAGAAATGTGGAAAGTCCTTTCAACAGATGTTAAAATCTGTGATCGAGGTGCTGATTAACACTAGGTTTGATTTGAATAACGGAGTGCTAAGGTGTCAGATTTTAATGAAAAAAATGCAGATTAATGTGGTAACGCTCTGGGGATTTCAGTGTAGTTGTTTTAAATGGAGTGGAAATGCCACGGGACATTGGAAATTATATCAAGGTTTTTATGTCTACTCTGAGTGAAAGTTACTGAATGAAATGTGCACAATACCAACAGAAGAACCATCCTCATTCCACTCACAAACAAATTTGCATCCCTTTGTCCGAAAATGTAAGTGAGGAGAGATACCAAATGTAATTTTGTTGTTCATTTCCGTAGAAACCAAGAACTGCTGATGCTGGTTTACAAAAAAAAAGGCACAGAGTGCTGGAGTGACTCAGCAGCTCAGGCAGCATCTCTGGAGAACAGGGATAGGTGATGTTTTGGGTCGGGACCCTTCTTCAGGCAAATTAGTGTATTATTTCCCCATGGATCCACTATCACTATTTCAATGGTTCAATGGTTCAATGATTCTTTATCTTCCCATGTACCAAGGTACAGTAAAATTCTTTTTTTTACATACAGAACAGTAAAATTATTACCAGAGATAAACACAATCCCAGATAAAGTACAGAATGTATAGAAACAACCCACTGAGTCCATGTGCAAGTGTGGAAGAGTCACCAGTTTTTGGCACCATTTTCAACGTCCCAGCCAGACTAAGTGATAGCAGCAGAATTAGGCCATTTGGCCCATCAAATCATGGCTGATCCATCTCTCCCAACCCCATTCTCCTGCCTCATCCCTATAACCCCTAACCCCTGGCAATAAAGGCACATTGCAGCTGTCACTTCCATCTGGATTGTCCAACAAACCGTCGTCCCTCTCCTCACCTGGCCATCCTTCAGCCTTCGTGCCCTGGAGGCACCTTCCACACTGACCTTGAGGGTGTGGAACGTAAGACCCCGTTTTTTCTTACCTTCTTGCCCTTTGTTCTAGCATCTGCTGTCGTTGCCGACTCCCCCCATCCTCCTCTCCAGTCCTCCAGTCCTCGAGGATGAGCAAAGGCCGGGATCTGCGGCTTCCCGAAATCAAATCCACGAGCCCTCTCTTTCCCAAAGGATTGTAACCCAGTGATAGATGAAAACTCTGACATGCAGTCCTAACTGGCTCTTCGATGTGGAAATGAGTGAATGCTGCTATGTTGGAGCTGGTCCTTCAGATAAGACATAAATTAAACTTCTATCTGCCCACTAGAGAGCTTGGAAGACGTGCAATAATTTCAGTTTGTTCATTTCTCGCCCATGACTCATCATGTTTAGTTTAGAGATACAGCGTGGGAACAGGTCCTTTGGCCTACTCAGTCCGTGCCGATCCCCGCACACTAACGCTATCCTACATAAAAGGGACAAATTACAATTTTTCTGAAGTCAATTAACCTACAAACGTGTAAGTGATTGGAGTGTGGGAGGAAACTGGAGCACCCGGAGAAAACCCACGCAGGTCACTGGGAGAACGTGCAAACTCTGTTCAGACAGCACCCATGGTCAGGATTGATCCCAGGTCTCTGGTCCTGTAAGGAAAACTCTACCGCTGCACCACCCTTGTGTGGTTGATATTTTCGTATTCTGACATAGGCATCCAGTTAAACAGACAAGCCTGGTTTGAACTTGGATGGGATCCTGCTGGAAATACTAGGTGCAGAGACCTTTTTACTGCAGGATAGGCATGATCTATGTAGCGGACTGATCTCAGGTCCCTACAGAAGCTTGTTACGATACGATACAATACGATGCGATGTGATATGATGCGATACGATAGAGGTTTATTTATCACAGGAGGGAAATTGGTCTGCCAACAGTCATAGAACACAACAAGATACATGAAACATGATTTTAAAATGATGCGTGGAAAGGATTGGGGAAGTGCAAAGATTGGGGGGGGGGGGGGGGGCAATGTGGGGAGGGGGGACGGGGGGGGGGTGGTGAGGGGTTAGGGGTTAGTCTACCACACGACAGAAGGGGAAGGAGTTGTACAGTTTGATAGCCACAGGGAAAAAGGATCTTCTGTGGCATTCTGTATTGCATCTTGGTGGAACCAGTCGGTTGCTGAAGGTGCTCCTCAGGTTGACCAGATCACACACATCTTCCCACATGCAGCAGCAGCAGCAGCAGCCACCTATTTATTTGATGTTTGTCCCACCTTACTGTGTTTGACTGTGTAACAAAACTGATTGAACCTCAAAAGTAATCACTATATTGTAAAATAATATAGCATCATCAAAGAACTTGGTAAGATTTTAAATAATTAGTAATTCTGTTGTACTGCATAGTGTAACACCGGTGTGATACACAGCGAAAGTGCATTCTACTGACTTGCTACATAATTGCAAACATTATAAAATTACACTCCTGGATGCTTATTGAGCATATTTTTAGGTGCCCAAGCATGTGCAGCTTAAGACCCTTAGTCTTGGGCAGATTGGGAATTATTCTGTTTAATTGGCACAATATGTTTGTGAATTAAGCACAGCATTTCATGATAGATTAGTTGTGTATTTATAAAGGATTCAACTGTAGTGCTTAACTTTAGAGAATGTAACTATTAAAACATGATAAGCATGTTCAACAGTCAATTTAAGATTTGGGCAATTACATCTGAAGAAAATCCTGGCATACAGTAATGCTCAGTTGGCTTATGCTTGCTTTTTCATTTTCAACATTATCATTCTCTGGTGTGTATGATGAAACCTCTCACAAAATCCCACAATACTATTTACAATACATTTATATATTTTTTTACTGTATTCCGTGCATAGATATACAACAGGTTTGGGACTTCAGTTAAATATTGATCTCATGGGAAGAATCGTGTGGCTTGATACTTTGAGTATTCAGCACTCCGATTAGTTTAGTTTAATTCAGAGATACAGTCCGGAAACAGGCCCTTCAGCCCACTGAGACCGCACCGATCAGCGATCCCTATACATTAGCCCTATCATACACACTGGGGATAATTTTTACCTAAACCAATTTTTACCTAAGCCAATTAACCTACAAACCTGTATGTCTTTTGGAGTGAGGGAGGAAACCGGAGCACTCGGAGAAGACCTACCCAGCCACAGGGAGAACGTACAAACTCCATGCAGACAGCACCCGTAGTCAGGGTCGAACCAGGGTCTCTGGCGCTGTAATGCAGCAACTCTACTGCTGCACAAACATGCCGCCCCTAAGATCAGATGAAGATTCATTTGGATATTTATGTCTTTAATATCTCTCATAAACCAAACTTTTGAAGAAAGTGAATACTGAGAAAATGTGAAGCTTTCTTGCTTATCGGCTGTTATTTGTCTCCACAGTTAATCTTCTGGATTCTAAAACAGTACAAGGCGAGCTAGGTTGGATATCCTATCCTATACATGGGGTAAGTTCAGAACAACTGTCTTCAAAATGCTCAAACTTATCTAATGATTTTAATTCCCACAACTCGAGTTCTCATCTTCACTTAATTATGGATTTAGTTTTGGGAGTTTGGGATTAATGTAATAGAAAGAAGCTGTGAAAATTGAACTGTTTAGAACTGGTTTGTTAAGTCAAGGTTTAATGACCTTGAATATTCATCCTTTAGAAACGAATTTCAAACTATTAGTCCACATTGTCCTTGTTCGCAGCCCTGCCCTCCCTCACTTTGGACTGTTTTTCTTTCATTTCTGCCGACACTTAATTCAATCATAAACCAAAGTTGCAGATCAGTTAACAGAATCATGAGGATTGCCAACAATTTCTGGAAAAATCAAAGTTTGCTGTTTGATCATTGATAAACAGGTCTTCCTCTCAATAATGTAGGAGGAAGGAACTACAGATGCTGTTTTACACCGAAGATCGACACAAAATGCTGGAGTAACTCAACGGGACAGGCAGCATCTCTGGAGAAAAGGAATAGGTGATATTTCGGGTCAAGACTCTTCTCCCCGGCAGAGAGTTAGGAGAGAGGGAAACCGACTCTCAGTCTGAAGAAGGGTCTCGACCCAAAACTTCACCTATTCCTTTTCTTTAGAGATGTTGCCTGACCCGCTGAGTTAATCCAGCATTTTGTGTTCATTTCCCTCTCAATAAACCTGATGTTCAAGGAGGAACACAAAGTGCTGGAGTAACTCAGCGTGTCAGGCAGCATCTCTGTAGAACATGGACTGGTGGTGTTTCGGGTTGGGACTGTTCTTCAGGCAGGTACCTACTTTTTCAGATTTCACTTCAGGGAGTTATTTAAAACACCGCATAAAATGAGTAAAACAAGAAGGGTCTCGACCCAAAACGTCGCCTATCTCCTTCGCTCCTTAGATGCTGCTGCACCCGCTGAGTTTCTCCAGCTTTTTGTGTACCCTCGATTCTCCAGCATCTGCAGTTTCTTCTTTAAAACAAAATGAGTGATACTTGTAAAGTAGATTCACGGATACCATTAGATCTTCACTACTTTATTAATCACACATTATTGCCCTAGCTGTACATGGTCTGTCACGATCACCAGAGAGAGAGCTAGAGGCGTGCAGGTTACAATTATACTAACTGGTGGGGGAGTGGTTAGCATGGACATCGTTACTATCAATTAAAGGTATATACACATATCATCTACAATACTGTGCATTTGATCAGAGAGAGTGTATTATAACCAACTGACTGCTTTAGGACTGTTTTGCAATTTAGATAATAGTCTGAATTATCATCATAGAGCTTACAAATAATAGATAATTTTCTGAATTTGTCTACCTCTTTGGAAGGCCTGCCTGTCTTTCCACTGACTGGTTAGCATGTAACAAAAGCTTTTCACTATAGCTCGGTACATGTGACAGTAAACTAAACGCAAACTCAAACTCTGTTATCCCAGTTACTGCTCTTGCCCTCCTGTTTCACTCTCTCTTTCCCCTATCTCCAAGATTAGCCTTCTATGCAATGGCAACAATGCTCACCAGCCCAATAAGCCAAGTCAGGTCAAGTTTCGCCTCATATTCACAAGCACAGTGAGCTACAGGTACAAGGAAAATCTTGTTCGCAGCAGCATTTAAGGCACATAGACACAAACAACATACAAAATAAAAAATATACATGGATTACACATAAATTCTGCAATATAATAAAAAAGAAAGAAAGTGTGCAAATAACGTTATTTGTGCAAAACAAATTTTGCACTAAGAACAGGTCCGTGGTAGTGCAAGAGGTGGTCCATTGTGTTCCATTGTTGAGGTAGAGGTAGGGTTGTGAAGGTGGGTCCAAAACTTGATAGTTACAGGAAAAGGGCTGTTCCTGAGCCTGGTGGTGTGGGACCTCAGGCTTCTGTGCCCTCTTCTTTTTCCCGGCATCGGAGCTGTAAATCTTTGGAGTGTGGGAGGAAACCGGGAAGCGCACAGACAGCATCCGTAGTCAGGATCAAACCCGGATCTCTGGCACTGTAAGGCAGCAACTCTACCATTGCGCCATCGTGCCGCCCACGGTAAATCTCTTTAAACTTCGATGAAAGGAGAGGCACCCACATGCCTTCTTCTTGATTACATCTGTGTGCAGGTTCTGAGATGTTAAGGCCCAGGAATTTGAAGCTGTTAACTGCACCACTGAGCCACAATGAAAAATGGTGCGTGGTTTCCTAACTTCTCTTTTCTGAAGCTAAGGATTAGTTCCTAGGTTTTGTTGATGTTGAGTGATAGATTGTTGTTGCAGCATCCTTAACCAGGTGTTCTTTCTAAAGTGCCATAATTTACAATGTTGACTGTTTCTAGGTATGTTTTACGTGGGAGGTGGGGGTGGGGGAGGGGGGGGGAGACTGGGGGAAACTATTTCCAGTCACTTACCTCGACGGAGATGTGATTCTTCTCCGTCTCACATCTGCATCTTCCCTGCGGCCTAACAACGTGGAGTTGGCGGCCTTTCCTGGCGACCAGCCCGGCACTTCAAGCCGCGGGCGTGGCGCGGACTTTAACATCGGGAGCTGTGATCCTTTGCCTAGGATTGTGGAGAGCTCCAACTGCTGGGCCTTTGGACTTTAACACCATGAAGCACGCTGTCTCCAGTAAGAAGAGGCCGACTCGGGAACTCCATGCCGCGGAGTGTTCCATTCCATCCCGACGGCAAAGTTTCCATCACTCCGACGAGAGGGCTTCGAACATCGGACCGTCGGCAACGGCAAACTGCGGAGGGTTCAAAAGCCCCAACCACGGGTGAACAAAGGAGGAAGATGATTGAACTTTATTGCCTTCAATCACAGGGAGGAATGTGGATTCCGCTGTGGTGGATGTTTATGTAACATTTTATGTTTATGTGGCTATGTGTCTTGTTGTGTTTTACTTAGTATGGTTGTATGGTAACACAAATTTCACTGTACTTTAATTGGTACATGTGACAATTAAATTGAATCTTGAATCTACTACGTTTAACCCTGTAACTAATTTTACCTAACAGTTCAGTCAGTTTATACTGCATTTACTGGTAATCAGTTAATCTGTAGTTCAATTGCAGTAAAATAAAGAAATCCTGTTGGTTTTAATCTTTATTATATTAGTTTAGTTTAGTTTAGTTCAGAGTATGGAAAACAGCCCCTTCGGTCCATCGAGCCTGCGTCGAACAGTGATCCCCATACAGTAGCACTATCCTCCACACTAGGGAGAAGCCAATTAACCTTCAAACCTTTAAGCCTTTGGAGTGCGGGAGGAAACCAGAGCACCAGGAGAAAACCCGCGTGGTCACAAGGAGAACATACAAACCCGGTACAGACAGCACCCGCAGTCACGATGAAATCCAATTCTCTGGCATTGTAAGGCAGCAACTCTAACACTGCACCACCATGTTGCCCAATTATCTTTTCTCTTACAGTGTTTCTTTCCACAACAATTTTGCACATTCTTCTGATATCCCGCTATCTTTGAAACCAATTGCATGCATCTTTTTCATGCACATCTTGATTTATCAAGAATGTGTTCAGTTGCTAGTCTTGATCAGAAAGCCCTAACAAGTGACATTACAGTATTTTAGAAAAGTCTTTTCAAGCCTCACTTAAGATGAACAGCTTTCCACCAATATGAAAATTATTTCCACTTAGCAAATAGGGCTGTGGATATTAACACATGATTTAAGTCTAGCTTTCTTGTGTCTTATGAAGCATCTCATGATACTTAAAATATGCTATCATTTACAAAGCAGACTGGTGTTCAGAGAAACCTCCTAATTCATTTTGCTTAACAACTCCGTCAGCTTACTCAGCACCGACTGATGCGCAGTTACTCTAGAGTCCAATAACGGAATGGTTCAGGCTTTAGGGTACATTTCTAGGATCATTTATGATTCCACTGCTTTCACTTTCAGGCACTTGCCTTTCAGTTATGCTTTGAAGAATAATTTAAATCGAACCCTTGATGTGATCGCGCCTCCCAGTGGCACAGTGGTAGAGTTGCTGCCTTACAGTGCCAGTGACCCGGGTCCGGTCCTGTCAATACGGAGTTTGTATGTTCTCCCCATGATAGCGTGGACTTTGTCTGCATGCTCCAGTTTCTTCCCACACTCCAAAGGCGTGCAGATTTGTAGGTCAATTCACTTCTGTAAATGGTCCTTAGTGTGTAGGATTGAACTAGTGTACAGTTGATTGCTGATTGGTGTAGACTCGGTGGACTGAAGGGCCTGTTTCCACACCGTATCTCTAACCAAAACTAAACTAAACTAAAGGCCATTCTTTAATGATGATGAACCTAGCTTGTGGTGGCACAGCCAGTTGTTTCAAGTGCCTAGCAAACACTTCCTATTTTAGTTTTTGCAGTTCCTGCTGCCAGTTATAGTAATAACAAATAATTTAGATTTAGATTTACTAGAATGTTGCTTGGGATCCAGCAACTATGTTACAGAGAAAGGTTGAACAAGTTAGGTCTTTATTCTTTGGAGCGCAGAAGGTTAAGGGGGGACTTGATTGAGGTCTTTAAAATGATGAGAGGGATAGACAGAGTTGATGTGGATAAGCTTTTCCCATTAAGGGTAGGGAAGATTCAAACAAGAGGGCATGACTTGTGAATTAAGGGACGGAAGTTTAGGGGTAACGTGAGGGGGAATTTCTTTACTCTGTGTGGCTGTGTGGAATGAGCTTCCAGCAGAAGTGGTGGAGGCAGGATCGATTTTAACATTTAAAAGTAAAGTGGATAGGTATATGGACGGGAAGGGAATGGAGGGGTATGGTCTGAGTGCAGGTAGATGGGACTAGGGGAAAACAAATGGTCGGCACGGACTGGAAGAGCCGAGAGGGCCTGTTTCCGTGCTGTAATTGTTATATGGTTATATGGTTAAATAATATAAATTGTCAAGAAGAATTGCATTATGTTTAAGAACATTGAGCCGTTAAATCAATGGACATGTTTTGGCATAGTAAATAGGTCAATAAGAAAAAACAAATATATTCATGGAATTTTACGACTTTAAAACCCTAAGAGCAATTGAAATGTCATGAAGAACTAGACCAAGTGGGACCTGTTGGGTCCCAGGTTCACGCGGGAGGGCTGGTCCCCCACCAAAATATTCCACCTCTCCACCAATTCCAATATTGGTGGCCAGAGTGGGGGGGGGGGGGGGGGGGGGGGGGGGGGGGAGGGGGGGGGAGGAGCGGTTCTAGAGCGCTAGCACGGGCATTATGGGTCAAGTCAAGTCAAGCACAGTGAGTGCAGGGCCAACAATCCATTTCATGTCAAGTCAATCCATTTCTATTTCAAGTCAAGTCAAGTCAAACACAGTGTTAAAGAAGGAACTGCAGATGCTGGAGAATCGAGGGTACACAAAAGCTGGAAGGGTCTTGACCCGAAACGTCGCCTATCTCCTTCGCTCCTTAGATGCTGCTGCACCCGCTGAGTTTCTCCAGCTTTTTGTGTGCCCTCAAGTCAAACACAGGGCAGGCAGGGCCAGCCAACAATACAATCCATTTGCTTTCATTTCAGGTGAGGTCAAGCAAAGCAAAGGCAAAGCAAAAACAAAAGCACAGGGCAGGCGGGGCCAGCCAACAATACAATCAATTTGCTTTCAATTCAAGTGAGGTCAAGCAAAGCAAATGCAAAGCAAAAGCAAAAGCACATGGCAAGCAGGGCCAGCCAACAATACAACCCATTTGCTTTAATTTCAGGTGAGCTTAAGCAAAGCAAAGGCAAAGCAAAATCAAAAGCACTGGGCAAGCCAAACAACTCATTTCATTTCATTTCCATTTCCATTTCAATTTCAAGCACAGGGCAGGCCAAACAACTCATTTCATTTCATTAAGGGCTAACAAATAATTTATTGCAAACACATTAAGGGTTAAAAAATGATAATTCATTGCAAGCACATTACTGGCTAACAAATCATTTATTGCAAGCACATAAAGGGTTAACCACATAAAGCACATAACCACATAAAGCACATAACCACATAAAGCACATAACCACATAAAGCACATAACCACATAAAGCACATAACCACATAAACCACATAATGGGTAGACTCACAGTACAGTAGACTCACAGCAGAATCACAGTTGTGGCCTCTCCCTCACAATCGTTCAGAGTGACTGACTCACATACAGGCATCCAGGTGTTTTATAGACCTGCCCCCCCCCCACCTCCGGAAGGGACGTGGCCTTCATCATGATGATTGACAGGCGAGAGGACCAATCAATTAATCTTAAGATTTTTTAAACATTCATAACTTTTTTATTTTTCATCGATTGGAAAAATCCTCGGGGCTGCCTCAGCAGAGGAGGACTGTGAGTAAGATGATCAAAATCTATAGTGATATATGGTAGCATTTCTTTTTATAAAATCAATATACAGCTCAGCTCAACTGGTGGTTCGGCAGTGGTTAGATTTAGCAGCTTCAAGTTCCTGGCTGTTAATATCTTGGATGGCCTATCCTGGACCCAACACATAGATGGATTAAGAAGGTCTGCCAACTCCTCTACTTAGAGTTTACAGAGAATCAACATGTCAACGAATAGGTTAGTTTCGAGATACTAGTCCAACACTAGTTAGGTTTGGCAGCATCTCTGGAGAACATAAATTGGTGTTGTTTCAAGTCAGGTCCCTTCGTCAGAGTGTGTAGGTCTCCCTGTGACCATGTTGTTTTTCTCCGGGTGCTCCGGTTTCCTCCCACACTCCAAAGATGTACAGGGTTGTGGGCTAATTGGCTTCTGTAAAATTGTAAATAGTCCCTAGTTTGTAGGAGAGTGTTAATGTACGGCGTGATTGCTGGTCGGCGCGGACTCAGTGGGCCGAAGGGTCTGTTTACACGCTGTGTCTCTAAAGTCAACACTCAGTACAACAGTTGCTAAAGGTGGTTGAAAGGTTACTCAGATTCACCTAACACCACATCCCCGCGGCAAACCAGCGAGAAACTCAGCAACATTTATGGATCGTTTTAAGCTATTAGTGCAACAATTAAGACAGGCGAGCTAAATGGAGTATCGACTTTATTCAATTTTTTTTCTCTGCTTTCCCTGTGGTGATAATGTGGTGAGCAAATGTCTTCAAACTGTGTTCTCTTTATTGTCCCACATTTTACTTCATGCTAAAATAACGGGAGTGCTTATAGGATGTGAAGAGATATCTAAATTGTTTTAGTAATTAAACTGAAAGATTTGGGAGTTGTTAATTAGTAATAGCTGGGAGTGAAGATGTTCTATGAATTCTTTATGTTTCTTGTCCTTTTGAATTGCGGAACCAATTCAGCCAATTATGCACTGGATTGTATGATTATTGGGCGGGATAAAGGGCAATGAACATTGAGGTGGGGAGGTGGGATGAGGAGAAGGTAACAACACTACATTGCAAACTGCATTGCCACTTAGTTCATTGTTTCCCATGCATGAGATCTGTCTACTTCAGTTAAAATAGACTGTGACAGCAGGGGGTGCTGTTATGGGATGTTGACAGCTTTTGTCTCCTGGATATTCAAAGGTGATGCTCATCCTATTGACATCTTTAATGAGGAACTAAGTCAGGGTCTGGATCTTGGTCCCTGGGTGTACGTGTATTCAGGTGTTTCCTATGGTAACTGATGACTGAAGTTGATGTGATCTTGGTTCTAGAGCAGAGGCAATGAAACTCGAAGCGTTTCCTGCTTGGCCTGTGAATTAACCTAATTGTAGCACAAAGCTTGTTGGAGGTGAGGTAAATGACTGCCGTGAGGAAGATTCACCACCCACTTTAGTCAGCGGGTGGTGAATCTGTGGAATTCATTGCCGCAGAAGGATGTGGAGGCCATCAATGTATATTTTTAAGGTGGAGATTGATATATTCTTGATTGGTATGGGTGTCAGGGGCTATGGTCTTCTTCTTCATGTGTATGACATGCACAGCCTAAAGTTGTAAGACAATTTGTTCTGTTTGATCTTGTTTGTGCACGCCAGGTTGATTGTATTCGTCGAAACTCGTCGTAGGGATTAACGGGTCCCTTTCAGAATGGCAGGCAGTGACTAGTGGGGTACCGCAAGGCTCGGTGCTGGGACCGCAGCTATTTACAATATACATCAATGACTTGGATGAAGGGATTCAAAGTAACATTAGCAAATTTGCAGATGACACAAAGCTGGGTGGCAGTGTGAACTGTGAGGAGGATGCTATGAGAATGCAGGGTGACTTGGACAGGTTGGGGGAGTGGGCAGATGCGTGGCAGATGAAATTTATTGCAGATAAATGTGAGGTTGTCCACTATGGTAGCAAAAACAGGAAGGCATATTACTATCTAAATGGCGTCAAGTTGGGAAAAGGGGAAGTATAAAGGGATCTGGGGGTCCTTGTACATCAGTCTATGAAAGTAAGCATGCAGGTCCAGCAGGCAGTGAAGAAAGCGAATGGCATGTTGGCCTTTATAACAAGAGGAATCGAATATAGGAGCAAAGAGGTCCTTCTGCAGTTGTACAGAGCCCTAGTGAGACTACACCTGGAGTATTGTGAGCAGTTTTGGTCCCCTAATTTGAGGACGGACATTCTTGCTATTGAGGGAGTGCAGCGTAGGTTTACAAGGTTAATTCCTGGGATGGTGGGACTGTCATATGCTGAGAGAATGGAGCAGCTGGGCTTGTACACTCTGTAGTTTAGAAGGAGGGGAGGAGATCTTATTGAAACATATAAGATTGTTAAGGGTTTGTACACGATAGAGGCAGGAAACATGTTCCCGATGTTGGGGGAGTCCAGAACCAGGGGCCACAGTTTAAGAATAAGGAGCAAGCCATTTAGAACGAAGACGAGGAAAGACTTTTTCTCACAGAGAGTGGTGAGTCTTTGGAATTCTCTGCCTCAGAGGGCGGTGGCGGCAGGTTCTCTGGATGCTTTCAAGAGAGAGCTAGATAGGGCTCTTAAAAATAGCGGAGTCAGGGGATATGGGGAGAAGGCAGGAACGGGGTACTGATTGGGGATGATCAGCCATGATCACATTGAATGGCAGTGCTGGCTCGAAGAGTCGAATGGCCTACTCCTGCAGCTATTGTCTATTGTCTATTGTCTATTGAAACAGGGTGGACCACATGAAGCTTTTATCTCCCATCCAGGGACTATGGTGAGAAGGCAGGATAATGGAGTTGAGAGGGGAAGATAGATCAGCCATGATTGAATGGTGGAGTAGACTTGATGGGCCAAATGGCTTAATTCTGCTACTAGAACGTATGGAAATGAAGATTGAAAACATAGTTTGACATTTCTGAAATATTAGCAAAAAGCCCAATGGTGATGCCAATGCCTCGACTGAGAGTTAACATTAGCATGTTAGACAAGTCTCTCTGCCAAAGTAGATTAACGGATCCAAGTACACGTTTTGCCTGTTGACGAGGGCACGTTCTTCCTGCAGAGTGGGGACATTTCACTGAGCCTCTGCCATGTCTGAGCCACACTCTCACCAGATTTAACCTCCACATACTTTGTAAAGGTGGCGAATCTGTGGAATTCCTTCCCACAGAAGGCTGCGGAAGCCACATCAATGGATATTTTTAAGGCAGAGATAGATAGATTCTTGGTTAATACGAGTGTCAGGGATTATGGGAAGAAGGCAGGAGAATGTGGTTGAGAGGAAGAGGTAGATCAGCCAATGGCAGAGTAGACTTGATGTACCGAGTGGTCTAATTCTGCTCCTATCATTTATGAGCCAATGAACTAGTGGGTAACCGACAGCCAGTAATGACACATTCCACTTCAATTGGGATAAATGTGCTCTGCAATAGCTTAGGAGGAAGTGAGCTCAAAATGAAGGCCAACCTGTCAGAACCAGGCTCTGCCTCACCAGTATTCTCCTGGGAGCTTGGCAAAACGCACTTGATGGCAAATGCCTGCTTTTAATTACCTCCTTTTTTTGTGTTGCCATTGCCCCACGCCGCACTTGCCCGTAACCGCACATAATGAGACATTGCTGTGTTCTAAACTGCGCTATTGAGGGCAGACTGTCAAACTGAGTCAGGAGTACACGCTGGGATAAGATGGCAGGTGGCGGCCAACTGGTTTGAGAAACACACGCAGTTTAACTTCGCTCACTGCCTTCCCTGACAAAAGAGGCACATGGTGAACTGGGGCCCATTATCCCAGTGGACAAAGAGGAAGCCCTTTATCACAATAATTACATCTCTTTTTCTCTGTGGTTAACCCTGTGCATTTGTTTAAGATTATCAGTAATTGCAAAGTGACACAGAAGGGTTGATGTGAGCTCTCGAAGGTACTCCCTGGGTGGTTCCTTTCTATGTTCCTGTTCGTCGCCGGGCCTTTACGAAAATGGTTTTGCTATAGCAACCATTTGCAGAATGCTTGAAATGTTTCTCTATCGGGGAAGGCGTGTCACAGAGATCAAGAGGTTTGACCAACAATAAACCATATTCCCTCTTCCTCCCCCCCCCCCCCCCCATATATCCCTCCCCTACTTAAAAATGGCCTGCTTAGAAATCTCCTAATTTAATTAAGCAAAAGTATCATGAGAGGAATCGATCGGGAAGACACACAGAGTCTCTTGCCCAGGTTAGGGAAATCGAGAACCAGAGGACATGGGTTTAAGGCAAGGGGGGGAAAGATTTAATAGAAACCGGAAGGGTAACGTTCTCACACAAACGATTGTCGGTGTATGGAACAAGCTACCGGAGGAAGTAGTTGAGGCAGGTACTATCGCAACATTTCAGAAACATTTGGAAAGGTACATGAATAGGACAGGCTTAGAGGGATATGGAACAAATATAGGCATTTGGGACATGTAGATGGGACTTGTTGGCCTGTGTGGGAAAGATGGACTGAAGGGCCTGTTTCCATGCTGTAAGACTCTCTGACTATTTCCCGTTCATTAATTTAACTCCAGAATATTGTTACAGTGTGTTTATTCACTGGAGCAGTGGTGGTAAAATGTATGGCAGTGCCTACACTGTTGGATACTCCTGTCAGTGTCCACTGTGGTATTTGGTCTTATTTTGTATCGAAAATGTAATAAGAATTTACTTGACACCCCAGGGTGGCACGGTGGTGCAACGATAGAGTTGCTGCCTTACAGCGCCAGAGACCTGGGTTCGATCATATGGGTGCTGTCTGTACGGAGTTTGTACGTTCTCCCCGTGACCTGCTTGGGTTTTCTCTGGGTGCTCCGGTTTCCTCTCACACTCCAAAGACGTACAGGTTTATAGGATGATTGACTTCGGTAAAATTGTAAATTGTCCCTAGTGTGTGTAGGGTAGTGTTAGTGTGCGGGGATCGCTGGTTGGCGCGTACTCGATGGGATGAAGGCCGTTTTTCCTCGCTGTATCTCTGAACTAAACTAAACTAAACCCCCAGATTGTTGAGTGGGGTTGTTTTGGATACCTGAGAGTGATCTGTGTTGGATGGTAAGGGCTGTATAATTATTAACTGCAAGCTGCATTTTGCTTTCCTCTATACTCATTCTTGGGCTGTGGGCTACACAAGTGGGATTGACATCCCCAAATACGTCTGAAGAAGGGTCTCGACCCGAAACGTCACCCATTCCTTCTTTCCAGAGATGCTGTCTGTCCCACTGAGTTACTCCAGTATATTGTGTCTAAACCTCATGACCTCGCCGCCTTGCTCAAAGCCTGGAGTCAAGTGTGGAGCAGATTGGGTTTGAAGGCTCATTAGCTTTCAGGAAAGACATTAGTAAAGCAGATGGGGTTTTTTACGACAGTCTGGTAGTTTTGTGATAATCATTACTGATAATCGCTTTTTAATTTAATACTTATTTATTACTTGTATTTAAATCCCCCAGCCACCAAAGCAGGATTTGAACTTGTGTCAGGAGATCAATAGTCCAATATAGTCAAGTAATTGAACCACATACTATCAGGCCCTGGACATGTGACAGTAATGTTTAGGCATAGGTTTAAGTTTTTTATTCTCACGGATGCAGTTCAAAGCATTTGTTTGCGTGCTATCCCATCAACAGAGATAATGCAAAAGGGATAAAACTCAGTGGGTCAGGCAACATCTCTGGAGAACAGGGACAGGTGACGTTTCAGGTTAGTCCCCTTCGTCAGACTGATGGTGGTGGGGGGGGTTAGGCTGGAAAATATATACGGCTTTTTACAGCTTCCTCCTCCCTATGAGAAATCAGACTGAAGAAGTTTCCCAATCCAAAATGTTGCCAATCCATGTCCCCTGCAGAATTACTCTGGTACTTTCTGTTTTACTTAAGATTCCAGCATTCACAGTTTCCTGTACATGAATACAATCATGCCAACCACAATGGTAACAGATAGAGTGGAGAGAAAATACCCAAGTGCAAAATATAGTTACTCAGCATTGTAGTAAATCAGTTACCAGAGAAAATGTCCAATGTCCACAATGAGGTAGGTTGGAAAAGCAGGACAGAATCTTTGACTTTGAGTGGTGGTCTGTAACAAGTCTGTATTATGATTTCATAAAATTCTAGCTTAAAACAAATTAACAGAGGTTGTATTTACATATTATACAACGGAATTTCAGGCGCACTGCCCGAGCGGAGCTCCAACATATCAGATAAATCCAAAGGGTTTCTACAGCTATATTAATAGCAAAAGGATAACGAGGGATAAAATTGGACCATTAGAGAGACAGAATGGACAGCTATCTGCAGAGCCAAAAGAGATGGGGGAGATATTGAACAATTTCTTTTCTTCGGTATTCACCAAGGAGAAGGATATTGAACTATGTGAAATAAGGAAAAAAAGTAGAGTAGCTATGGAAACTATGAGATTCAAAGAGGAGGAAGTACTGACACTTTTGAAAAATATAAAAGTGGATAAATCTCCAGGTCCTGATAGGATATTCCCTAGGACATTGAGGGAAGTTAGTGTAGAAATAGCAGGAGCTATCACAGAAATATTTCAAATGTTATTAGAAACGGGAATAGTGCTGGAGGATTGGAGTACTGTGCATGTTGTTCCATTGTTTAAAAAGGGTTCAAAGAATAAACCTAGCAATTATAGACCTGTTAGTTTGACGTCAGTGGTGGGTAAATTAATTGACAAGGTTCCCCATGGAAGGTTGGTTAAGAAGGTTCAATCTTTGGGTGTTAATGGCGGAGTAGCAAGATGGATTCAACAGTGGCTGAATGGGAGATGTCAGAGAGTAATGGTGGATGGCTGTTTGTCAGGTTGGAAGCCGGTGACCAGTGGGGTGCCTCAGGGATCTGTGTTGGGTCCACTGTTGTTTGTCATGTACATCAATGATCTGGATGATGGGGTGGAAAATTGGATAAGTAAGTATGCAGATGATGCAGATAGGTGGTGTTGTGGATAATGAAGTAGATTTTCAAAGTCTACAGAGAGATTTGGGCCATATGGAAAAGTGGGCTGAAAGATAGCAGATGGAGTTTAATGCTGATAAGTGTGAAGTGCTACATCTTGGCAGGACAAATCAAAATAGGACGTATATGGTAAATGGTAGGGAATTGAGGAATGTTGTGGAACAGAGAGATCTAGGAATAACTGTGCATAGTTCCCTGAAGGTGGAATCGCATGTAGATGGGGTGGTAAAGAAAGCCTTTGGTGTGCTGGCCTTTATAAATCAGAGCATTGAATATAGGAGCAGGGAAGTAATGTTAAAATTGTACAAGGCATTGGTGAGACCAATTCTGGAGTATGGTGTACAATTTTGGTCGCCTAATTATAGGAAGGATGTCAACAAAATAGAGAGAGTACAGAGGAGATTTACTAGAATGTTGCCTGGGATCCAGCAACTATGTTACAGAGAAAGGTTGAACAAGTTAGGTCTTTATTCTTTGGAGCGCAGAAGGTTAAGGGGGGGACTTGATTGAGGTCTTTAAAATGATGAAAGGGATAGACAGAGTTGACGTGGATAAGCTTTTCCCATTAAGGGTAGGGAAGATTCAAACAAGAGGGCATGACATGCGAATTAAGGGACGGAAGTTTAGGGGTAACTTCTTTACTCAGAGGGTGGTGGCTGTGTGGAATGAGCTTCCAGCAGAAGTGGTGGAGGCAGGATCGATTTTAACATTTAAAAGTAAAGTGGATAGGTATATGGACGGGAAGGGAATGGAGGGGTATGGTCTGAGTGCAGGTAGATGGGACTAGGGGAAAACAAATGGTCGGCACGGACTGGATGGGCCGAGAGGGCCTGTTTCCATGCTGTAATTGTTTTATGGTTATATGGTTATATGGTTATAAATAATAACGACAATGGAAACAGCATAAACGGCAAGGAAAATGTCAAGAATGTGCAAAATGTGCAATATTTCTCAGTAAAGTGGTATAGCAATACACAATATTGGCCATGGGGGGGTGTGTATTCAGTTCAGTGTGGTAATGGCCTTGGGGTAGAAATTGTTTGTATACTTGTGGTGTGTGATTTGATGGACCTGCAACGCTTTCCTGAGGGCAGAAGGGCAAACAAGTGATGTCCGGGAAACACCGTGGGGGTCTCCTTTAATGGGTTCTGCTCTGGTGCCTACCTTCACCCCACATACACACCTGTTTGACATGGACACTGAGGGTCTACCCTGCTGAATCAAAGAGCCAACACTGCAGCGAAGGCAATGACAAGGGTTGGGTTGCAGAAGGGCTCGCCAACACCATGCTGAAGAAGCTTTAGTCTGAAATGGCCACGACAGCTTTGACAACCATAAAAGACCCACCTGCAGTGTCACAGGCTGTCAAAACTGTCTGGAGATTAAATAGCTCTGAATTTAATGTCCTGGGATGACGTTGACAGCTGGCAAAGCTAGGGATTGAAAGCTCTGCCAGCTTTCAAAGCTCTCAGGGTCCACAACCCAATTCTCAGTAAATGGAGCGGAGTTTGAGTCTCGCATATGCAGTCAATGTGATACGACACTCCTGTGGGATTCTGAACAGTCAGCTGAAGTATATTTGGAGCTAGTAACTTGCAAAAATTGGATCAAAAGCTCCAAATAAATCTCTTCAAAAATAAGCTGTGTGGTGAAACTTTCACAGTGAGAACTCATCTTGGAAATTTGCACAAGGAGGTTTGAACAATGTTGTCAGGTCCAACCTAAACGCTGACACACACCTCTCTGTTCTGAATGGTACAACTTTGATACCAAAAGCAATTTCTAAACTTTGGTGCTGAAATCTCAAATTGTACCAACTCCCAATCATTCATCGCTCCCGTGCTCCATGCCTAGCTTAGATCCCAGTTGTCCCTCAGACCTTCCACAAGCTCACGTTAGTCACAATCTGGACACTTGCTCCTTTCCCCCCTCCTCTCCACCGCCCATTAATGGCAATAATAATAATAATAATAATAATAATAATAATAATAATAATAATAATAATAATAATAATAATAATAATAATAATATCTTTTATTGTCATTACACATAAGTGCAACGAGATTTGGTTTGCAACTTCCATCCGATGTCAGAACTTAATCGACAAATAAAATTTAGGTTTAAATACCCTGAGAACAAGGTTTGTAAAAACGAACATTAGACCAGTAAAATCAACACAGACTAAAGTGCGAGGCCGGGGGAGACAGTCCATGTGGGTGAGGGGGTACTCAGCAGGGCCGGTTCAGAGCCGCTATAGCTCTGGGAATGAAGCTGTTCCTGAGTCTGGTGGTGCGGGCGTAGAAGGCCTTGTAACGTCTGCTGGAAGGGAGTAGTTCGAACAGTCCATTACAAGGGTGAGAGGAGTCTTTATGTATGCTGACAGCCTTCCTGAGGCACCATGTGTGGTAGATGCCCTCCAGGTCTGGTTGCGGTGTCCCAATAATCTGTTGCTCTCTGTGGACAACGCGCTGAAGAGCTCCCCTCGCCGCCAATCATGTCAACTGTGCAGGTCCCAAGTTATGGAATTAGTTTAGTATAGGAATACTGCGTGGAAACAGGCCCTTTGGTCCACCGAGTCTGCACTGACCAGCAATCCCCATACACTAGCAATGTCCTACACACTCGGGACCTTTACAATTTTTATCAAAGTCAAATTAACCCACAAACCTGCACGTCTTTGGAATAAGGGAGGGAACCGGTGCACCCAGAGAAAACCCACGTGGTCAAGGGGAGAACGTACAATCTCCATACAGACAACACTCGTAGTCAGAGTTGAACCCGGGTAGGTCGCACTGTAAGGCAGCGAATCTACCGCAGCGCCACCATGCCACCCCCATTCGTGTGGAATTCCTGCCTCAAGTATCTCCGCTTCACAGTCCACTTTAAAGATGGTGCTTAAAGCATTCATCTTTGGTTGTGCTTCTTCTCACTTCTCCAATATCAAATAGAAAATGCTGTATGAAAATAGAGAATCCTGTAAACACTGAGTGGATCAGGCAACGTGTTACAGTGAGGGAAACTGTATCAGCATTGAATCTCACAGGTCCAGCATGGCTTCCTTCCCCCTTTAATTCTCTTCACTCTCTGTTTCCGTACATTTCCTTTTATATACAACTTATCCAGATGTATCATCAGCGAGTTACCTTTTATCATCCTGTTTCAGTTGGCATTCCCACTATGTAGAGAGTTCTAGAGTTATACAGCGTGGAATCTGACCCTTCAGCTCAACTTGCACAGCCTGACCAACTTGTCCCATCTACACTAATCCCACCTGCCTGTGTTTGGCC
This sequence comes from Okamejei kenojei, assembly GCA_035221665.1. Taxonomy (NCBI): domain Eukaryota; kingdom Metazoa; phylum Chordata; class Chondrichthyes; order Rajiformes; family Rajidae; genus Okamejei; species Okamejei kenojei. The sequence goes on from CM069142.1 coordinate 54,689,886, forward strand.
CGTATCCCACTAAATCGGTACCTGTCCAAATGTTTCTTAAGCTTTGCTATAGTCCCTGCCTCAACTACCTCCTTCAGCAGCTTATTCCATATACCCACCACCCTTTGTGTGAAAAAGATATCCCTCAGATTCCTATTAAATCTTTCCCCCTTCACCATATGACCTCTGGTTCTCAATTCCCCGACTCTGGGCAAAAGACTCTGTGCGTCTACCCGATCTATTGCCCCACATGATTTTGTACAACTCCATGAGATCACCCCTCATCCTCCTGCGCTGCAAGGAATAGAGTCCTAGCCTGCTCAACCTCTCCCTCTGGCTCATGCCTTTGAATCCTGGCAACATTCTTCTAATTCTTCTCTGCACCCTTTTCTACTTGACAACATCTTTCCTATAACACGATGCCCAGATCTGAACACAATACTCTAAATGCAACCTTTCAATCGCACTGTTGTCTAATTGCTCCTCATTTTCTGCCACACCAAGCATTTCTCAGTTTCAATAAAAGGTAATCGACCTGAATCGTTAAATGTACCTCTCTCCACACATCCTGCCTGACCGGCTGAGTTCTCTCCAGCATTTACTATTTTCATTTGTCTTCTCACACTAGTTCTGTTCCTGTGCCAATATAGTATGAACATCTGTGCTGTACTTGAGATATTTACTGCACTAAAGATGCTGTTAACTAAGGGCCTGTCCCACTTAGGCGATTTTTTAGGCGACTGCCGGCGACTAGGCTGTGTGGTCATCAGTAGTCTCCTCAGTTGCCCAAAGAGTCGTAGCGTTTTTCTGGTCGCCGCTGGATTCTGAAATGTTCAAAACTTTTCGGCGACAGTCGGCAACCGTGGGCTTGTCGTAACTTGCCTTCTCCTGATGTAGGTGCTGTCGTAGGTTGTCGGCAGGATGGTGTAGGTTGTCGCTGGGTGACGTAGGTCGTCGTCGGTGCTGACTTTGGGGAATTCCATTGTCATAGTTGCCGGCAGTTGCCTAAAAAATCGCCTAAGTGGGACAGGCCCAGTCACAGGTTTTTTGGCGACCTGCTACAACTATGACATTCGCCGGCAGTCGCCTAAAAAATCGCCTAGTAGGAGAGGTCCTTAAAGATTAATTCCCAGTCAATAGCACAGAGATATCAGATGTCAGCACATTAAACATTGCCTCTAAAATTAATTTCTATTGGCTCAAATAGCACTGAATTTCAGAGATCATAAGGTCTTTAGGTCATAAGTGGTAGGAGTAGAATTAGGCCATACATTATTCCATCATTGCTGACCTATCTCGCCCTCCTAACCCCATTCTCCTGCCTTCTTTGCATAACTGAAGCATTAACGGTGTAAATGTTACCAGGCAGGGATGGATTCCTAGGCTTATCTTATTCATAGTTTATATTGGTATATGTTTGTTTGTATATTTGGCAGTTAATGATGATTTGATCTTCTGAATGTTATTCCTACACCCCAATTGCACTTGAATACCAGACATAGAACATAGATCAGTACGGCACAGGAGCAGGCCCTTCAGCCCACAATGTCTGTGCCAAACATGATGCCAAGACTAATTCTTATTTGCCTGGCACGTAATCCATGTCCCTCCATTCCCTGCATATCCATGTGTCCATATAACAATTACAGCACGGAGACAGGCCCTCTCGGCCCTTCCATTCCCTGCATATCCATGTGTCTATCTAAAAGTTTTTTAAATACCACTATCATATTTGCCTCCACCACCAACCCCTAGTATTTGACATTTCCATCCTGGTAAAATGTTCTGACTGTCTACCCTATCTATACTAATACCGCCTAACCCAGGCAGCACTCTGGTGAACCTCCTCTGCATCCTTTCTAAAGCCACCATGACCATCATATATCAGATGACCAGAGCTGCATGCAATACTCCAAATGCGGCCCAGCCAAAGTCCAAAAAGTTACATCATGACTTCCTGACTCTTGATGCTTGTACATACTGCTAAAGTATTTATCAAATAGACTCTGAGAATAAATTCCACCATAATTTCAGTGAGATTTTGTTTATAATATTGCATATGGCAAAGAAACACTTAGTAGTCCCATTTGCATTAAAGTTTGATAATCTTGCTCCAACCCTTTCGAGGCATCTATTCAAGAGACATGTCTTCAAGTATATTTGAAAATGACACATTATGAATTACACTATCAATAACACTTGAGAAAATAGTTTTATCTTTTTTTTTTAACTTCAGTTTCAGGAAGTCTGCTGTGAAATATACAACCAGGTATTTTTAAAAGGCCTCCTTATGTTTATGTCTCCATCACGTTTATTTTTTCTAAGTCCCTGAGAAGTAGTCAGTGCTCTACCTTTCTTTGGAAGAAGCTTTTTCAATTGCAGAAGTATCACCGATGCATCCTCTGGGGAGTATAACAAGTACACTACCTGACAAGCTGTACAAAGAATGCAGCTTTTTCATTCCTTTATTGTTGTAACATGGTGCAGGGACGATCCTCTCTGCCCACAGTGCTTCAGCAGATAACCATTCAGTCTCCACCTCTACCATCCCATCCTAGCTAGCAATCTCTATGTGGGCGGCACGTGGGTTTTCTCCAAGATCTTCAGTTTCCTCCCACACTCCAAAGACGTACAGGTTTGTAGGTTGGCAAAAACGCTGGAGAAACTCAGCAGGTGCAGCAGAATCTATGTAGCGAAGGTAATAGGCAATGTTTTTCGGCCCTAAACGTTGCCTATTTCCCTCGCTCCATAGATGTTGCTGCATCCACTGAGTTTCCCCAGCATTTTTGTCTACCTTCGATTTTCCAGCATCTGCAGTTCCTTCTTAAACAGGTTTGTAGGTTCATTGACTTGGGTTTGTACACTTGGCATAATTGTAAATTGTCTCTAGTGTATGTAAGGTAGTGTTAATGTGCGGGGATTGCTGCTCAGTGCAGATTTGATGGGCCGAAGGGTCTGTTTCCGAGCTGTTTCTCTAAGCTAGAACCAACGTTCATTGAAATGCCTTTGCAATGTCTCTGCCTTTGTCTTTTCCCCCCAGATTTTCAAAATTGTAACACTGTACATTTTTCAGTCTTCACTTGGCTGTCTGAAATGCAGAACTCAGTCTAGCAATGACCTTGTCCTAATCCTAATCTTTTCCTTCTTTCTCTTTAATTTACCTGTTTGAAAACTGAATATTCATCTCACAATATTACTTTTTTGTCTAAATAATTAGGGTGGTAAAGAAGACGTATGGTATACTTGCCTTCATTGCCAGGGCCATTGAGTGTAAGGGTCAGAAGTCATGATACAGCTCTGTAAGACTTTAAATTCCAGAACTGAATCCATCCTATGGATGGTGTCTGTATAGAGTTTGTATGTTCTCTCTGTGTCCGCATAGGGTTTTCCCCAGGTGCTCCGATTTCCTACCACACTCCAAAGAAGTACAGGTTTGTAGGTTATTTGGCTTTGGTAAAGATTGTCCCTTGTGTGTAGGATAGTGCTAATGTACGGGGATCGCTGGTCGGTGCGGACTCAGTGTGCTAAAGGGCCTGTTTCTGCGCTGTATCTCTAAGCTGAGGCCCTCTCACTGATCCCAGTAGCCTGCAATTCATCATAGCTTCACCATGAAAATATCCATTTATGCCTCCTATCTGTTCCCTATTAACCAGCCAGTGGATTGGTGAGCAGCCAATGTCATTCCTTTGTTTAAGAAGAGAAGTAGAGATAATCCAGAAAATATAGGCAAGTGAATCTCACATCCGTGGTTGGGAAGCTGTTGGAGAGGATTCTTTGGGAAAGGGCTTACTCTCATTTGGAAGAAAATGGGCTAAATATGAACAGTCAGCATGGCTTTGTTCGCAGTAGCTTGTGTTACAAACTTGATTGAGTTTATTCGATGGAAGGTAAGGGATTGATGTAGGACAGTGGATGTTGTCAACATAGATTTTAGTAAGGCATTTGACAAAGTCCCTCATGGTAGACTAATCTAGAAGATTATGGTGCATGGCATCCATGGTGACTTTTGATTCAGAACCGGCTTACTTATGGACGATAGAGGGTTGTGATGGAAGGATGGTATTCTGTCTGGAGGTCTGTGACACTGGAGTTCCACAGGGAACCATGATGGGACCTTTGTTGTTTGTGATATATGCATACACATTGATCATTCTTTTTTATTCTGGATTTAAAATCATGTATTGTGTTTTTTTAAATATATAATTTATGATGCTTCTATAAGTGATATAACCATATAACCATATAACCATATAACAATTACAGCACGGAGACAGGCCCTCTCGGCCCTTCCAGTCCGTGCCGACCATTTGTTTTCCCCTAGTCCCATCTACCTGCACTCAGACCATACCCCTCCATTCCCTTCACGTCCATATACCTATCCACTTTACTTTTAAATGTTAAAATCGATTCTGCCTCCACCACCTCTGCCGGAAGCTCATTCCACACAGCCACCACCCTCTGAGTAAAGAAGTTCCCCCTCACGTTACCCCTAAACTTCTGTCCCTTAATCTCATGTCATGCCCTCTTGTTTGAATCTTCCCTACCCTCAATGGGAAAAGCTTATCCACGTCAACTCTGTCTATCCCTTTCATCATTTTAAAGACCTCAATCAAGTCCCCCCTTAACCTTCTGCGCTCCAAAGAATAAAGACCTAACTTGTTCAACCTTTCTCTGTAACATAGTTGCTGGAACCCAGGCAACATTCTAGTAAATCTCCTCTGTACTCTCTCTATTTTGTTGACATCCTTCCTATAACTAGGCGACCAAAATTGTACATCATACTCCAGAATTGGTCTTACCAATGCCTTGTACAATTTTAACATTACTTCCCTACTCCTATATTCAATGCTCTGATTTATAAAGGCCAGCACACCAAAGGCTTTCTTTACCACCCTATCTACATGCGATTCCACCTTCAGGGAACTATGCACAGTTATTCCTAGATCCCTCTGTTCCACAGCATTCCTCAATTCCCTACCATTTACCATGTACGTCCTATTTTGATATACTAAGATTTTATATGTATTTTTTTATTTTTTTTATGCAATGTATTTTTATGTAATATTGCCCCTTGTCTGGACCTTGAGTCCGAAATAATATAAATATAAATATATATATATATATATATATATATATAGATATAGATATAGATATAGATATATATATATATATATGTAAATGTATGAAGGAAACCTTCAAGTTCAGGCTGGAAATTCCACAACAGATCGCACAAGTGCTTCTATTTCCTGACCGCCAGATTCAGGTGTTTCGAGACTCACTGGGCGATAATGGTTTGAGTGTGCCATCCCATTCCAATAATCCTAAGGGGCGGCACAGTGGCACAGCGGTAGAGTTGCTGCCTTACAGCGCCTGCAGGGTGGAGACGTGGGCTCGATCCTGACTACGGGCGCTGTCTGTACGGAGTTTGTATGTTCGCCCAGTGATCGCGTGGGTTTTCTCTGACACCTTCGGTTTCCTCTCACACTCCAAAGACGTACGGGTATGTAGGTAAATTGGCTTGGTTAAATGTAAAAATTGTCCCTAGTTTGTGTAGGATAGTGTTAATGTGCGGGGATCGCTGGTCGGCGTGGAGCCGGTGGGCCGAAGGGCCTATTTCCACGCTGTATCTCTAAACTAAACTAATCTAAACTAAAAGCTGGGTTAAGAAGACAGAGATTTGGATATAATTTTCAGGGACCACAATAAATGTGATAAATCGTAGATATGAAATAAAATAAGGATAAAAATGATGTTAGCTGACTCACTGAAATAAAAAAATGGGAATTTGCAGTGTGAAGATGTCAGAAATATAATCAAGGGCTAACTGGACTTGATCTTTTTGGTTGATGTGACAATCTGGAGGGTACACACGGTCATAGAAAACCGCCAGGATCTCATTAAGGATTTTTTCCCTCCAGTGCTATTTTTGAAGATTGTCAGAGAGTTTTGGAGACAGTTTTATTATTTCTGACCTAGTAAAGCTTATGAGATTACCTCCCAGGGTTTTCTGATACTAAGATGGGAGAAAACTGTGTGGCCTGGTGCCTTCCTCTCCTGGAGTTAACCGTGGGAAACAACTTATGTCAATATAAGAATTCTCATAATAGTGAGAATACTTGGAAGATTCCCAGATGAGTCAATTTACTAATCAAGTTCTTCTTGTCGGCTGGTTGAGTTCTGTGAAGTACTGATGTATTGTATTTACAGTGTGGCATGATGGCGCAGTGGTAGAGTTACTGCCTTACAGCGCCAAAGACCCGGGTCTGATCCTGACTACGGGTGCCGTCTTAACGGAGTTTGTATGTCCCCATGGCCACGTGGGTATTCTCCGGGATCTCCAGTTTCCTTTCACACTCCAAAGCCGTACGGGTTTGTAGGTTAATTGGCTTGGTATACCTGAAAATTGTCAGTAGTGTGTGTCGGATAGTGTTAGTGTGTGGGGATCGCTGGTCGGCACGGACTCGGTGGGCCGAACGGCCTGTTTCCGTGTTGCTTTGGTTTTGTCTGAGTGCTCCGGTTTCCTCCTACATTCCAAAGACGTACGGGTTTGTAGATTAAATGGCTTTGGTAAAATAATTGTAAATTGTCCCTAGCGTGTAGGATAGTGCTAATGTTTGGGGAGTGTTGGTCAGCACACTCAGTGGGCTGAAGGTCCTGTTTTCTTGCTGTATCTCCAAATGAAACTAAACTTGTATGACAAAAGAGCTTGTATATTTGTAGGTTGAATGATGTAGGTACACACAACCAAATCAAAACCCAGAGCTGAGAAACCAAGAACATTTTTGTATGCAGGTGACTGAACGCTGTGGAAATTGTCTCACTGCGCTCCGTTCAGTGCAGTATTTTTAGCATTAGGAGCTAGCATCATTCCTTGAAGCCTGAGATTAAGTTATCATTGTCAGCAACTGAGAAGGTTCCTCCCCTCAAGCTAATTGGGCCTGAATCTATTGCAGGTGGGATGGAGGGAGGCAATGTTAGCCAACAATAGCGTTTAAGATTTTGTTTCAATTATTTATGAAATCCCTTTACATTTCTATGAATGCCCCTCTCAGAAGGGTAAGGATGGTGATGGGAGCTGAGGGATAGGGTGCTCTGGCCGATCTCATTAAAAATTTCATTGTGCATCTTGTACACGAAGGTTACATTCTCGGATCATGTTCAAAAGGAGCACAGAGTCATTATACACACTTATTTAAACCCTACCTATAACTGCTGACACCTGGAAGACCCTTTATTGAGCATTACTTTCAAATGCAACACAGGCTAAAATTTTTATTACCAGAAGATGAAAATCAAGCTTGCTAACTGATCCCCAGCTGAAGAAAATGCTCAAAGGACACCAGATAGGATGATGCAGAAAGTGATTACAACCACGATACTGCTGCAAACAGATTGTTTCTTTATTGATGCTTTAAATACTTTATTTCAATCAGAAATCTTTTTCATGTTGATCTTGCTGAATACAGAATATATAATTTGTAAGTAGTATACTCGCCTTGGTTGTTTGCGACTCCTGAGACAGTAGTAATTCAGTTTTATTGACGGTATGTAACGTGACCTGAACAGCCATTATTTTGAAAATTGATATAACAGTAGGAAAATTGAAATGCTTACCTGATTGAAGGATCCAAGAAGTATCTAAGGCTAGGAATTTGCCTCTTCTGCCTATCTCTTTAGGTCAACTTAGAGCGATACAGGAACGAGGGTGGCTCAGTGGCGCAGCTGCCAGCTGCCAGAGACCCAGGTTCGAACCTGACCGTGGGTGCTGCCGGTGTGTAGTTTTCACATTCTCCCTGTGACCGCATGGGTTTCCTTCGGGTACTCCTGTTTCCTCCCACGTACCTGAGACGCACGGGATTGCAGGTTAATTGGCCTCTGTAAATTGTCCTTAGTGTGTGGGGAGTGGATGAGAAAGTAGGGTAACATTGAACTAATATGAACGGGCGATCAATAGGCCAAAGGGCCTGTTTCTGTGCTGTGCCCCTAAACCATATATTTAAATTAAACTATCATAGTTTCATAGTAGACCAGGAACAGGTCCCTTCTATGGATACAAGCATTCCTAAACTCATGACCATATAACCAACCGAAGATCTCGGAGAAAACACACGCAGGTCACGGGGCGAACGCAGAAACTCCGTACAGACAGCACCCATAGTCGGGATGGAACCCAGCTCTCCAACGCTGCATTCGCTGTAAGGTAGCAACTCCACCGCTGCGCCGCCGTGACCGGGATCAGGGAGATTGTCATGGCGGCACTCAGAGAAGACATACCAGAGGGTTGGTTCGCTGAGGCGATATGCGTAGAGCCAAAAGCTAATAAAGGTGCAAACACTCTGGTGGGATTGTACTGCAGCCCCCGCAATAACCAGCGAGATAAAGGAATAGATGTAAAGACACATTACTGAAAGATGCCAAAACGACAGGGTAAGGTTAGTGGGAGGCTCTCCCAATATTAACTGGGACTGGGAGCTGGTCTTATATGTTTTGATTCTGGGATTTTCTTTCTTTGTCTGCATTGAGCTGAAATATTCCAAATTATGCTGGCATAATTATGGTTTGGCCGACCGTGTATAATGTTATAATTTGATGAAAAAGGACAGTACCATTTAGAGTTTGCTTTTAAATATAGACTCCAAATGTTGGTGTTCTGCTTTAGACTTTGGAGATACAGCGTGTAAACAGGCCCTTCGGCCCACCGAGCTGGCACTGACCAGTGATCACCCCGTAGACTAGCACAATCTTATACACTAGGGACAAGTTACAATTTCACCAAAGCCAATTAGCCTACAAACCTGCACATCTTCAATTGTCTGCAGTAAGAAATTGTAAAATTGTCCCTTGTGTTTAGGAATAGTGCTGGTGTATGGCGGTGATTGCCGGTTGGTGTGGACTTTCTACACTGTATCTCTAAAGTCTGACGTGTAAAGATCTGTTTGTGTTTTTTCGGCACAGTTGCCAGTTTAGCTAGCTTAGACAGCAGAGATCCACTGGCTGACAGAACAAAATGAATATAAGGAAAGGAAATATTCACACCACAGACATCATTAGATATGTGAGCAGTTATCGCTGAGAGGCTGACATTTTGCTGCTGCATGCAAAATCTAACGCATCGAGCAATGTACTGTAGGTTTACACAGACTAAATATTTGTGGTTACAGGCAGGCAGAGAGCAGTGAAGTGATATTCCATTATCGTGAAGAAAGTGAAGGTGCTCTATGTCAGTGAGGAAAGTGAACTGTAATCTCTGTCAGTGAGTAGAGTGAAGGTGAATTCTCTTTCAAAAGGAGTGTGATCGTGCGATATCTTTCAGTGATCAGTGGACACAGCCCAGACCATCACACAAACCAACCTCCCTTCCATTGACTCCATCTACACTTTACGCAAGGCCACCAGCATAATCAAGGATGAGTCTCACTCTGGTCACCCCTTCTTCTCCCCTCTCCCATCAGGCAAGAGGTACAGAAATGTGAAAATGCATAACTCCAGATTCAAGGATACTTTCATCCCAGTTGTTATCAGACAACTAAACCATCCTACCAACAACTCGAGAGCAGTCCTGACCTACCATCTGCCTCATTGAAGACCCTCAGACTATCTTTAATCAGACTTTACTGGACTTTATCTTGCACTAAACGTTCTTCCTTTATTACGTATCTGTACACTGTGGACGGCTCGATTGTATTCATGTGTAGTCTTTCTGCTGACTGGTTAACACACAACAAAACCTTTTCACTGTACCTCCGTACATGTGACAATAAACTAAACTAAACCTAACTGAAAGGAATGAAGGTGTGCTCTTTGTAGTCGAGGAGACAAATGGTGTGCTCTATGTTGATAATGCTTTTTTGGTTTTCGAAGGGAACTAAAATGCTGCTTGTAGATTCAGAGGAAATGGCCGTGAATATCACACTCAAACTAACATTGCTATGTCAGGGTTATGTGCAGCTGGGCTGTTACCATTGCAGGGGCTAAGTCTGTTAGATTTGTCCAATTTAACTCCAAAATCAGAGGCTTGCTTGTTGTCATTGGCAAAATGATAAATGCAAATTTATGCTGCAGTGGAGAAGCATCTGCTGCAATAGGATCCATTTGCCCATCATTTTATATCAAACAAAGTCAACATAAGGGATTTATTTCATGAATTAATCTAAAGCATACAATCAGTGACACAATATTATCACTGCTCACTTTGTTAGACTTTCTTCCAGATGACACAGCCACTTATGGTATAGAGCTCATTGCGTTATTAAATGGTTTGGAAACTTCTATTGATTTCTACTTGGCAGTGACATTCCTGAACAGTTTTTTTTACCAGGAGGATTAAAGCAAGAAGGGATTCTGAAAATGAGATTCTTGTGATTGGATTCTCTTGGTGTTCCAATGGTTTAGTTTAGTTTAGAGATACAGCCTGGAAACAGGCCATTCGGCCCACTGAGGCCGTGCGGCCCAGCGATCCCCACACACTAGCACTATCCTACACACTACGGACAATTTACAAATTTTACCAAAGCCAATAAACCTACAAACCTGTACGTCGTTGGAGTGTGGGAGGAAACTGGAGCAACCGGGGAAACCAAATGCGGTCACGGGTTTAACGTACAAACTTCATGCAGCCAGCACCTGCCGGTGTTGTTAGACCGCAGGGCCTGTTTCCCCGCTCCATAACTCTATGATTTTATGACCCTAATTATTATTTTACCACTGTTTTCCTTTCCTTTCAGTGGGAGGAGATCAGCGGAGTGGATGAGCACTACATACCAATTCGTACCTACCAGGTGTGCAATGTGATGGAAGCAACCCAGAACAATTGGCTGCGGACAAATTGGATTCCACGCAACTCTGCCCAGAAGGTCCACGTGGAACTTAAGTTCACTTTGAGAGACTGCAACAGCATCCCCTTGGTGCTGGGATCCTGTAAGGAAACGTTCAATCTCTACTACATGGAGTCTGACGAAGATCATATTGTCAAGTTCAGAGAGAGCCAGTTTGTAAAGATTGACACAATTGCCGCAGACGAGAGTTTCACTCAGATGGACCTGGGAGACCGAATCCTTAAACTGAACACGGAGGTCCGTGAGGTCGGGCCTATATACAAGAAGGGATTTTACTTGGCCTTCCAAGATGTCGGTGCCTGCGTCGCTTTAGTGTCAGTTCGAGTCTTCTTCAAGAAGTGTCCTTTCATTTCTAGGAACTTGGCTATGTTCCCAGACACAGTGCCTGGGGTAGACTCTTTGTCTCTTGTGGAGGTGCGTGGTTCCTGCGTTAATCACTCCAAGGAAGAGGACCCACCCAGGATGTATTGCAGCACTGACGGAGAGTGGCTGGTGCCAATAGGGAAGTGCCTGTGCAGCGCTGGATATGAAGAAAGAGGAAGTACATGCCAAGGTAACAATTAGTTGGGTTATAATATTGAGGGGGACAAAAACTCCCCCATCAGCAAATTGAAATTTTTTTGACCAGCTGTGTTATCAGTTTCAACACGTTTGGCGAATCCCTTTTGTTTCCAAAGCAGATTTAATTGGAGTCGTGGAGTATTCTGCTTCACCCTTCCTGTTTTGTAAAAGCCCTCTCTGCTTTAGTGCCGCCAGCTACATTTGAGGTTGCATTTTTAAATCAGTTGTATGATTCCAGGAGTGGTGAGAGGAAACCAAAAATGAATTTTACAAGAACATTATGAAGGTAGTTCCAGGTCATATCTGGCATTTTCTCAGAAAATTCCCATTATTCATGAATGGGCTTTGTGAGATCCAAGGTCCAAGAAGTGACAAATGCACTGGGTAGGAATGACAGGAGTGTTACTGACACTTGAGAATTGTATGAGTTGAGTCCTCAGAGCTTTTGTTTAGTTTAGAGATATGGCGCGGAAATGGGCCATTCGGCCCACCGAGTCTGCACCAACCTGCGATCCCCGCACATTAACACTATCCTACACACACTAACAACATGTTTATATTTACACCAAGCCAATTAACCCACAGACCTGTGCATCTTTGGAGTATGGGAGGAAACCAAAGATCTCGGAGAAAACCCACGCTGGTCATGGGGAGAACGTACAAACTCCGTACAGACAGCACCCATAGTCAGGATCGAACCCGGGACTCTGCACTGTAAGGCAGCAACTCCACCCATGGGACATACAATGCTGCTTGCCATTATATCCATGAAGGCTTCAATCGCCTCATATTAGGTTACATTTTGACCTGGTTACAAGTTGTCTTCCATTATCCTGAGGTAATCTTTCTTAAAACATTTATGTAATAACTTCAGAGATGATTTGTCTTTGATATTTTATTATTTTTACCAATATCACATAATCATCAATTAAGTTTAATGCAACTTATTGGGATAAAACTTCACATCTACGGAGTGTAAATTTTGATACATCACAGATCATGTCTGTCTGTGTTTTATCAACCTGGTTAAGGTCTGTTTCAGTGGCTGAATTTCAGGAACAAAATTCAATACAGAACCATTATTATGCACATACGCCAGAGGATAAATGTCTACTCCGAATCCCAGGTAAAATAACTAGCTCATTACCTATCCAAAGGGGAGAACAAAATAGGTTAGGATAGGATTATTGCAACAATGGGTGCTTGAAGGTCAATATGGATCCGGAGGGCAGCAGGGCCTGTTTCCGTGCTGTACCTCTCCATCACTGCGACTCAGTGTATTGACACAATAATGTTGGAAAGGTATTTCAGCTAACAATCCACATATGTACCAGATTAACTCAAAGCGAGGCAAAGAATAACCACTTTGACACCCGGTAAATTTTACGCGTGTTCCCATTCCTGAAGAAATAAGTGTCGTTTATTATAAATGTCCGTGGACAGATTTTTTGGAGAGTTACACTGAAGAGTTACACTAAGGTCAATTTTATAATTGTGTTCGAAAGTGGAGGCAGCAAATCACACAACTACTGTGCTGGGTAATTATGCATTTTGCCAATCTCATCATTTTTGTTATTTACGACAGTGGCTTTGTCAGAATATTTTAACCGTGTATTTCTTCAGTTAGTTGAGGGGATCTGTATGTGATGTAGGAAGATTAATTGAGGCTGTTTACTCTATCCTTGTTAGCACGCTCATTGGAGTCCCTGTTGACTGGTTAATTTTGAAAACTCTATCTCACAGTCTGTTCCAGACCAATTGTTACCATTGACGCAGTTGCTGAAAATCTGACGCACTCAGGAATTTTTTGTTGGATTATTCCTGTCCAGTATAGTTCAACAAAAAAAACTGAATGAATCAGATAGTTTCATCAAATCCAGCAATATATTTATAGCTATTGCAATTCCTTTGACAAAGCCATTGTATCTTTGCTAAGCCTGCCATGTGCCTGATGCAGATTGTGTTACCTCATAGTGGTGGCACAGGGTGCAGTGGTAGAGTTGCTGCCTTACAGCACTATAGACCCAGGTTCGATCCTGACTATGGGTGCTGCCTGTACAGATTTTGTACGTTCTCCCTGTGACAGTATGGGGAGAATAGTACCTGTTAACAATTGGTAAAATTGTAAATTGTTCCCAGTGTGTAAGATAGTGCTAGTTTACGGGGTGATCGCTGGTTGGCGTGGACTTGGTGGACAGACGTTCTGCATTGGCTTTTTTCTGCGGTGCATCTCGAAAGTCTAAAGTAAAGTAAAACCTGCAGAGTTGTATGAGAATGTTGCCAGTTCTTGAGTGCCTGAGCTATACGGAGAGGCTGGGCAGGCTAGGACAGTATACCTTGGCGTGTAGGAGGATGAGAGGTGATCTTATAGAGGTGTACAGGATCATGAGGGGAATAGATGCACAGGGTGTTTTACCCAGAGAATGGGAATGAAGAACCAGAGGACATAGGTTTAAGGTGAGAGTGGAAAGATTTAATAGGAATTTGAGGGGCAACCTTTTCACGCTGAGGGTGCTGGGTGTATGAAATTAGCTGCTAGAGGAGGTAGTTAAGGCAGAAACTATAATGACATTTAAAAGACATCTGGACAGGTACATGGATAGGAAAGGTTTAGAAGGATGTAGGCCGCACGTGGGCATGTGGGACTAGTGTAGATATGGCGACTTGGTCGCCATGGGCGAGCTGGGCCAAAGGGCCTGTTTCCTTGATGTGTGACTCTATGACTCCAAGATCGATCCAGTATCTGGTGACATGCTGAATCCCCACAAACCTCTGAGGAAGTTCTGAACTAATCAATTGTTAAGTGATTACCCTAGTGGGTTGGTGTTAAACGATGCCGCGCAAAAATCGCACTTGGTTTTGATGCTGATTGGATTTACGTCTAAATGATTGAAAAGCCAACAGTTGCAGGCAGCTGGAAGGACAGTGTCGGGGAATGTTGCTTCTTCCCAAGGGAGATGACAGAATGGCGTTGATTAAGAGGCCCTAAAGCAACATGTGGTGAAAGGCTGCTGTCTCTTACCTCCATTTGCTGCAACATAAATTTTTATTTTCTATTATAAGTTGCTTAGCTGCCATTTAAAACACACACACGTCAACATGGGTTAAAGCAGCACTTTGTGCTCTTGAATCCTATTGTTACTTCAGGGGACGAGATGGTGCAGTGCCAGCTGTGTGGAAGACATGTGCCACTTATACCACAGGCTTCTTCCCTGAGTGTGTCTGAAGGACCCATTAATGTACTGCTTCTGGAGGGTGACTGATAGAAGTTACTAATAGCTCATCATATACAATAGTGACAGCTGAGACAGAAAACTCTAGTGTTTTCTCTGGTAATCTTTCAAGCAAGGCGTAGCGAGAGAGTGAAAGTGAAAGTTTTAGTTTTAAAGATACGGCACGAAAACAAACCTTTCGGCCCACCAGGTCCGCGCCGACCAGCGATCCCCGCACACTAACGCTATCCTACACACACTAGGGACAATTTATAATTATACCAGGGGGACGTTGGAGACAAACTGGGCAATAGATCCCGGTACATGTGATTGTCCACCCTGCTGCTTGCCTCACCCTTGCCGACATGTTGAAAGGAAGTTCAGATGCACTAGGAATGTGGCCCACCACTTAATGCAAGGAGGATTATCAACCAAATGTGTCCCTGTATATATCTACCTTGGTAGGCACATTACAGGTTCAACTTTTTAAAAACTATTTAAGTGTTCTATAACCTGTTATGGGAAGAGATTACCAAATGGACAGAGATAAGATACAAATTCACTCGAAATGGAACATTTCCATTGACTCATGAGACTCCCTGCCCTATTCCAACTGAAAGTGGTGAAGAAGCATTTAGAATGGTATGGAGAACCCCAACTCCTTGCATCAGGAGATTAGTAAAGGCTAGTGCAAATGGTGGAAGGAGTCAACTGTGTCACAAACTACCCATGTCTCGGTGAAACTAGCCCAAAGCTAACAATGGCCTGATTCCTTTATCATTGTTACTTTTTCACATATCATTCATTCATTTGTTCCATATCTCTCTATATCACCATCTATATCCATGGTTTCCCTTTCCCCTGACTCTCAGTGTGAAGAATCATCTTGACCCTAAACCTCACCTATTCCTTTTCTCCAGAGATGCTGCCTGACCTGCTGATTTAGTATAGCTTTTTGTGTCTATCTTCGGTTTAATCCAGCACCTGCAGTTCCTTTCTACACATGTCTGCGTCCCATCGGGTACCCTTTGTCCCCTCTTTGGATACCTAAGCGTATGAAGAATTGGCTCCTTCAGCCTCTTGTATCCTGATAAAGTAAGTATGAACAGTTGGCAGGACAAGAATATCTGACTGGATGATTTGGGATAATTTAGCTCTACAGTTGCCATTGAAATCCAAAGATAGTGTTTGATTATGAGAATGAGGATCTGAGTGGGCTGGCTGTGGTTTTTCAAACCAGTTCAAATCCTCAGTGTTAATATTTCTTTACTTAAATTACTATCGTAAACTAAAGTTTGTCAAACCCCACTGTTCTGGTCCCACAATGGGAAACATACACTTACAAAAAGAATCTACAGTCAAGTGAGACCTAATATGGGCAACCAACAATAATCTAACCTAAGAGGCGACACATGGCACAGCAATAGAGTTGCTGCCTTAGAGCGCCAGAGATCCTGACTATGGATGATGTCTGTATGGAGTTTGTACGTTCTCCCTGTGGCTGCGCGGGTTTTCTCCAGGTTTAGAAATAGTGACAGGGCATCAAATAGGGCTGAACAACCAGGTAAGTGAAAAATTCACATAATAAACCATGATATAAAAATATTAATCAGCATTTAAAATGCAATGCACACTTGACCTTTCTGTTTGCTTGGAGTACCTCCATATTAACTTTCAGTGATTTGTGTTCATGGGCTCCCGGGTCTGAATGCTAAATGAAAATTAAAGCATCTGCAGATGCTGTGGACCTGAACTAAAGTCAGGAAGTAATGGAAACACTCTGCAAGCAGCATTTGTGGAAATGGAAACAGATAATAATAATAATAATAATAATAATAATAATAATAATAATAATAATAATAATAACAACTCAGGTTGAGGACCCTTGATCTGAATTGGGAAAGAATAAAAACAAGAGAGGGTGGTGGAGAGGTGAGTAAAACAAAGGGTATATCTCTGATGGGGTAGACTATGTGATTCAACATAGCAGTGGGAATGCCAATTATGACCAGAAGATGCTTCTTTGATTTTGTCACATATCGGTAATATCAAGGCTGTGGGACTCGTCCAGCAAGCCAGGTTATATTAAAAGTGAAAGAAAAACTGAGCCATAATGATGGCGGGCAGAATTGGCCTAGTTCTGATACAGGCAGAAAGAATGGGTGTGTTACATAAAGTTGTCTTTGAGTACAGAAGGCAGCAACATTTCCAAACGGTAGATGAGATGTTATTTCTCAGGTTTACAGTGGGCCTCAGTGTAATCATGCAGGAAGCTGCAGATAAAGAGAGGGAATGGGGTGGTGATTTAAAGTTTCAAACACCCGGAATCTCAAGGTCACATCTGCAGACTGAATGCAGGAGTTCAGTAGAGCAACCCTTCAATCTGTGTTTGGTTGGGTTTGCCAATGCTGGGGCAATCATCATGTACACTAACATTTAGTTTAGTTTAGTTTAGAGATGCAGCATGGAAACAGGCCCTTCGGTCCACTGGGTCCGTGCCGACCAACAATCCCCGCACATTAACACTATCCTACACCCACTAGGGACAATTTTTACATTTATCAAGCCAATTAACCCACGCAGGTCATGAGGATAACGTACAAACTTCGTACAGGCAGCAGCCGTAGTCAGGATCGAACCCGGGTCTCCGGCGCCACATAAGGCAGCAACTCTACCACTGCGCCACTGTGACCACCCCTTCTGAGCGCAAACGCAGTCCCCACTACCACTACCACAAATATTGCAGTCAAGTATCTGCATTTGGGGACATCGCAGGCGTCAGCACACCCGAAGTGCAATGGGATAGCCTCATCCTGGGAGAATCCCCCTTTTGATCACAGTCTCTCCCCTGCCAGGAAAAGTAACATAGAAAACATATGGCGGCACGGTGCTCAGCTGTAAAGTTGCTGCCTTACAGCGCCAGAGACTCGATCCTGACTACGGGTGCTTGTCTATACAGAGTTTGTACATTCTCTCCGTGACCTGTGTGGGTTTTCTCCAGGATCTCCGGTTTCCTCCCAAGCTCCAAAGGCGTACAGGTTTGGAGGCTAATTGGCTTGGTGTTGGCTTGTAAATTGTCTCCATTGGGTGAAGGATAGTGTAAATGTCCGGGGATCGTCGGTCGGCGCGGACTTGGTGGGCCGAAGGGCCTGTTTCCATGCTGTATCTCCCAAACAAAACAAAAAAAATACAGCACAAGAACAGGCCTTTGTGGGGTCTGAAGTAGGGTCTTGACCCGAAACCTTGACAGTTCCTGTACCCATCCCCGCTCCCCCCCCCCCCCGCTACCTCCCCCCTGCCCCCCTCCCCACCCTCCATAGATGCTGCTTGACCTGTTGAGTTCCTCCTGCAGATAGTTTCTTGCTATTTATTCGTACTCTCTGTTTTCAGTCCTTAATCCAACACAGAATATTGCCCTAATTCCATGGGCAATTTCATTAAATAATCTTCTACCACACATCAAATATCTTCTGATGGTCCAATTTAAGACAACCGTTGTTTTTTCTGTATCTATTCCTCTTGTTATAGCCAAAGAGAAACTCTTGAGAGGGATTTGTCAAATATGATTTTCTTTTCATATCTAATATTTGTGAGGATTCATTCACCAGATTACAGTTTGCTATAAACCGGCAAAAATGTGAAAACCTGATTGTATTATTAAATAAATCCTGACCTGGTATTTTCATTTTCACAAACTGAAGATTGTACTTCGCATCTGATTCCAAAAGATAGGAAGGGTGAGATATTGATTATTTCATCATGAATAAATATGAAAAACTAATCGGAGCAACTCTTTATTGGAAAAATCCGTTGAAAATTGAAGTACCAAATTTGACAATTTTAAACATTTTTTAATTACCCTGCAAGGTTGTAATATTTAGTTTGTACAGCATTCTTAATATGCATAAAATCACTTCCCTATTGGTATCGTGAGACCAACGCTCAGTCCGCCTTGGCCTACCCAATCTCTCGGTTGTTAGGCATTTTAACTCCCCTTCCCATTCCCACACTGATCTTTCTGTCCTGGGCCTCCTCCACTGTCAGAGTGAGGCCACATGGAAATTGGTGGAGCAGATCCTCATATTTTGCTTGGGCAGCTTACAACCCAGTGGTATGAATTTTGATTTCTCTAATTTCAGGTAGCCCCTGCATTCCCTCTCTCTCTGTCCCTCCCCCATCCTAGTCGCCCTGCTAGTTTACTGTTTGCATCCATATATCCCTTTGTTATCACCTCTTCCCCAGCCAACAATGGACCATTGTGGGCTCCACCTTTCCTTGGTCATTGGTGCCGGCTCTGATTTACTCTGAATCTTTGCTTACCTCTTGTTTTTCTCTCCCTTGAATTGCAGTCTGAAAAAGGATCTCCATTTCTGCAGAGATGCTGCCTGACCGGCTGAGATACTCCAGCATTTTGTATCTGTCTCCCTTCCTAGTTACAGCTGTAATATAAGATGATGCAAACTGGCCATAAGAAAAATACCTGTATAATGTGAAACTCCCACACACATTTATATGATGTTCATTTTGAACGAAAGGTTAAATTGAGCAACAAAACATGTTTTCATATTCATACATCAAAGCAGTCTTCAGTTGTTCTCACAAATGCTGTTTAGTTTAGTTTAGTTTAGAGAAACAGCGGCGGAAACAGGCCCTTAGGCCCACCGAGTCCGCACTGACCAGCGATCGCCACATATTAACACTCTCTTACACACCAGGGACAATTTAGATTTATACAAAGCCAATCAACCTACAAACCTGTATGTCTTTGGAGTATGGGAGAAAACGGATCTTGGAGAAATCCCACGCGGTCAATGTACAAACTCCATACAGACAGCACCTGTAGTCAGGATCGAACCTGGGTCTCTGGCGCTGAAATCGCTGTAAGGCAGCAACTCTACCACTGCGCCAACGTGACTCCGCTGTTGCCAGCTTTATTCTCTCCGTTCCTTGCAAGCAGTGAGATTCCTTGCTTGCGTTTTTCCTTCGTCCACTGTTGTTGTGCAGTAAAGAATTTAACTTGCGCTCCTCTTTTCAGCATAGACACTGCTGGTGAGTTATTGACCGAGGACCCGGGGCCAGTATGTGGCTTGCCAACTGACAGCAGGGCCTGTGACTACGAAGAAGAATGATTCCCCTTTCGTGGTATCCATGTTGAAGAATATAATAATAATGATAATAATAATAATAATAATAATATATTTTATTGTCATTACACATAAGTGCAACGAGATTTGGTTTGCAACTTCCATCCGATGTCATAACTTAAACGACAAATAAAATTTAGGTTTAAATACCCCGAGAACAAAGTTTGTAAAAACGAACATTAGATCAGTAAAATCAACACAGACTAAAGTGTGAGGCCGGGGGAGACAGTCCATGGGGGTGAGGGGGTACTCAGCAGGGCCGGTTCAGAGCCGCTATAGCTCTGGGAATGAAGCTGTTCCTGAGTCTGGTGGTGCGGTGGTAGAAAGCCTTGTAACGTCTGCTGGAAGGGAGTAGTTCGAACAGTCCATTACAAGGTTGAGAGGAGTCTTTATGGATGCTGACGGCCTTCCTGAGGCACCGTGTGTGGTAAATGCCCTCCAAGGCTGGTAGCGGTGTCCCAATAATCTGTTGCGCTCTGTGGGCGACGCGCTGAAGAGCTCTCCTCTCCGCCTCCGTGCAGCTGAGATACCACACAGAGATGCCATACGTTAGTATGCTCTCTGTGGTGCAGTGGCAGAAGGTCCTCAGCAGCTGTTGGGGCAGACCAGTCCGTTTCAATGTTCTTAGGAAGAACAGTCATTGCTGTACCTTTTTGACCAGCGCAGCGGTGTTGGTGGACCATGTGAGGTCCTCTGAGATGCGAGTGCCCAGAAACTTGAAGCTGGACACTCTCTCCACACTGTCTCCGTAGATGGAGATTGGGGCGTATTCCCCATTCTGCGACCTCCTAAAGTCGATTATCAACTCCTTGGTCTTGGAGGTGTTTAGCGACAAGTTGTTCCGTGAGCACCAGTCTGCCAGGTTCTGCACCTCCGCTCTATAGTTTGTTTCATCACCGTTGGTGATCAGCCCAATCTCCGTTGTGTCGTCTGCAAACTTGACAATGTGTTGTTGTCAAATGCAGGAACACAGTTGTGGGTGAAGAGGGAGTAGAGCATGGGGCTCAGTACACAGCCCTGTGGTGTGCCGGTGCTCAGGGTGATAGTGGAGGACAGGTGCGGCCCCAGTCTCACTGCCTGCGGTCGCTCCGTCGGAAAGTTCAGGATCCAATTGCATATCAGTGAGCTAAGGCCTAGCTGGTGGAGTTTGGTGGTGAGCTGTAGTCAATGAAGAGCATCCTCACGCAGGTGCCCTGTCTTTCCAGGTGAGTCAGGACAGTGTGAAGAGCCACAGAGATGGCATCCTCTGTGGATCTATTTGCCCTGTATGCAAATTGATGAGAGTCCAATGATGCAGGGATGCTGGATTTGATGTGGGAGAGGACCAGCCTTTCAAAGCACTTCATTGGTATTGGATTTAGGGCAACCGGGCGGTAGTCATTCAGGTTGGTGACTTTAGACTTTTTCGGCACCGGCACTATGGTAGCTGTCTTCAGGCACTTGGGGACCGTTGCCAGAGATAGAGACAGGTTGAAGATCCTCGTAAATACCTCCGCCAGCTGTACAGCACAGTCCGTTAGTACCCTACCCTGGACTCCATCCGGGCCTGCAGCCTTGCGTGGATTGATCCTACGCAGAGTGCACTGTACCTCCTAGGTGCTCAGTGTTAAGGCCTGTCCCTCCACCCTAGCCGGGGTTGTTCCTCTGCTAGTGGTGTTACCAGTTTTGAAGCGGGCAAAGAGTGTGTTTAATTCATTGGCCAGTGTGATATCACTGTGAGGGCAGACGGGGCTGCTCTTGTAGTCAGTGATGTCCCTGACACCCTGCCACATGCTTCTGGTGTCCACGGTGTTGAAGTGGTCTTCCACCCTTTGCCTGTGGATGTCTTTGGCCTTTTTTATGCCTTTGTTCAGGTTTGACCTGGCAGCACTGTAGGCAGAAGTGTCCCTGGATTTAAAGGCAATGTTGCGTGCCCTTAGCAGATTCTGAACCTCCTTGTTCATCCACGGTTTCCGGTTTGGGAACATCTTTATTTCCTTGTCCACTGTGACAAACTCCACACAGTAGATTATGTAGGAGAGCACAGTGGATGTGTACTCCTCCAAATCCACCTCTATACCACTGGTAGCCTGTTGTGCAAATAGGTCCCAGTCGGTGCGATCAAAGAGTTGTAGGGTGGCATCCTCGGGCCATATTTTGACTGTCTTTTTTGCAGAATGGGAGAGGTCTGAGTGAGAGAAGGCTTCCAAGTACTGTTGCGTTTTCATGGCATGCTTTGCTACAATAGGGAATAATTGAAATTACTGGCACTGATGAATGTTTGAGCCTTTGTATTCGGTAATAATGACCTGCAAACATACTGTATATGCAGAAACAGTATATAGGGAAAAACATGCTGAACGGACATGATTTGGACTCCAGTCATAAAAACTATAGTTCTGGGCTGCTTTTCTGTATCAGTTCATAACTTCATATCAGAATTAGGCCATTCATCCCATCACATCTACTCTGCCATTCAATCATGGCTGATCCCTCTTAACCCCATTCTCCTGCCTTCTCCCCATATCCAGAAATGGCACTGACTGCTTTCTGTCAGACAAAGCTGATTCTTCGCAATAGTCTACTTTGATGTAGTGTTCTCGTGAGATGGTAATTTGCAAAATGGTTCATGCCAGCTTGCTGAGAACAATCTCGGCATCATATCTCCAGAGATACTGTCTGACCCGCTGAGTTACACCAGCCTTTGGTGCCTATCTTCAGCATCATATCTGGCAGGTCTGGACCCCAGCCTGCTCCTCAACCACTATCTAAATGAGCTTGCTAACCTAAATACACACCTTGGGTATCCACAGGTAACCTACAGATTCCATATAGGCCCATATAGCTAAAAGCCAGGGATGGACTAAGAAGAGATCTGCTCTGGTCGGAGCCACTGTCGTGGAATCCAAACATTCATGTTCCTATTCACGTAAATGATTTAATCATGCTTTCAGTCTTGGTACAGATTACTATGACCATTTCCAGATTGCTATTTAGGCTACAAGTCGGTTTTGTTTTTCAGCCTACCCTACGATTAGATCTGTTTTAGGTCTCGCTATTTTGGAACCACAAACAGGGTTTAGGCCCACGATTTTCATTGATTGACTGAGAGTTACAGCATGGAAACAGGCCCTTTGGCCCACCCAGTCCACGCTGACAATTGAGCACCTGTTACATTAGTTCAAGGTTATCCCATTGTTGCATCCCCTCCCTGCACAGTAGGGGCAATTTACAGAGACCAATTTGCCTACACATGTCTTTGAGATGTGGGAGGAAACCGATGGACCCGGCGGATAACCACACAGTCACAGATTGAGCATGCAAACTCCACGCAGCCAGCACCCGCAGTCAGGATCAAAGACGGATCCCTGGTGCTGTGAGGCAGCAGCTCTACTGCTGCGCCACTGTGCTACCCTCGCCGCTGTGCAGCATGCAGCGTTTTTACGCATTCAAAATTAATATTGAAATAGTTGAATTGCAAGACACGGCACAACCCATGCTTGTGTTCAGTCCTCCAGCTCCTGCCACAGACAGGATTACCTGTTTGCCTGATTCAGTCAGGGTCATTTAAATAAAGCTGGCAACGCACACAACTCTTGTGTCCAGCACGATCTATATACATGAAGAACAAAGAGCTCACACAATGATACAGAGAGCCCAGCATGTTCATTCACAAATACAGAGAGCACATTACATCCATACACGTGGACACACATGGAAGAAAGAAACAAGTGTGTTGGGGATAGTGATATAATTACTGAATTGATCATCTGGAAATCAAAACAAATCTTTATTAAATAAGAGTTCAAATGTCACTATTGAAAGTGTGGTGCAGAAGACTGAGGGTAACCTTGTGGATATGGTACTTTTGGATTTCCAAAAAAAAAAAATCTCACAGAGGGGGTTGTTGAACAAGGTGAAAACACATTCTTGTTCTTTGGGAATTGGTTCATGAGTGGAAAACAATGAGTAGGAATAATGGTTCCTTAACGGGTTGATAGGCTGTGGTCAGCAGGGTACCGCAGCGAACAGTGAATGGGCCCCAACTATTCACAATCTATATTGACAGTTTGCTGAGGAGATACAGCATAGGATGGCACGATGGCGCAGAGGTAGAGTTGCTGCCTCACAGTGCCAGAGACCTGGCTTGGTACAATTGTGTGTGTGGGATGGTGTTAGTGTATGGGGATCGCTGGCCGGCACAGAACCGGTTGGCCGATGGGCCTGTTTCTATTGCTGTATTTCTAAATTAAACTAAGTTAAACAAGTTATGTCATAATATAGTTAAACGTGCAGGCATTATAATAAAAGCTTCAACTGGAAAAGTATGTGAAGCACTGAGCTGCAACTGAATCTTTTGTAATGCAAGGTTAACTTTGTGTACTGATGAATGGTGTTGAGCTATTATCGCAACTAAGGAGTGATTCATCATGCTCATTTTTATGTTGTATTGCCTGGTAAAGGCTTATGAATTCAGATTCCCAGCCACAGAGTCCCTTGGTAGATGTTGTTGTCTGCTGTTGCAGGGCCTTTGATATCTTGGAGGATTGGTGAGATATGTTCGGGAAAGATTTCACAAGTTATAGGAGTAGAATTAGGCCATTTGGCCCATTGAATCCACTCTGCCATTCAATCATGGCTGATCTGTGCCTCCCAAATCCAATTTTCTTGCCTTATCCCCTTAACACTTGACACCTGTTCTAATCAAGAATTTGTCTATCTCTGCCTTAAATGTATACACTGACTTTGCATGCACAGCCCTCTGTGGCAATGAGTTCCACAGATTAACTACCCTCTGACTCAGGATGTCCCTCCTCAGCTCCTTTCTAAAAGAGCACCCTTTAATTCTGAGGCTATGATTTCTGGTCCTAGACTCCCCCACCAGTGGAAACATCCTTTCCACATCCACTCTATCTATGCCTTTCATTATTCTGTAAGTTTTAATGAGGTCCGCCCTCAACCTTCTAAACTCCAGCGAATAGAGGCACAGTGTTGTCAAACGCTCATCATTAGCTAACCCACTAAATCCTGGAATCATGGCTTGAAGCAGAGTCCCGCAAGAGAGCGTCAGGAAAGTTAAAACAATTCGACCCTCAAAGCCTTTTTGACTTTCTACTTTAGAAAAAATGGATGAAAAGCGATGCAGCGTAAAAAACTTCAAGCGAAACAGGGTGGTACGGTGGCGCAGCGGTAGAGTTGCTGCCTTACAGCGCTTGCAGCACCAGAGACCCGGGTTCAATCCTGACTACGGGTGCCGTCTGTACGGAGTTTTTATGTTCTCCCTGTGACCGCGTGGGTTTTCTCCACGATTTCTGGTTCCCTCCCACACTCTAAAGATATACAGGTTTGTAGGTTAATTGGCTTGGCATAATTGTAAATTGTCCCTAATGTGTGTGTGTGGGATAATGTTAATGTGCGGGGATCGCTGCTCAGCGCGGACACTGTGGGCTGAAGGGCCCGATTCTGTGCTGTATCTCTAAACTAAACTAAAGAGAGCAATGCTGCTGCATGTGTTGGAACTGCTGTAAAAAAAAAATTGGCTAGTGGGCAAGCATTAATCCACTTGAAAGTGAAGCATTTAATTACAAGGATAAACCATTGGAATCACAAGTGAGCGGTTAAATCCAGTGAAGCTGGAATGGGCCATGTTGGAACTGGGACCTCTGCCCGCTTCACAGATTTGTATTACTGGTGGTGGAGACATGATTAACCCATTGTGTTTAATTACTTTAAGCCAGTGGTAATTAAACTTTACTACCAGGGAGCACTTACTCTGTCAACCTAGGTGGCAAAAGGAAGGCATGTTTATTGTGTGTGAGCATTCATCATTGTTTATTTCTGTCCCCTGCCCCACTGCTATCACAGTTAGCTGCATTCTCTTTTCAGACTAAATCCCCGGTAATGACTCCGAGCTACAACATACTGTCAGCAATGTCATCGTGTAAGCATTTACTGCACTTTTATCAAAATCTTCACTTCTTAATGGCGTGGGGAAGGTAATTTAATATGAACATGTTGAGCGTTCGTGCAATAAAACTGACAATAATATTTTTCCAGGCTAACATTGCCTCAGGTGGCACTACTTGACAACATTTTAATTTGATACCGAGGAAAGCAGCCTTCTCTTTCTGGCTCAGAGCTGCTTAAATCATATCATCTGCTGACTCCGTTCTTGCTGTTAGATGGCAACGTTTCCTTCTTGTTAGTAATTTTTATTTCAGAATGTAAATAATAAACATGGCAGCTTTTGGCAGTAAAGTTAGCAACATAGAAAATAGGTGCAGGAGTAGGCCGTTCGGCCCTTCGAGCCAGCACCGCCATTCAATATGATCGTGGTTGATCATCCTAAATCAGTATCCCGTTCCTGCTTTCTCCCCATATCCCTTGATTCCATTAGCCCTAAGAGCTACTCTCTTGAAAACATTCAGTGAATTGGCCTCCACTACCTTCTGTGGCAGAGAATTCCACAGATTCACATGTCAGATCCACAAGCTTTTGGCAGTAAATTTCAGATTTATCTGTGACAAACCTTGTGTCCTTCAAAAACACATACTCTATATTTTGCCTACCTAAATTCAGAACAATTTGTGACCATTCTGAAGTTCAACCACTATTTTGTTTTGATCAATTGCTCCCTGCCTGCATTATTGAATCCCAGTGCTATGTTTACAATTACCCAAATCACGATACTCGGAAATCCATGCAGGCAAAGTTCTTGCTTGTGAATCTGGATTGGTACCAATAAGGATGTATTGTGTCACCCCATTTCAGGAGGGTAGACTGCAAATTGCTAATAGGTAAGGTCGTTGACCTCAAACGCAAACAAGACACCGAGCCCATTAGCACAGTGTTACTGATTGGATTTGTGTTCTACTCACAGCTAGGACCACTCCACTCATTAGGGCAGTGGTTTGCAGGAGCATCTGAAGCTGTGTGGGAAAGAATCTCATCCCTAGTGACTGGCAACTATGCCAGGACATGGATCATTATCGGTGCCCTGCTACCTGTATCCCAGTGACATATCTACCCCATCCGATGACTACACCGATGCATTGATCATCAGCAGTGCCCTGGGGTATCCTGAGGTCAGGCGTGGGGGCAGAAATACAGAAACCTGTTGTGGAAGAGGCAAGGAGAGTGTGCCATGGAGAAATTAAAAAACAAGTAAGAGAATTTGAAAACTGACCTGATACCGTATCAGAAGACAAGGAGTGCAGGGCGAACACACATTTGTCTATTATTAAAAAAAACTGCAGATACTGGTTTATACCAAAGATAGACACAAAGTGCTGGAGTAATTTAGCGGGTCCGGCAGCATCTCTGGAGAAAAAAGATCGGTCGGGACCCTTATTCAGATCCAACATGGAGAGGTGAAGTTTCAGGTTGGGACCCTTCTTCACACTGTATTATGTTGTGGGCTGCAGAGCTTTGCAAATGCTCAGGTTGTTGCAGCCCAACTAGGAGTGCACTGAGATAGACAACTCTCATGGTAACTAAAGAGCTGAGGAAGGGTTGAAACTGGATGATAATGTTGTTCCTTTGTTTAAGAAAAGAACTAAAGAGAGAAACTGTGGAATTATAAGCTGGTAAGCCTCATGTTAGTAGTTGGTGGGGGGGTTAGGGGGGATACTGTTCAGGATTCTTTAGGAAAGGATTCACTCCCATTTGGAAGAAACTAGGTTAATTAGGGACAGTCAGCTTGGCTTTGTATATGCGGATGTGTAATTCTGATGTAGAAACAAGGAACTGCAGACCAGAACCTGTAACACGTCCCTGCACCACCTTTCTCGTCTCCACGATTTGTAACTTTTCTAACCTCAAGCTTCACAATTCACAACACTTTGGTAAACTAGCATTTGCAGTTCCTTGTTATTACTATTATCGGTGTTGCTTTATTCCCGAAATACAATGAAAAACTTTGTTGTGCGTGTTAACCAGGCAAATCATACCATACCCCAAAGCATCAGGTGGTGAAAAAGAGAAAATAAATAGCATGCTGGCAATAGTGAAACAGCTGCAGAGAAAGTGCAGATAAAAAGTGCAAGGGCCACAGTGAGTTAGATTGGAAGTTTGGGAAATTCATCCCGACCACATGAGGGATCCATTCAAGAGTCTGATAACAATGAGGAAGAAGCTGTTCTTGCATCTACTGGTACACTGTTTCAAACTTCTGTATCTTCTGCCCAACAGGAGATGGGGAAGAAAGAATGACCAGGGTGAGAGAGCAAGTAGGCTGATTTATGTGATGGACTGAGTTACTTTCACAACTCACTGCAATTTCTTATGGTCTTCGGCAGAGCAATTGCCAAACGAAAAAGGGCACAAAGTGCTGGAGTAACTAGGCGGGTCAGGCAGCATCTCAGGAAAACATGGATAGATGACGTTTTGGGTGAATCCAGATAGGATGCTGTCTATGGTGCATTTCTAGAAATTGGACTCTTTGGAGACATGTCAAAGTTTATTTTGCCTTCTGATGACGCAGAGGTGTGCTTTCTTGGTCATAGTGTCAATGTGGTTCTTGTAGACTTGGTTGGTGGGAGAGAGAATGTGGAGAAGGCTTTTATTGAATTTCAGAATTAAACTGGAATAAGGAGCAGTTTTGGCTGAGACAAGTATAACCTTAATTGGATTTGACTAGCATTTATTTGGAGAGGGCTAGAATACAAAAGCAGGGATGTAATGCTCAGTCATTACATGTAATGCATTACAAGGCACTGGTCAGACGCCATTTGGAATATTGTGAGCCATTTTTGCCCCATATTTGAGGACGGATCTGCTGGTGTTGGAGACGGTCAAGAGAAGGTTTACAAGAATGAGCCCAGGAATGATGGTGTTAACATATGATGAACGCTCAAAGGGACTGGGCCTGTACTCGCTGGAGTTTTTAAGGATGAAGGGGGACCTCATTGAAACTTACGGAATAGTGCAAGGTCTGGATAAAGTACATGTGGAGAGGATGGTTCCACTAGTGAGAAAGTCTAGGACCAGAGGCCATAGCCTCTGAATAAAAGGACGTACCTTTAGAATGGAGACGGGGAGGTATTTCTTAAGTCAGAGGTTGGTGAATCTGTAATTCATTGCAATAGTAGGCGGTGGAGGCCAATTCAATTGATATTTTGAAGGTGCAGAATGACAGATTCTTCATTAGTAAGGGGTGTCAGCAGATATGGTTTGAGATGAAAATTTAGATCAGCCATGATCGAATGGTGGAGTAGGCTGAGTTGTTGAACCGAATGGCCTAATTCTGCTTGGACTAGGGAACCAACTATCAAGCATAGATGTGTAGCCCTGCATACCATGGAGCTAAGGGAGCAGAGATGAGGGCTGGGAGCACACTGGCAAAAGTGGATTAAAAACTGGAGATACAAGCTTGGTCAGGTAGTGGTCCCTTTACCCCAGAATAGTAAGTTATAGACTCCAGCACCATTCTGGAAATCTTTAAAAAACACATTTCTTGTGGAAAAACAATGTCATACATCAAAAATCCATTGGCTTGAAGAATTCATGAAATGAATCTATCTGTCTGACTGAAAATGAATTGTCTAGTTTGAAGCAAAATTTCACGTCAACTTTATCACATTGCTGCAAAACTTAGTCTAAGAGCAAATGAGATTTGTCTTTTTTTTTCTCTCTCTTCAATGGCTGAACATTGGTTTGCTCAGTACCTACCATCCCCATCTGTCCTTCAGTGAAATGAATGACAGGTCTGCATCTAATTCAATTTGGTTGAAAGGATCTGAGCTCCAAAAGAAATTGCTGGAGTTCTGACAAATTCTGCGGATTAGCAAGTAACCTCAGCATAGGAATCCCTGACCAGTCTGAAGAAGGGTCTCGACCCGAAACGTCGCCTATCTCCTTCGCTCCTTAGATGCTGCTGCACCCGCTGAGTTTCTCCAGCTTTTTGTGTACCCTCAGCATAGGAATGTTCATTTTGCTAATTTCAAGTCACCCCTGCATTCCCTCTCACTCTGCCCCTTCCCCACCCTAGTTGCCCTGCAGTTCTGCTGTCTGCATCCAAATATCCCTTTGATATCACCTCTTCCACAGCCAACAATGGACCATTGTGAGCTCCACCTTTCCTTGGTCATCAGTGCCAGCTCTGCTTTGTTCTGAACCTTTTCATACCTCTTGTATCCCTGTCCCCTGACTCTCATTCTATAGAAGGGTTTCAACCCGAATCATCATCTCCAGAGATGCTGCCTGACCCATTGAGTTACTACAGCATTATGTGTCTATCTTCTGTATATGATATTTGGATATAACATGGCAGAGTGTAGCCTTGATGTTTTGCCAGCCCAGTAGTGCAAAATCACAAGAGCCAGATCTCCTGGTTGCTCAGCACTTTAACCCCCCCCCTCCCATTCGTAATCTGACCTTTCTGTCCTGTGCCTCCACCATTGTCAGAGTGAGACCTAGTGCAAATTGGAGGAACAGCCCCTCATATTTCACTTGGGTAGCTTACACCCCAGCAGTATGAACATTGACTTCACTAACTTCAATTAGCCCTTGCTTTCTTTCTCTCTCCATCCCCTCCCCCTTCCCAGTTCTCCCACCATTCGACCTGAAACGTCACTCATTCCTTCTCTCCAGAGATGCTGCCTGTCCCATTGAGTTACTCCTGCATATTGTGTCTTGCCAGATCACTTACTGTACATTGGCTTCAGGTAAAATGAATTTACATCACCTTTATCAAGAACCAGAGGACATAGGTTTAAAGTGAGGGGAGAACGATTTTAATAGAAACCATGAGGGGAAACTATTTTACAGAAAGGGTGGTGAGTATATGGAATGAGCTGCTGGAGGAGATAAGACATTTTAAAAACATTAGGACAGGTACCTAGATAGGATAGGTTTAGAGGGATATGAGCCAAACACAGGCAGGTGGAACTAGTATAGATGTAGCCTGTTGGTTGGCATGGGCAATTTGGGCTGAAGGGACTGTTTTCATACTGTATGACTTTATTGCAAATAGTATTTTTAATAAGGCACTTTGTGCAATGAGATGGGTACCAGCTACAATGTAGTGCCAGAGTGGAAGGGAAACTAACTCTAAAAATGATCTAACCACCACACTATAATCCAATCCTGACCTCCAGGGAGTGCCAATAGTCTATCTATTATTTTCATTTTATAATGGAATTTCATTGCAAACATGCTGTTACCTGAACTTAGTGTCAGTGTTGAAACAGTGTAGTTCCACTGGGTCAGGAACGTCGGAATTCTCTTCTGTGTCATTCAATAACATCATCATTCTTGCTCTCTAATGGACATCTTGCATGCTGAAAAAAGTACTACATTTTATTCAAAAATTGTAAAATGATTTGAGCAGTTCCAGTACAGAAAAAGGAACCTTAATACTATGTAAAGTGACAAGTCCACAGAGGCCTTCTCTCCAGTATTCTCAACTTAATAAGAAAAATTTAGAGGCAGGTAGAATACTGTAACAGCATTTAAAAGATACTTGGATAGTTACATGGATCGGAAAGGTTGGGAGGGATTTGGGTTGGAAGGAACTGCAGATTCTGGTTTCTAATTAATTTACTAGCCCCTAGCAAATTGTTCATGGAGCAATTTGGCCGGCAAGGATGAGTTGGGCTGAAGGGCCTGTTAACATGCTGTATGAGTTTTTGACTCCATGAGCCAACGAATTAGAAAGGTATGAGGGAAATGTTGTCTCAAGGGGTAAAATAGGCTAAAGGAAATGTCAGAGTGGCTAAGTAGTGGAAACCATTTAAGCAGGTATACCATAACATTTCTGTATTACACTGAGGAAACTCAATGAAAAAGATGAACCAGTAGCAGTTAACAAAGATGTCAACAAATAGATTGAATCAAAGAGCACATATAAATGACAAAAGCTAGTGGAAGACCGGTGGACTTGGAATTTTTCAGGAACTAACAACAAGGGACGAGAAGGCTAATAAGTTAGAAAAATAATTACAGAAATAAAATTGCAAGTAATATCTAAACAAATGGCAAGTGGATTTATGAATAAACACAGGAAGAGTATAGCAAAGATAGGTTTTGGAACCTGGAGGGGAAGACTGGGGATTTAATAATAGGAAACAAGGAAATGCCAGATAAATTAAACCAATACTTTGCATCAGAATGGTGGACTGAGAATATCCCAATGAGAGCAGATCGGTTATTTTCAAATAGGGGGCAAGAACCTCTAATTATTCTTACTAAAAGGGACAAGGTATTGGACCAAAGGCAGACACACCACCTAGACCCAAAGGCCTGCATCCAAAAGCTTTAATTGCAGTGATGCAGGTATAGTGGAGGTATTGATTGAAGTTTTTCAAAGCTCATTGTGTTTCAGGAGGGGTCCAGAGGATAGAAAAACTCCAAATCCATTGCCCTCGTTGAAGAAAGTAGACAGAAAATATAGAAAATTATGAGCCAATTGGCTTAACATCCATTGTCTGAAAGATGCTGGAGTCTATAATCGAGGAATAAATAACAAGAATGTAATTAAACCAAGTAAATATGGTTTTATCAGTTCAGTTCAGTTTACTGTCACTGGTACTGAGGAACAGTGGAAAGCTTTTGTTGCATGCTATCCAAAAAGCAGACAGGCAATGCATGATTACAATCGAGCCATTTACAGTGTATAGATACATGATAAGGGAAGTCATATTTGACAAACTTTGCTGGAGTTCAAGATTGTAACAAGCAGAGTTCATAGTGGGAATACGAGGATGTTAACTAATATGAGGATTTTAACTTAGCGAGGTACAACTAATGGACTGCCTCAAAGATCAGCCCTTGGCCGCATTTATTTATCTCCTCTATGTAATGACTTGAAGGCAGGGAACGGAGAGTAAAAGATATCAAAATTGGCAATAACTTGAAAATAAATGAAAGGGCATGTTGCTAAAAGTACATTTGTACTCTGCAACACAATCTAGACAGGATTTGAGTTATTGCGCAAAAATAAAGTTAATGTAGGAAATTGTGAGATCATGGACTTCAATGGGAAGATTCAAAGGGTAGTTCTATCAAAATGCCGAGGGATTGCAAATGCATGGAAAAAAGAACCTTGCTGTTCTTGTGAATGAAGCACAAAGGTTAGCAAATAGATACATAGAGCATAGAACAGAATAGCGCAGGAATGGACCCTTTGGCCCACAATGTTTGTGTCGAACATGATGCCAAGTTAACCAGATCTCATCTGCCTATACGTACCTCCACATACTTCTATTCAATGTGATCAGCCATGATCACATTGAATTGCGGTGCTGGCACGAATAGATACTCCTACATCTATTGTCTATTGTCTATTGTAAATGTTTCCTGCATTTTTCCATGTGCCTATTTATCGCCCCTGCATACAGCAAGTAATTAAAAGGGCATCTGCCTTTTGGTATTTAAACAGAGAGAAGTATTATTACAATTGCAAAATACATTGATAATGCTGCACAGAGTGCAAACTTTTGGCCTCCTTATTTAAGAAGGAATTTACTAGCACTGGAGGAAGTCCAAAAGAGATTCACTAGGCTATGTTCTGGAATGTGCTATCATGAACAGTCAAAAAGGTTTAGTTTGGTTTAGTTTTTAGTTTAGTTTAATTTACTGAGTTTAGAGATATAGCCAGGAAACAGGCCCGTCGACCCACCGGCTGCCTGCCGACCAGCTATCACCCATGCACTAGTTCTATTCTGCACACTTGGGACAATTGGCAGAAGCCAATGCTGGAACTCTTTGGAATGTGGGAGGATACAGGAGCACCCAGAGAAAACCCAGGCGGTCACAGGGAACGTACAAACTCCGTACAGACAGCACCATACAGATGGTCAGTATCGAATCCGGGTCTCTGGCGCTGTCGCCGCGCCATTGTGTCACATTAAATCTGTATTCTCTAGAATTTGGAAGAATGAGGGGTGATCTTATTGAAACATTCAAGATCCAAAAGGGGCATGACAAGGTAGACGTTGAGATGTGACCAGCAAAGGGTGAGTGTCAAATGAAGGGACAGGGATTCAAGGTATGGGATGAGTTATTGAATACTGAGGCGTATGGGAAATTCTTCTCACAGAAGATGGAATCATGTACCTTGGAGGGGTGTGAAAGGCTGAGACATTGAGGGTATTTAAAGTGGAGGCAGATCATTTTTTTAAAGAACCATAAATGAGTAATTTTTGGAATAGGCATGGAATAGAAGTTGATACCTAAGAAAGAACAGCCCCATGGGTGGCACGGTGGTGCAGTGCTGCTGCCTTACGGCGCCAGATACCCGGGTTAGATCCTGACTACAGGTGCTGACTGTACGGAGTTTTATGTTCTCCCTGTGACCGCATGGGTTTTCTCCAGGTGTTCCGGTTTCCTCCCACACTTCAAAGACGTACAACTCTGTAGGTTAATTGGCTTTGGTAAAAATTGTAAATTGTCTCTAGTGTGTAGGATAGTGGAAGTGTTCGGAGAGTTCGCTGGTCGGTGCGGACTCGATGGGCCCAAAGGGTCTGTTTCTGCGCTGTATCTCTAAAGTAATGAAACAGTCATGAGCATAATGATAGCGGGCCTGACTTCAGGGGCCAGACAAGCTATCCCAAATCCTATTTTAGACACAAAATGCTGGAGTAAGTCAGTGGGTCAGGCAGCATCTCTATAAAAAAGGATTGGGTGATGTTTCGGGTTGAGACCCTTCAGAAGAAATTCCCTTCTGTCTCCGTATTAAATAACTAAACCCATATCTTGAATCTTAATTTGTCTGAAGAACGGTCTCGACCCGAAACGTCACCTATTCCTTTTCTCCAGAGATGCTGCCCCACCCGCTGACCTAAGGGCATGTCCCACTTGGGTGTCATTTATGCGTCACGACGCACGACACGCGCATGGCGTGCATTACGCGCGCATGGTGCGTGGTGACGTAGGCAGTGACGCATGGTCGCGCACGGCACCCCAGGATTTTGGGATTCATAAAATCTTCGCACGCCACCTGCATGACGCGCAAATGACACCCAAGTGGGACAGGCCCTTTACTCCAGCATTTTGTGTCTACCTTCGGTGTAAACCAGCAACTGCAGTTCCTTCTTACCCAAATCTTATCTATTTTTTTCTGTTCTTCCAGGTTCCTACCTTCTTATTTATTTTCCGCATTTGTTATGAATTTCAGCATTGAAAGGAATGATAGACTTTATCTGAGGTAATTTCAATTGGTCTCTGCCTTTAAAATACGGAATTCTGATTCCAGTGCACTTATTGAATAGTATTCGCATGCAATCTTACAACAGTCGTCTCGAGTGATTTGCTTATGTAAATTGTGATTTTGTCGACTGCTTTGCCAATAAGCCAGAAGAAAATCAAACCTCACTGTCACTAATGGTGTTAGCGCTTAATTCTGCATGCAGAAAGCTACTTGATGTGAATCAAAGCCTTTCTCTGCGTTAAGCAGCATTTGTCAGAAGCAATAGAAGTAATTTAAGTGATATTTCAAAATAAGGTTGAGTTAATGTCTACGAGGAATAATTGCCTTTTGTTCGGCGGCAGAGGGACAGATTGCTTAAGCACAGCCTGTGATCTGCCATTTTCCACCTCAGACATTTAATATCTCCCCAAACATTGAAGCGATCAGCTAACTTGATTTATAACTGTTGAGATAGCGCAAAATTAAAAATTAATTAATTTGAATGAATTTGTAATCAAGTGGACCGGACTGAGTTATAGTTATGCTAATAGGCCTATTCTGTGCACACTTCCAGCCAGCTGATGCCCAGAATATGTGACAGCTGTGACGTGCGGAACTGACAAATGGAGCTCATAACAGAGGAAGGGTCAGTGGTTTCTCTGTAGCTCTCCTGGGCCCCAACTTCAAGTGGGCTAAAGTCTCCCTGACTGCCTCGCGGCCGAAAGAGAGAGAGATTTTCTGACTCTTGACGTCCTGACAATCCAGTAGGTCGGAAGGTTGTTCAATAAGCTGAAGGCAGACCAGAGCGGCGTGGTGGAGTTGCTGCCTTACAGCGCCACAGACCCTGGTTCGATCCTGACCACGGGAGCTGTCTGTACGGCATTTGTACATTCTCCCCGTGACCTGTGTGTGTGTTTTCTCTGGGTGCTTCGGTTTCCTCCTACATGCAAAAGACGTACAGGTTTGTAAGCTTAGTAAAATTGTAAATTATCCCTAGTGTGTGTAGGATAGTGTTGGTGTATGGGGACTGCTGATCGGCTTGGACTCAGTGGGCTGAACGGCCTGTTTCCGCACTGTACCTCGAAAGCCTAAAGTAAAGTCTAAAAGTCAATGGATAGGCAAGTTTTGCGGGCAAGCTGAAAGAATCGTATGGTGTCCTTATCCATCAGGAGCAGCCCCTGCTCATCACAATGACCGCTGGTGCTGTTTATATTGTAGAATCTGTGTGTAGAAAGGAACTTCAGATGCTGGTATATATCGAAAATAGACACAGAGATAGGTCTGAAGAAGCGTCCCAACCCGAAACATCAACCATCCTTTATGTCCAGAGTTGCTGCCTGACCAGCTGAGTTACTCCAGCACTTTGTGCTTTCTACACACAAATTCTCGCAAAATCTCCCACAAAGGTGAAAAATCCCTGACTGCCACCTTTTTTTTCCACCAGTCTGTAGTCATCTTTATTAGTAGCAGGAAGTACTTTTGTTAAAGGGTTTGTTTTTGGTTGCTATGGGCACAGTGGCCTGAATAGCCTCCTTTCTGTTCTATAAGGGCCTATGATTTCATATTTTGCCTTGGTCTATTGAGGACATCCCATGAGAGCTGATCTCAGGAGTATTAGGGAGACTTGCACCATCTGGAGGGCGTAGCTTAGTTTAGTTTAGAGACTAAATAAAGCATGGAAACTGGCCCTTCGGCCTACGAAGTCCACACCGACCATCAATCACCCGCACATTAGTTCTATCCTAGAAACTAGGAGCAATTTACAGCAGCCAATTAAGTTACAAACTTGCACGTCTTTGGAATGTTGGAGGAAACTGGAGTTCCCGGAGAAAACCCACAGGATGAATGTACAATCTCTGCACAGACAGCACTCATAGTCAGGATCAAACCTGGGTCTCTGGCACTGAGGCATCAATTCAGCCGCTGCGCCACAGTGCCGCCCCAGTACCGAGAAGTCATAAGATTGGTTCCTGGGGCGTGGCCACGGGGAGATGGCAGCCCTACCGGCAGTCTGTCTTTTCACTCTTTTTGTTATTTTCTAATTTGTTAGAAGTTTGTTTTAATGTTCTTTGGTTTATTCTATGTGGGGGGAGCGGGGAGGGGATCGGGGGAAACTATTTTCTGGCTGTTATTTTGCCGGAGATGTGATTATTTTTCGGATCACATTCTCCGGGCTCTGCGGCCTACCATCGATGAAGCTGGAAGCCTCCTCGGGCTGTCGTGATCCCCACCGCGGGGCGTGGACTTAACATCGGAGCGGATCCCTTTCCTGGGATCGCTCCCACCGCGGACTTTAACATCAACGGCTCGCAGTCTCGGGTGAGGCCGAGTCAGGGAGCTCCAATGCCGCGGAAGGCTCAACCAGCCCCGACGCGAGGTTCGATCGCCCGGCGCGGGGGAGCTGACATCCCCCGCTGAACGCCTCGACATGGAGGGCCTGAACACAGCAGGCTACAGGAGTCAGGATCGTCCAGTCAACGGGGGCTCGAGGCCCACGACCGAGGAAGAGCTAGGGGAAGGACTTGAACTTTATTTTGCCTTCCACCACAGTGAGGAGTGTGTAGGAGTCACTGTGGTGGATGTTCATGTTAAAATGTGTTTTAATTGTTCTGTTTTCAAGATGGCTGCCGGACGTGAGCGAGAACGCCGGCGCGATTAGCTGCCGCTGCTCTCACTTTGAATTGTGTATTGTTGATGTCCCTACTATTTCTTTTTTGTTTCATTTTGTTTATATGTTTGTAATTTGCTTGTTTTAATCTGTAAGGTATCCTTGAGAGTCCTGATAGGCGCCCATAAATAAAATGTATTATTATTATTATTATTATTATTAATATTATGATAGGAAGGAGCTGGTTACATGGAAGGCAGAAAAACGTTCAATAGTTTAAAAAAAAAGCAAGGGAAATTAATCTTACAGTTGTGCATCTTGGAGAGAAAATGGTTTGTAGCTGCATTATGAGATGGTGAAAAATATACACTTTGTTATGGTGCAGCAAGCCATTTAGCTGTCCCATTACTGCTATAACTGTTAATTTACTGACCAGATCTGGACCTGGCAAACACCTGGAACTGGTGCTTGAATTGGGAGAGATGTCCCACGATAAGACCGACCCATCAGAGGTAGCGGTAGGGCTGTTCATAGACAGTGAAAGGCAAACTTATGTGTGCGGGAACGAACTGTAGATGCTGGTTGGCACCAAAGATAGGCAGGCACAAAGTGCTGGAGCAACTCAGCAGGTCAGGCGGCATCTCTGGAGAAAAAGGATGGGTGACATTAGAGGTAAATGGAATAGGCCTATTGACTTTGTGCAGCATGGTAGGGTTGCTGCCTTACAGCGCCAGAGACTCGGGTTCGATCCTGACTATGGGTGCTGTCTGTACAGAGTTTGTACGTTCTCCCCGTGACCTGCATGGGTTTTCTCTGAGATCTTCGGTTTCCTCCCACTCTCCAAAGGTTTGTATGCTAATTGGCTTAGTATAATTGTAAATTGTCCCTGGTGTGTGTAGGATAGTGTTAACGTGCGGAGATCGCTGGTCGGCGCGAACTCGGTGGGCCGAAGGGCCTGTTTCCGCACTGTATCTATACACTAAACCAAACTAAACTAAATATGCAGCCCATTCATTGCTTTGACCACTGTGATACCAGCCATAGTGTACCCTGACTTCCCTTCCTCAACTTGCCACTTCTACCACCAAGAAGGGCTAGGCATGGGAATATCATCACTTGCAGTCCCAAGCCCTCTCCCTCCCACACCCAAGACACTCACCCTACTGACATGGAAATATGTCAGCAGTCCTTCATTTTCATGGGATCTAAATCCTGTAGCACATAACCAACAGAACCCAGGGAGCACCTTCACCAGATGGACACCAGACAGACTGCAAGAAGGCAGCTCACCGCCATCTCAAGGACTGTTAGCGATGAGCAACGATTATGGGCCTTGAAAAACAAGATAGGTCTTTAGTTTAGTTTAGAGGTACAGTGCGGAAACAGGCCCTTCGGCCTATCGAATCCGGACCGACCAACGATACCCGCACATTAACACTATCCTACACACTAGGGACAATTTACTATCTTTACAGAAGCCAATTAATCTACAACCTGCACGTTTTTGGAGGAAACCGGAGCTGGCGGAAAAAACACATGCAGGCCACGGGGAGAACGTACAAACTCCGCACAGACAGCATCCGTAGTCAGGATTGAACCCGGGTCTCTGGTCTTGAAAAACAAATTTTAGAACATTTCTCACAGATTTTCAGGAGATGCTTCAAGCAAAAATGATTTTTCAATAGCAAAATTAATTTGTGAGTAAGGCATGGGGACATATTTAGTGCGATATAACTGTTGATTTAGACTGCCAGTTATTTGCACATTTTATCTTTCCCTCAATTTGCACTTCAAATGGCGTTTACTGTATGCCTGGCGCCTCAATCAGTAGTGTCTATGATGACTTTATGTAAATACGTCTTCAACACCCGAAGAAGCTTCACGATGATGTAATTAGAGAAAACATGAGCAAGAAGATAACATCAAAAGCTTTAAAAGACTTCCTTACAGGATTGCTTTTTCTCTCAGGAGAGACTATTGAGAAAGCGAAGGGAGCAAATTCCAGAGTTTTGGTTTTAATTGATTGAAAGCATAGCTTAATAATATGAACACCCAGGAACAAAGAAGGTTGCTCCCTCAAAATAGCAGTCAGCATTATCAGAGACCCACACCACCCTGGCAACTCTCTCATTTCACTCTTGCCATTGGATGAAGGAAGAAGGTAGAGGAGCCTGAAAACTGAAATGTCCAGGTTCAGGAACAGCTTCTTCCCAACAACCATCCAGGCAGAAGGTACAGGAGTCTGAAAACTGTAATGTTCAGGAACAGCTTCTTCCAAACAAACATCAGGCTACAAAACACTACAACCTCCAACTAAGCTCTGAACTACAGAGACTTGGGGACATTGTTTTTGCCTTTGCACTATTATTCTTTGTTTTTTTTTAATATTGAACTTCTTTTATGTTGTCTGTTATGGTACTTACAGAGCATTATGTTCTCGTTGCACTGCCACAAGTAAGAACCTCTTTGTTCTGTTTTGGGACATATAACAATAAAACACCCTTGACTTGACTCTTAACCATGGAAATGAAGAATGAATAAGAGCTGAAGGATATTTGCAGGAACATCCTACGCTATCATGGGCAGACCTGTATATGTTTTAGTTAGTTTTTGTTTAGTTTATTGTCACCTGTACCGAGGTACTGTGAAAAGTTTTTTGTGGAGTGCTGACCAGTCAGCAAATTGATATACATAAGGTCATAAGGAATAGGAGTAGAATGAGGCCTTCGGCCCATCAAGTCTACTCCGCCATTCAATCATGACTGATCTATCTCTCCCTCCTAACCACATTCTCCTCCCTTCTCCCCATAACGTCTGACATTATACTAATCAAGAAACATGATTACAATCGAGCCATCCTCAGTGTACAGATCCAGAATAAAGATAATGACATTTAGTGCAAGGTAGTCCAAAAAAGTCCGATTGAAGATAGTCCGAGGGACTCCAATGTGGTAGATAGTAGGTCAGGGCTGCTCTCTGGCTGTTTATAGGATGGTTTCATTGCCTGATAAACGTTGATCAACCCTGTAAAAACAGCTGTTCAGCTAAACATAAATCTGTGACAATATTACAGTCCAATGGACCCAAAGTATGTTCGACTGAGTGCGATCCTGTTACTTGGCATGACTGCGGCTGAAAATACTTGTGGCAAAGAGTGTTATGCCAATAAATGTTGCAGCTAGGCTGGAACACTGAGCTGTTAATTGGTGCTGTAAACCAATAATGATCTAAATCGGAATTTAGTCACACTTAAATGGAAGAAAAACAACAAAAAATGTTCTCATCTCTAAAGTAACCAGATTGCTTCAAGCCACTGAAAATGTCCCCGTAAAATTATTCAGTGGGTGTTGAACTGGTTATTAACTGTTCTGTTACATTGCTAATCGTGTGCAACCATGTGGAAGATACGTCGTTATAAGTGACAGAATGTTGGATGAAATACAGGACAAGGGGCAAAATATTAGATCAACTCAAAATTCACAACTTTCTGACTGGCATCTACTTTTGTTTTGTGCGACAGTCTCCGAAAAAACATCCCTTTCCCCCACTCACTCCCACCGCTCAGCACCCAATATCCCTTGCCCACATTATCAAATTATTTTTGTTTTGAGATAGGGTGTAATCAGGCACCTTGCGCCACGAGCCCACGCTGACCAACGATCCCCGCGCACATTTTCCTACATACACTAGGGACAATTTACAATTATACAAAGCCAATTGACCTGCAAACCAGTAAATCTTTGGAGTGCGGGAGGAAGCCAGGGATCCCGGAGAAAACCCACGCAGATCATGGGGACCAGGTACAAACTCCGTACAGACAGCACCCATAGTCAGGAATGAACCCGGGTCTCTGGCGCTGTAAGGCAGCAACTCTACTGCCCACAAGTGCTTATTAGTGACACATGCATCATTGTTGTTAAGCAAATGAACAGGGTGACCTCAGTTACTAGCCCATGATAAGCTCGTTGAACACTGCTGTCGGTGGCATTCATGTACAGCACTTCAATTAGTGCCAGGGTATTCATTTGAGCGGAAGGAGCGGGTGATGACCAGTGATCATTAATAGGTCGGTGATGTTATAACGCTGATTACTGAGCAAAGAACAAGACAGATTTTCACAACCTTGTTCCACACACATTCCCATTGGTCATCCCAGCAAACCTCAGGTGGATACTCGATAGGATCTGCCGTTGGACCACCAATAGTCCAAGGAGACAGAATCCACTGAGAATGCTAAGTTTCGTTAGCTGTAGCTGAGGCCTGGAGCAACCTGCAGGTTCTCAGGATGCATGCAATCGGAGGCAATGGGGCAGAAAAATTGGATTAGGAGGCAGATATCAGCCATGGTTGACTGGCGGAGTACACTCGATGGGCCGAAAGGACTAATTCTACACCTGCAACTTGTGAGAAGAAGGAAGGTAAATGGGAAGGGATGAGCTGAGTAGCAGAGTCATTCTTGGCGGGAGAGTTGGGGAGACAGAACGGTTCGGCTTGGAGGAGCTCCCCTTGCTTAGGTTAGTTAGCTTAGTTTAGTGTCACATGTGCCGAGGTTAGTGCAAGGTAAAGACGGTAAAGTCTGATCAAAGATAATCCGAGGGTCACCACTGATGCAGATAGTAGTTCAGCAACTGCTCTCTAGTTCTGGTAGGATGATCCAGTTGCCTGATAACAGCTGGGAAGAAACTGTCCCCAAATATGGAGATGTGCATTTTCACACTTCTATACCTTTTGCCCGATGGGAGAGGGGATAAGAGGGAATGGCCAGGGTGTGACATGTCCTTGATCATGCTGCTGGTCTTGCTGAGGCAGCATGAGGCATAAAATGGAAAGGAAGTTGGTTTGTGTGATGGGCGACTCTTCACCTACTCTGTTTTGGTTCAGCCACCAGCTGATGCAGGGGCAGGCTCCAGCCAGAACAATCAAACAGTGGGAATCAGTGACCTGTGTGTCTCCTAAGATCGCAACAAATGCTTGAGATGCCGAATAACATCTTTGCACTCTGCAGTTGGCCAGGCCATATTATCAAATTCAGCTGCCGTAAAATGCCAATGAGTTGGTATCAACTCCTAGTGACCCCCTTTGAACTAATTCTTCTTTGTTCCCAATGATATTCCTAAAATGATACAGAGTGGTATTGGTTTACTGTCATGTTTTGTTTTGTTTAGTTTAATTTAGTTTAGAAATACAGCGTGGAAACAGGATCTTAAGCCCACTGAGTTTGCACCAACCAGCGATCCCCGTACACTATCCCACCTACTAGGGACAATTTCCAATTAACCTACAAACCTGTATTTCTTTGGAGTGTGGGAGGATACTGGAACACCCGGGGAAAACCCACGCGGTCACGGGCAGAACGTACAAACTCCATACAGACAGCTTCCATAGTCAAAATGGAACCCGGGTCTATGGCGCTGCAAAGCAACAACTCTACCGCTGCACCACTGTGTCACGGTGTGCCGAGAAAAAGTGAAAAACTTTGTTCTGTATGATATTCAGGTTAAAAAAAACCCGATACATTCATGATTTCAATTAAAACCATTCCTGAGTACAATAAAGAGAAAGGAAACAGAGTGCTGAATATACAGTTAGAGCTAAAGAGAAAGTGCAGATAGAAAAAGTGCATGGACTGCAATGAGGTAGATTGGGGTGTCAGGAATACATCCCTTAGCTCGTGAGAGGTCCGTTCAAGAGCCAGGTAACAGCAGGGAAGAAGTCGTCCTTCAATCTGGTGGTACATTAAGTCAGTTTTGGTTTTAGTTTAAGAGATACAGCGTGGAAACTGGCTCTTCTGCCCACAGAGTCTATACCGACCAACCATACACTAGTTCCATGATATCCAGATCCTACACACTAGGGTCAATTTATAGAAGCGAATTAACCTACAAATCTGCACATCTTTGGAATGAGGGAGGAAACCTTTAGCAGCCGGTGAAAACACACACAGTCATAGGGAGAACGTACAAACTCCGTACATTCAGCACCCATAGTCTGGACCGATCCCGGGTCTCTGACACTGTAAAGCAGCAACTCTACCACTGCACCACTGTGCTGCCCCTAAGTTTTCTATATCCACCCATGCGCCAATTTTGCTCTCATACTTTATGTCAATTGTCTTCCACTGCAGTTGTTTACTCCTTCATTTTCACTCATCACATGCCCAGAATGCGTAAGTTTATGACAGAAGCCTGAATATCGAGTGTTACGGGAGGCAGTCATATATCCTGGCAGCCTGTCAGCTTCAGCCCCATCCTAAAGGCTGGCATATTCATCCATTGCAACGTCGATCAGAAATTGTGGGGTGGCGGGGTGCAACAGCAGTGGAATTTCTGCCTTACAGCGCCAGGGACTCTGGTTCGATCTTCACCATGGGTGCTGTCTGTACAATGTTTATATGTTCTCCCCGTGACCTGCGTGGGTTTTCTCCGGGTGCTCCCACGCTCCAAACACATACAGCTTTCTAGGTTACTTGGCTTTGGTAAATATTGTAAAATTGTGCATGTAAGATAGCGTCTGGATCGCTGGTTGGCGGGGACTTGGTGGGCTGAATGGCCTGTTTGCGCTCTGTATCTCTAAACTAAACTAAACTACTGATCCCTGTTTCACTAGTTCAGATCTGGACTGCCGTGGAGCAAATGTTTATTCGAAAATAGGTGAATAAACAAACGGCAATTTCCAGCGATTATTCAAAATGTTAACCGTGTCTTTGGAACTCAGCACACGTTTCTGCCTTTTATTTGGACTCATTAATAATTTACAATATAATTTTAAAAATTCAGCTCGGAGGAACAAGTGGTTGCCAGCCACCCAATTAGAACGCATTGGTTTTACTGGGCCATCAGCTAACAAAGGTTTATTGATGGAGAGTGAGCTATTAATTAGGGGCTTACCTTGCGTTAACTCATGGGTCAGGTAGCACAAACACAACATTGCATTTGGTCATGGAGCCTTTGGGAAATAACAGCA
Source organism: Okamejei kenojei (assembly GCA_035221665.1). Classification (NCBI taxonomy): domain Eukaryota; kingdom Metazoa; phylum Chordata; class Chondrichthyes; order Rajiformes; family Rajidae; genus Okamejei; species Okamejei kenojei. The sequence goes on from CM069142.1 coordinate 54,734,294, forward strand.
ACTGAATGCTTCCCCTCAAAAGGCTTAAAGCGAGCATTATCTAACAGACTGTGAGCATTAGCATGAGAATATATAAACAAACACGCTTTTGAGGACATTAGCTTTCCTTTGCAAGGAAACGAGAGGGAGAAAATTGTTGGTTTTTGCTTTCCCCTTCCGTCCATCGAATTCAATGCCGTGATGGATTTGGAGCAGCGATGGGCTGGATAAGCGGTCAGAGACCCCCACTGGAGTCGAAGGGCGAGCACTAGGATAGACAGCCTGTCTGTATCTGTGTGACAGGGGTGTGGGGAAATGCAGCTCTCACTGAACAAGAGATCAATAGGAAAACTACTGGGTATTGAAGAGTAAACTGGGGCACATTGTCATCTTGTCTTGCTGTCTGTTCAACAGTTCCTACAAATCAAAGTGACGACTGATGTTTCTATTCTAATCGACCAGGGATGACTGTACTATCTTATTCAATATTATTTTTCCTCAGCTTGTGTAAAGGACTAGATTGACTGGGAAATCATGTTTTGCAAGTCATTTATAGGCAAAGGGAGAGTTAAAGGTATATCTAAATGTATAATATATTGCGTTATTTCAACTTAAATATTAGCCTATTTAAAATAAAGTACAGTTGAGGAATGTTTTAAAATAATGGATAGAGCTAAATATGTTACACATTTCATTACCACACTGTCAGCATCATGTCAAGGTTATCATGTTTCATTAAAACTATCTGCTGTTTCTTTCAAGTGCAATACAAATTAATCAGTGAGGTAGATCCAGAGTAGAACTGACAGCTCAATTCCGGTCACTCATGAAGTTCAGCTGCAGAGTTCTTTCCTACCAAGATTTGTACCTTCTGATCAGGGAGATCCCACATTTTATCAATATCACCAAGTTAGAGAAAAAGGTCTGATCAATGAGGAGCCATAGAGTTATACAGCATGGAAACAAGCCTTTCGACCCAACTTGATTACCGACCTAAGCCCAAGACAGATTTAAACATAGAAACATAGAAACATAGAAAATAGGGCAGGAGTAGGCCATTCGGCCCTTCAAGCCAGCACCGCCATTCAATATGATCATGGCTGATCATCCAAAACCAGTATCCCGTTCCTGCTTTCTCCCCATATCCCTCGATTCTGTTAGGCTTGAGAGCTATATCTAACATCAAGTTCTCTTGAAAACATCAAGTGAATTGGTCTCCACTGCCTTCTGCGGCAGAGAATCCCACAGATTCACAACTCTCTGGGTGAAAACGTTTTTCCTCATCTCAGTCCTAAATGGCCTACCCCTTATTCTTAAACTGTGACCCCTGGTTCTGGACTCCCCCAACATCGGGAACATTTTTTCCTGCATCTAGTCAGTCCAATGCTTAAAGAATCTTATAAGTTTCTATAAGACCCCTTCTCATCCTTTTAAATTCCAGTGAATAATTCCACAGCCTTGTTGTGCACACACTCCCCTTGGTCTTCCCAGCAAACCTCATGGATATTCGATAGGATCTGCCGTTGGACAGCCAGTAGTCCAGGGAGACAGAGTCCGTTGAGAGCACTGCATTTTGTTAGTTGTAGCTGAGATTGTGTGGCCTGGAGTAACCTGCAGGGTCTCAGGAAGCATGAAATCGGAGGCATACGGGCTGAAGAAAGGAGGTAAATTGGGGAGGGATGAGCTGAAACAGGCCTTTTGGCCCAACTTGCCCATGCTGGCCAAGATGCCCTATCTGCAGTAGTCCCACCTGTCTGTGTTTGACTCGTATCCCTCTAAACCTATCATATCCATGTACCTGTCCAAATGCCTTTGATATGTTGTTATAACACCTGCCTCGACTACCTCCTCTGGCAGCACGTTCCATTTACTCACTGTCCACTCAGTGAAAAAGTTGTCCAAAGTTCCAATGAAATCTTTTCCCTCTCACCTTAAACCTGTGTCCCTGGTTCTTGATTCCTCTGGAATCAACAAGGAGTGTTGAAGAGCATGGCAGGAATGGCACCAAATATACATACAGGAGAGAAACTAACCTTGCAAGGTTACAGAAGAGGACTGCACACATGCCGAACAGTGGAGCACAGAAAACTAAGCAATCCCAGAGCCAAAGAATATGTATTCCTGCCACATGAATGGTGGTGGGCAATTAAACCACAACAATGAGAGGAGGAAGACTATGGCCATACTCATTAACATCAGAGTCCAGTGTAAGTGCAACCCATAGTTTAGTTTAGTTTAGAGATACAGAGCGAAAACAGGCCCTTCAGCCCACCGAGTCCGCACCGACCAGCGATCCCGAGCATTAACACTATCCTCCACGCACTAGGGACAATTTACATTTATACCAAGCCAACAATACAAAACCTGTACGCCTTTGGAGTGCGGGAGGAAACCAAAGATCTCGGAGAAAACCCATGCAGGTCACGGGAGAACCAACAAACCCGGTACAGACATGCACCAGTAGTCAGGATTGACCCCAGGTCTCTGGCTCTATAAGGCAGTAGCTCTATCGTGCCGCCTAAAACAAATCAATTTTGCAACTTTCTGCAGCCAGGTGAGCTGTGATATATGATCCACTTCAACAATAGTCGGGGTTGGTCAATAAATCCTGAACACACCAGCGTTACTCACCTCCCCTGATGGAATTGAAAATAAATGATATCAGTTGATGCTGCCATGGAACCACTAAGAGAGTTATAATTGATGTTATTAATAGCAGGGCTACTACCTGAAGGGCCGAATGGCTTATTCTGCACCTATTGTCTATTGTCTATTATCTATAGAGTTCAAAAATGTTATCAAGATTTAAAAATTAACAGAGGAATTTGCAATATGCATGAATAACTGCAGCACCATTTAAGATATTTTATTCAAAATTATGAATATATCTGTTGTAATCCTCATCTAAAAACAAAACAAATAGCGCTGTAAAACCTTTTGATGGATCAATATGTATTAATGTATTAATGAGTCAAATACTGAATGTTATCAAATTCTGTGCCATGATTATTAAAACATGCATACTTCTGATAAAATTGAACTATAAACTAGGGGTCTCGCTATTTTAAATCAGCTGAAGTTGCAGGATAATTTAAAAAATATATATACATTTTAGCACAACAAATTATAACCAAAAGATCATTTCAAATTATGTCAAAATACCTACTCTTGCTGCCAAATAAATTAGCCACGAACTCAAATTTAACTCATTGGTCTTCTCATTCTAAACCTTATCAATACCCCAATTGACATACTTGGCAGTTTAGGATCAAAAATATTGTAATGTGGTGTTGCACAAGTGAAAATCTTTAGTTTGAATGGTGAATCTTTAGTTTGAAAATCTTTAGTTTGAAATTATGTAAGAAAATAATATTAAAGTAATTGTGTTTCTTGCAAATTATGCATTATTACTGTAAAAATTAAGTACATTTTTTGTAATGAATGAGATAACATTTATGATTTTGCAATAATTTCACACAAGAGTGTTAGATTAGGAATAAGCAGATAATTTGGGGGCTAGGAAGGAGTCTGTATTTAGTTGGGTTCCACAGGGGTTAGGTGTTAGGGCTTTGTCCATTCTCAATCTGGATCAATGATTTAGTCAAAGGGACTGAGTGTAATGTATTGAAGTCTGAACATGTTACAAATCTGGTGTGGTGTGTGAGGAGGATGGTGGTGTGATGTGTGAGGAGGATGGAGAGAGGCTTCGTGGATATAGAGACAGCAAAAGTGAATGGGTGAGGTTGGAGCAGATGGAATATAATGTGGAATATGTGAAGTGATTCGCTTAAAGAGAAAAAATAGAGTAACAGATTTTTTTTATGTACATGGTGAAAGATTGAGAAGTGATGGTGTTCAGATGGATGGAGGCCTTGAATATGTAAAAACATTTATCAAGGACACTGTAAACATGGATCAATGGTATGTAAGTCTTTATTGAAAGAGGATTTGAATACAAGAAAAAAAGATGTCTTATTACAACTATATTGGACCTTGGTGAGACAGGTCTCGGAAGATTGTGAACCAATTTGTTCTCTCCATCTAAGAAGGGATGTACTAGTCAGTGCAATGAAGATTCAATCACCAGATTGACTCCTGTGATGAAGAAATTCTTCTAAAAGTTAAATTATGCATAAAAGACTTCTACTATGTACAGTGTAGAACGAAGAAGGGTCTCAACCTGAAACGTCACCCATTCCTTCTCTCCAGAGAAAGTGGCTGGCCCACTAAGTTGCTCCACCATTTTATGTCTATCTTCAGGATAATTGGTCAACTGATTGAAGTGCACAAAATCCCTATGAAGCCTGACAAAGTATGTCAGGGATGTTGTTTTTTTTAGCTGGGTGTCTGGAATAAGGACTCACGATCTCAAATTAAAAGGGTCCGAAATGAGAAAAGCCAAAAGTTAGCGCCTGTTTGGAAGGCGTAGAGGCTCAGTTGTGGAGCGTATTCAGGAGAGAGCGATAGAAATTTGGATATTATGGGAGAGAGAGGATAAAGGATTTTACAGCAATGTCACAGTCTTATTGTGCAATGAAGCAGGCAGAAAGGATCAAAAGGTCCACCACTGTTTATGGTGAGATGCTCTGCAGACACTAATCTTATTCTTTAGTTGAAGTGTCGTTAACATTTATTTAGATATAAGCGAAAGACAAAGGAGGTATTTGCCACATAGGAATGTTTTTCCAAGAAGAACTGTGTCAGCAAAGTGCAGCTTCACAAGCGTTAATGCTAGTTAAAGTATAATTTCCCAACCTTGCCCTGCTGAAAGGAAACCACGTCCGCATTTTGGGATAGGAAGCAAAAATAAGCGAAAGTGCATTGTAAAGCCAGTTTTGCCAGACAATAAATATCAAATTCCGGGAGTAATTCACATTTCATACTTATCCTTGCATGAGTCCTTGATAGTGATCGAGTTGCAGTGCTTTTAGGCCAAATCAACTCCTCATTTATCAATTTCTAATTTCTAACTTACAACCTCACTGCTTCTTGTCTCCACAACATTCAAGAACATTGTCTTCCCACACTGGCCTCTATTGTTGCAACCACTACCTGCTGCATTATCAATCTGCAGGGATCCATAGTCCTGAATAGCCTCCTTATATTCCTCTTCCTAAAAAAGTTTCCATAAACCTCGTTTTTAATCAGGCTTTTTGACATCAGTCCTGGCATCTTCATCAGAAAATATGTCTTATAGTTTGGACAATTATGCAACGTGCAAACTCCACACAGACGGCCCTTGAGGTCAGCGCGAAGGGAAAAAGGATGGTAACATTAGGCAGAAGATGAGGTAAATGGACATTAAATAATGAGGTGCACCAGGGTGAACATGACAAATTGAGTGGAACATTGGTGTAGGTTGGAGGAGATGTTGAGGGGACAAGATAGATGTGAATGGGTTTGAGAATATCACAAAAATAAATGAAGATAAGGGTTTCCAATATTCAGGGAGGACAATAGGTAAGTTGGATGATGAATGATAAGTGTTTAGGACAGTTTTTATCTCTTTTGAAAATAGTGCCTTTTGATAAAGCACACGCACCAAAATCCTATACTTCCAGCGGCGGAAGTCTGCAGGAACTGGAGGACAGAGATGTGTGGTGCGTCCATCACCGTTCCCGTTGGAAACCAGCACCACTGTGTCGCTAATGTTTTCAACGATGATGTTGATTGGAAATAAAAGAATATTTTAAGGGAATGCAACAATGTTTCATTAGACTGCTCCTTGGATAGCAAATTTGCTGTAAAAAGAGGAGTTATTAAGGTTTGTATTCTCTAGAGTTTAGTAAGCTTATTGAAACTTACAGAATTCTTACAGGGCTTGATCTGATTGAGTGGATTTAGGATCAAAGAAATGAAAAATGTCTTTACTCTATCAACGATAAATCTTTGGAGTTCTTTACTCCATAGGGCTGAGGAATTTTTCTTACTGAGTTTATTCAAAATAGAGAGTGATAGACTTTTCGAAATTAAGGGATAGAGATACAGAAAATGGTGTAGGAAAATGGAGATTATGTACAAGATCGAGCTTGATGAATAGTGGAACAGGCTCAAAGGCCTAGATGGCCTATTCCTGCTCATAATTTACATGTAATTATGTTTTGAACCTTATTTACTCTGTTAAATGTTTCAATTTAGCAAGATATTAATGATTTGGGGCTGAATACAGGGGCTGTATTGCAGGATAAATCCCCCAAGGTTGTTCACATGCGTTATTTGATGAAAATCGACCCAGTCTTAAATAAACAAGGTGACGCAGTGGTAGAGTTGCTGCCTTACAGTGCCAGAGACCCGAGTTCAACCCTGATTATAGGTGCTGTCTGGACGGAGTTTGTACGTTCTCCCCGTGACTGTGTGGGTTTTCCAGGGTGCTCCATTTTTCCCCCTCCCACAGGTGCTCCCTGACCCACTGATATCCTGCAGCACTTTGTTTTGTGCTCATGAATCCAGCATCTTTGGTCGCTTGTGTGTCCATTTCTAAAATTTCTTGAACCAAAAAGTCCCCATCTCAGATCCTGCTTCTTGACGTTGAATCACAGCTGAAACTGCACTACTGTGAGTTCATTGATAGGAGCTTCTAGTCATCCTCGCAAGCGATTCAGAAACAGTTCTTCATGTGAATGTACGGATAACTAGTGCTAGCAGTGCAGACAGCTGCCAAATCATTGCCCATTCTATTCTTACCAAATATCCACAGGTATAATCATGTAATTGGATAGTAATTTGGGTAGATAGTTCTGCTACCCAGCAGTGGGGAAACTGAGGTCAATTTTAAAGAAATTCTTACTTAACATGACGGTAGGATGTCATTCATTTTATCAAATCCATATCAGCTCCCATTAGAGCGATCCCATTCTTCCTGTCCCTCGGTTCCTGTTCCATTATGGTTCTGCAGCTGATTCTCGCTGACTCATCAACTCCCTTTTTTACCCCCGCCCCCCAGTCTTTTGCCAGTTATCTGTACTAAGTGGTTATGCAGCAGGCAATTAACCTAACAGCACATCTTTGGGATGTGGGAAAGAAACCATAGCATCTGCCAGATGGCAAGGGCAGCCACCAGGGGAACATTCAAACTCCACGCAAATGACACCCAAGGTCAGATTTGAAGAGCTACGGAGCAGCCAAACTATGTGCTTTACCATTGTACAACCATGGATACTAGGCAGGAGATGAAATTGAAACCTTATCTGTTTAGGTCAATGCTACGTCAGGCATTTAGTTGGTATTATTCAGATTTTATATGAACAGTGATTCAATCAACAGTTGAGTAAATGTTGTGTGATTTTTTTTTTCTGATCTGCAATATAATTTGTTGCTGTGAACTTTTGTTGGGCATTGCAAACCGATAAAGAAAAGTCCTAATTTCCAATGTTCCAGAAAATATGTCACCATTTTCCATATTTCTTTGCACATTTTAATGCATCCTAATGAAACATAAGCAGCTGGTGTCATGTATTTGCATCCCGACCAACTGTCAAGATATGAACAGGGCTGTCTTTCAACAGTACATCTATCACACGTACCGCATCCACACTTTCATTCACACCAGATCTGAAATAGCTTTGATGAAAGTGAAAAGGTACTAATGTGACGTCGCATGTGTAAAAATTGGCAGGGACAAGCATGCATATAAAGTCGACTGCTGTGGTACCAATGGTGAAAGTATTCTGTGTATGTCTTAGAACACCAGCATCAGTCAGTGGAACATCAGCAGATCTAGACAGGGCAAGTCATGAACCGAACTGTAGATCCAACCTCCATTTGCTTGATTTACTGCTTTCCATTTAGTTTAAATTAGTTTAGAGATACAGTGTGGAAAAAGGCCCCTCAACCTACCGAGTCCATGGTGGCCAGCGATCCCAGCATACTAACACTATCCTACACACACGAGGGACAATTGACATTTATAACAAGTCAATTAGCCTATAAACCTGTACATCTTTGGAGTGTGGGAGGAAACCAGAGCACCCACGCAGGTGACGGGGAGAACGTACAAACTCCATACAGACAACATTCGTAGTCAGGATCGAACCCGGGTCTCTGTATTAAGGTATTTGTTCAACTAACAAATTGATTTTAAAGTGTTTGCAAATTTATGTTGTCCGTTTGGTTCAATGAATAATGCACTCACATCTTAGTCTGTGGGCTATCAATCTCAACCAAAGCATATGAGGGTGTTTGTTGTGAGTGGGTGTTACATTGCTGCTTTGCAGAAGGTCTCATGTCTGTGATCAACGTTGATCAAAATAACACTCAACATATCGAACTAGTTTGAGATGTTCCTGCAAAGTATGAAGTCTCACAATATAAATGCAATGATATAATTTTGAAAATTCAGTGAATATTGAAGAATATGTTGCAAAATACTTTTAAGTCATAATGAACAAAACATGCTCAAATGAAGAAAGTTATGTAAAATCGAGAACATGAGTTTATTAAATGTTCTGATATCTTTATTTAGTTTAGTTTAGGGATACAGCGTGGAAACAGGCCCTTTGGCCCACCGAGTCCGCGCCGACCGGCGATCCCGGCACATTAACACTATCCTACGCACTCTAGGGATAATTTACACTTTAACCAAGCCAATTAACCTACAAACCTGTACATCGTTGGAGTGTGGGAGGAAATCGAAGATCTCGGAGAAAACCCACACGGTCAGCGGAGAACGTACAAACTCCGTACAGACAGCACCCGTGGACGGGATTGAACCTGAATTTCTGCGCTGCAAGCACTGTAAGGCAGCAACTCTGCCGCTGCGCCACCATGCCGCCCCAAATGTTCCTGAATAAATCATATGAGATGTGTCAAAATAATTATCCTTTTGGTGCACAGCTGCACTAGATTGTGGTTGACTGGAAATTTGAGCTAAAAAATTCCCAAATGAAAACAGGTTGATTTCTATTAAATTGTAACATGTCTTTGAAAAATATCTCAAAACCTTTGATTACAATTAGTCTTGAAATATGATGGTTGTCATTATGTAAGTAAGAAGTGGAATCAGTTTGGACCTTGTATGTAGGATTAGTTTAGTTTATTATCGTGGGACAGTGAAAAGCTTTTTGTTGCATGCTATCTAGTCAGCAAAAAGACTACATATGTGAAACAATCAAGCCATCCATAGTGTACAGACACAAGATAAAGGGTATATTATTTTACGCAAGATAAAGTCCGACAAAGTCCAGTTAAAGATAGTTCAAAGGTCTTGATGGTGTGAATGGGTGGTATGCATCGCCTGTCATTTTCTTTGGGCTTTCCCTGGGACAGCCCAGTGGCACAGCGATAGAGTTGCTGCCTTACAGCGCCGGAGATCAGGGTTTGATCCTGACTACAGGTGCTGTCAATACAGAATTTATACGTTCTTCCTGTGACCTGGTAGTTTTTCTCCAGGTGCTCCAGTTTCCTCCCATGCTCTCAAGACATACAGATTTGTAAGTTAAGTGGCTTCTGTAAATTGTAAATTGTCCCTCGTGTGTAGGATAGTGCTAGTGTACGGGGTGATCACTGGTCGCTGTATCTCTAAAGTCTAAAAGTCTGGTATAATGTACTAGCAAAGGGATGATGTTGTCGGTTTCCTTCTCAGCTGCACCTTCTCCACTTTTACAGGTCAGGGATTCCTGCTAGTCATTATAAGAACCTTCTATATTTTTCAAGGAGGATTTGTGAATATTATTGGTGGTTTTTTTTTTCTATTTTCCTCTGAATCTCTTGTCATGACAAAGTTGGGAAGAGTGTGTCTGTTTTGGGAGTCTAGTATCAGAGAAGCAAATGATGGTCCATGTACTAGCTAGGTAATTCGAGCTTCAATGCAAGGGAATTGGCCTCATGAGAATGCATGGTTGGTTATTGTTGGTCATTGTTTTTAGCTGTAGAGCAATCAATGTCTTGTACAAGCTGTGGTGTCCACTTTTTCTCGATTGTTTAGAACATTGACTATGGACTTACAGTGAGTAATGGACAATAATGCAACATCTATTTCTTATCAAATCATTTCTTTTCAATTCTATTCCATACAAGATGTAAAACCAGATGTAACTTTTCTTCCTCTTTCCCATATGTATGAAATGATATATGTAACTAAATGCCAGAGTTCTGCACGTTTGGCTAGCACGTATATATTTCTACATACATTAATTAATTTTGTTTAGTTTAGAGATACAGCGCGGAAACACGCCCTTCCGCCCACCAAATGTGCGCCGACCGACGAACACCCCGGACAATAGCACCGTCCCACACACTACGGCCAATTTAGAATTTTTACTGAAGCCAATTAACCTACAAACCAGTATGTCAATGTAGTGTGAGAGGAAAATGGAGCACCCGCAGAAAACCCTCATGGTCACAGGGAGAATGTACAAACTCCATACAGTTCAGACAGCACTCGGGTCGCTGGCTCTGTCAGGCAGCACATCTACTGCTGCGCCTCCGTGCCGCCCTAGTTCTTGTCCACAGTATGAACGCTCTCAAAACTGTTCTCATTATTAAAATTAAAACGGGCAGAGATTAAATGTATCAGTTCTCCATCTGAGTTTTCCTAATCCACCCCTTAAAGTTAAATAAACCCAATGGGGAAATCTCAGCTAAGGTTTCATTTGAAGGATTGGCAATGGAGCACTCCATTAACACTGTGCTTGAGCATTGAGCAGCTGAGGTAACCGATCAGGGAGTTGATCCACAATTCCGCAAAAGCGGAGAGCTCTTAAAATGTAAAATTTAAAAGGAAATTAGCATGGTGTCAGCATAAAAGATCAGGATTAAGAAAACAGAAGGTAATTCCCAAATTATTAACCGTTCAACAAGCAGAGAGACAACAAAACAAACTGGCATGAAATAAATCTCAAATTAGCTCACCTTGCATAGGATGCTGATAAATTACGACCCAAAGCTTTCCTGCTGGAATTTCTAGCCTTGAGTTAATTAACTCCCTCAGCTCTTAGCTCATGGTTTAATTAGATTTCTTTCCCCAATCTATAGTATGAACCTGTAAACTACCACATGCACATTTTATTTTTAAAGCCAGCTTGAACACTATAATTAAACATGAATAGAGTCACAAAATCATGGTTACATACGGCACGGAAGAGTCACATTCAGCCCATTCAGTTTATGCCAGCTCGTTTGAAGGACAGTCCAAGAATTCCAGCTCGTTTGAAGGACAACCCCAGCACTTCCCACGTATCTCACATGCAGTAATTTTGTAAACAATACCTTTCCCTCTTATTTTATGCATTGGATAGGAAAAGTTCAGAGTGGTATGGACCTAGTGCGGGAAGGTGGGATGGGGCACTCTGGTTCGCATGGACAAGTTGGGCAGAAGTGGCTGGTGCCATGCTGCATGACTCTTATCATTTCCTGGAAATTCTGTGGTAAATATATATATTTTTAATCAAAGCCCAGGTGTCGTGTAAATTTCATTGCAGAGCAGCAGGGGCTCTTCATGGAATCATTGCTGAATGGTCCCAGATAGGGAAGGAAATAACTGAAATTGACAAAGTAAACTGAGAACATTCCCCAGGTGAACTCCCACAACAATATTCCACATGCACGATAATGCCAATGACCATCTCCTTATTTCTGCCCGGAGTCAACTTGTGTTGGATCTCCAGGAAACCATGTTTGTTTTTATGCTGCTGTGAAGTTAAAGGGCCTGTCCCATTAGCATGCGACGCCATGTGGTGAGCGCGACCTAACGTGGTCGCTTGAGCCGTACGGCCTCGCGGGGCCGGTCCCACTTCGATCGCCGGAGCCATATGGAGTTGTGCGGAGCTGGTACCGACATCGCGCGGGGCTCTGAAAAACTGACCGTGTTCAAAAATTCCGCGCGGCAACGGCCTGTCGGCCCGCAGCCGCCTCGACGCATTACGCACCACCTTGACATCATGCCTCTGTGTCCCTCTCTATATGTGCCTCTATGACCCCCTCTGTGTGCCTCCGTGGCCCTCTCTTTGTGTCCCCCACTATGTGCCTCTGTGACCCTCTCTATGTGCCTCTGTGACCCTCTCTGTGTGCCTCCGTGGCCCTCTCTCTGTGCCTCCATGACCCTCTATATGTGTGCCTCCATGACCCTCTCTCTGTGCTTCCGTGACCCTCTCTATATGTGCCTCCGTGGCCCTCTCTCTGTGCCTCCGTGTCCCTCTCTGTGTGCCTCCATGTTTCTCTCTGTGTGTCCCTCTCTGTCCTTGCGAACTTACCGCGGACTTCGCTCCAACTTCGCTCCAACTTTGCGCCACGTCGCGCCACTCACCCGACCTCCACGCGGCCCCCGCTGTTGGTTTGGTCGCGCTCGCCGCATGGAGTCGCATGCTGGTGGGACAGGCCCTTAAGAGCGGCTAAGTTTACTTTAATTTCAGCTTCTGGCTCCTGCATCTGTGTCTAGCCTAAAGTTGTAATGTGTGGTGGAGCCAAATCATTCTCGCTGGAGCCTAACACATTGCGTAATATTAGTGAGTCAGTGCCTCGAGAGGATAATTTTGATGCTTCCTTCCAATTCTGAATCAGGATTACTGATGGATTATTATTTCTTAATAATAATCCATCAGTATTATGGATTACAGGACGGGACAATTTTCTACATTGATTTGCAGTCCCCAAATGAATACAGGTTATGGCTGAACCAATGTAAGGTTTTGTTCTCAAGGTTTTCACCTGAGTGTAGAAAGTTAATAAAGTCATAGAAACAGTGAATACTTTATATGTGGAATATTTTATTGCAGCACAGCAGTTTTCTGTTTATTTTGTTCCTGTTGTAATTAGATTGCATCTCAGTTGAAAGCTCCAATCTATGAGTTTATTACTGCTTGAAAGATTTGGGGCAATAAAGGCTGTTTGATCGACTGTCAATAATCTACAATTAGGATATTGGGGGAATATTTCTCAGCATTCAATGGTGTCGGCATGGCAGTAAGGTGCTTGGAGGTGGGTGGACATACGAGGAATGTCTTAGGCCTAGAAATAGCAACTGCAGTTTAAGACTGTTCGAGAACCTACGAAATGTAACTGTATTAAAGTTGACGAAGAAACAGCAGGCAGGTTCAGTACTCTTGAGCACTCCAACATGCTCATTTTGCAGCATTTGGTTTGCGTGCCTTGCCTCAGTGTGACAGGCTACATTCCTAAGAATGCTCCCCCATTGTCAACTGTAACTTAGTCATCGGAGTCGGAGGATTATGTGTTCAAGTTCCACTCCAGAGGTTTAAGCACAAAGAGGGCATGACATGAGAATTAAGGGACAGAGGTTTCGGGGTAACGTGAGGGGGAACTTCTTTACTCAGAGGGTGGTGGCTGTGTGGAATCAGCTTCCAGCAGAAGTGGTGGAGGCAGGATCGATTTTAACATTTAAGAGTAAAGTGGATAGGTATATGGACGTGAAGGGAATGGAGGGGTATGGTCTGAGTGCAGGTAGATGGGACTAGGGGAAAACAAATGGTCGGCACGGACTGGAAGGGCCGAGAGGGCCTGTTTCCGTGCTGTAATTGTTATATGGTTATATGGTTATACTCAGGAGCTTCATCCGAGGACTGCACAGGGCAAGTGCCATTTTTGATGAGCCAGTAAATTGAGGCATCTGCTGGATGTTAAGGATCCCATTGCATTATTTTTTAAAACAGTATGGAGACTTCTCCATACTTTGATCCATATGGGTCCCTCAATCAACATCTCTAAAGGAAATTACTTTATCATTATCTCATTGTTGTTTGTTAAACCTTTTAGTTTTAGAGATACAGCGTGGAAACAGGCCCTTCAGCCCACTGAGTCCCCGCCAACCCGTGATCCCCGCAGACGATAAATATCTTACACACACTAATGACAATTTCACATTTATACCAAACCAATTAACTTACAAACCTGCACGTCTTTGGAGTGTGGAAGGAAACCGAAGATCTCGGAGACAACCCACGCGGTCACGGGGAGAACGTACAAACTCCTTATAGACAGCACTCGTAGTTGGGATCGAACCCAGGTCTCCGGCGCTGCAAGCGCTGTAAGGCAGCAACTGTATCGCTGTGCCACCATCCTGCCACTTTAGCAATCACGTTTCCTGCATTATAGAAAGGGACAAAAAAAATAATTTTAAATGTGACCAGCTATAAAGTGCCATTAGATCATGAAAGTCATCTTTGTTTCCACTTTATTGTATCAAAGGAGGGGAAGAAATTCAGGAGAACGGAAAGAAAAATCTTCGTGCAATATAATTTTTGGAAGTACATCTGCGAAGTTTATATGCGCTTCACTCCAGAAATGTGATTTAGCCTTTCTTTTAACTTGATGCGAACTTTGCGTGAGCATTGTGTATCCCAAAGTTCCGTTTAAGCCAGCACTGTGGTTAGGCGTTGTGAACTGACAGGACGTTAGAGCCATCACATCTGTCCCCCTTACTGCACACTGTCAGGGAGCCAGGGTCAGGCTGCAGGGGGTTAGGAATCCACAGCTGCAGCTCCTTAGGGTTGGCTCGGGTTAAATATAGGAGTGCTGGAAGCCGGATCAATGTGTCCATCTGCTTTTCAAGTTTGCTAAAACGAGAAAAAAACTTCAGATTACGTGCCAGTTGACAGTGAAATGCGTTAATAGAGATATCTCTGGAGTCATCCTTCACTCAAATACTTCAGCTATGTATATGCATCATTTGAGCTATTCAGGCATTAGTGTATCTTGTATCTGTAACAGGGGTGGTAGTCCGCTCTGTTAGATGTTCAAATGAGGGCGATATTGATTCACTTGCCAATTTTAGGCAAAGGAAGTACAGTATACAGAAGTTATTCAAGTAAGTAGTGACATAAGTGCCTCACTTCAAACTATGAAAAGATAATAGACTTGAGAGATATTGCACAGAAACAGACCCTTTGGCCTATCGAGTCCATGCCGACCAGCCTGTACACTACACACTAAGGGTCATTTACTATTTTTACTGAAGCCAATTAACCTACAAACCTGTGCAGGAAGGAACTGCAGATGGTGGTTTACATTGAAGATAGACACAAAATGCTGGAGTAACTCAATGGGACAGGCAGCATCTCTGGATCGAAGGAATGGGTGATGTACCGGGTCGAGTCCCCTCTTCAGACTGAGAGTCAGGGGAGAGGGAGACACAGAGATAAATAAAGTCAGGTGTGAAAATTGTACATCAAAGGGGACGAAGTTCAAGGAAAATATAGACTAGATCGTTGTTCCCTACAACGAACCATACAAAGATAAAAATGTAATTAAGGGGGCAGTCAGACTGGTCAAATAACTAGGATGGGGGAGGGATGGAGAGAGAGGGGCCTACAAACCTGTATGCCTTTGGAGTGAGGGAGGAAACCGAAGCACCTAGAGAAAATCAACGCGGTCACAGGGAGAATGTACAAACTCCATACTGACAGCGCCCAAAGTCAGGATTTAACCTGGGTCTCTGGCGCTGCAAGGCAGCAGCTCTGCCGCAGCACCACTCTCCTTGAATACATTCCGTTCCAGGTTGGTTAAACCCATCCGAACCGGTAGGATGCAGCAAATGATTCCAGTCCTTGGAGAAGGTTGTGGAGAAGGCAAGGCATTTGTGGTCATCACGTACACAACAAGCAGCTCTCAAACATAGGTGCTATTAGTTAACCTTAATCTTGATGCCTTCCATGGTTGAGCGACGCACGATACCAAACACCAATCTTCAGAATGACACGTCAGAAGGTTCACTATTGTCATGCAAATGCTTTTGGGCAGTAGCTCGGGAATGAAGGATTTCCTTGAATCCAACTGAATTCCTGAGTGATTCAACAACAGACAGCTGAATCTGAGCAATCTGATCCATCTAATGGTAACACTGGTGTTAAGCTAACGTGACAGATGCACAAAATTGTTTCCAGTCTGTTCTCGATGGCAGAGACAGCAGGTTTTTTTTTTCTCTTCTGCTGCCTCACATTTTTTGGAAGCTTTGGTGATTTATGTGATATTTGCATGCAGCTGATGTGATTTGTGAGAAGTTCTGCGTTCACAGCAAACTTTGGGCAAGTGCTCGGACATACGTGGAGCTGGTTCGACGAGGTGGTGGAATTCCGAGCTCAGGCAAGGCAGGTGGCCTCAGCGTGAGCGTGGCCTCAGTTTTCAAGGGATATTTTCAAGGCAGAGATATATAGAATCTTGATTAGTACAGGTGTAAGGGGTTATGGGGACAAGGCAGGAGAATGGGGTTGAGAGGGAGAGTTAGATCGGCCACGACTGAATGGTGGAGTAGACCTGATGGGCCGAGTGGCCTAATTCTGCTCCTATCACATGAAGTTGGTGGAGTGAGGAGAAATTGATCATTAGATGAGGCGAAAGGTGGGGGGGGGGGGGGGGGGGGGGTGTAAGGTGTAGAGAGTCCATGGGCTTGGAGTTGTCAACGACGATCTTCACTGACATCCTACATCCTGCTCATACCTTAGGTTGATTCTCTGTTCAGGTGAGAAGGTGACATTTCTAGCCATGTTATTCCCTTAATTTTCAGCTATCACAAGTATCTATGACTGACCGCCTCAGCAAGAAACAAACATCATTTGTTACCATAGAGAGACACAAGATGCTGGAGTAATTCAGCGGGTCAGGCAGATCTCTCGACAAAAGGGATGGGTGACGTTTCTGGTCGGAATCCTTCTTCAGACCGAAAGAGCTATGGAAAAGGACCACAAAGATAACAATCTCAGGACTGCCTCCTGTGCCACGCGACATTGAGAGTAGGAATGGAGCAAGGTGGAGGATAAACGTGTGGCTGAAGGACTGGTGCGGAGGGCAGGGATTCAAGTTTCTGGATCATTGGAACCTCTTTCGGGGAAGGAGTGACCTGTATAAAAAGGACGGGTTACACTTGAACCCAAGGGGGACCAGTATCTTGGC
Organism: Okamejei kenojei; assembly: GCA_035221665.1. NCBI lineage: Eukaryota > Metazoa > Chordata > Chondrichthyes > Rajiformes > Rajidae > Okamejei > Okamejei kenojei. Next base: position 54,751,112 of record CM069142.1, read on the forward strand.
GGGGAAATTTGCAAAGGCTACTGGGGGGACTTTAAACTAGATAGGATTGGGGGGAGGGACTCAAATAGAGATAGCTAGGAGACGGTGTCTGAGGCAGGGGGCAGAGAAGGGAAGCACTCAGACCCAACATGTACGGGGGGAAGAAGAAAAAAATGATAAACAGAGAATAAGAGGTGGTGGGTGTCTTAAAGGTGTGAGCAGAGAGATAGATGGGTATAAAATGATAAAAGAAGCAAGTGGTAGCAAGGTGAAAATTAATAAAGGCTGGCAGACAAATCCAGGAAAAAAATTAAAAGGAGCCACTTGTCAACATAATAGTATAAAGGGTAAAAGTGTTGTAAAAACAAGCCTGACGCTTTGTGTCTTAATGCGAGGCGCATTCGTAATAAGAGGGATGAGTTGAAGGTGCAGATAGCTATTAATGACTATGCTATAGTTGGGATCACGGAGACATGGCTCCAGGGTGACCAAGGCTGGGAGCTGAACATCCAGGGAAATGCAATATTCAGGAGGGATAGGTGGAAAGGAAAAAGAGGTGGGGTAGCATTGCTGGTGAGAGAGGAGATTAATGCAATAGAAAGGAAGGACATTAGCATGGAGGATGTGGAATTGATATGGGTAGAGCTGCGAAACTCTAAGGTGCAGAAAACGCTAGTGGGAGTTGTGTACAGGCCATCTAACAGTAGTATTGGAGTTGGGGATGGCATCAAACAGGAAATTAGAAGTGCGTGCAACAAGGGTAACACAGTTATAATGGGTGACTTCAACCTGCATATAGATTGGGTGAATCAAATTGGCAGGGGTGCCGAGGAAGACGATTTCTTGGAATGTATGCGGGATAGTTTTCTAAACCAGCATGTGGAGGAACCAGCGAGAGAGCAGGCTATTCTAGACTGGGTATTGAGTAATGAGGAAGGGTTAGTTAGCAGTCTTGTTGTGCGTGGCCCCTTGGGCAAGAGTGACCATAATATGATTGAGTTCTTCATTAGGATGGAGAGTGACATAATTAAGTCAGAAACAATGATCCAGAAACTTGAATCCCTGCCCTCCACACCAGCCACGCGTTTATCCTCCACCTTGCTCCATTCCTACTCTCAATGTCGCGTGGCACAGGAGGCAGTCCTGAGATTGTTATCTTTGTGGTCCTTTTCCATAGCTCTTTCGGTCTGAAGAAGGATTCCGACCAGAAACGTCACCCATCCCTTTTGTCTAGAGATCTGCCTGACCCGCTGAATTACTCCAGCATCTTGTGTCTATCTCTGGTAACAAATGATGTTTGTTTCTTGCTGAGGCGGTCAGTCATAGATACTTGTGATAGCTGAAAATTAATGGGAAAAACATGGCTAGAAATGTCACCTTCTCACCTGAACAGAGAATCAACCTAAGGTATGAGCAGGATGTAGGATGTCAGTGAAGATCATCGTTGACAACTTCAAGCCCATGGACTCTCTACACCTTACACCCCCCACCCCCCCCCACCCCCCACCTTAACTCCCACTAGCGTTTTCTGAATGTAAACAAAGGTAACTTTGAAGGTATGAGCCGTGAATTGGCCAAGATAGACTGGCAGGTGAGTCTTAAAAGGTTGACAATGGATGTGCAATGGAAGGTATTTAAAGACTGCATGGATGAAGTACAAAAATTGTTCATTCCAGTTTGGCAAAAGAATAAATCAGGGAAGGTGGTGCATCCGTGGATAACGAGGGAATCAGGGATAGTATAAAAACTAAAGATGAGGCATACAAATTGGCCAAAAAAAGCAGCCTAGCAGAGGACTGGGAGAAATTCAGTATCCAGCAGAGGAGGACAAAGGGCTCAATTAGGAAAGGGAAAATAGATTACGAAAGGAAACTGGCAGGGCACATAAAAACTGACTGCAAAAGTTTTTATAGATATGTGAAGAGAAAGAGACTAGTTAGAACAAATGTTGGTCCCTTGCAGTCAGAAGCAGGTGAATTGATCATGGGGAACAAGGACATGGCAGAACAATTGAATAACTACTTTGGTTCTTTCTTCACTAAGGAAGACATAAATAATCTGCCGGAAATAGCAGGGGACCGGAGGTCAAATAAGATGGCGGAACTGAGTGAAATCCAGGTTAGCCGGGAAGTGGTGTTGGGTAAATTGAACGGATTAAAGGCCGATAAATTCCCAGGGCCAGATGGTCTGCATCCCAGAGTGCTCAAGGAGGTAGCCACGGAAATAGTGGATGCATTAGTGATAATTTTTCAAAACTCCATAGATTCTGGAGTAGTTCCTGAGGATTGGAGGATAGCTAATGTAACCCCACTTTTTAAAAAAGGAGCGAGAGAGAAAGCGGGGAATTACAGACCAGTTGGTCTAACATCGGTAGTGGGAAAACTTCTAAAGTCAGTTATTAAAGATGGGATAGCAGCGCATTTGGAAAGTGGTGAAATCATTGGACAAAGTCAGCATGGATTTACAAAAGGTAAATCATGTCTGACGAATCTTATAGAATTTTTCGAGGATGTAACTAGTAGAGTGGATAAGGGAGAACCAGTAGGTGTGTTATATCTGGACTTTCAGAAGGCTTTCGACAAGGTCCCACATGAGAGATTAGTATATCAACTTAAAGCACACGGTATTGGGGGTTCAATATTGATGTGGATAGAGAACTGGCTGGCAGACAGGAAGCAAAGGGTAGGAGTAAACGGGTCCTTTTCAGAATGGCAGGCAGTGAGTAGTGGGGTACCGCAAGGCTCAGTGCTGGGACCCAGCTATTTACAATATACATTAATGACTTGGACGAGGGAATTGAATGCAACATCTCCAAATTTGCAGATGACACCAAGCTGGGGGGTATAGTTAGGTGTGAGGAGGATGCTAGGAGGCTGCAGGGTGATTTGGATAGGCTGAGTGAATGGGCAGATGCATGGCAGATGCAGTATAATGTGGATAAATGTGAGGTTATCCACTTTGGTGGCAAAAACATGAGGGTAGACTATTATCTGAATGGTGGCAGATTAGGAAAAGGGGAGATGCAACGAGACCTGGGTGTCATGGTACACCAGTCATTGAAAATAGGCATGCAGGTGCAGCAGGCAGTGAAGAAAGCAAATGGTATGTTAGCATTCATAGCGAAAAGACTTGAGTATAGTAGCAGGGAGGACCTACTGCAGTTGTACAGAGTTTTGGTGAGACCACACCTGGAGTATTGCGTACAGTTTTGGTCTCCAAATCTGAGGAAAGACATTCTTGCCATAGAGGGGGTTCAGAGAAGTTTCACCAGACTGATTCCTGGGATGTCGGGACTTTCATATGAAGAAAGACTGGATAGACTTGGCTTGTACTCACTGGAATTTAGAAGATTGAGGGGGGATATTATAGAAACTTACAAAATTCTTAAGGGGTTGGACAAGCTAGATGCAGGAAGATTGTTCCCGATGTTGGGGGAGTCCAGAACAAGGGGTCACAGTCTAAGGATAAGGGGGAATTCCTTTAGGACCGAGATGAGGAAAACATTCTTTACACAGAGAGTGGTGAGTCTCTGGAATTCTCTGCCACAGAAGGTCGTTGAGGCCAGTTCATTGGTTATATTCAAGAGGGAGTTGGATGTGGCTCTTGTGGCTAAAGGGATCAGGGGGAATGGAGAGAAGGCAGGTACGGGATACTGAGTTGGATGATCGGCCATGATCATATTGAATGGCGGTGCAGGCTCGAAGGGCCGAATGGCCTGCTCCTGCACCTATTTTTCTATGTTTCTAAGTAGAGGGGCGTAGAAATCAGTGGTGGGAGGGGGGGGGGTGTCGGGGAGTAGAAAGCAGAAGCACCCCCCCCCCCCTTACTTTCAATTTGAAGAAGGGTTCCAACCCGAAACGTCACCCATCCTTTTTCTCCAGAGATGCTGCCTGACCCGCTGAGTTACTCCAGCACTTTGTGTCTATATTCAGTATAAACCAGAATTTGCAGCTCCTTCTTACACATGGTTTGTTACCGTTCTTTATTAAGTTTGTTGTACTTATCCTGCAGTTCGAGCAGCTCCAAATTTATATTTGGATTAGTATATACACCAGGGTGCAGTGAAATTCACTGTTTGTATTAAGCTCACAGAGTAAACAGTAATGATAGATACCACAATAAATACAACAGTGAGTGCAATACAATATATACTGTATATTAACGATTTAGATGAGAGAATTAAATGTGACATTTCCAAGTTTGCAGATGACACAAAGCTGGGTGGCAGTGTGAGCTGTGATAAGGATGCTGTGCGGCTGCAGGGTGACTTGGATAGGTTGGGTGAGTGGGCAGATACAGTATAATGTGGAAAAATGTGAGGTTATCCACTTTGGGGGTAAGAACTGGTAAGCAGATTATCATCTGAATGGTATCAGATTAGGAAAATGGGTGATGCAACGAGATCTGAATGTGCTTGTACACCAGTCACTGAAAGTAAGCATGCGGGTACAGCAGGTATTGACGAAAGCTAATGGCAGGTTGGCCTTCATTGCGAGAGGATTTGAGTTTAGGAGCAAGGAGGTCTTACTGCAGTTGTACAGGGCCGTGGTGAGACCACACCTGGAGTATTATGTGCAATTTGATCTCCTAATTTGAGGAAGCACATTCTTGCTATTGAGGGAATGCAGCGTAGGTTCACCAAGTTAATTCCCGGGATGGCAGGACTGACATACAATGAAAGAATGGGTCAACTGGGCTTGTATTCACTTGTATTTCGAAGGATGAGAGGGGATCTTATAGAAACATATAAAATTCTTCTTCTTTCATGTGGCGTGCTCAGCCTAAAGTTGTTGGACAACTTGTTCTATTTGATCTTCCGTTTGTGCACGTCGAGTTGATTGCATTCGTCGAAACAGGGGGGACCACGTGAAGGTTGCAATCTTCCACCCCATAAAATTCTTAAAAGGATTGGACAGACTAGATGCAGGAAAAATGTTCTCGCTGTTGGGGGAGTCCAGAACCAGGGATCACAGTTTAAGAATAAGAGGTAGGCCATTTAGGACTGAGATGAGGAAAAACATTTTCACCAAGAGAGTTGTGAATCTGTGGAATTCTCTGCCACAGAAGGCAGTGGAGGCCAATTCACTGGATATTTTCAAGAGAGAGTTAGATTTAGCTCTTAGGGCTAAATGAATCAAGGGATATGGGGAAAAAGCAGGAACGGGGTACTGATTTCATTTAGCCATGATCATATTGAATGGTGGTGCTGGCACGAAGGGCCGAATAGCCTACTCCTGCACCTATTTTTCTATGTTTCTACACAAAACAGCAGAATGATGCAAAGATTGATTTGCAAAAGTATTATAATAAAGTAATAGCTGAATGATGTAGGGTTAAGATTGAGAGTTTGAGGCAGTCCCTCCGGGAATGGGGTTTGAAAGAGGTGATTGCTTCAGGATTTAGTTTTAGTTTAGTTTAGTTTAGTTTAGAGAAACAGCACAGAAATAGGCTCTTCGGCCCAACGAGTCGGAGCCGACCAGCGATCCCGGCACATTATTGCTATCCTATAGACTAGGAACAATTTACAATTACATCAACCCAATTAAACATGTACATCTTTGGTGTGTGGGAGGAAACCGAAGATCTTGGAGAAAACCCACGCCGGTCACGGGGAGAAAGTACAAACTCCATACAGACAACACCCGTGGTCAGGATCGAACTGGGGTCTCTGGCGTTGTAATGCGGCAGCCCTACTGCTGCACCACCGAGAGCAGTCTGGAGAAAGCTGTTCGGAAGTCTGAGTGTCCTGGTTTTTGAGTTCTTGTATCTTTCTCCAGAAGATAGAAGATAGAAAAGGGAGTGGCCAGGGTGGCAGGCATACATGATGATATTTCCGGCCTTTCCGATGCAACACACTGTCAAGATAGACCAGATGGAAGGAAGTGATGAGTTTGTGTTCACCACCCTCCGCAGGCTAAGGTGGTCTAGAACTGGGCAATTGCCATACGAGATTGAAATACATCTCATCTGAATACCTTCTAGAGGGTATCTGTACACGTGCAAGAGAATCCTTGTGGACATGTCGAATCTTCTCAGACATTTAAGGAAGTCAATACACATGGGCTTTCTTGATCACTGCATCGGTGTGAAGGGATCACGTTACGTTACTGGTGATATGGATTCCCAGAAAGTTTAAGATATCGGACATCTTTATGGCAGCTCTATTGATGAGGGCATGGTTGTGTTCATTTGCCCAATGCCGCCCTCCGTCCTTGGGTAAACAACCAACTCTTTCATCTTGCTGACGGAGTTTACTTTAGTTTAATTTAGTTTAGTTTAGTTTAGTGATACAGTGCAGAAACAGGCCCTTCGGCCCACTGAGTCTGCGCTGACCAGTGATCCCCGCACACTAACACTATCCTACACACACTAACACCACACACGCTAGGGACAGTTTACAATTTTATCAAAACCAATTAAGCTCCAATCCTTTACAGTGTGGGAGGAAACCAGAGCACCCGGAGAAAACCCACCCCGGTGATGGGGAGAACGTATAATCTCCGTACAGACAGCACCCGTAGCCAGGATTGAACCCGGGTCTCTCTTGCTGTAATGCAGCAACTCTACCGCTGCACCACCGTGCTGCCCATCATCCACCCAGAGTATATTCCACTTTCAGTGCTCTTCCAAGTCCTGTTCAATATGGAAGAACACAGATTCATCAAATGGGTGGTAGTACCACCGTTGGTGGATCAGATACCATGATACAAGGTTCCCTATCACTTTCTTTTACCCTGATTTCTCAAAGTTATTGATCCAGCCGTTATCATCGGCAATCTTAAAGATTGAGTTGATGCTTTATTTGGCCATACAGGGGGTTGAGCAAGGGACTCTGCACACAACCTTGAGAAACCCCAGTATTGAGGGTCAGAATGAAGGAAATGTTAGGACGAATTCTCAGTGACTGAGGTCAGTTGGTCAGAAGCCAGTGGCAGAAGGAGATCCCATGGACCAGGTGTATTAGATTATTTGGTATTGTGGTGCTGTTGTCAATGAGTAGCTTAGATGTTCTTATTGTCAAGGTTAACCAAGGATGAATGAAGGCATCTTCTGTAGACCTATATTTTCCGTACGCAAGTGGCATGGGGTCCAGATTGTCCCGGCGACCGATGCTGATGCATGCCATTACCAATCTTTCAAAGCACTTTATTGTGGTTGATTGTAGAGCTACAAGGCAGTAGTTATTGAGACAAATCGCTTTACTTTACATGGTGACGAGCAGCTCGGCCTTGTTTTATATTCATGGATTGTAAATTTCCCAATGCAGGCAACAAGCCTCAGAATGTGATTTGCCACTGATTTGGATATTTGTTTTGCAAAGTATTTGTTTTCATAAAACTACTTGCTGGTTGAGTAAGTATTTGATCATGGCAGCATAGTTTTGTTTATCTCCGAATGTCTTTGATATTCCACCCGTTCACTTCCCACCCCCTTTACTTCAATTTCCCACCATTATATTTGACAGATGGATAAATGCCACATAAAAAAAGTAGGGATGGTATAAAAGGAAGAGTGTTGAATAAAGAACTATAGGGAGTGGATGGGTGTGCATCACGTGCAAGCGGACGAGATTAGTTTATCTTGGCAACATGTTTGGCACGGATATTGTGGGCCAAAAAAAAGTTGGTTAAGGGGCTGTCCCACTTGGGCGACCTAATTGGTGCGTTTAGAAGAGTTTGAAAAAATGTCATGTTGAAGACCTCCTTTGACCTCCTTCGACTATGTTGAAGACTAGCTTCGACTAGCTATGGCTAGCTACGACTAGCTTTATAAAAATTGGACACCGAATAGAGGATACTGAAGATGATCTCCTTCGACCTCCCTTCGATTATGTTGAAGACTATCTACGACTACCCTCGATTACCTACGACTAACATGCCGACCTACTCCGACCTACTTTGACCTACTATGACTAAACCTACGAGTAAACAAAGTATAGATGTTTTCCATGGCAACCTTTTTTTATTTGTGGGCATTTTTCAACATGTTGAAAAATACGCCGCGACCTAGCTGAGGCCTCGAGTACACGGGGACAACTCTCGAGCATGAAGGAGAGTTACAAAGATCTCCTACGACCTTGTGTCGACCATGCTGCGAGTATGAATCGAGGGCAAACTCGCCAGAACTCGCGGGTTAGGTCGCCCAAGTGGGACAGCCCCTTAAGGGTGTCAGGGGTTGTGGGGAGAAGGCAGAAGAATGGGGTTGAGAGAGAAAGATGGATCAGCCATGATTGAATGGCGGCGTAGACTTGATGGGCCGAATGGCCTAATTCTGCTCCTAGAACCTATGAACTTATGAAAGGCCTGTTCCTGTGCAGTACTCTTCAATGTTCTAACAGATGAAGGGGCAGGTGCAGGGGGCTAAATACAAAAGCTTTTTTAAAGGATTGGACAGGGCTTGATAGGCCAAACGGCCTCCACTGGCTTTGATCAACATCCTTTCTTCTCTTTTCCAGTGTAAGGGCCTCATCTCTCCTCAGCATTATTTTGAGAGGGATGTTAGTCCAGACTTTCATCTCAGTGTTTCACATCACAGCATGCCAGTCCACCAGCTCTTTGTACCCTGGAGCCAGAGATAATTAAAGTTTATTCAAAAGAACAACGGCAGACTAAATAGTGGGGTGAAGTTATTTTTATTCTCGGTTTTCTGGGACATCTCCCACAGCTTCCTCGACAAAAGCAACTCTTGGCAAATTGTTTTCCCTTTTGCTTCTCCTGCAGAGAATGATTTCAGTTGGAGCAGCGCTGTGTAAGGATGGCATTTTGAAACGAGGAGATCCTAAACTGAGAGGAATTAAAACTATGAATGCATGTCTGCACGTTTTGAAAAACAAATTCTTGTAGAATAAGTCCCATATGCACATTCAGAGATCAGGAAGCTCTAGCCTTTCACTACCTTGGCTCATTAGTTTATAGTGCAGAAACATGCCCTTTGGCTCACCGAATCCGCACCGACCAGCGATCCCCGCACGTTAACACTATCCAACACGCACTAGGGACAATTTAGACTGATAGCAAGCCAATTAACTGTAAATCAGTACGTCTTTGGAGTGTGGGAGAAAACCCATGCGGTCTCGGGGAGAATGTGCAAACTCGGTACAGACAGCACCCGTGGTTGGGATCGAAATCGGGTCTCCGTCGCTGCAAGCGCTGTAAGGCAGCAACTCTGTATCTGCAACTCTGTAAAGGGCTGCGCCGCCCTTTAATTTGCTTGTTTAATATGGTTTAGTTTAGAGATACAGTCATGGTTTAGGGATAGCGATATAGTTTAGACAGAACCTTACCAAACAAGTACCTCAACTGTCTGCACAATTATAAATCATTGACACTAATAAGTCACTTTTCATAATTGTAAATCTTCTACAAATAATACAATGGCACCACAACATCGATGGCATTTGTAAGTAAAGATACGTTTTTTTTAATTCACGTTCCAATTAGGCCAAAGCACTAAAATATTCATGGCCGTCTTTGGTGGGACGGGTTTGTAATGGAGACGTTGATGCCAGCTACTTCTGGAGCTGAGCCCTTCCTGAAAATTCCCCAACTGAGTAACTCTGGCCTGTTCTGTAAATAATTTATTCAGAATCAATTGTTTTGGAGTCACTTCATTTACTAATCAATAACTACATGGTAATTTGCTTTTCCTGCTTTTGTTACAGCAGTGACTATTGTCCATCAGGAGATGCTCAGCAAAAAGTATTGTTTGTACTGAAGGTAAAAAGGATACACTGCCGGAAAGGCGATGCAGTGCATCAAATCCATTTGTCCAGCCTACAGCTTTAGGTCCCTGATGTGATAGTTACAAGGGGGGAATATGATACAACTGGTGTTCTGACTTTTTTAAGAGAATTAGACACAGGCTCACTGTTCAATAATTTGTTACAGGACATAGATTCAAATGCAGTTAACCAGAAGGATTCATCTAGATTTCGAACAGAAAATGCTGGTGAGACGTAGACTTAATCTTTCAGATTAATAAATTAGTGACCATTCACTCTCTTTCTTTCTCCACAGAACTGCTGAATATGTCCAGCAATTTCCATTGCATTCAGATTTCCAGCTGTTTTTTGATTTATAATAATTATTGAACTGGGCATGTCATAGAGTCATAGAATCTTACAGTGTGCCCACACTGGCCAATGTGTCCCATTTACACAAGTTCCATCTGCCTGCTTTTGGCCCATATCCCTCTAAACCTGTCCTATCCACGTATCTGTCCAAATGTTTCTGAAACGTTGTGATAGGACCTGCCTCAACTACCTCATTCCATACACCCAGCACACTTTATGTGAAAACATTGCCCCTATTAAATCTCCTGAAAATCTCATTTCTAAAAATACAGTAAGAAGAAACCACTTGTGGACCAGCATGGCATGTGTGCAGCTGGTAAACCAGTCCTCTTTTCAACTAAAGCCTCACAGAAACAAACCAGAAACTTTGACAGAACTGCCTCTCCCCATCAGGTTGCCACTGTCATTGTTGTCAAAATAACTCAATGTTTCTGAATGCCTTTGACATTTTGTGCAAAATTCAAAAAATACAGACCACTGTGTGGAGTTTCACAGCACGTTCACTCTGTGACCGCATGGGTTTCCTCCATGCGTCAGTTTCCTCGCACATCCCAAAGATGTGCAAATTTGTAGCCTAATTGGCCTCTATAAAAAGTGCCCTAGTAGGTAGGGAGAGAATGGGAAAGTGGGATAACATAGAACTAGTGTGAACGGGTGATCGATGAGCCTCATGGACTCAATGGGTCGAAGGGCCTCTTTCCATGCTTTATCTCTAAAACTAACGAATAAACTATTAAAATTATTTTTTAAATCATCTGGGACACTGCAAAGTAGATTTAAATAACTATAAAACTTGAGAGGGTTTGTGGATCCTTTAAACGATCTGTTCCAGCACACATCCGCCCGTGTACATTCAGCAAGATCCCCTTCCAGTGCTGCATTCAAGAGGGGGTCCAGTGGAGCAGGGCAGCTTGAGAACTTGGCCAGTTGCTTTGGACACTACATTCATACTTGAGTCTCAAAATCTACCAGCACTTAAGCGCAGAAATGCCTAACAGTTCCGCGTGAAACCGCCAGTAAGCTTTGGTTTCACAATAAACTTTGGTCCCCAGTACTAATTATCTCCTCTGCTCCTTCCCAGATTTTCTGCTAATCCAGGCTCTTTGCAAACTTAACAACCTACTTGACCCTGAGCTATTGCCCCATATTCTTCCCGGTGCTAAGACCACCTACTGCAACTTCTGTGCTTCAGCCCATGGTGTTAACTCCTTCATGCATGCATATTTTTTAAATCACTAGACCTGACTCTTTCCAATACTTTCACCAAGGCCCCCTTTCCAACACACTGGCTGGCTGTCCATTTGACATCTCTCCATGAACCTGGAATAATCTGAAGCATACCCGCTCCCTAACTAACATCAAATCCCTTCATTCATTCCCCATCATTAATGGCTCACCGACATGCACACTATGACTATGTTTGGCAATGCTTCCATTTTTAATTCTTACCCTCTTCCGAACGCTGTATGTTGATTAGAGTTCCCAAATCAGATCCAACACTCACAGTACGTTTACTCTAACAGACTTCATATCATGCAGTTGCTAATTGATACAATGCATATTTAGTCCAAACGATGCGGTGCATTGGTGGATGAAATTGTACAACACTTAAAACACAGAGGTGGCACTGTGGCTGTTGCCTTACAGCGCTTGCAGCGCCGGAGACCCGGATTAGAACCCGACTACGGTACTGTCTTTAAGAAGTTTTGTACGTTCTCCCCATGACCCTGTGGGTTTTCTCTGAGATCTTCAGTTTCCTCCCACACTCCAAAGACGTACAGGCATGTAGATGAATTGGCTTGGTGTATGTGTAAATTGTCCCTAGTGTGTGTTGGATAGTGTTAATGTGCAGGGATTGCTGGTCAGTATGGGCTCGGTGGGCCGAAGAGTCTGTTTCTGTGCTGTATCTTCAAACTAAACTAAACTTATAAACGAGTGCAGTTATATCCTGCAGTCTAATTCCTCACTCAGGCACTCACCCAAAGCTATTGTAATAGGCGATTTACTACTTGGTACCCAAACTGATGAGTAAATATGTAAGGAGGAACTGTAGATGCTGGTTTAAACCAAAGATAGAAACATAATGCTGGAGTAACTCAGCGGGACAGGCAGCATCTCTGGAGAGAAGGAATGGGTGACGTTTCAGGTCGAGATCCTTCTTCAGACTGAATTGTTCAGAGTTGCTCCAGCTTATTGTGTCTATCTCTGATGAGTATATACCCAGATGGGCAATGATTGTAAATCCAAAAACAAAATTGCTAACATTCTGAAATGCAAACAGAAAATGCTGGAATTATTCACCAGGTCAAGCAACTTCTGTGGAGAGAGAAACAAGAGTTAATCGTGAACAGCCATATAGGGGCAGCCCGTGGTGCAATGGTAGAGTTCCTGCCTCATAGTGCCAGAGACCCGTGTTCGATCCCGACTTTGGGAGTTGTCTGCGCTGAGTTTGCATATTTGCCTTGGGGTGTAAGCTGCCCGAGCAAAATATGAGGTGCTGCTCCTCCAATTTGCACTGGGCCTCATTCTGGCAATGGAGGAGGCCCAGGACAGAAAGGTCAGCATGGGAATGGGAAGGGGAGTTGAAATGGTTGGCAACTGGACCAAGCTTAAGTGTTCGGCGAAAAGGGGGTTGCTGTTGGACAGACATCAACAGCGTTCCTGTTTTTTATTCCCATATAGGATTCCCAGAAGGCCAGTCTTGTTCCTCTTGGGAATGGAGCAGCTGGTACAAAGGACAACAGCCCAAGAACTAGATTGAGCTACTGAGCTATGTGAAAACCATTTGAAAGGGATGAAAGACTTTAGAGTCATTTCTGCAACACAGGAAAATAAATAGTTACATCAAACGGACAAAAAAAAAGTCCATCTGGTACCTCATTTACCAGCTCCAAATGCATAGTTCTGATTCTGGCTCTTTTAGTCAGTTGTGTAGGAGCCAGATTAGCTGTCAGTGGATTTTGTGCATCGATACCTCATTTGCTTTGCTAGTTACAGATGGTCAAAGCAGGCATCTTTTGCATTTGCTTCTAACTTATAAGATGAAGTTATTATGACTGTTGTGAGTGGCTTCAAAGGCAGTGGAACTTGATAATGGCCTTTCAGACTGTGAGATCCAAATCCACCTCCCTCTGAATGATAAAGGTTTTCCTTAGTGCTTTACTAGATATTACGTTTAAACCATATCCCCTAGTTTTTGACTGCTTTGCCAGGGGAATTTGGCATGTTCTATGTCCAGTGGGTGATGTTATACCATTCTATGGACACATCAATACACGTTCATATAAAACTCCTGAATGCACAGAATCTTTTCCACAGGCTAGGGGAATCAAAAACAAGTGGACATATATTTAACTTTGAGCAAGATTTAATACAAACATGAGGAGGAACTTGTTCGCTCAGAGGCTGGCGGGTAAATGGAATGAGTTGCCGGAAGAGGCAGATAATGTAACAGCATTTAAAAGGCACTTGAGGACAAGTACATGGACAGGAAAGATATGAAGGAATATAGTCCAAATGTAGACAAATGGGACTAGCTAAATTGGGGCATCTTGGTCAGCATGGATGAGTAGGGCCAAAGAGCCTGTTTCCACTTTGTATGGCTATGTCTCGAACACTGCTGCTACTTGGTCCCTGAGGAATGGTCAATAAAGGAACAAGAGAGTGGACAAAAGGATCTCCCACCCCAGAAATATTACCATTCATCCTCACATTAGGGGCAATATGCCAGTTAACCAACATAACCAACAACACCTTGACATTGTGATACTGGAGAAAACTTGAGCTTCCAGAGGAACTATGATCACAGGGAGAATGTGCCGACTGATTGCATCCAAGGTCAGGATTGAACCCTGGTCACTGGCAGTGTGAGACAGCAGCTCCACTTGCTGAGCCACCCTCTTCTACAGTATCTTTATCTTTTAACGTTCTATGCCATTGGAATTAAAGGGAACATCATATGAATTTTAACACTCGCAAATAGTTTCTCATTCCCAATTTGAATGACGTGTTTTCACAAAGCATGGACCTTTGTACAAGGAAAGGTTACTGTGCTGTGTCCCTTCATTCTTGTCACAACCAATTTTTGTTTGCATAATTGTACTTGTTTGGTCAGAACCCCCTTCCGCACTATGAAAAAACGGGGTGAGAGGGTGGGATGGGTCCTTTAGTTTCAGCTTGATCACAACCTGGTTCTGTACTTTGCCGACTGATCCTCTGGCAAATACTTACTGCATCGAGCCTGCACGGGGGAATTGGGTCTAAACAAAGCTGCCCTTGGAAATGTAAACCAAGTGGAAAATGCTGGCTGCAGGCCACAGGGTAAAAATCTATTAAGCGGAAAATGATTCCTCATATTGTAGTGACATTGTTCAGTGCCTGCCCTGAGTTGTGAGGTACAGCTGGCAGATAAGGCAGTCTCTCTTGGCTGTTGAATTCTCCGTGTTGGCTGGAATGCACAGCATCCCATCCTGAGACCTGGCTGCTGAGGACGGGAGCAGCTGCTGCTGGGGATGATACTCAGCTGTCTCTGGAGCAGCTGGAAAAGTCTATTCCAACCCAAAGGTGGAACGAAACTTCACCTCACAGTCGCACAGATTGAAAACAATTATGGCAACTAAAGTCACCAAGCAGGGTTTCATTTGGGCTGGGGGGGGGGGGGGGGGGGGGGGAGAGGAGATTAGTTGTGACAAAGGTTCAGGCATTAGTGATGCTCATTAGATAGATGGGAGTGTGGGTTTTATAAGGAAAGAAAGCTTTGTACTAAGGAGATTTATGTCGCACTATATAACACTGGAGAAAAGCATGTGAATTATGCAAGGGCCATAAATGATTGATTAAGCCTCAACTAGGGTATAATGTGCACTTCTGGGCATTATACCTTTTAGAACGTTGCTTGTCTTTGGAACGCCTTCAGAAGAAGATTTATAATGCCAGAGATGAGGAACTTCTACTTCATGCAATGGCCACAGGAGTCCAGTTTTGAGAGAACTCAAAAGGGAAAATAGACATTCTGTGTGACAATTATTTGGCAGTATCTTGGTTGCTGTTTCTTTATTTATGAAACTGATCAAAACCCAAATCATTTTTCATTTCTATAAGAGTTGCAACATGACAAACCCAGGACACTCACTCCTTCAGTGTTGCCCTTCAAGGAATGTTGGTTACAATAGGAATGTCATCAGGAGAGTCAAACACACTGTTGAAGTATTTATGTAAGAACTGCTAATAGCCGATCATTTAAAAACGATCATTTAAAAATCCAATATGCTCAGCCGTGTTTGGAACACCATGGCCGATTCAGTACACTTTGGAGTGGGAGTAGATATCAATTTCATTCCATCTTCCAAAAATCCACAAGGCAATGGATCGGAAGGGTTATTATAATCATATTATTATAATCATATTCATGAGGTAAATGTGCTGTTATTCAAGAGTGTTGTGCTACCTTCTAGCTTAGGTGGAAAGTTTATGCTGCACTTCAGTGTGGGAGTTTTTCAAATTTAGAGATACAGTGCGAAAACAGGCCCTTTGGCCCACCGAGTCCATGCCAATCAGCCATCTCCCGCACACTAACACTACTCTACACACGAGGGACAATTTACAAACTTTAGCGAAGCCAATTAAACTATAAACCTGTACATCTTTGAAGTGTGGAGGGGAAAACCGGAGAACCCGGAGAAAACCCACGCCGTCACAGGGAGAACGTACAGACTTCAAGCACTTCAAACTCCAAGTGATGGCAATTATTTTTTTGACAACAATTGGAGTGTTAAAACTTGGTTCAAGTATACAATCCATGAGGAATATGTAAGAGATAAGGAACGGGTACGGAAATATCTCATAAGAAGGTATCATTTGATCAATGATTTATACATGGATCTGAGATAGTGATTTATGATGGGGTTCTTTCCTTCGCGGTGAGCTAAGATTTTCAGTCCAACTGTAAAGCATAATTTGGTTAGCTCTCTATTTCCCCAGAGAGTCAGGTGTTCAATTTTCAAGTCCTAGCTGTTAAAAGTAAATGGATTCTAAATGCATTAATTAGACTGGCAGAGTGTGTCATTGTTTCTCTGATGGGGGCTATTTCCTCTCAGAAGTAATCATTTGGACATCTTCATGACCATCCAGGGTTTAAATGACTTGCTATAAGACCGAAAACATCTGTATTTAGAACAGCATTTGAGCTTTCAGTTTCAGGCCTTGGCAGTGATTGGTACTTAGTAGTTTCAGTCACTGCAAATAATTACTTCTGGGAAGAGTTAACCTAAAATGTAGTGCTCTTCCATTGATTACTGAAGGGGAGCGACACCAAATGTGCTGTGGCCCAGAGTGACAAAGGATGATCCCAGCTCAATTCTTCAGTGAAACGAACCCAATTAATCTCATTCCGCAGGGAAGATGCTGCAATGGGCTCAGCGCAGAGCAAAGCAAAAGGAAGGGAAACTAATTAGATATGGTCCCAGCTGCTGATTTCTGTTGTGACCCCCGCTGCATATCAGGTTGAGATAGGAAGAACATTGCTATGATGTCCCCTTAAATTTTTAGTTTAGTTTGGAGATACAGCGCCGAAACAGGCCCTTCAGCCCACCAAGTCCGCGCTGACCAGCCATCCCCGCACATTAACACTATCCTACACACATTAGGGACAATTTACACATACACCAAGCCAATTAACCTGCAAAACTGTACGTCTTTGCAGTGTGAGAGGAAACCGAAGATCTCGGAAAAAACCCACGTGGTCATGGGGAGAAGGTACAAACTCCGTACAGACAGCACCCGTACTCGGGATCGAACCTGTGTCTCCGGTGCTGCAATTGGTGTAAGCCAGCGGTACGACCGCTGCGCCACTGTGCCTTGCTGGCATGCACACACAAAGAAGGTTGACCCTAGGTATAAGTGGGTTTCATACATCTTCCCAGAGACACTTGATGATAAAATTAATTTAAACAATGGATAAAGTGATAGAGGACTTGGGTGACTATTAACAATGTTTCAGTGCATAAAAAACAACACTGAAGAATTTCAATCAGTTGGCGTAGCTGGCACCAAATGGGAACTTTTAGTCAAGTTGTTAATATATGAAGTTAAGGAAGCCGCACAGAATAGTTGAAAAGCACCCAAGACCAAAATGATACAGAACAAGATATTTAAAATTGATTATGAATGCTCTTATTTCCTTAGTAAAAGCAACATTTTTTTTGGAACGGCAGAGGTGAAAGGGGGATTTAATGGAAGTATATTTTACCTGGAGTAGGGGAATTAAGAGAACATAGGTTTAAGATGAACGGGGAAAGATTTACTAGGGGCAACTTTTATTCACAAAGGGTGGTGGGTGTATGGGACGAGCTGGCAGAAGAGGTAGTTGAGGCAGGTAATCCCAATGTTATTGAAACATTTGGACGGCATATGGACAGGATAGGTTTAGAAGGATATGAGCCAAACGCAGGCAGGTGGGACTAGTGTGGCGGGGCCATACTGGTCGGTGTGGCTAAGTTGGGCTGAAGGGCCTGGTTCCACAGCTTACGACTGTATGACTCTATATACAAATATAAGAGGCATAGATGGGGTAGGCAGTGAGAACCTTTTCCTAAGGTGGAAATGTCCAACACTAGAAGGTACAGTTATAAAGTGAGAGGGAGGAAGTTCAATGGAGATGTATGGGGGCAAGTTTTTACACAGAAGGTGGTTGGGGCCTGGCACCCTGCCAAGGGTGGTGATGGAAGCACATATGATAGTGACGAAGCTTTTAGATAGGCACATGGATATGCAGGGAATGGAAGGATATGGTTTACTTGCAGACAGATGAGATCAGTTTATCTTGGCATTATGTTTGGTGTGAACATTGTGGGCGGAAGGGGCAGTCCCTGTGCTGTACTATGTTCAATGAGTGGAGTCAGTGGAGTAAGCCTTGGTGCGAAGGCAAAGAGGAGGGCAGGGCAGAAAGGATGAGAGGGAGGTTATGGAAGGAAATGTGTGGTAGGTGAGGGGGTCTGTTATCCCATCACGTTCTCTTAGGCTGGCTAACCATACAGAAAGGCATAATGTAACGTTGAGATGAATTATGGCTGAGTAAAGGAGTGGAGGGATAAAGAGGCTAAGCGCCACTTTTTCTGTAATCTCCTTCATTCCTGGGGACTTGCCTTACCGTACACCTGTAGACGTTCTCTCAACCTAGCATGGCATTTTACCAACCTATCCATGCATACCCTCAAATTCCTCTCACCTCCTAAGAGGTCAATGGAAATTAGGAGGGAATGGAAAATGGTACTAACAAAGGAAAAGTTAGGGGTCATGAGAGGAGTGAAGATATTGAAGATGCAACAGTGAAGTGAAGGGCAAGCAACATGGCTTCAGTCTCCACCACAATAAACTGTCGGTGGCTCTTCCTCCTTTGAATTGGCATATCTGCCATTCAAAGGAAACGAGGAAAGGTGAAAAAAAGAGAAAGAAGCAGAAACACATTTAAAGGAGAAGAGCAGAAAGAACGATACTGAGAAAGACTGGCTCCAGAGGGTGGCATGGTGGTGTAGCCTTACAGCGCCAGAGGCCCGGGCTCGATCCTAACCGCGGGTGCTGTCTGTACAGAGTTTGTACGCTCTTCCCGTGACCTCCATGGGTTTTCTCCGGGTGCTCTGGCTTCCTCCCACACTACAAAGATGTACAGGGTTGTGGGTTAATTGGCTTCGGTAAACATAGTCAATTGTCCCGAGTGTGTGTAGAATAGCGTTAGTGTGCAGGGGTCACTGGTCGGTGCGGACTCGTTGGGCCAAAGGACCTGTTTCCGTGCTGTATCTCTAAACTAAACTAAACTAAATCTGTGATAACAGGGAGGAATAATTTGAGGCATGGCATTCTCCAATTTACCTCTGTAAATTTGCAAGCGGTAAACATATTTGCAGAGCTAAGTGAACTGAAGTCCATGCTTATTTCCTGTCAAAATTTTCCTAAGAAAACTATTGTGCATACATTTGCGACGGAGACTGCCTGCATAAACATGTCATGTAGTAATTGCAGCTTCCTGCCTGGATAGGCGCTGGGAGCAGACAATTAGGACAGAATGCATAACTTCAAACGGGAGACATGAATTTTATCCATGCCTGCTTGTCCAAAAATTCTTAGCAATCAAGTGCCCTTGATTCCTTCTGCAATATTATGGGAGGTCAACTATTAGCTTTTTTTTTTAATGCGTCATTTTGGAGATGGGGCATATGTACCCACACTCTTCTTTTACATTTTATTGCTTGCTGGGCTGGTGCAGAATAAATGCATTCAAATGCTCCATGCAATTTCAATACTGGGACACTAACTCACAAAGATATGCAGTGTTAATACCACAGCACATCAAGCATCATTCTGGTAGTATGCTGTGTGAAATGTTTTGACAAACGCATGAAAGACAGAATGAGGCATGGATTCGAAGACTGAATGTAAAAGAGAAGATTGTTTTAAAAAGTCTTCTATGTCAGCTAATGTTCACCCTGCCTGCGATTTTGCTGTTTTCGATGCATCCTTTACTGAATAATTGAGACAGTACCATTGAAGTAGTTTGAAGGGACATGATTTGATGTATTGTTAGGGCAGTCATCAAACCTGGTAGGCATACAGTTATTAAACTGTTCAGCCAAAGAGTGCCTGCTATTCCCAGAGGGGGAGACAGAATACTCTAATGTGCTCATAATTTATATGCTTGCTGGCTATAGTCATTAAACAAAGGGGAGGAAACAAGAGCACGTCTAATAATGATCTGATATGCCATTTAGAAGATGACATTAATGAGGTGAAATGCAAAGTGTAACATTTTGATAAGAAGAATATACAAAAAGAAAAGAGCACAAAATCTGAAGGGGGTGTGAGAAATCCGAGGGCATTTATGGATGGGTGGTTAAAATGGCAAGGAAGGTTGAGAAGAACCTCTAGGGGTGTACCATAAGGTGAATGCCCAGGAACGAAGGAGATTACAAAAAGTGGTGAACACTGCCCGGTCCATCACTTGTCATGACCTCCCCACCATTGTAGGAATCTATAGGAGGCACTGCCTCAAAAAGGCAGCCAGCATCATCAAGCCCACACACCACCCTGGTCACGCTCTCATTTCACTCCTGCCATCGGGAAGAAGCTATAGGAGCCTGAAAACTGTGATGCCCAGGTTCAGGAACAGCTTCTTCCCAACAACCATCAGGCTATCGAACACTACAAGCTCCAACTAATCTTCGAAGTATGAACTGTCTTGGTTGCACAAGAGATTTCAGGCTTTGTTTTGTTTCGCAGTGTATTGTTTTTGTTATAATTAATTGAATTTATTTTGCTTGTTTGTTATGTTATCTATTGAGTATTGTGTTTACAGATCTGTTGTGTTGCTGCAAGTAACAATTTCATTGTTCCATGTTGGTACAAAAACAAGTTAAACACTGTTGACTCTTGAGCGGGTGACAAAGCATGTAGGATTCAGAGGCACTGATTGCAAAAGCAAGAAAGTCATGTTGAATCATTACTTAACTGGAGTATTCTGTCCAGTCCTGGCCACCACACTTAAATCGTTCGAATGTGCTTTATTATCACATGTGCGAAGAGCAAACGCACAGTGAAATGCATACAAACAGTCCTGTAGAGCTTCACCATACCCGATTGGCAATTGTGCAGAAACAGACTACTGGGCCCACTTGCAAAAGGTGCCATGTTTTGGTGCCATTTGGATTTCCAGTCCATGCCCCAGTTGTTATGAGTGGTGCCCGATTCAGGCAATCCCCCGGCTGCTGGAGGCCTCCAACCATCACCTTCCCTTGGTCGACCAGCAGCCGACCTCCTCTCCTTGCCCGTCCACCATTGTCCAAAACAACTAACTGGTTGCATTTTGACCACCGTTTATGTAGAAAGTGCTGTAAAGCAGACAATAAACTTGAGGACATTTTCGCACAGCAGCTATTGTGATCAGAGAAATGTCTAACCAAATTAACAAGGGGTGATTAAATCATATTGAGTAGGTGCATTGCCATTCAAAAAGTCTCACCATATCTTTTCGGAAGATTCCTGCAGCTACTTTGTTTAGAACCATGGACAGGACTTAATTAGTACCTGTGTAGGATGTGTTATTGGCATTGACTTTCAGTTTGATACACTGGTGTCAATTCTGTTCTTCAATGTTTTGTCTAATTTTAGCCTTCTTGCGTAGCTCTTTATTTAGTTCTGTTCCCTGTAGCAAAAAGGACAGGAGCCATAAAAACAGAAAATTGAGGGCGCATAGTGGCGTTAACGGTAGAGGTACGTACTGCCTCACAGTGCCAGAGACCCGGGTTTGATCCCGACCATGGGTGCTGTCTGTACGGAGTTTGTACGTTCTCCCCGTGACCACATGGGTTTTCTCTGAGATCTTCGGTTTCGTCCCACACTCCAAAGACGTACAGGTTTATAGGGTTAATTGACGATATAATTGTAAATTGTCCCTGGTGTGTGTAGGGTAGTGTTAATTTGCGGAGATCGCTGGTCAGTGCAGACCTGGAGGGCCGAAGGGCCTGTTTCCGTGCTGTATCTCTAAACTGAACTGAACTGAAGGGAAATCATAGGAGCTCCATCAGTGACTGGAAGGAGAAGCAACAACTTAACATCAGACACAGTTCGACAGAATCAGAAGAGTAAAGAAACGTATAGCAGAGAATGGCAATAGCAGAGGTTGGGGATAAATGACAGGAAGCGAATCCAGCTACGCAATGATTCAACGATTATTATCACATCTACCGAGGTACAGTGAAATGCTTGTTTTTGCGTACAACCCGGAGCAGACATGTAGCAGACATTTTGATGCTGACAAAATTACAAAAGTTCACAGAACAGTCTGCCGCCACATGGGGCAGCAGCCCTCCCCATCCCCTCCCCCTGCCGGGCAAACTTTTCCTATTCATAGAAACTATCTAAATGTATTTTAAAATGTTTTCATAGTATCTGCCTTCACCAGATCCTCCGGCAACGTGTTCCAGACATGCATCTCCCTCGGTGAGGAGCCAACTGGACCCTGGTCCCTTTTAAATCTTCCCCCTCTCACCTTATGCTCCTCATCATTCCATACATCTCTGTAAGGTCATTCCCTTCTATGCTTCCTGGGAAATTTCTAGGATATATTTTACATGTAAACCACCTTAAAGATTCAGTGCATTTACCACAGCTATGCTGCGTGTGCCATCTACAAAATGCCCAGCTATTGCTCCTCAGGACTACTCCAACTGCACTTCTCAAACCTCCAACCCCCCCAGCACTAAGAAAGATAGGTGAGCAGTTGCATAGTAGCACCACCACCTGCAGATTACCTCCAAGTTGCATTCTATCCTGACTATATCACATTCATCGTTGCTAGTTCTCAATCCAGGAACTTGCTACCAAATATTAAACTAACTTCACCGGAAGGACTATACATACCACCTTCTCAATTATAATTAGAGACTTGTCCCACCCTGGTCATTCCTTCTTCTCCCTGCTCCCATGCAGTAGAAGGTACAGAAGCTTGAAAGCACGCATCACCATACTCAGGAACACCCTCTGTTATCAGGCTTCTGACTGGTCCTTCCAAAAGCTAGTGTTCTGTTCAATGCACCTCCACCCATTGTGGACGTTGGACTTTGTCTATGGGACTGATGCGCTACAATGCTGAGAACTATATTCTGCACTCTGTATCTTTTATCTTCCCCTTTGCTCTATCTATTGTACTTGGGTTTGTTTGGATTGTATTATGTACGGCAGGGGTCGCAACCTTGTTCTGCATGTCTGGGAGCGGATGGCGGGCCACATCTATCACGTGTACACATGGATCCCGCCCCCATCCCACCCTGGATGGCAGGCATCAAATCATCTGTTCACTGAAGGTAGACAAAAATGCTGGAGAAACTCAGTGGGTGAGGCAGCCTCATGCAATCCTTGTATGTCTCACCTGCTGAGTTTCTCCAGAATTTTTGCCTACCTTCGATTTTCCCAGCATCTGCAGTTTATTCTTAAACGTGTTCACAGAAGGTGAGCGGCCGTGCCGGCGGCTTTGCACAGGATGCGGTACAGCCAGAGCTCGGCCGCTGCTCGGGGAGCTGCTGCTCGAGGCGGTCGGCAGGTCGGATATTACGGAGGGAAAAATACGCCTGCGGGCTGGATGATTTCGGGTTACGGGCCGCATTTGACCGGGGGGCCATAGGTTGCCCACCCCTGACGTACGGTATATCTGATCTGTTTGTGAGACAAAGCTTTTCACTGTATTTCAGTGCACATACTGCAACAATAATAAGCCTGAATCTGAACCTAAAGTAGATGGGCAATAACTGCTGACATTGTCAGCTGTGGTCAGATCCCCCAAAATTAAATTAATATTAATAAAAATAAGGGGATGGTAGAGGGGAAACTAGCCAGAAACGCACTCCATATCACAGTCCAGTTGCTGCTGCAGGCAAAATATGTTGGAAGGAACTGCAGATGCTGGTTTAGATAAGATAGACACAAAATGCTGGAGGAACTCAGGGGGCCAGGCAGCATCTCAGGAAACAAGAAATAGGTAACGTTTTGGGTCAAGACCCTTCTTCATATGTTCATCTAGATCTAGGAGATGATTAGATTGACTCGTTGAAAAGTCTATGACTATGCCGTGTCTTAAAAATGGTCACTTGGGGAACTTTGACCCTGCCTTGTGTGAGGGGGGAGGGTAGAATTGGCTCCACATATCTCTCCGAAATAAACTGACTTATGGGCCTGTCCCACTTGGGTGATTTTTCAGGCGACTGCCGGCGACTGTCAAGTCGTAGCAGGTCGCTGAAAAACCGGCGACTGGAACACCCACTGTCAGATTGGAACACGCACACACATCGTTTCCTTCACCAGTCAGCTATGCAGGCGGGGGACAGGGCAAGCGGGGGGAGCACTGTCTCAGTCTTATTCACGGTGCATAGGCAATGTGATACAGACACACACCACGATGAACAGGAAGGATGGCGCTGTATTAAGACGGTGAAAACACAGTGTACGGGATAGGTCACTTAAGTCCTTTAAAAGAGGGAGGGGGAGAAGCAGTGGATACGGCTGTGAAGCTCGGCGGACATTAACATTACCGGTCGGATATCTTTGGTTCTGAAAACTACTGTTTACGTTTTTTTTTCCAATGAGCCAAAGAAATTCACCGGTCAGCACCGGCGAGAACCTGCGAGAACCTTCGAGAACCTACGACCTCCTGGTGACCCACTACCACTGCACCTACGTCACGAGAATTTTCGTCACTATCCATGGCGTCAAAATTCTGGTCGCCGCTAATTTTTGAACATGTTGAAAAATTAGCGGCGACCAGAATGAAGCCGCGACTATTTACGAGAATGCGGGAACTACTCATCACCATGCAGGCGACACCCCGGCAAGCTCCGGCGAACAATTGGCGACCTCATAGTCTCCAGTAGTCACCTAAAAAATCACGTATGTGGGACAGGCCCATTAGAAGTGTGGGGAAAGAGTTTGAACTTTATCTCTGCTCTCAGTTCACACAGTATATTTTACAAAGCCTGGCAGAAAGGAGGGATAATTTTGAGTCACCTGGGAGGAATCTCCACAGGAGCATGTGTGATTTAGATTTTTGACATAAATGTGCACAAAAATACTATGTGATTAGCAAACTTACCTGCAACGTAGGCACTTTAGCTGTAGTGCAACAGTAAACAGAAATTGTTGCTGAACAGCCCATTCAGCCATTTTCCTCTGAGATGCCCTTGTATATAAAACATTAAACATTTTGCCAATAAAAGAAATGGCCTGTTAACATTTCAAGGAATTTAGATTCCAAAAAATGAAAATGACTATATTCGTCAAAAAGCACTATGGAATTGTGATGTTGTTAGCAGTGGATTCCTGTGGTGACACTTTGCTCCCCCACCGTGCTGTTAGATTATTTAAATAGGATGCTGCAGATCCGAATAACACAGCATATTACAAGCTTCAGAGATAAGAGACTACAGATGCTGCGGTCTTGAGAAAAGAACAAGCGTTTGAGGAACGCAGCTGGTCAGGCAGCATCTGCGGAGGGAAAAGGACAGACCACGTTTCTTGTTGGTAGGCTTCTTCAGTCTGATGCGGCCTTGGTCTGCTGAGTTCTTCCAGCAGATAGACATAAAAAGCTAGAGTAACTCAGTGGGTCAGGCAGCATCTCCAAAGAATAGGAATAGGTGACGTTTTGGGTCGAGGCCATTCTTCAGACTGAGTCAGGGGATAGGGAAATGAGAGAAATAGATGGTGATATAGAAATATATAGAACAGATGAATTAAATATATGAAAAAAAGTAACAAGGATCAAGGAACTGTGGAGCCCACAATGGTCCATTACTGGCTGTAGGGTAGGTGATAACGAGTTATAAAGACAGTAAAATTCAACAGGACGACAGTGAATCTAGTACGACGAGTAGGGTGGGGACGGACGGAGAGAGAGGGGATGAAAGGGTTATTTGAAGTTAGAGAAATCCATATTCGTACCGCTGGGTTATAAACTGCCCGAGTGAAATATGAGGTGCTGTTCCTCCAATTTGCATTTGGCCTCTTTCTTCCAGCACTTTTTTATAGAGAAAATTGCCAGTTAGGCGAAGGTTGTATATGTAAAGATTGTATATGGACTTGGGGATCTAAATTTAACATTGTGATATTCATTTTCAGAGCCCAAAACACCCATTGATTTAGCAGGTCACTAATGATGCTCAATTTGTGCAATTGTTTGGGCCACCTACACTGGTCAGAGTCGTCATCATTTTGGTAACTCTTACTGCTGTAAATAAATAAATAAATAAATAAATAAGTGTGGGCGATATTATAGTATTGAAACAAGTCTCCTGCTTCCATTTAGTATCAGCATAGTTAATCTGTTTGGTTCAGTCAGATTGATCATAAAATGTGTAGGAAGGAACTGCAGATGCTGGTGTAAACTGAAGATGGACACTAAATGCTGGAGTAACTCGTTGGGACAGGCAACATCTCTGGAGAGAAGGAATGGGTGACGTTTCAGGTCGAGACCCGTCTTAGAAACATAGAAATTAGGTGCAGGAGCAGGCCATTCGGCCCTTCAAGCCTGCACCGCCATTCAATATGATCATGGCTGATCATCCAACTCAGTATCCTGTACCTGCCTTCTCTCCATACCCCCTGATCCCTTCAGCCACAAGGGCCACATCCAACTCCCTCTTAAATATGGCCAACGAACTGGCCTCAACTACCTTCTGTGGCAGAGAATTCCACAGATTCACCACTCTCTGTGTGAAAAACGATTTTCTCATTTCGGTCCTAAAAGACTTCCACCTTATCCTTAAACTGTGACCCCTTGTCCTGGATTTCCCCAACATCGGGAACAATCTTCCTGCATCTAGCCTGTCCAACCCTTAAGAATTTTGTAAGTCTCTATGAGATCACCCCTCAATCTTCTAAATTCCAGCAAGTACAAGCCAAGTCTATCCAGTCTTTCTTCATATGGAAGTCGTGCCATCCCAGGAATCAGTCTGGTGAACCTTCTCTGTACTCCCTCTATGGCAAGAATGTCTTTCCTCAGATTAGGAGACCAAAACTGTACGCAATACTCCAGGTGTGGCCTCACCAAGACCCTGTACAACTGCAGTAGAACCTCCCTGCTCTTGTACTCAAATCCTTTTGCTATGAATGCCAACATACCATTCGCTTTCTTCACAGCCTGCTGCACCTGCATGCCTACTTTCAATGACTGGTGTACCATGACACCCAGGTCTCACTGCATCTCCCCTTTTCCTAATCGGTCACCATTCAAATAATAGTCTACCTTCCTGTTTTTGCGACCAAAGTGGATAACCTCACATTTATCCACATTATACTGCATCTGCCATGCATTTGCCCACTCGCCCAGTCTATCCAAGTAATCCTGCAGCCTCCTAGCATCCTCCTCACAGCTAACACTACCTCCCAGCTTCATGTCATCCGCAAACTTCGAGATGTTGCATTTAATTCCCTCGTCCAAATCATTAATGTAAATTGTAAATAGCTGGGGTCCCAGCACTGAGCCTTGCGGCACCCCACTAGTCACTGTCTGCCATCCTGAAAAGGACTCGTTCACTCCTACTCTTTGCTTCCTGCCTGCCAGCCAGTTCTCTATCCACATGTCTTCTGTTGTGCTGGGACATATGCTGCCTGTCCCACTGAGTTACTCCAGCATGTTGAGTCTATCTTTGATTCTTACAATGACTGTGAAATGCAGTCAACCTGTGGAGTACAGACAGCCGCATTAACTGGCCTCACCCAACCCCTCCCAGATGCACATGTAGTCCTTTGACTGGGGATATATTAATACACCCCATACAGATGCACATCTTCAGAGATGGTGACCACCACTTTCAGCTCAGCTGGATTATGGTAAAATTTGTGGATCAGTTTATTTCAGCTTTGTCTTTTGCTCAGCCTTGAAGCCCATCAGGGTGTTGTGTGGATAGACACAAAAAGCTGGAGTAACTTAGTGGGTCAGGCAGCATCTCTGGAGAAAAGGAATAGGTCATGTTTCAGGTCGAGACCCTTTTTCTGTTGTGCTGCTGCAAGTAAGAATTTCATTGTTCTATCTGGGACAATATGACAACAATAAAACACTCTTGATTCTTGACTCTTCTTCCAACTTGAAGAAGGGTCTCATTCCGAAACATCACCTATTCCTTTTCTCCAGAGATTCTGCTTAACTCACTGAGTTACTCTGACATTTTGCATCTACCTTCGGTGTAAGCCAGCATCTGCCATTCCTTCATACACATTTAGGCTGCTGTTAGACGTGTGCCTAGTGAGTGTGCAAACAAATGTTAGGTCCTTTTATTGCTTTCTGTGCTCGCAAAGGGAGTTCAACTGACATTTCTGCTAAGGTCGCTGCTAAGTGGTAAACAACGTGTTCATTTGACGTAAGAAAAATGATTACCTCTACTGCTCTATTGCACAGTGCAATAACACAGGAAGGAAATACATGTTAGCATGCCACTGTTCCAATACAGTATGCAGTAATCCACACAATAGCAACATCCACTTCCATGCCATTGAAAATCTTGGATCATTGCCTCCACACTCCTGTTCCATTCGTAATGTGAAGAATGGATTTCCTGTCGGAACTTAGAGCAATACTACTCCCTTTAAAAAAAAATCAGCAGTTACATTGACCCTGTGTGTAAACAGGAGGCAATAGGTCCAAAATAGAGTGGTCAAGAACTGATCTATTCCATCATATTATTTTAGATTGTGAAGGCCTGAACAATCTTATTAGCATGTTTATTGATACAGGATTGCAGACTGGAATATCAGGATTTAACTTAAGGTTGAGATGTCAAATAAGTAAAAATTAACTCAGTAGAATCAGATAATATTTATTTGTGGTGTTGTAAATTAAATATTCAACAATATTATAAAATATAATGGTTTGGATTTATTTGTATTTGTGTTTGATGGAGAACAGGAAATATATTGGACTCAATATACAGGGTGGCATGGTGGTGCAGTGGTAGAATTGCTGCCTGACGCCAGGGACCCAGGTTCGATCCTGACTATGGGTGCTGTCTGTACAGTGTTTGTACGTTGTCCCTCTGGTCTTGCCCTGATGCTCCGGTTTCCTCCCACATCCCAAAGATGTACAGGTTTGTAGGTTAATTGGCTTTGGTAAGGATTGTAAATTGTCCCTACTGTGTTGGACAGTGTTAGTGTATGGGGATCGCTGGTCAGTGCCGACACATGGACCAAAAGGCCTGTTTCTGCACCGATGGGCCTGTGACTGCACTGTATCTCTAGACTAAAACTAAATTAATCAAGAATAATTCAAAACAGAATTCAGAAATAAGGAATTAGAGTCATAAAGGACCCAGCATGGAAACAGGCCCTTCGCCCCAACTTGCCCACACTGGCCAACATGTCCCAGCTACACTAGTCCCACCTGCCTGCGCTTGGTCCATATCCCTCCAAACCTGTCCAATCCATGTACCTGTCTAACTGTTTCTTAAACATTGGGATAGTCCCAGCCTCAACTACCAGCTCTGGCAGCTTGTTCCATACACCTACCACCCTTTGTGTGAAAAAGTTACCCCTCAGATTCCTTTTTTTTCCCCTTGAATCAATGTCTTCTGGCCCTCGAGATTTTAAAGAATCAAAGATTCTAACATTTAAAATAATTTTTAAAATAGTGAAGCCAACCAATATTGTATAGTACTAGTCATTATAAACTGAAGGACATGTTACCTTATCAGTACAGAGATTATTCACAACAACAACTTGCATTTCTATTGTACAGTAAAGATTGTAAAATGTCCAATGGCTCTTTATGTCGGCAAGCCATGTGGTAAGATATAATATCAGAGATCAACTTTAAGGAGCACTTTATAACAGGGAAGAGAGTAAGAGATAATCAGAAAGATATAGGGAGGAAATTCCAGAGTTTAGGGCATCAGCTGAGCAGGGATTAGACCTGCACAAAGAGTAGCCAGAAATGCAGGAAAACAAGGATCAACAGAATTCCTAGTTGGAAAAATAAGTACATTTCTATTCTGGTAACTTTATCCCAACTATTGTGTAAAGAGATGTCCGTAGTGAGTAATAATTCAGATATAACATGGAGTTAATTTAATCTAAGTGCTGAATTTAATGTATCCATAATTGTTTTTGAACTCTTTTCCTGTTATTCCTGTACAAATGAGAATTTACATGAACTAATTAACTGGTGCATCAAGAACTGAGAAAATGGCATTAAACACAATGAGACCCCTTTTCACTATTTGCCTTTTTCATATTTATCAGGGCTTTGCAATTTATTTGTAATAGCGAAGACCCATTTTTATGTTTCCATAGCCATGCAGGCTGAAGCTACCTAACTACAAAAGCTAGGATTTGGATATTACACCTTCCCAATATGAAAGTTGTGATATCACAAAACAGTATGTTTCCCCAATTAATGATTAAGAAGAGTCTGCAACAACATTTTGTGACAACAAATGGCTCTGATTTGGCTTGTATTTCTTAGTGCTATAAATTGTCTTGTACTTAAAAATAAACATCCAAGACCCTTCACAGCAAATGTAGTTATGGAGTCATACAACAGGGAATCAGGTCCTTCCGGTCAAACTTGTCCATGCCAAATAAGTTGTCAATTCAATAGTTTCAATTGCCAGCATTTGGTCCATATACATCTAAATCCTTCCCTGCCATAGCTGTGACTTAACAACTGGAGACATCTTCACAAACAATCTTCACAATCCCAGTCTGTCCCCACCTGATCCATTTAACATTCATTTAACAAGAAGGATCACTGATGATGCAAGAGAAACTAGTCCATTGCTTATGTATCCATTTATAATGGACCAGCATTACAGAGCTGAGTTATGCTACCTCAGCAATTTAGTAACTGATTTCATTCATTTTGGTTCATATTTTTATTTATTTATAGACTCTTGTTACCAACTGAGATGTGGGGAGTGACATTTATGTATATGGGAGGTTTATTACCTGGTAAATCATTGCACACACACATTAATCAGCTTTGTTCACAGAGGAATAACATGGTGAGCCAGTGACACTGTGATGTTTTTGCAATACTAATAATGCCTGATGGCAATCCTATTTTGATACTTCCTGTTAAATCTGGGACAAGACAGAGTGCACAAACACTTCGACTGCCCACAAAATGCCATCATTTTATCATTTGAATGGAATTTGATGGAGACTAACTTCTTGCTGGCAAAGATGATCCCAAACTGTATGAAGAAGAGATTCGACAGGAAACGTTGCCTATTTCCTTCGCTTCATAGATGCTGCCTCACCCGTTGAGTTTCTCCAGCATTTTTGTCTACCATTCACACCCCAGTTTTGAGAAGGTGAGGAAAACAAACTTGTTCAACCATCCGCCTCGAACTGAATGCATCAAAAATCAATTTTAAGGTATTGGGCGGTATGGTGGAACAGAGGTAGAGTTGCTGCCTTACAGCGCCAGAGTCCCGGGTTCAATCCTGACCACGGTTGCTGTATGTATGAAGTTTGTAAGTTCTCCCCATGACCTGCGTGGGTTTTCTCCGGGTGCTCCAGTTTCCTTGCACACTCTAAAAACATACAGGTTTGTAGGCTAATTAGCTTGGTAAAATTGTAGATTGTCCCGAGTGCGAGATAGTTGTATCTCGAAACTAAACTAAGCTAAAGTGAAAAAAGTTTTGCTGTTTGTTCCCAACATGGACAGACAGATCCAACGCCGAAGCTTCAGCGATCGGAAACTATGAATCTTATGTGTAGTGCAGAGCGGAGAGGGATTTCAGCATCACTTAGAACTGCAACAGCTGAGGGAAGAGCTGAGTGTGAAGCCAACCACAAAGTCTCTCTCCAGGGAATACAGCAATCTGATCTCTTTATTCCTCTTTGGAATGCTTTCCGCTCTTCCCTTCCTCACCCCCCCCCCCCTCTCCCTACCCACGTATAGTCTTCTCCTACCACCTGGCCTCTTGTCAGCTGCTGCCAGTCTCCGTGCTCAGGGTCTCTTGAGTATTGAAGCTGATGTAAAACTAATTCTTCCCCTATATCCTGGAGGGATTTTTTTTATGAAAGCTGTCATTTTAGAAGAATAACCCTCAGTTGCACCCCTATTTGTGTTTGCTCGTAGACACAGGCTGCGATACTTTTGCAGAAGATAAAATATTCAGTACGTTTTTTTTATGGAGAGCAAGTCTTCATGCCATGCCAACGATAAACCACTCTGAAAACACGGTTATGCATTTCAGTAAGATTTCCTTTGGTTCACTAGGCTTTATTTAAGGCAGAGATAGATAGATTGTTGATTAGTACGAATGTCAAGGGTTATGGGGAGAAAGCAGGAGAATGGGGTTAGGAGGGAGAGATAGATTAGCCACGAATGAACGGCAGAGTAGACCTGATGGGCCAAATGGCCTAATTCTGCTCCTATCACTTAAGACCTTATGACTTCTAAGACATTGGAGCAGAATAATGCCATTTGGCACATCGAGTCTACTCTGCCATAGTAAAATGGTTTGATTTAAATAAGCTATGGCCAATTAATGGGGCACTGCCAGAGAAGTAAACTTTGGACCGCCTGGTGTAATGCCAATCGACAATGAGTCAGAAATTGTGTGTGAGAAATTATTTATCGTTACAAGTGGAGTTGGAAGTTGTTTCATCCTTACATCATATCAAAACAATATTGTCAACTGGTTGGGGGTTACACAAAAAGCTGGAGAAACTCAGCGGGTGCAGCAGCATCTAAGGAGCGAAGGAGATAGGCGACGTTTCGGGTCGAGACCCTTCTTCAGACTGATCAGGGATCAGGGAAACGAGAGATATAGACGGTGATGTGGAGAGATAAAGAACAATGAATGAAAGATATGCAAAAAAGTATCGATGATAAAGGGAACAAGCCATTGTAAGCTGTTTGTGGTGTGAAAATGAGAAGCTAGTGTGACTAGGGTGGGGGAGAGAGATGGAGATAGAGGGAATGCCAGGGCCCGAGGGCTGAGGGAGAGGTGGGAGGGGGAGGAGACAGCAAGGGTTAACAGAATTGAGAAAATTCAATGTTCAAGCCCAAAGGATGCAGACTCCCCAAGCGGAATATATGTATGCTTTCTTTGTGACCTGATCAACATTGTTTGACAGTTTTGTTCCTAATTTTCCTTCTCTCACTGGATGAAAGGAAGGTTAAAAATGACAAGACATAGCAGCAGAATTAGGCCATTCGGCCCATCGAGT
This sequence comes from Okamejei kenojei, assembly GCA_035221665.1. Classification (NCBI taxonomy): domain Eukaryota; kingdom Metazoa; phylum Chordata; class Chondrichthyes; order Rajiformes; family Rajidae; genus Okamejei; species Okamejei kenojei. The sequence continues at coordinate 54,783,870 of CM069142.1, forward strand.
CCTCCCCTCCATTCAATCGTGGCTGATCTATATTTCCTTCTCGACCTCATTCTCCTGCCATCTCCCCATAGCCTTTGGCATCCTGACTAATCATGACCCTATCAATCTCTGTTTTAAAAATACCCAATGCTGTGGCCTCCACAGCAATGAATTCCACAGATTCAGAACCCTCTGGCTAAAGAAATTCCCCCTCATCTCCATTCTAGTTCTTTTGCACAAAAAGTATTTGAGTCAAGGTTTGCAACTGCCTTATTCGTGCCTTTGTGGATAGACGCAAAATGCTGGAGTTACTCAGCGGGACAGGCAGCATATCTGGAGAGAAGGAATGGGTGACGTTTCGGGTCGAGACCCTTCTTGGGGTTGGCTCGATAGACGTTGCCTATTCCTCCTCTCCATTGATGCTACTGTACCTGTCCTGCTGAGTGACTGCAGCATTTTGTGCCATCATTCGGTGTAAACCAGCATCTGCAGTTCATTCCTGCACATGCCTTTATGTTGTGTGTAAGCAGCCATATGCCGAGCTCAGGGGCTCAGTTACCACGACAACACTGCATGTACCTACACCGCCGCAGGGCCCACAATGAGTAGCAGGCAGGTAGTGTTTTGCCACCTAATGTGTTGTGTCTGTTGCTGGCAGGCCAGGGAGGCAGCAGGAGATTCCCCCATCTGTGCTCAATCACTCCTTGGCTACGTCTACTGCTTTTTGTATTTGAGATGAAGGGCAACATACTTGTTTTAACTATAAAGCCCAGGGTACCGATTCATCTTTAACCTTTTCAACTGCCAATTCTGGGAAGATTAATGTTTTCCACAAAACAGCTGCACTCAAGTTAGACACAACGTGCCGGAGTACCTTCGCAGGTCTCGCAGCATCTCTGGAGGAAAAGGATAGGTGACGCTTCTGGTCGGGACCCTTCTTCGGACTTCAAGTAGGGGGCCTACTGAAAAACAGGGTCCTGATTTTTCCTGTTTTTTTGCACCTCCAGTTCTTCACCCCCATCCCCCCAACCCCCTACCTTCAGCCTGAAGAAGGGTCCCGACCTGAAATGTCACCTATCTTTTTCCCCAAGAGATGCTGCCTGACCCACTGTGTTACTCCAGCACATTGTATCTCTCTTTGGTATAAACCGCCATCTGCAGTCCTTTGTTACTACATAGTTGCACTCATGCTGTTGGGTCAGTCACTTCCACATTGACCCACTTTCCAAAAACAAAATCTGTCAACTTTCTGTTTGATATTTTTTTCTTGAACGAATGTTGGATAGTGGTTAGTGTTGCAGAGTGTGGAGAGGACCAGCTTTAACCTAATCAAGCCATCACACAGTGATGTCCACCATGGACCAGAGTCTATTAACAACACTGGCAGCCTGATGCCATTGACATTGGAGGCATGGGCAATATGTTTTTAGTTTAGTTTCGTTCAGAGATACAGTGCGGAAACAGGCTCTTCGCCCTACCGAGTCCGCACCGACGAGCGATTCCTGCATACTAACACCATCCTTCCTACACACACTAGGGAGAATTCACAATTTTACCAAGCCAAATAGCCTACAAACCCACACGTCTTTGGTGTGTTGGAGGAAACCGGAACGCCCGGAGAAAACCCACGCAGGTCACAGGGAGAACGTACAAAGTCCGTATAGACAGCACTCATAGTCAGGATCAAACCCGGGTCTCTGGTGCTGTAATGCAGCAACTCTACCGCTGAGCCACCGTGCTGCCCATGCATTAAACGTGTGGAGTTGGGGGAGGTAGGCTTTGTTGCCACAATGTTTTGAGTGCACTGTTCTTCCACAGAGCTCTAGGGGTGGTAAGGAAAACTTTGAGGGTGTCCTTAATTCCACGAGTCCCTTCTCACATCAACATACCTGGTTAGTTTCCCTTTATGTATACACACAGTTGGCTGGGATAAACTGTCAACCTTACTATGAGTTGATGTACTCTCCAACCAAGCTCACAGCTTTCGACGACTCCCTACTCATCGTTAGCCCAATTCTCTTCTACCTCCAAACTATAGTCAAGCGTAAAATAGTAATGCATTACATAGCTTAAGAAACAAACCTACAGACACAGGTGTTTATTGATGGATTGAAAAATGCAAGATGGAATCGGGCCCTTCGGCCCACCCACCAGGTCCTCGCCCACCTGTTAAACCATGTCGTACGCTAGCTCATTCTTGCATCCACTCTCTATACATTTTGGACAGTTGACAGCGACCAATTAACCTACAAACCTGCACATCTTTGGGATACGAGAGGAAACCGAAGCACCCGGAGAAAGCCCACACGGTCACAGGGAGAACATGCAAACTCCACACAGACAGCCCCCGAGGTCAGGATCAAACCTGGGCCTCTGTTGCTCTGAGGCAGCAATTTTACCACCTGCTCCACTGAGCCACTCAGAGTTTCTTAAGTAGTTTGTTATCCTTTTATTACAGATGGAGAACTAAGTTGTTGCATTTGTTTCCTGTTGTGATTTTCTCTTGGCATTTATATCTGCAATGAAGTGAGAACAACCCCCGTAAGATTGAACTGAAGGAAGGCAATTAGCAATGGGTGTAGTGATAAGCACAGTGGAGGCGTGGTTGCGTTGGAGATGGTTGGGGGAGTGCTACGAACTGCTTTTGGATGAAGTACTGTTCATTCACTGCTCTACCAGCCTGAGCCAGATGCCATGCCTGCTCTCCCTCCCCATCCTGATGCTGATCATCCTTTTTCCTTTCCCCCTCTATCCTGGTGAACAAGCCAGGTTAAATGCCAAACGGTCACAGTGGCAAAGTCATGCTGAGTGCAGTAGATGACTGCAAATCTGAGCATTCAACCACATTCCACAAGAAATCTGAGGTAGCAGAAATGTTGTAGGAGGTTCCTTTCTTTTAGCTGAGAACCGGGTGTCAGAGTGTGACTGGGCTCTTAGCAGGAGTCTGAGGCGAATAACAGCACCAAGGCATCTTTATTAAACAAGCATTGCTGATGGGTATAAAGAAACATGCTAAAAAACAAATGGCTTCATTATTACATACATAACTTATCAAGAGTCATGAGAGGCAAAAGTATTTTAATGTCATCTGTCCCAGATAGAAGAATGACATTCTTATTTGCAGCAGCACAACAAGATATGTAAACATTGTAGACACAAAATTCTGGAGTAACTTAGCGGGACAGGCAGCATCTCTGGAGAGAAGGAATGGGTGACTTTTGGGTCGAGCACCTTCGTCAGACTAATCTGGGGAAAGGGAAACAAGAGATATAGACAGTGATGTACAGAGATATAGAACGAGTGAATGAAAGATATGCTGTCTATATCTCTCGTTCCCCTTTCCCCAGACTAGTCTGAAGCAGGCTCTCGACCCGAAACATCACCCATTCCTTCTTTCCGGATATTTTTGCCTGCCCTGCTGAGTTAATCCAGCGTCTATCTTCGGTTTAATCCAATATCTGCAGTTCCTTCCTACACATGTAAACATAGAACTCTGTAAACAATATAATAGAGAAGAAACAAAGTTCAGTATGTTTGCATGTGTATGGATATAAAGAAATAGATAGATAGATAGATAGATAGATAGATAGATAGATAGATAGATAGATAGATAGATAGATAGATAGATAGATAGATAGATAGATAGATAGATAGATAGATAGATGCACACACATGCATACATACACATAAAACAATAATAATGCAGAAAAACAATAATATATCCTCTAGACAATTGCAAAGATTTTAAAAGAGATAAAAGCTATTATAATGAATAATTCACGGAGTAAATGTGATTGCAGTCTTTTCTTTAACTGTGCTCTTCACACTTCAGCATGCCAGCCATTCTGTTACCGCGCTGCATATTTATTATAAATGGAGGATGGATTTACATTGATCCTGTGCTCCCTGTAAGTGTGATTCATACTGTGGTTCTTTCATTGCACAGCCAGTAAAGGTAATCCCAAGTCCCGCTGCCATAGCATATTGTAAATGACAGGGCACTGTAAACCACGGTGACCCTAGCCAAGCGGTCCTTCGTTCAGTGCCTTCCCGGCAATACCATGTCATCCAGGTCTGATGACAGGTATGCTGAGTTCTCAGAATTCTTTTGTACATTGCCAATTCAGCTTTTACATTTCTGGACTGTATACAATTTTGCCCGGACGCTCTCGCAAAGTTCCAAAGTAACAATGTCTGAATAATTCCAGAAAAGTAATTATTTAAATATACGGGGATATAAAGCTCCAGACTGCAATAGTATTAGGGCAAGATAGACACAAAAAGCTGGAGTAACTCAGCGGGACAGGCAGCATGTCAGAAGAGAAGGAATGGGTGACATTTTGGGTCGAGACCTTTCTTCAGACTAGTCAGGGGAAAAGAAACAAGAGATGTAGAGAGATATAGAACAAGTGAATTAAAAGATATGCTGTCTATATCTTCATTTCTCTTTCCCCTGACTAGATTGAAGATTGTACATGATGCACTACGTGTGCCTGCCAGACAGTTCAAGTTCCAGATCCATAGTTTATTCAGTTGCTCAGCTCTCCGCACGCAATAGTACGTCCAGGGGTAGAGCAGGAATCCAACAGCCCACAATTACAGGAATATGCAACTTCTGCCTGCATTCTGTATCTCTGCACGGCACTACATTGCAGTGCCAGTCCACAATCCCTGACACACACATTGTAGATCGGCACTGGTTTTCGATTAATTAATTGATTATCACATTATCACATGTGATATGCCACAGTGAAATTCTTTGTTTTCATACCATACACAAATTATGTGAAGAGTTGACACGAATGGGACACCGACAAAGTTACAAAGTGTTCGATGTGGTCCCCAATGGTCCCATTTTGTCCTCTCGACAGTCCCCCCATGCTGGGTCCTTTGTTCACTCAGTGCCCCGCCTAAAGTTGTAGGACAACTTGTTCTATTTGATCTTCTGTTTGTGCACGTCGCGTTGAGTGCATTAGTCGAAACAGGGTGGACCACGTGAAGGTTGCAGTCTTCCACCCCGTCTGCAAGCTGTCCGAGCAATACAGCCCAATAACATTAGAGATGTGAGTACATAAAGGGAACTTGATCAGTCACAGTCCTGACTATCTCAATTTTACCAAGGCTGATGAGTGGTTCAGGTGACCACGCCATGTATTGTTCTGCAAGCAAGCACTGTCAAAAATGGAATTAGAATTATGGGCGGCACAGTGGCGCAGCTTGTGGAGGTGCTGCCTCACAAGGCTAGAGACCCGGGTTCGATCCTGACCTCAGCTGTCTGTGTGGAGTTTGCACTGCGTGAGTTTCCTCCGGATGCTCTGATTTCCTCCCGCATCCCACAAAGGCTAGTGCGTTTATTGTCTGCAGAGATTAATTGGACTCTGTAAATTGTCCTTATTGTGTAGGGAGGGGAAACAAAAGTGTGAATGGGTGATCGATGGTGGGCATGAACCCAGAAGACCAGAGGGCTTGTTTCTACGCTGTGTCTTTCAATCAATCAATCAAAACTAAAATACTCTTAATATTCAGTCAACACAGGCCGTTTCATATTTTTCCAAATCTCTTGGAAAATGATAAAAAGTATTAACGCATTGTAGCTTTGCTTAAAAAATCGCACATATATGATGTAACCAGCAAACTGTTAATATTAGTTAAAATATAGTAATAAAATCACCTACTTTTTCGTACTTTCTGGCAAAGATCTAATAGCATCTGTGGAGAAAGATGTTTGTTCAATGCATTAACATTCATTAAAACGAGAGCAAGAGAATTAAACAGGTTCTAAGATACAGACAAAGGAGGAAGGTGAAGAATCTGTGACAGAACGGGAAACAGGAGTGATTAGATGCCAAAAGGCATTTCAACAGAAGTGACAAGTTTAAATTTATGGAATTCTCCCTGGTACACATAGAACTGCTGTCAACAACTAATACAGACATTAGCAATGACAAATACATTTATTTTAGAAATATTATAGGACATTTAGGCTTTTTATTCATAAGAGAACAAATATAATATATATTGTGGTTGTCTTCTGCAAAGATATAACATAAAGGATCATGCAGTTTCATTGTACTGGAGGATACATCCAACAGCACAGATAAAGGACCTCCTTGGCAGTAAGGGAGTGCTGTAATGAACTAACTCCATGGAAAGTGGGACTGCTGTAAAATGAGAGATTAGGTCAACTATAGGCCTGTATTCCAAAGAGTTTTCAGGGCAGCACGGTGCCAGAGACATGGGTTTGATCCCGACCTCAGGTGCTGTCTGAATGGAGTTTGCACTTTTCTCTGTGACCACACATGTTTTGTACGTTCATAAGAGATGGGAGAATGATTAGGCCATTCGGCCCATCGATCCGCCATTCAATCATGGCTGATTTATCTTTCTCTCTCAACCCCATTCTCCTGCCTCCCCATAGCCCCTGACACCCGTACTAATCAAGAATCTATCTATCTCTGCCTTAAAAACATCCATTTACTTGGCCTCCATAGCCTTCTGCAGCAAATAATTCCACAGATTCACCACGCTCCGACTAAAAGATGTTTAGGGAGTGGATGAGTGGGGAGGGGATAACATAGAGCTCGTCTGAATGGGTGATCAATGGTCAGTGTGGACCCGGTGGACCAAAGGGCTTGTTTTCATGCTAAACTAAACTGGGAAGAATGAGACTGGATGTCAATGATATAAAGAATATTCTGAATGGCTAAAAGAGACTCAAAGCAGGGAGAATGTCTGCCCGGCTGGGGATTGAGCACCAGGGGTGACAGTGTTAAGGTCTGTGTTAAGATATTTAGGGCTGAGATTAAGAAAAATGTCTTCATTTAGATGGCAGCGGAAGCCAAATTGCTGAATATATTTGAGAAGTAGATGGATACATCTCTGGACAGAAAAGGCATAGTGGAAAAGAGGGAGAGAGTTTTGGATATTATATTGAGGTAATTCAACATTGATTGTATTGAATTACTAAGTGTCCTATTCTTGCTTCTATTCCCTACATTTCTGTTTTGTTTGATTGTGGTATAAGAGCAGTGTTGGAGCTAGTTACTAAGATTGAGGTACAGGTTTAAATTAATTTTTGGAAAGGATTAGTGGAGAGATGAAGATTGTTTTTGTTTTCATTCAGAGGGCAGGAAAGGTTTGGAAGTTATTTCTTGGAAAGGAGGTTACCCTTGCACATTTAATCAATATTTGGATGTAATCCTTGATTAGTTATAGTGTCATAAATTATGGGGAGAAGGCAGGAGATTGGAGTTGAGAGGGAAAGATAGATCAACCACGATTGAATGGCAGAGCAGATTTGATGGGACAAATGACCTAATTCCGGCTCTTAGGAAGTGAAAAACCTATTTGTACTTCAAGAGCTGTGACCTGCAAGGCCACAGATCTAGTGTTGGAAAAGTGGGATGTGTGGCTCATATTTGAACAGCAGAGCTAACACAGGACAAATGCCTTTCATCGTAATCCATTTTCTGTTTCTTCTGACATTTCAAAGTTTGGTTTTAGGCAGCCTGTGGTGAGTTTTCACTTATTCAAGATTTTGTTTTTGGGCTGTCGCATATTTTTCAATATAAACCAGTCATCAAAGTATGAAAACCTTAGTAACCATCTGACCCCCCCCCCCCCCCAGTCCCACCATGTCCCACCCCACATAAGAATACTCACTGCACCAGAACTAATTAGCCCTAACCTTTCAGTTCCTCAAGGGATCTCTCATTCTCCTCCATCACTTCAGTGGGTGGCTGACAGATCCCCTCTCAGCAACACAGAACAGTAAACAAGGAAATCTCCATGGATGTTTCAGGACGCCTTTGATGGAACTCTACTTTTAAAACCTTTGTCCTCTCGAAATGTTTATGTAGATGCACTTGTTTTACTGGAAGCTCCAATCGAGTGAGATTCAAAAGAAATAATGGGCAAAATATAGCTTGGAGAGCAAATCAGCAGCAGTTGGTGAAGCTTATCATGCAGTCTGTTAAATGCTGCATGCCGTGCTCTGTAAAACGTGCCTCTCACAACTCCACTAGCAGGGGGTGGCATGGTGGCGCAGCGGTAGAGTTGCTGCCTCACAGCGCCAGGGACCCGGGCTTGGTCTTGACTACGGGTGCTGTCTGTACAGAATTTGTACGTTCTCCCCATGACCTGCGTGGGTTTTCTCCGGGTGCTCCAGTTTCCTCCCACACTCCAAAGACACACAGATTTGGACATTAATTGGCTTGGTAAAATTGTAAATTGTCCCTAGTGTGTGTAGGATAGTCATAGTGTACGGGGATCGCTGGTTGGCATGGACTGCGTGGGCCGAGGGGCCTGGTTCCCCAACGTATATCTCTAAACTAAACTGAATTTTGGTAGCAAAATCCAAGTGCCAACCACTACAATATAACAAGTTTGGAACAATCAGGCAAGGATGATTGCCAACTCCAGCACATTGCTCTGTGTCTGTAAGTCAATAGGACATGGGCCATCTCAGTTACCACACCTTGCAGATCATTTCACAATCTAAGGCCGTAGGTTTGTCATCATGTTGCTCCGCTCCAGTTCAGTTTTGCCTTGAATCAGACCTTTGTTTTGCTGGTTAGAATTTAGTGATAGCGCATGGAAACAGGCCGTTCGACATTCTGAGTCCACACTGAGCATCGATCACCTGCACACTAGATCTATGATATCCCTCTTCCACATTCTCCCTACTAGGGACAATTTACAGAAGGCACATAACCACCAGGGAGCAGTCCTCAGCTACTATCTACCTCATTGGAGACCCTCGGACTATCTTTGATCGGACTATACTGGACTTTATCTTGCACTATACATTATTCATGTTATTCCCTTTATCATGTATCTGTACACTGTAAATGGCTCGATTGTAATCATGTATTGTCTTTCCGCTGACAGGCTAGCATGCAACAAAAGCTTTCACTGTACCTCGGTACACGTGACAATAAACTAAACAAAATGCTCAATGTGCATTATTAAACTGAAGTTATTTTTCTGTTCCCATCAGCATGCAAACCTGGCTTCTACAAAGCTTTTGCTGGAAATATCAAGTGTGCCAAGTGCCCTCCCCACAGCCACGCTCAAGAAACAGGCTCCATGCACTGCAGCTGTGACAGGAACTACTTCAGGGCAGATAAGGATCCCATCTCCATGGCTTGTACCAGTGAGTACCTCTCTCTCTGTACCTTGCTCCCTGTCTCTTTGTTACCTTGTCCGTCAGACCGCTTTCTGTCTGTGACTATACAGGGAAAAGTGATCAGTTTCAGAAAATTCACAGCCTTATAATGATGCTGAAATCAATACCAGCATTCTGTTTCCCAGATGAGGGATGGTTTCAGCAATATTTTGATCATTAGCCTCAACAAGCTTATTACTTGTGCTATGGATCTTTCAGCTCTGCAGGGCAAGTTTGGACATAAATCTTTGGTGGCTAGAACTTTTGTGGATACTTAAAGAAAGACTTATTTTGTTATTATTGTTTTATGTGTTCTACATCTCATTTTCCCTGAGAAGTTGCATTGATCTCTGCCGCAGCAATTCCACACACAAATTATCCCTCCTCCAACATTTCTAACCTTACACCACACGCTCATCATAATGATTGAACATCCCTGTCACGGACTCATTATCGGTGAAATAGTTCTTCACACATCGGCCTGTCAAATTCCCCTTGGTTTTATCAGACTCTATTAAGCAGAGCAGTATCTGAATTTTTCTGCTGAAAAATACAGTTTCACATTCTGACCAGGCATGTTATATATTTTCCATGGTTTTAGGGTGTCTGCTATCACACATACACTTTAAGAGTAATCACACCAACTTTTTTGTGTTATGTAACATTTATTTTTTTGGTTTAATTTAGAGACACAGCACGGAAACAGAGTAATTTGGCTCACCGGGTCCACACCGACTGTGGTGAATCTGGAATTCTTTGCCACAGAAGGCTGTGGAGGCCAAGTCAATGGATATATTTAAGGCAGAGATTGATAGATTCTTGATTAGTACAGGTGTCAGAGGTTATGGGGAGAAGGCAGGAGAATGGGGTTAGGAAGGAGAGAGAGAGAGATCAGTCATGATTGAAGGGCGGAGTAGGCTTGATGGGCCGAATGTCCAAATTCTGCTCCTATCACTTATGATCTTATGACCAGCATCCGTGTACATTGACACTATCCTACATCCACTAGGGACAATTTACATTTATACCAAGCCAATTAAACTACAAACCTGTACATCTTTGGAGTGTGCGAGGAAACCGGAGATCTCGGTGAAATTCCACGCAGGTCACAGGGAGAACGTACAAACTCCATACAGACAGTACCCGTAGATCAAACCCGGGTCTCCGGCTCTATAAGGCAGCAACTCAACTGCTAAGCCACTGTGCCGCCCTTTTGTTTTACTCCATAGCTGAATGCAACCTAGCTTCCCAAAACCTGGGAAGGATGAGCCTAAACGTGATTTTCTCAGTAAAAGAATACATGGATTCGAGAAACAGGAGACATCGGTTTAAGGTGAAGGGGAAAAGATTTAATAGAAATCTGAGGCATAATTTTTACACACAAAGGATGGTGAGTGTATGGAACAAGATGCCAGAGGGTGTCGTTGAGGAAGGGACTTTCGCCACATTTAGGAAACAATTAGACAGATACATGGATAAGACAGGCTTAGTGGGATATGTGCCAAATGCAGGCTGGTGGGACTAATATAGATGGGACATTTTGGTCGGTGTGGGCAGGTTGGGCCGACGGCCCTGTTTCATAGTCATGCTGTATGACTATGGCTATACAAACAAATCACTCATTTAGCATCTTAGTTTTGGGTTTCCTGACTAATTAGGTCAAGGAGTGATGATTAGATGCACAGACCAATTTTTCAGCTTGGCCATTTAAAAGCTCTCCATAAGCTATACACTTATGGTTAATGTATAGCTCCTGTACGTTAATTGGCCTCTGTAAAATTTCCCCCTAGTTTGCAGGGAATGGGATAATATAGAACTAGTGTGAACAGGTGATCAATGGTTAGGGTTGGACTCGGTAGGCCGAAGGGCCTGTTTCCATGCTGTCTCTCTGAACTCTAAACTAAACTGAAAGTGTGCCTGAAGTGAGCTGCACAAAGGCAGGATGGTAGGTTGTGGTGCCTGAATGATGGTTCTTTTTCAGTAGGTCAAATCCTACAAATTCAAGTAGGATATAAATTTAACCGAGGAACTAAATTGAATCTGCAATTGAGAAAAAAAAAGTGCCAGATGCAGGAACAAAATTAAAAATCCATCTACTTCAGCAGTATCATTTTTTCATGGAGAGGTGTGCCCTCCCTGTGCTGTCTGAGCTGTGATTCCAGATGTAAAGAGATCTTCATATGGTGCTCACACTTTGCAAGCGAGTAGTAGCCAAGGTGGAGGCAAGGACACTCCTGGAATGTCTGCATCAGACCAGCACAGGATCCTTCAAGCTTTCCTCAGCTGGAGTTGGAAGCAGAAGCTTCCCGTGAGGCGGTGTGAACTGATAGGGTGCTCCGTAAAAAGCTGGAGGATGTGTGCCTGGCACAATGGCCGTGCTATGCACTCTTGCAGAGAGTGGAGGAGTCTGCATGCTGAAATGTTCTTTTAGGAAGTAGATGAGAAGACATTTCTTTAGTCAGAGGGTGGAGAATATGTGGAATTCTTTGCCACGGAAAACTGTGCAGGCCAAGTCAATGGATATGTTTAAGGCAGAGATAGATGGATTCTTGATTGGTACAGGTGTCAGAGGTTATGGGGAGTAGGCAGGAGAATGGGGTTAGGAGGGAGAGATAGATCAGCCATGACTGAATGGCAAAGTAGACTTAATGGGCCAAATGGCCTAATTTCTACTATTCCTTATGACGTTGTAGGACTTGCATTACTCCCCTCATCCTTAGAGCGATTGACCTAGGTCCAAGTGTGACGTTCACATGAATGCATGAAGGTCCTCACCAAGGGCCTGCTCTGGATGAATCCATCTTGAATAGGTCGCCATATGTCTTCGCTTTTGGCTGTTCACTACTCCAATGATCTGCAGCACATTGCATGATAGTTCAGTGCTTGAGGTGGGAGATTACCAACAGATAGTTCAAGGAAAGTGGTCACAGAAGTGGGAAGCCTCCTTCTCATATGTCCCCATCCCCCCTTCCCCCCTTCCCATGCCCCCTCATCTCCCACACTTGCCAGACCCACCCCATTCAGCATGCACATCAATTGTTGTTGCTGATCCAATGCTTACACTATAAGGGGGCAGTCTTTTAGACTTTTGAGATACAACGCGGAAAAGGGCCTTGGGCCCACCGAGTCCGCGTCGACCAGCGACCACCCCATACACTAGCACTATCCTACACAATAGCGACAATTTACAATTTTACCAAAGCCAATTAACCTGCAAACCTGTCCGTCTTTGGATTGTGGGAGGAAACTGTAGGCCTTCCTACAGTTAGGCCTTCCCCATTCAGCTGCAGCAGGGTGATTTGTGGACCCAGCCTGTGGCAGCTAGATCCCGCTAATAGTACTGCACTTGGGCGTCATTTGCACGTAATTTACGCTACATCATTTACGCGTCACAACGCACGACACGCACGTCGTGAAGCGCACGTGATGCGCGCATGGTGCGCATGGTGCGCATGGTGCGTGGTGACGCAGGCAATGACGTGCGGTCGCGCGCGGCGCCCCAGGATTTTGGGATGTTCAAAATCTTTGCGCGCCATCTGTATGACACCCAAGAGGCACAGGCCCTTGAAGATAGCTTGAATGACTCAGCGAGACAGGCAGCATTTCTGGATAGAAGGAATGTTTCGGGTCGAGACCCTTCTTCAGAGGTTTTCTCCTTGTACTTCAGTTTCCTCCCACACTCCAAAGATGTACAGGTTTGTAGGCTAATTGGCTATGATATAATATGTTATTTTTAGCATCACTTTTGGGTACGAGCGATTACGTTTATTGCTTGACAAGGTACGCGTGGTTTGTAGGATCAGTTTGCATGGAGAATGAAGCTTGGAACTAGACTTAGTCTGGTGGCTTTGCAGTTGGATTAGCATCCAGGAAGACGCTGTACATGGACTGTCCACTGACAGGAACACGTGGAGGTCACATGCAGTCAGTGGGAGGAGATCACATTACTGCAAACAATTCTCCCATCTTCCACGTCAAGGCCTAACTCTCGTCTATAGCCGGGACTGCAATTCCAATTATAGGAATCATTCATCACCTCAAATCCACAGAACTGAAGCGGAAGCAAATCTCTTTGGCACTGAGGGACTGCCCGAGAAGAATTTATACTTGATTTTGGAAAGATTGATACAGTCACTGAGATATAATTTTCACACTCCATAGCTGTATTCACTCGCACGACAGATTCTCCCACCAATGATCGCTCAAATCCTTAGGATCAATTCTGAATTCTGGGATAATGTGTCCCTGCTGATATTTTACTCAGCAGTGGAATCAATAGTTTTGTCTTTATTAAATACACAGATTTTGGTCACCAATAAACAAATCCTGTGCTATTAAACGAGGAAGGAAAATGGGTCAGATGTTATGGGGAGAAGGCAGGAGGGTGGGGTCGAGAGGGAAAGATAGATCAGCCATGATTGAATGGAGGAGTAGACTTGATGGGCCGAATGGCCTAATCCTGTTTGGTGAACTTATGAACTTATGAAAAGATATAGGGTCTGTCTAAAGAAGGGTTCCAACTTGAAATGCCATCTATCCATGTCCTCCAGAGATGCTGCCTGACCCGTTGAGTAACTCCAGCACTTTATATCTTTCCTTGCATCTATATAACACACCAGTTATTACCTAATTGACATTTTGCATTAGTGCAACGTAACCTCCCTGCTCTTGTCCACTAGGACTGTATTCATGAATTCTATATTACTATATTGCTTCCTGTAACTATGAAGAAAGTGGGCAAATCACAATCTGATCACAGTCAGAATCCTTTGCGACATTTTTACAAATATTGTTTTGTTTAACAACTTGTGGGATCTCGGAAAAGGCCTTGTTTCTGTTGGCATCGATGGCGGGAAGTGTTGAGATGAGTCCAAGTGTCTCTCCAGAAGCCTCTAGCCTGAGGAGTCAACAACATGGGCAGGGAAATCAACCATCTGAAGAAAAACATGTTGGAGTACGTTCCAAGGCAGTAAAACACCAATAAAACCATCAAACTGTCTTAATGAATTGGTTAGTGTAACAAAAGGTCATGACCAAAGACAATTGCAACATGACAGATGTCTCATTAATTGAACCCTGCTGGTTCCAAGGGATTACGATGTAAATTAAATTCCTCAAAGTGTTGCAGTTTTGAAGCAGACTGTACATTTAATTCTATCTGTTGTCATGCACTTAAACCCAAATTCAAGACTTTATTACCTATTAGTTCACATCTTATTATATTTAGCCCATGCCATATTTTACATTGTATTAATTACTGTTTGTCCTGTTGTCGAGAAGGTGATTTATCGACTAGCCACCAGTGCTGTGATTACAATAGTTTGAATGAGGCTGATCCAACACATCAAAAAAACACACAAGGTGCGAGTGTAACTCAGCCGGTCAGGAAGTATCTTTGGAACAATCTGTAGTTTGATTTAGTTTAGAGATACAGTGCGGAAGCAGGCCCTTCGGCCCACTGAGTCCGCACCGACCAGCGATCCCCGCACATTAATGCTATCCTACACACCTGTTAGGGTCGTACAAAGGTGAACATGTTAACAACTGCTGGCAAGAGAGTTCTGACAGTGCTTTGGGTAGAGGTCATTTTGCTGCCCTGCAAACATCAAGTTTCGAAGTTGACAAACTTAGTTTTAAATTTACAGATATGAAACTTAGCCAATGTCACTGTTTTTGCTAAGGGAATTTCCCAATGCATTCACGTCCAGAGTTCGTTACTGCTTTTACTTATAATCTGACTTCATATATTTTTGTTTGACTTTGTATTATCATAATATTCATTTGAATTAATTCATATTGATATTCTCTGCTACTTTCTGAGGTGTGAATTTTAAAGTAGCAGACTGAGGGATTTCATGCAATGTGTTAAAACATTCACTTCTAATATTACACAAAATTGTTTCAACAACTTAGATACACATGCTGTGAAAAGGTACCTCGGTAACACTCTGTGGAATGCATCAAGTAAATGCTTAAACACTGACATGCAATATTAGTCAACTTGCCTACTTATTGCTGGGTTGAATTCACCGCTAAATATTAGTGAAAATTAAAATTATTTTTTATATGGTACTGTTGAGCCATGGAACTGAGGGAACTGGTTCAATGGAACTAAGGGGCAGTCAAAATAAAGAAGCTTTGTACCATGTTTCGAAGAGAACTGGGCCCACTCTCAACCAGCCAAAAGTCAATGTGAACTAAGCCCACTGGCATTATTGGATAATGGTTTGTTATCAAGCCTTATAAATATAATAGAGATAAGGAGTATTAGATAAAAGGAAATTCAATAAAGTGCCTCTATGCATCATAATTCCAAGGGTTAATCAGTAATCTACTGAGTGACTGATACTTAACAACTCATTGGAGAAGGATTAATAGTTCATTTCACATTAAAATGAAGTGTGAATATGAATCCCTCTCGCATGTTTTATTTTTTTCTGTTAATAAAGTCAGACATCAGTTACATTTATTCAGCAAGGTCCGAGAGCTCAAAGGATTAAACTGAAATGACGGTAACCCAGAATTAAGCCAGATTTAATTAAAATATTATTGCTGGCTGAAGCATCTACCTAGCATACTCTGATCTCTCACCACCACTCCCACAAGGATCTGCAGATACTGGTGTACACACAAGCTGCTGTAGTAACTCAGTGGGTCAGGCAGCATCTCTGGAGAACGTGGATCAGAAGAAGGACCCCAACTCAAAATATCACCTATGCATGTACTGCCTGACCCATTGAGTTACTCCAGCACTTTGTCCAAATATTTATCATAAGCTGTGTTGGAAGGAACTGCAGATGCTGGTTTAAACCGAAGATAGACACAAAAAGCTGGAGTAACTCAGCAGGCCATGCAGCATCTCCGGAGAAACGGAATAGGTGACATTTCGGGTCGAGACCTTTCTTCATACATTATCGTAAGCTAATGATTTTGCCTTATTTAAGGGGAGCAGCAGTTAACATTTCTTCTGCTTGTTATCTTTTCATTGTTCCTCGTGGTCCCAGGGCCTCCGTCCAATCCAAGGAACGTGTTTTCCAACATCAACGAGACCTCGGTGATCTTGGACTGGAGCTGGCCGATCGATGCGGGAGGCCGCAAGGACGTGACCTTCAGCGTCTACTGCAAGAAGTGTGCCGTCGGCCCCAGGCAGTGCGAGCCGTGCCTGGGCAATGTCCACTTCGTGCCACGGCAGAAGGGCCTGGCCAACACCACCGTGACGGTGGTCGACCTGCTCGCACACACCAACTACACCTTCGAGATCGAGGCGGTGAATGGGGTGTCCGCGTTGAGCTCGGTGCCCCGACAGTTCGCCGCTGTCTCCATCACCACCAATCAGGCCGGTGAGTTCACACCTTATTCAGCAAAGTAAAAGCATCAAAGGGGCAAAATTATTCCAGGAAATAAACTGCTTCCGTTGCCATGTGTGTTAGTAATGAGGGAGAGATGAAGAGATTTATTTTTAAACCATTAGACATAGGTGCGGAACCAAGCCATTCAGTCCAACGAGTCTACTCTGCCATTCAATCATGGCTGATCTACTTTGCCCTCTCAACCTGATTCTCCTGCCTTCTCCCCATAACCTTTGACACCCTTACTAATCGAGAATCCATCAATCTCTCCTTTAACAATACCCAATAGCTTGGCCTCCAAAGCCATCTGAGACGATGATTTCCACAGATTCACCACCCTCTGGCTGAAGAAATTCCTCCTCATCTGCATTCTGAAGGTAGGTCCTTTTATTCTGAGGCCAAGCCCTCTGGTTCTAGACTCTCCCATTACCAGAAACATCCTCAGCACATCAACTCTATTCAGGCTTTTCATTATCTGGTAGGTAGGTACTTTTACCCAGTAAGATGCTGTGATCTGGTATGCATTTCAGAAATGGAGGATGATTGTCGGTTCAAAGGTAACTTTCAAAAAGGCTGGAATATTTTAATTGAAGAAAAATATTTTCAAGGTCATGTAAAAAGATCAAGAGATAAAATTATTAATTGGTAGCTCATTCAGAGAGCTAACATAAAAGTCTTTATGTTTTGCTCTATAGTTCTGATAATACTTTAGATTTATGGATTTTGGGTAAAATTACAATGTATTTCTTGAGACATTGGATATTAATGATTTTATAGACCTTTGACTAAGTATCTAGTTGATGCAAAGAAAACCATAAAAGAAACATAGAAGATAGGTGCAGAAGTAGGCCATTTGGCTCTTTGAGCCAGCACCACCATTCAATATGACCATAACCCTAAGAGCTATATCTAACTGATATAATGTGTCTGTTATTTTATCACCTGTCATGTCCATCCCACCCTACAAAATGTAGCACAATCTTATTGATAGAATCTCACTGATTCCTTCTGCATTAACATATGCAGAAAAACATGATGAATATTAAGGTGTGTACATTTATTTAGCTGGGAGCAGATACTTGAATCGGAGGGACGACAAGCTTGTTGATGCCAATCTGATTTGTTGAACTATTTGAAAATAATAAATATATTGCCAGGTTGCCCTCTGGATTCAACCTTCTGGATCACTAAAGCTTGGAGGGCAATGATAGTGCCAGACAGCCGTTTTGTGCACATTCATTCAATCAGCAGCTCCACCGATGACCTCTTCCTTTCTTCACACTGACCGTAACATTGAACTCACATTCCATTTGGGTTTAGTGAGTTGTTTTCACAGTCATCACGGTGACCATTCAGGTTCCCTTCAGTTAAACCTTCTCGTACTGTACACTGCATTTTATACGGATGATGTAAGTATGTTTGAATGAAATAATTTGCATTTTTCCAGTCTTTTGTGATGCTGTGGCAGTCTACCTTTCTGCAGGATAGCGCAGGTATAAAATAATTGTTCTGGAATCATAAGGTCATAAGGAATACGAGTAGAATTATGCCATTCAGCCCATCAAGTCTACTCCGCCATTCAATCATGGCTGATCTATCTCTCCCTCCCAAATCCATTCTCCTGCCTTCTCCCCATAACGTCTGACACCTGTACTAATCAAACGTCTATCTATTTCTGCCTTAAAAATATCCACTGATTTGCCCTCCACAGCCTTCCGGGGCAAAGAATTCCACAGATTCACCACCTTCTAATTAAAGACTAAATCTACAGATGCTGTACAGATAGGAATAGAAAATGCTGGAATCGTACAGTGATTTTTAACCATTTTTGTATTCACACTAAGCCCAGTGTGCAACAATTAATCTCAGGAACAAACTGAACCCAGCCCTCCAATATTACTGCCATTTATTGAATTCAAAAGTGGATAAGAATGAGACACAATGAAACATAATTATATTAATGTTAAACAAACCCTACTACATTGTTTAGAGACCAGGAACAGCAGATGCTGGTTTAAACAAAAAGAAGCAAAGTGCTGGATAAGGCAGGATCTCCAGAAAACACCGCAGATGGGTGACATTTTGGGTTGGCACCCTTTGTCAAGCTGACTGTGACACTTTACTTATCCATGTTCTCCAGAGATGCTGCCTAACCCCCTAAGTTACTCCAGCACTTAGTTTTTTTTTGTCCATTACATAGTCATTACTTTACAATGGCTTGGCAATACTTGCCTTGCCTTCTGGTTGAAAAGAAAGAAACAAACCCTAATTGAATGCAAACATTCAAACACTTCCTTAGTGAAGAACATATACTGCAATAAAACAGAAAATCTGCCAAACAGTCAGCAAGTCGGACTACACCTAGAGTAGCAGAAAAGACTGCAAAAGAATTGTGAACACTGCCCAGTCCATCACCGGCTCTGACCTAAGCACCATCAAAGGGATTTATCGGGCGCTGCCTCAAAAAGGCAGCCAACATCATTAGAGACCCACACCATCCTGGCCACACCCGCATCTTACTACTGCCTTCGGGAAGAAGGTACAGGAGCCTGAGAACTGTAACGTCTAGGTTCAGGAACAGCTTCTTCCCTACAGCCATCAGGCTATTAAACACTACAACCTCATAAGCTCTGAGCTACAAAAGAATAGAGTATTATTATTATTATTATTATTATTATTATTATTATTATTATTATTATTATTATTGCACTGTTATTGTTTGTTTTTTGAGTATGTGTGCATGTGTGTGGAAAAATATATATATAAATATATGTGAGTATGTGTATATATACACACTGAACATTTGTTCTCGTGTTTATCATATTATTTATTATGATTACATGTTCTGTTGTGCTGCAGCAAGTAAGAATTTAATTGTTCTATCTGGGACATATGACAATAAAACACTCTTGACTCTTGAGTCACAGAGTCATAGAGTAATACATTGTGTTAGCAGGCCCTTTGGCCCAACTTGCCTACACCGGCCAACATGTCCCAGCTGCACTAGTCCCACCTGCCAGCATTAGGTCCATATCCCTCCAAACCTCCTTGAACAATTGAGTACCATTCCGGTGCTGGTGAGTCTAACTTCTAGTGGATTTGGAGTCGTGGATGGGCTTGGTGAGGAAAATGGCAGATTTTCCTCCACTGAAGGCTATAAGTACATCAAATAGTTATCTTAACCATATGTTTGTGACATAAGAGCATTACTGAAGCAACATTTTTTTAAGGATCCAGTTTATGTCAATAACTGTATTTGCATTCCCAAATTGGCAAGGTGAGATTTGAACTCATGCCATTTTTTCTCCAACTGCTTCCGTGAAGTATCTCAAGCAAGAGGCCACTCTTCCAGCCCAAGCCCAGCCACGCCTCGGAGATGTGAAGCAACTTCACAGTAGTTGGATATGCAGGGAATGGAGGGATATGGATGTGTTTAAGAAGGAACTGCAGATGCTGGAAAATCGAAGGTAGACAAAAGTGCTGGAGAAACTCAGCGGGTGCAGAAGCATCTATGGAGTGAAGGAAATAGGCAACGTTTTGGGCCGAAACTCTTCTTCAGGAGGGATATGGATTATGTGCAGGGAGATAAGAGTTGGACTTGGCATCATGATCAGCGCAGACAATGTGGGCCAAAGGGCTTGTTTCTGTGCTGTACTGTTCTATGTTCAAATATTAGCACACTAGAGCATATATTTAGGATATAATGGCAGGGATCACAAGTCTATAACCCTATAAAGAAAATAGCCCCTGTCTATCTTCTTTTGACCAGAATCATTGAGACTAAATGGCAGCACCAGCAGCTATTGTCTAAGCTGAGACCAGTTGAAATCATGAGCAGGAGTTGAATTTGAAATCTCTTCTGTCTTTGATGTACAGAACTATAATTGGAAGTGAGAAACTATGGAGTGTATTGCAATCCCTTGTGTCATCATTTGTAGCACTTGTCTTTTCAGTTATTAAAGTCACATTCACTTATGGGATAAAGGCAAACAAATATTTTCACAGGGATTTGTTAGCTAACTTCTGTTTATTGACTGTATAAAGTAGTACAATCAAAAGCATAAATCATACATCAGTTTAATCTAAATATAGGTTTGCACAAATTTAAAGAGCAGATGAGTTTATTATTTTTAATCATTTTAAATGCTTGAAGGAAAGGATTTGCTTAAAAGCAGCAATTGTTTAACTTATAGAGTTGATATTGGCTGAAAGCCCATGATTGGTATCTTTCCTAATTGAGAAACATTGGAAATTTAAGAGCTCTGTATTTTTTTTGCAGCACTCAAATAAAGTTAGCTGCATTCGTACTCAGTACAAGCACTCTCTCGTCCAGACTGCCTTGCATAGATATTTAAAAACTTGTTAAATTCAGTAATAGCTTTGACAGAAGCCTTCTGCCGAAACCTGTGATAGACTTTCCAGGGACAAGGTCTTTGTGCCTTGTTGCTGAGGCCTCAAATCCCTGTCCAGAGTATGGCCAGCCAATTTAATCATCTCACTGCTGTTGGCCCAGGTAAGTGTGACTCTGTGTTGAATGCTGGTGGCAGTGACTGCAGGAGGTGGAATTCATCCAACAATATATAATCCTTTATATTTAGAAACCTAAACGGCCCATAGTTACAAATGACTTAACCTTCATTCAGCTGTCACTGAAGAATTCTTTAAATAAGCCAGATCTACACTGAGAGACATTTGAAGATGTTAAACAAAATAAAATTTGTTTAAAAAATAAATCTATTCCATCTTCATTTACTACCAAATGAGGGAGGATCTCATTGAAACTTACCGAATAGTGAAAGGCCTGGATAGAGTGGGTGTGGAGAGGATGTTTCCACTAATGGGAGAGTCTGGGATCAGAAGGTACAGCCTCAGAATAAAAGAATGTACCTTTAGAAAGGAGAGAAGGAGGAATTTATTTAGTCAGAGGATGGTGAATCCGTGGAATTAATGGCCACAGAAGGCTGTGGAGGCCAAGCCATTGAGTATTTTTAAAGTGCAGATTGATATATTCTTGATTAGTAAGGGTGTCAAGGGTTATGGGAGAAGGCAGGAGATTACGGGTTGAGAGGGAAAGATAGATCAGCCATGCTTGAATGGCGGAGCAGACTCGAAGGGCCGAATGGCCCGATTCTGCTCCTATGACTTAAGAACACATAAAATATGCACTGATAACAGTAGTTCCTCATATTCTGTAGCTGGACTAAGTGACAATTCCTCAGCATAGTGCTAGGATTCACAGTTAAACTGGGCCCAACCATTGGGATGAATACAAAGTCCCGCCACGAAGCAGTGACCATGTGGTACCATTAGTCACTCTGTCCTGGACCTGCAACACTTGCATGATATTCCAGGACGTTTATCCATTTGGAATGGATGAACACTGGTGGCCTCGTTATGAACCCTTGATCACAAGCAAAATAATTCAGCCCATTAACAATCCTACATCAATTGGTATAGGAAGGAACTGCAGATCGAGTTTAGCAACTCAGCGAGACAGTTAGCATCTCTGGATAGAAGGAATGGGTGACGTTTTGGGTCGAGGCCCTTTTTCAGACAGAGGAAGTCTGAATAATCTGGAGTCTTCAGGAATCTGAAGAAGGGTCTTGATCCGAAACATCACCCATTCCTTCTATCCAGACAAGCTGCCTGTCCCTCTGAGTTACTCCAGCATTTTGTGGCTATCCTATGTCAATTGGATTGTGTTCTATGCTATTTTGTGTGACCAGCAACTGGGTAGTTCTGCCCAGGACTACTGAACTCACAACTGAATCTTGTCCCAGCCCTTTCCCCCACCCCAGTGTCTCCCACTAAAATAATAAATTGCAAGATCAAGTGTGACATTGTTTAAGGCCATTTAGTTGAATTTTGAGAACAGCCAGTGCTTTCAATTTTTGCAGCCATTTTTAGCTCTTTGGCTCAATCTTGCTCCCTAGTTGAGATGGCACATATTACGAGGAAACCTCTAATTTAAACCTCCCATATGGAATTTTAAACTAATAGCAGAATGATGTGTTTCGGAGAACTTCAGAATTAATATTTAATGAATGTTTCAAAAATTAAAATTATTATTTAAACAAATAAATTATAATTTTTCCACATTTATCATTTTTCCATGAGCGACACATTGGCGTAGCGGTAGATCTACTACCTTACAGCGCTAGAGGCCTGGGTTCGATCCTGACTACGGCTGCTAGTCTGCATGGAGTTTGTACATTCTCCCCATGACCTGCATGGGCTTTCTCCGAAATCTTCAGTTTCCTCCCACACACCACAAGCCGTAGGTTAATTGGCTTGGTATAATTGTAAAAAATATCCCTAGTGTGTGTAGGACAGTGTTAGTGTGCAGGGATCGCTGGTCAGTGCGGACTTGGTGGGCCGAAGGGCCTGTTTCCGCGCTGTATCTCAAAACTAAACTAAACTAAAAAACTACATTTATCTCAGTGCCTTACTTTACCTGTAAGGTGAGCGTTACAGGGAAGAATGTGGATAGGCTTGATAAAAGACCTGAAACACCACCTGTTCCTTTTCTCCTGAGATGCTACCTGACCCATTGAGTTACTCCAGCTTTTTGTGTCTATCTTTGATAAAAATGCTGCTATTTTTCACCATCCAATGCCAATCAGTGCCACATTATAGTCACGTTTAGAGATACAGCATGGAAACAGGTCCTTTGGCCCACCAAGTCCACACTGACCATTGAACCCCCGTCTACACTAGTTCCATGTTATCGTACTTTCTCATCCACACATATGGGGCAATTTACAGAGGCAATTAATCTACAACCTCACACAGCATTCGGATGTGGGAAGAAACCGAAAGCACGTGGAGGAAACCCACCCGGTCACATGGCGAACATGCAAACACCATGCAGACAGCACTCGAGCTCAGGATCGAACAGGGTCTCAGGTGCTGTGACGCCCACTTTACTTTTATCATCGTGATGCTCATCACATTTCAGTGTTGACCAGAATACCCAAGAGAAAAAGACCAACGGAAGCACTCTAGCACTGAAACACTCCCTTTGTCCTGCAGATGTTTCACTTAGATTGCCGGCTTAGCCCCTGGTGAGAAATTTGGTACTTGGTCAGCTGTAGATGTAGTATAATTTAGTTTAGTTTAGGGACACAGCACGCAAACAGGCATATCTGTGCTGACCACCGAGTCTGGGCTGACCAACGATCCCCACTATCCTACACGAACTAGAGACAATTTACCTTTTCCCAAGCCAATTAACCTACAAACTTGTACGTCTTTGGAGTGTGGGAGGAAACCGGAGATCACGGTGAAAACCCACGCAGATCACGGGGAGAACGTACAAACTCCGTACAGACAGCACCAGTAGTCACGACCGAACCCGTGTCTGTGGTGCTGTAAGGCAGCAACTTTATCGCTGCGCCTCTGTAAACCTTTATAAAAGAATGCCAGCACATTTCTGGGGTCATTGGCGAGACCTGGGCTGTTTGCGGCAAAGGAGCAGGCAGCATGGGAAAAATTAGAAAGCAGTGACATCGAACGTTAATCCAATAAGCAAACTACCTTTGTTTGTTTGTTTGTTTGTGGTTGGTCATAGTTAAAAATCCAGAATTGGTGGAATGATGCATAACTGGGGAGAGGCACGGTGATTGATGGGCGCGAACATTGGTCTCGTCTCCAATCAGGCTGAATATCATCAAATGCCAGCTGCTACACTCCCAGATGTCCATTTTTGTTCAGGCACCAGAACAGGGTGCTGCACGGTTGATTTATTGGAGTGTTTAAACAGGCAGAGGTCCAATTAGTTCCCACCCAGATATTATGTGGAGGACCTGGCACAAGAGTAGCAATGGATTACGAGTGAAAAGTCAATCACGGGCCAGCACTATAGATTCACCAATTCCAGAGGAAATAAAATCAGAATCAACTGTTTGAATATATTTAACTTGACATTTTTCTGCTCCCACAGCATTCCGATAGGAATAAACAAATCTTATTAGAACAGATATAAATGGAAACGCGTTGAAAAGGAAATTGCTCTCTGGTCAGCTGAGGTATCTTTCATGAATTGTATCACATGCAAAAAAAGAATGTAAATGATCCGCAATGGTTGGCAAGATGGTGGATTGTTGCACTGGTGGAACCAAGTTGTCGTTTAGCTCCAGCGATCTGGGTTCAATCCCGACCTCAGGGGTTGTTGGTGCAGGGTTTGCACGTTCCTGCAGGTAATGCTGCTTTCTCCCATATTCCAAGGACATGCAACTATGCATATCGACAATCAGGGCTGCCCAGTGGCGCAGCGGTAGATATTTTAGGCGACTACAGGGACTAGGCTGTCGCCACATGGTCGCCGGGCTGCCGCCTGTATAGTTGTGAGTAGTCTCCTCAGTCGCTCAAAGAGTTGTAGCATCTTTCTGGTCGCCGTTTAATTTTCAACGTTGAAAATTTTCCGGCGACGGTCGGCGACAGTAGTTTGACGCCAATGAGCGTATCTTGACTTCTCCTGACGTACGTGCTGTCGTAGTTGTCACCAGGTTAACGTAGGTTGTCGCCGATGCTGACTTTGTTTTTTTGTTGTTGTTAAAGTAATAATTCTATTTCAAATGTTATGTTGAAGGGGGATCCAGTCGCGGTTTGTCGGCGACCTGCTATGATTATGACAGTTGCTGATTTACAGCTCCAGAGACCCAGGTTTGATCCTGACTACAGGTGCTGTCTGTTAGGAGTTGTAGGCTAATTGTCGTGGGTTTTCCCCCGGGAACTACAGTTTCCTCCCACACTCCAAAGACGTACAGGATTGTAGGCTAATTGACTTGGCATTAATGTAAATTGCCCCCAGTGTGTAGTATAGTGTAAGTGTGCGGGGATCGGTGGTTGGCACGGACTTGGTGGGCCAAAGGGCCTGTTTCCACGCTGTATCTCTAAACTGTATGTACTATCTTACTGTAGGTAAATGGTCAAAAGAAAGAAAGGAGGCTTGATAGACTTGTACGAGGGATAATACCATGCGAGGAATCAGGGAAATAAAGAGAGGGTTCAATGGAATTGCTCTCTTAAGCCCCTGTCCCACTTAGGAAACCTAAACAGAAACCTCTGGAGACCGTGTGCCCCACCCAAGGTTTCCGTGAGGTTCCCAGGGGTTCGCATGAGGTTCCCAGAGGTTCCCAGAGATTCGCATGAGGTTCCCAGAGGTTCCCAGAGATTCGCACGAGGTTCCCTGAGGTTCCCAGGGGTTCCGGTCACTCTCCATGAGTCATCAGAGGTTCTGGTCAATTGCCTGGAAAGCCGCAACTGAAGCGCGAGCTGCATCTACTGACCAAGACTGACTACTATAGGATCTTTGCTGCCGACCGCGCACACACACAAACATATCGCAAAGGTGAGGGCCAGGGACAGCGGAGGAGCGCTTTCCCCGTGGGAAGAGGAAAGTAAACGGCTGCCACAGAGCAAGGTAAGTCCTTTAGGGAGGAAGGGGGAGAGAGAAGGGGGGGGGGGGGGAAAGAGAGAGGGGGGGAAAGAGAGAAGGGGGGGAGAGAAAGGGGGGGGGAGAGAGAAGCTGGGGAGAGAGAAGGGGGGGCGAGAGAAGGAGGGGAGAGAGAAGGGGGAGAGAGAGAAAGGGGAGAGAGAGAAGGGGGAGAGAGAGAAGGGGGAGAGAGAGAAGGGGGGGATAGAGAAAGGGGGAGAGAGAGAAGGGGGGGAGAGAGAAGGGGGGAGAGAGAAGGGGGAGAAGGAGTGAAGACAGTTTTAGGAAGTTTAATAAAGTTAGCGGGCATTTTACCTTCTGGCGGATCTTCTAGGTCCTGAAACCAAAGAAGATTTCTTTGCTGAAAACTCCAATGAGCCAATCAGAATGGCCGGTCAGTGAAGGCCTTCGACTGGCTGCAAGTAAGAATGCGACCCCACCACTGTCTTCGACAAAACGGCAACCTATTTTTAGTTGCGGCCGGATTTGTTTTTTTTGAAATAATCGCAGGAACATAGCAGAAGCCGTGATTACATGTAAACCACTTTCCACAATTAGGGAGAGTGACCTCCAGGAACCTCCAGGAACCTCACGGAAACCTTGGGTGGGGCGCAAGGTCTCCAGAGGTTTCCGTTCAGGTTTCCTAAGTGGGAAGATCCACCGGAAGGTAAAATGCCCGTTAACTTTATTAAGCATATTAAAACAGTCTCCACTCCTTCTACCCCCCATTCTCTCCCCTTTTCCCCCCTTCTTCCCCCTTCTCTCTCACCTTCTCTCTCCCCTTCTCTCTCTCCCTCCCGCGCTCTCTAAAGGACTTACCATGCTCTGTGGCAGTCGTTTACCTTCCTCTTCAACACGCAGAAAGCGCTCCTCCACTGTTCCTGGCCCCCACCTTCGCGATGTTTTTGTGTGTGTGTGCGCGGTCGGTTTGGACGGTGGATGCAGCTCGCGCTTCGGTTGAGGCTCTCCAGGCAATTGACCAGAACCTCTGGTGACTCATGGAGAGTGACCGGAACCCCCGGGAACCTCTGGGAACCTCACGGAAACCTTGGGTGGGGCACACGGTCTCTAGAGGTTTCCTAAGTGGGACAGGGGCTTTAGGAGTCAGCATGGATATGACGGGCAAAATAGTCACCTCCTGTTACATATAAGGTAAAATCAATCATCAGAGTGCACTTGCACCTGTGATATTTGTGAATTATAATTTTCAGATGTTTCCCAAAACAATATGCTCTGTTGCTGACCTGCTGTCTTCAAACCAGCATAATCAGAGTAATATCCAGTCCACTGAAAATGTTACTGACAAATTCACAGATGTTTCGATGAACTTTGGTTTTCAGTCCCTTAATCTTTATTACACGATATGAAATCCTCAGAATTGCGACTCATGTGATGGGAATGTCTTCGCATTCAGTCAAAAAATTATTAGTACCCAATTATTTTCGGAGTCCGGTTAGGATTGTCATTTTTTTAATGTCATGAAACACCTGTCAGATCCAGCAAGTAGCAAATCTGATGGAAGAGAATAAAAATAATTAATTCTGTAGATAGTACAGAAATCTATGCTGAGAAGGGCATTTGCTAGCACATTAACTAAGATACAGGGCTCAACCAGATATTAAACATAGAAACATCGAAAATAGGTGCAGGAGTAGGCCATTCGGCCCTTCAAGACAGCACAGCCATTCAACATGATCATGGCTGATCATCCAAAATCAGTACCCCGTTCCTGCTTTTTCCCCACATCCATTGATCCCTTTAGCCCTAAGAGCTAAATCTAACTCTCTTGAAAACATTCAGTGAATTGGTCTCCACTGCCTTCTGTGGCAGAGAATTCCACAGATTCACAACTCTGGGTGAAAATGTTTTTCCTCATCTCATTCCTGCATGGCTTACTCCTTATTCTTAAACTATGACCCCTGGTTCTGTGCTCCCCGAGATGCAATTGTTTTCCGGGTCGCATATCCGGTCGGTCTGCGGCCTAACATCTTGGAACTGGAGGCCTCCTCGGGACTGACTTTGAGCTCCACCGCGGGAGTTGGACTTACCATCGGAGCCGATCCCTTGCCTGGGATCGATGCTCCAACTGCGGCCTACGGACTTTACCATCAAGAGCTCGCAGTCTAGGGAGAGACTGTGGATATCGGGATCTCCAACGATGCAAAGATTTTCCACCAGCCCCGACCCGGGGACCGATCGATCGGCGCGGGGGAACTGAGATCCCCCCCGATGCAGGAGCTTGGATCGCCCTGACGCGGACGGCCCGAATGCCGTTGGCTAAGTGAGCCAAGATCGCCCCGTCAATGCAAGGCTCGAGGCCTCCATCCGCGGGAGAACAAAGAAGGGAAGAGATTGAACTTTTATTTTTCGCCTTCCATCACAGTGAGGAATGTGGAGGAGTCACTGTGGTGGATGTTTGTGTTAAAATGTGTTTTGTGTGTTCTGTTGCTTTTTATTTGTATGACTGTCTTGGCAAATGAAATTCCTCGTTTGTTGCAAAACATACTTGGCTAATAAAGTATTATTGTATTGTATTGTATCAGGAACATTTTTCCCGATAGAATCACCATGGGTGGTAATTAATACAAATTCAAATAATTAAATGTATTGCTATAAAAGACAAATAATAGTGATAGTGACCTTAGCATAACACCGTTTATTAATTTCCTACAGCAAAGGAAAATTGCTGGCCAGACATGCCTACTTTGTAACTCCAGAACTATCAATGTGGTTGACTTTTAAATGCCAATTAGTGCAGTAAACCACTCAGCTAATGAGGAAATTGTGGGCAGATACAAATGGTGCCTCTGGCAGCAGCACCCACATCCCATGACAGAATACATTTTTAAAACGGCAATGAATGGAAGGGCAGATACCTCTGCCAGTCTCATGTGTTTCACAACAGCTTTGGTAAATTAAGATTGCTGGACATTAGTTCCACTTTTACAGCTGGCTGTTCCTCTCAACTTGGGCTGCACTAGTACAGAACCCACTGAGCCTGTGATATTGGCCAGCAATCTGCGATGAAGGTAATATTACACTCACATTTATAAAGGAGGGAATTCAACAAGAACTTTGCAGCCAAATGGTTAAATCTAGGGGTTGCTGCCTGTGATTTTCTGCCTCTCCATTGGGCTTGCTGTTTTGCAGCCCACACCAATCAATATGGATTGTTTTGATTGTTAAATTATACATTTAAAGCAAACATTAATGAACTGCTAGAGGGAGAGATATTTCCAAACCCTCAACATGATGGACCTTATGAAAGAGGTGCGACTGAGTAATTGACCAAAAACGTCACCCATTCCTTCTCTCCAGAGATGCTGCTTGTCCTGCTGAGTTACTCCAGTTTTTTGTGTCTTTGGGTTAAACCAGCATCTGCCGTTCCTTCCAACACCCTTAAAACTGTTTGATTAATGAGCGCTGATGAACAGCATGCATCAGAACCATGTGGATGAGCACACTCCAGCAGTGGGAAGTGCATCATTGGTCCAAGGACAACTCAAGACTGGAATTGCCTGGTTAAATTTCCAGAGCAGTGTAATTACATCTGGAAAGGTTCACAGTCACATTCCACTCCAGAATAAAAACAATCTGATACCACATCTCAATGCTGCACAATCAAATTTCAAGGTCAATTTTTAAAATATTGAAGGAATGCTTTTCTGAAAATTACATATTTTTTATCAGAGTTACAAGGCACTTTCTTTGTGAGGTATGCAGTAAACTGCATTGTTAGAGTGAGCTCTCTGCCTTTTCTATAAACACATAAGACACTACATTAAAGTTGAACGTTCTGAATTAATTTCATTGCTGTTCTAATGTCATGAATGTACATCGCAAAGGAGTTGGAGGCTCACTGTTGCATTGACTCATGATTGTACAGGTTTGGATTACGGTGTTTATTTATCCCATTGATTTACCTGATGCTGGGAAAATTTGCCTGGGATTTGCCACAGCGGAGCGTCCTACAGCAGACCTATAGTTAGACTGATTCCACCACTGTAATTAACATCTCAGATTCTGAGTAATATGGTACCGAATTACTGCTTTTATTTATACTTTTTGCTTTGAAGAATATAATTGTTTGCAGTGTCCTTTCCTCCTTATGTGGTCTAACTGCATGAAAGCCTGCAGTGTACTGCAGATATTTATGTGCTCTGAATTTCAATAGAGTTGATGGTTCTGATTATTTTGATTTGATTCAGACGCATTCCTGGATAGCTGCATCCTTACACTGAATCCACAAGACCAGAGAGAGAGATGATTGCTTGAAATGGATTATTTCGAGACCAAGCGCAGCTCGGCGATCGTTTCGCTGAGCGCCTCCACTCAGTCCGCCTAAACCTACATAATTGCTAAACACTTTAACTCACCCTCCCCAACCCATACTGACCTTCTGTCCTGGGCCTCCTCCACTGTCAGAGTGAGGCCCAATGTAAATTGGAGGAATAGCACTTCATATTTTGCTTGGGCAGCTTACAACCCAGCGGTATGAATATTGACTTATCTAACTTAAAGTAACCCTTGCCTTCAGTCTCTCTCGATTGCTTTCCCATCCTAGTTCTCTGACCAGTCTGACCGTCCTCCTGACTAAATGTTATCTTTGTATGCTTCGTTGTCACCTTACCCATAGCTAACAATGATCTATTCTACATTTTTCTTGAGCTGCATCCCCTTTAATGTCTCATTTTCACACCTTACCTGCCCATATCTCTGTGTCTCCCTTTCCCCTGACTCTCCGTCTGAAGAAGGGTGTCAACCCAAAAGATCACTCATTCCTTCTATTCAGATATGTTGCACGTCCCACTGAGTTACTCCAGCATTTTGAGTCTATCCCTCTGAAGGTATCCAAAAACATGTATCACAAATGACTAAAGTTCATCAAACAATGTGATATAGTAACTCTGTGCTTCACTGACTGTTATTACAGCTGTGGCCTCATTTGGTTTAGAATGTGAACAAGTTCTCTTTAGAAGAACATATTTCTTTTAACAATCAAACGATCCAGTTATAAATAAAAAAGCTCATTTCAGATCTGTTAAAATAGTCAGCTGTGCGGAGAAAAAGATTGTTTTTATTTCGTAAAATATTTTACTTCTGAAATTATGGTAAAGTAAATATACCAGTGTTCTAAAAATGTATGCCAAATCTGAAGTGGAACAGGAATAATAAATGTTGGTTTGAAAAGTGAACCGAGTAACAATCATGTTCAAAGTCTTTCATCTCTAAGTATATAATATTTTGTTGATTTTACTTCTGAACTGCGCCAAAGTTCAGGGCAGCAATATTGTGAATGATATCCACAGAGACCGACAATAAACAAGTATATTAAATAACATTGGCTGCCTTTAGGGCAACTATTATAACCTTTTGGCATTGCATATTTGTCATTCTACCATTACCATCAAGCCAGAGGATTAATCCTGGTTCAATTAGGAGTGCAGAAGATAGCTGTCTCAGGCTAAGTTTAGGTTCAGGTTTAGATTTATTACTGTCACATGTACTGAGGCACAGTTAAAAGCTTTGTTTCGCATGCGATTCAATAAAAATCACATAATACCATACATTAATACAACCAAGCCAAGCTCAAATACAATAATGTGTAGGAAGCATAGAAACATAGAAAATCGGTGCAGGAGTACGCCATTCGGCACTTCGAGTCAACACCGCCATTAAATATGATCAATATAATCATGGCTGATCATCTAAAATCCGTACCCAGTTCCCGCTTTTTCCCCATATCTCTTGATTCCGTTAGCCCCAAGAGCTAAATCTAACTCACTCTTGAAAACATCCTGCGAATTGGTCTCTGCTGCCTTCTGTGGCAGAGAATTCCTCAGATTCACAACTCTCTGGCTGATGTTGCTGATGTTGGTTTACACCAAAGATAGAGACAAAATGCTGGAGTGATTCAACAGGTCAGGCAAAGGAATAAGTGACGTTTCGGGTCGCGACCCTTCTTTCGACCCAAATACAATAGGTAGAGCAAAGGAAAAGTTTCAGAATACCGCATATACCAGCTATACTGAGATGTTTTAGTGATACAGCATGGAAACAGGCCCTTCAGCGCACCGAGTCCATGTATCCCACTTTGTCATCAAGTCTCTACATACTAGGGGCAATTTGACAGTAGTCAATCAACCAACAAACCTGCATAACTTTGTTTCAGTTTAGTGTATTGCCACGTGTACCAAAGTACAGTGAAAAGATTTTGTTGTGTGCTAACAAATAAGTTAGGCATTCTCTGCCTCAGATGGAGGTGGAGGCCGGTTCTCTGGATGCTTTCAAGAGAGAGTTAGATTGAGCTCTTAAAAATAGCAGAGTCAAGGGATATGGGGAGAAAGCAGGAACGGGATACTGATTGTGGATGATAAGCCATGTTCACATTGAATGGCGGTGCTAGCTCGAAGGGCCGAATGGCCTACTCCTGCACCTATTGTCTATTGTCTATAACCAGTCAGCGGAAAGACAATCTATGATTACAATCAAGCCATGCACAGTGTATAGATACATGATAAGGGAATAATGTTCACTGCAAGGTAATGTCCAATCAAAGATAGTCTGAGGGTCACCAATGTTGGAGGAAACCGGAGCACCCGGAGGAAACCCATGCAGACACAGGGAAACTGCACACAGACAGTATCCGACGTCAGGGTCAAACCCGGGTCTCTGACTCTGTAAGGCAACAGCTCTACCAGCTACACTACTGCGCTGCCCAACTATATAACATGAGACAATGTGAAATGCACAAAGGTTGACATCAATGTTTATCAATATCACGGAAATAAACTGAACAAAATCTGCCTCGTTGGTCAGAAAATATCCCGGGAGGGCAAAGCACCTGGATTTCATTAATGTCTTTCTCCCAGCCCTCTGCTTCCATCTGAATATATTCCATCATTTCATCAGTAGGTTTTGGAGCTACTGACCTGTAAGTTCTTTGGTTCACTGTTATTCCACAAGTAATTGAAGCAGTTAACTTGGCGTCTTTCATTGACCTAAGTCGCAGAAAGGTTGTTTGTTTAAAAAAAATCAATTTCTTATTAAAACTGCTTCCTGTTTTGGGGAAACCTATGGAGTAATCACTTTCTGAGCTGTCAGACAGCGAGAATGCCCTTCATTTTACTGAGGAATACCCCGCTCCACTAGTGCAAAACACTTGAGTCTGCTCCCCTTAAGTGGCTGGGTGTAATTTGCTGAGTTGCTGTCAGCCTTTGGGGCCACTCTGTAATTTCCAATCCTCCCTAGTTCCCTGAGGAATAGGGTGGATAAGGCTGGAGGTCAAACCAGGGAACTATCGTTAGGTAGGAAGAAATGACAAATGGATAATTGGTTTTTGATGAAATGTAATATAGTTCAAGGCACCTGGAAGGAAAAAAAAGTCTATAGTATAAAGGCAAGGAACTTACCTTTGCTCTCAATTTGCTTGTCCTGCCTTCAATCAAACAATCTTTGTCTTATAGTTGGAGCAAAGATGTTTATTGTTCTTGAAAAAGTCCCTCAGGCTGCATAAATGTACATTTCAATTTTATTTTGTGTTAACATCCATTCATTTTCTTCTTACGTTTTTAAATCGTATAGTTTTAAATTCGATACATTCCACTCACTATTTAAAAAAAACACTATGAGCTCCAAAGGTTGATAAATGGCAAGCCCTCGTCCTTCTTCCACAGACAATTACCACCCCCCTTTGCACTAGACAGTGTTTTGCCCCCCTACCGGATTGCAGACTCCCGGGGCAAGTCTGTGGAGTTATAGATGTTAAGGCAGGATCCTCCTGGCCACAGGTGTGAAAACAAGAAGATCCTACCACACAACTCTGCTGTTTATTTCTGGGTATCTGGCGCTGCAAGGGCTGTAAGGCAGAAACTCTACCGCTGCGCACGATGCCACCCTGGTTCTTAAGCAGTGCAGAGGTCACTGCATTTCTTTTGCACAGCTGCACCCCATTCACCAATCTATTCTGACGAATTCAGTAGTTACCTGTAAACTGCTTGACAACTGAGCTGAATAATTATGGGATAATCCAGTTGGAATTCTGGCTGCATTGGAGTATCCGTTTAGAATTAATAGCGCACTTATATTACAGTGAGGAGGACCTAGAGCCGATTTAGCTTAGACACAATGTGTTGGAGTAATTTAGTGTGTCAGGCAGCATGTCTAGAGAACATAGATAGATGAGGTTTTGGGTCTGGGTTCAGTCGGTCTGAAGAAGGATCCCGACCCGAAACATCACCTACTCATGTTTTCGGAGATGCTGCCTGACCCTTTGCATTACTCCAGCATTTTGTTTCTCTTTTGGAATCTGACCCAAAACATCACCTATCATGTTCTCCCGAGATACTGCATGACCCACTGAGTTACTCCAGCACGTTGTGTCTTTTTTTGTAAACAAACTTGTTTCTCCAAGTTTAGATTAGAGTTCATAAGTTATAGGAGCAGAATTAGGCCATTCGGCCATCAACTCTACTCCGCCATTCAATCATGGCTGATCTACCTTCCCCTTTCAACCCAATTCTCCTGCCTTCTTCTCATAACGCTCAAACCCGTTACTAATCAGGAAGGTCTTCCTTCTTCTTAAAGCTATATCTCCAACGTCTCTTACTGATTTCTCCAGATGTACTGCAAAAAGCATCTTTCCAAGATGCTTCACAACTTGCTTGGCAACAACTTTGCCCAAGACCGCAAGAAATTGCAGAGAGTTGTTAATGCAGCCCAGTCCATCATACATCAGCACCCTCTCCTCCACCTCCCCCCAACCCACACCACCTCCCCCATCCCCACACATCCAGACTCCATCTACCTTACTATTGAAATCACTACCAAAGGATTCAAGCAAAGCTGGGAGAAATATCATTATGCAGAGAACTGTTTGACTCTGGAACATTCGACCACAGGAGCGATTATCTCTAAAAGGAAGAAACATTTAAAAATGAAGAATTTGCACAATCATGGGAGAGAATTTTATTTTTGTTTTACAAAACAGGCGCTGCACATGTACAGGCCAAATGACCGCCTTCAGTGGTGTGTCTGGCTTTAAATTATACCATTTAAAATACAAGTTCCTTGTTTTGCTTTTTATAGTAGTCAGAAACATTTCAAATGTATCTGTGTGTGTGTGAGGCTGTGTAGTTTCAACCATGTAATAATGTCAATCTGAATTGCTTGCCTGTATTTGACTTCGTTAACTGAGTACTGTGTCCTGCTTTTGACTTTTCTTTCTATTTTTAAACCGTTGCTTTAAAACAAAATGGCATCATGGAAGGAGTATCATTTACATACTCTCCCTCTGGGTTTTACAATGACACTCTCGGAGTTGCGCTTGTAAGGCTGTCAGCTGGAATGTTATACCCAGCCTTTGCACGTTTTGTTCCCAAACTTACATTTCCTCAAACATAATTATGGAACCAAGAGCGCCAAATACCTCGATTTACAACATTTAAAAAAAAAACACTTTATTTTCCTGAATGTCAAAGCGAAATGTACTGCTTCCTGAAAAAGTGGATATACCCTGTTCAAACATCATTACTAATGTTTTAACATCCTCAAACTTCAAACTCCTTAATTTGACAGATAAAAACTAACATATATTGTAGTTTATTTATGTAAGGCATAGTAGAAGTATCTGTCAGGGAACAGGAGATCCACCAGACAAACATTTATATACACTTAGTGTAATTTAATTTAGTTTAGTTTAGGGATACAGGCCCTCGTCCCACCGAGTCCACGCTGACCAGTGATCACCTGTATACTGACACTATCACACACACTAGGCACGATTTACAAATTTACCAAGCCAATTAACATTCAAATCTGTACATCTTTGGAGTGCGGGAGGAAACCGGAAATCCCGGAGAAAACCCACGCAGATCACGGGGAGAATGTACAAACTCCGTACAGACAGCACCCAGAGTCAGGATCGAACCTGGATCTCTCTCGCGCTAACATGCTAGTTTCTGTCCTGTAGACTCTCCACAATGTAAACTGATCTATTAATTTGGCGTTAAAACTACAAGAAAACTACAAGAAGATTCACGCCCAAATTTTACTCGTTCTTTGTTTTCAGTGGCATTTCCTCATGGTGATGAGGTGCCGGGGAGGATTGTTTGTATGAATGGGCTCTAATCATTAAGCATGTTTCTTTATTAAATAAATGTCTGGAAACTATTGTATGCCATATAGAATGTTATTAAAGAATAACAAACTGCTCTTGCTGCAGTCGGCATGTTTCTGGACAATAAAACTAACACTTTCCTGCGTAGAACAATGCATGCAGAAAAATTTAATCCATATGAACAGATCCATGCTTTCTCATTTAACTCCATAACTAATGGAAATTGCAAGTGTTTTGTTTTGCAGTATTGAATTCCAGTAATAACTCCTGCATATTGTACCCGTCTGTGCACTGCAGGCAAACAGAAACTTTATCAGTGGAGGCTACATCCATGTTTTCATTGGCAATTGCAGAGGAAAGAATAATATTTTGCTGGCCTTTTCAAGTAACCGCTAATCATGTCTGTCCACTCAGGCAATTTACCTTACGACTAAACCATAATCTTCTGGGATTATCCATCCTAGATGTGTTCAAAACTTTTCATTCAGTTCAGTTTCAGTTTAGTTTATTGTCATGTGGTACAGTGAAAAGCTTTTGTTGCCAGCGGAAAGACTATACATGATTACAATCGAGCCGTTCACAGTGTACAGATACATGATAAGGGAATAACGTTTAGTGCAAGATAAAGCCAGTAAAGTGCGATCAAAGATAGTCCAATAGTAGTTCAGGACTGCTCTCTGGTTGTTCACCACTTATTCTTCACAAAGGAACTTGCCTGAAGATTTCTTCATATCCTGATATGTAGTTCTCCATTGGAGCTGATGTTCCATAGTAAACCACACAGAAAGGAAATATAAATATCCATATTCATATGACATTCAACTAAATTGGAACTTGTGGGAAAGTTTAGGACTAGAGGTCACAGCCTCTGAATTAAAGGACATTCTTTTAGGAAGATGAGAAGCAATTTCTTTGGTCAGAGGGTGGTGAATCTGTGGAATTCTTTGCCACAGAAGGCTGTGGAAGCCACGTCAATGGATATTTTTAAAGCAGAGAAATATAGATTCTTGATTAGAATGGGTGTCAAGAGTTATGGTGAGGAGGCAGGAGAACGGGGTTAGAAGGGAGAGATAGATCACCCATGATTGAATGGTGGAGTTGACTTGATGGGTCGAATGACCTAATTATTGCTCCTTATCACTTATGACCTATGGAACAAGCTGAACAGAAAGAAAATACTTGGAGATTTATTGGTAAAATAGAACTGTCCTTATTGTGCAACAGAAAATAAATGTATAACTTTTCTGTTATATTAGCAAAATGTGCAAGATGAAAACACACTTTATTAATATGAACAAATGTGGAGAAGTTAATTGCAATTTGGTCCTCCCCCCCTTTGAGGAGCATCTGCATTCAGTCCTCACAGGTGACCATGGGCTTTTTGTTCCCTGCCACTTTAATTCTCCTCCCACATCTACTCCAACTGATGGTTTGTGGCCTGTACCGATGCAATTAGATGAACAAAGCTTTGATGCCATTTTTCTAGTGATCTAGGTGCTCATGAAGGCCTGGGTTTGGAATGGTAGGTCGAAGATTTTCTAGTCCCCAGGTTTAGAAACTGCAATATTCCAAAGCACCACTGCCAAATGTCTTATTGTGAATTCAATTTGAAGTAAAATTCCAAACTCCTCGTGCAAAGCTGTTTCCATATCCAATCAATCCCAAGTTCTTGATTCCATTCTGTCCCAAGGAAAACACATGGATTAATCAGGGTCTAATGTTTCACTGTAGAAACAAAGATCTGCAGATGTTGGTTTATACCAAAGGTAGACGCAATGTGCTGGTAAATTCAGCGGGTCAGGCAGCATCTCTGGAGAAAATGTTTCAGATTGGGACTCTTCTTCAGACTGAACATAGGGAGTGAGGGTGGGGAGGTGAAGAGCTGCAGGCAAGAACGGGCCAGGACCTGCCACAAATTACCTCGGGCAAGGCGGTACCTGGTAGGTCCATTTTTGGCTAGGGAAGGTGTGATCTCGAGAGTAACAACATAGAGAACTGTGGAACTGGTCGAGTAAGGACTAGGGTGGAGGAAGGGGGCAAAAATGTCACTGCTCTACGCTGACAATTCATCGACATCTGGTCTGTCTCAGAGCACTGCAATGTGTGCGTGTTCACACTGACACCAGTACAGAATTAATTGTAATGGAGTGCAAGCATGTATTTATTGGTCTGATATCGTAGATGATTATGACAACTCAGACGAGATGGAAATATAAGCAAAATGCATTCATTTGAAGTGCCTGATATTTGTAACTTTAGCATGCTGTTGCTCACCAGGTGCACTAACTTAAGATTGATGTGAGCATAATGTTAAGTCGTGGTTTGATTATTGAGTAACCTGATTGGGATTTCCTGATGCAAGCAATTTAATTACCGTCAGCCTAAAGGTATATTGAGAAATAAATGTCTGTTTTCATTGTCTTGTACCTCCTGTATTCATGCTGACCGTGACTAAGATGCTGTTTATTTTAAAACAGGGCAGCCAGACAGTCCTCGGCATATTTAATATGTGCTGACAGACGTGTTACATTAATATTACAGTCCGATGAATGGAAATCAGGATTCGACAAAGAATTTTCAACACTTACCCACCCCATTCTACCTCATTTCCAAAAAGATGAAATGGGCCAAGCTTCAGATGCATTCTGTTTACTGGCTTTACTGACGACTTCTTTACTGGCTTTCTCTCAGAGGGTGGTGAATCTGTGGAATTCTTTGCCATAGAAGGCTGTGGAGGCCAAGTCAATGGATATTTCTAAGGAGGAGATTGGGAGATTCTTGATTAGTACGAGTGTCAGGGATTATGGGAAGGCAGGAGAATGGGGTTAGGAGGGAGAGATAGATCATCCATGATTGAATGGCGGAGTAGACTTGATGGGCAGTAATTAATTACAATTAACTGTAATTCTGCCCCTATCACATGACCTTATGATCTTGCACTAAACATTATTCCATGTATAAATGGATTGATTGTAATCATATATTGTCTTTCCTGCTGGTAGACAAAAGTGCTGGAGAAACTAGGCGGGTGAGGCAGCATCTATGGAGAGAAGGAAATAGGCAACATTTTGGACCGAAACTGTCTTTCCTGTTGACTGATTAGCATGCGACAAAAGCTTTTCACTGTACCTCGGTACATGTGACAATAAACGGAACTGAACTAAACTGTTTGACTATTAACTAACCAAATTTCAGAGGTTATTAATGTCACAATAGTGTGAGGCACTTTTCACATTTAAAGATAAATAAAAACAATAATCGGCATGATATTTCATCATGGGCTCATCGGGTACTGTAAATTTAATGTTTAATTCCCAATGTTAGAATATTAATGGCGATTTTCCAACAAGCAGTTTGGCTTTGTGCCATGCATGGTTTTACAAATGGGATAGAAAAGTTATAAAATAGAAATTGAAAATCAAGAAAGTGCTTGGCAGGTCTAATGTTATCAGAGAATTGATTATTAATCTAAAAAATTAACTATTTCCTTTCTATAACTTTAACTATAACTATTGAGGACCAGAGGACATAGGTTTAAGGTGAAGGGGAAAGGATTTATTAAAAATCTGAGGGGTAACTTTTTCACACAAAGGGTGGTGAGTGTATGGAACGAGCTGCCAGAGGAAGTAGTTGAGGCAGGGACTATCACAATGTTTAAGAAACAGTTAGAAAGGGGCATGTTAGAAATGGGACATGTTGGGCAGAGTGGGCAAATTGGGCCATAGGGCCTTTTTCCACGCTGTATCACTCTTTGACTCTATGGACTGCCTGACATTTGACAGTAAAACACTCTTGACTCTTGAATTTGATAACAATAAAACAAAGTGCTGGGGGAACTCAACGGGTCCGGCAAAGGGAATGAACAGATGATGTTTCAGCTCCAGACCTTTCTTCAGACTAAAAAAGGGTCGCAACCCAAACGTCATCTGTCCATCCCCTCCACAGATACTGCCTGAAGTCCTCCAGCAATTTGTTTCGCTGCTCATGTTCCCAGCATCTGCAGTATCTTGTTTCTCTTGGGCTTGATCACTGTCTTTTGTGAGTCAACTGACATTCATCTATTGTAATGGGAACAATCAATTTGGCTCAGTGTGTTCCTCAACCAAGTGGGAAGAAATTCAACAAAGCCCTGGAGCTGACCAGCATCCAGTAATCCCTCACAGGGAGTGCAAATGTTGGATAAAGAAATGGTAGAGCTCAGCACTTGATTAGCTTGCCAACAGTTACAAGAGGAGAACATTTCTCCCGACAGTGTAGCGGAGAGCTGCTAACACTCAGGAGAATACCAGCCAGCTACAATAATTGCCAGTAGCTGGAGAAAGATAAAAATTCAATGGAAAGAATCCTTTATAGATAAGGAGCAATGACAGCATTGGGACAAAGAGCAAGCACACCCTCCACCAGTGTATTTTGCAGACTCGGCCCTGACAAGTGAGAAAGAGTTTGCATTAAATATAATTTAGTTTTTTAGTTTTAGTTTTCGAAATACAGCGTGGAAACTGGCTCTTTGGCTCACCGAGTCCGCGCCAACCATTAGTCACCCGTACGCTAATTCTATCCTACACACTAAGAACAATTTACAGAAGCCAATTAGTCTACAAACCTGCACATCTTTGGAATGTGGGAGGAAATCGGCGCACCAGGAGGAAACCCACAGGGTCGCAGGGAGAACGTACAAGCTCAAAGGTATTTTATTGTCACACGTACCAATTAAGGTACAGTGAAATTCGATTTACCATACAGCCATACTAAATAAAAGCAACAAAACACACAACTACAGTACATAAAAGTTAACAAAAACATCCACCACAACGGATTCCCCGCATTCCTCACTGTGATGGAAGGCAATAAAGTCTAATCTTCTTCACTCTTTATAGACAGCACTCTGCACAGACAACACCCATAGTCATGATCGAACCTGGGTCTCTGGCGCTGCAAGGCAACTAATCTACCACTGCACCACTGAGCCAATTGATGGATAAGATTAGGAATGTGACAGATTTGTGCAATACATACTTTACTGTTACATTATGATTCAGTGTTAAATGCTCAATCATTTGGTTTGCAAGATGGTTAGGCAGTTTAAAAAAAATTATGAGCAAGTGAGTGTGTGTGTGTCCTTGGTCCAGCTTTCAGCTGACATATGCAATACCTGTATGTGTCTTTATCCCCATATACGCCAGTCGCTTAGTTAAGGGTTGTGACAGATTGTTCACGGTTGTAGCAGACTCGACGTGATGGAGTCTGAACGTTCGTGAAGCTCAGACTAATCCTTTGTTAGGGTTATCATTTCCAAAATGTGTTCCAAGACAGTGCTTCCAGCTGTTCAGTCTTGCCACAGGGACAACTTTAATTAGAGTTTGTTTTGGATGAAAATGATTCCACTTGGCACAGGGTTTTCTTTTGCAAAATATGGCCTTTAATTGTGTTTTGCTCTTTCCTAGCTCCTTCTCTTGTCACTGTGATTAAGAAGGACTGGACAACCCGAAACAGCATTGCTCTCTCTTGGCAAGAGCCTGAACACCCGAATGGGATCATATTAGACTACGAGGTCAAGTTCTATGAGAAGGTGGGAAAAAGAATAAAATTCAGTGTTCAGCTACTGTACAAAGAAACCCACTGTGTGTAGAAAATTATCTCTCAGAAAACTTCAATGAACAGCCGTCCTTTCTTTTTTTCATGTGATTAATTTGTCTCATATGCACTTACGAGCCAGAGCTTTGGATCTGATCCTCTTTGGTAAGAATGTTTTGTTTTGAAATGTTTGGTTTCATTTCATACAATGTTCTTCAACACACCGAGTGTGGGCGTTGAGAGTGGGAAATTATTGGGAAAGAAAGAACTGGTTTCACTTCTAATCTCAGCGAGCTTCGTCTCAAAGGGGAAAGGATTTCCTTTGAAAGCTGTCTGCAGCCAAATCATAAATGTTTACATTGGAACTGCCAGTTCTATTATGATAAAGAAAGGGCACAAAGAAAATTATCCGACATTATCTCAGTCAATCCAGTCGACCTTATTTTACTGCTCCTGCACTCCTTCTCTCCGAGAGTACAAAGAACAGATTGCGTCCCTTTTAATTTACACAGGTTCTGTCTTGTTTTAAGGATTCAGTACCGAGCTTCAGATCTCGAGGGTAGCATTTTACCATGCAATTTATGAGCAGGAATGTAATTAGAAGGTAATAACTTTGCTTGCAGATCCGCAATTAATAATGTAATGCAAATACAAAGGGATAACCTGTAATTACGGGAGCTGCAATTAAACAATGTATGGTGCAAAGGTTAATCAGTCACCATAACTAAGCTGTCCACAGAAGCCACAAGACATCACAATTTTGCTTTTCTTTGTACCACTCCCACAGCAGTCTATCTCTGTCACCTCTCTGCTTAACTCTCTTGTGCACCGTCTGACAAGGTCTGTTTTAGCTGACGACAGACATTTTCTGTTTCCCAATTGCGATGCACTTTATTATCTGGTGACAATGTCAATATTCAGTCATAGTGCACCCTTTTGCTTATTACAAAGCTTCTGCCAGATCCACACTTATCATTTCTCATCAACTAAGTGTGTAACCATCAGCTAATGCCCAATGGTTTCTGCACAATGAATGTGAATAATGTTCAGCCTCAGTATTTTTATCGCGGAATCATTATCATTAATGGGTATTCTGGACATTGCACATTCAGAAAATTCAGATAGTAATTTTACTGGACCATATAAAATAGCATAAATAGATATGACTTGAGGTGAACATTAACATGTTTTTTTTCTTTTAAAAAGTGCAGATAAATCAGTTTAATGGTCACAGGCTTGCAATTTTATTTGAAGAAAGCTATCAACAGCTTTGTTTCTCGAGTGTTATTACCCAAGAATAAACCGTATGATCACAGCAGCTTTGTAGTGT
This sequence comes from Okamejei kenojei, assembly GCA_035221665.1. NCBI lineage: Eukaryota > Metazoa > Chordata > Chondrichthyes > Rajiformes > Rajidae > Okamejei > Okamejei kenojei. Next base: position 54,826,821 of record CM069142.1, read on the forward strand.
GGAAGGGGTTTATTTGGCCCACTGAGACTATGTCAGTGATCTGGTTATTGCTATTCCTCACCTCTTTCCCATTGGATTTGGATTTTTTTCCTCCTTCACACACTCATCCAGCTCCTTTTTTAAAGCCTTAATTAAATCTACTTTCACCATCCTTTCTGGCAGGGAATTCCAGATCACGGGTATTCTCCGTGAGAAAACATTTAATCTTGTCCTCCTGATTCTTTCTCCCATCGTCGTTGTGCGGCACAGTTGAGCAGCGGTAGAGTTGCTGCCTTACCATGCCAGAGTCCCGGGATCGATCCTGACTATGGTTGCTGTCTTGTGTGTTCTTCCGGTGACCCACGTGGGTTTTCTCCGGGATCTCCGCTTTACTCCCACGCTCCAAAGACATACATGTTCGTAGGCTAATTGGCTGGGTAAAATTGTAAATTGTCCTTAGCGTGTGAAGGATAGCATTAGTGTATGGGTGATCGCTGGTTGGTGTGGATTCGGTGAGCTGAAAGACCTGTTTTCATGCTGTATCTCTAAACTAAACTAAAACCTTACATCTCTATTCCCTGGTCCCTACCTTTGCATCGAAGGGATCATATTGTTCCATTAATTTGTCTAGATCTGTCATGATGTTAAACATTTTCAACACATCGCTACTCAATCTGAGCTGAAGTATTCAAGTAAATTAGTTCTATACTCATTCTCGGCTTTCTTTCAGTGGTGTGGGCAAGTTGGGCCGAAGGCCTTGTTACCGCACTGTATCACTCTATGACTCCATGCCTTTCTCCTAAGTAGCGTCTATATCTCGCGTTCCCTTTTCCCCGACTCTTAGTCTGAAGAAGGGACTCAACCAGAAACGTCACCTTTTCCTTTTCTCCAGAGATGCTGCCTGAACCGCTGAGTTACTCCAGCATTTTGCGTCTGTCCTCTGCTACAGAAGTGTCCTAACTAATTTCAGGCAGCCATGCCTTTTAACTCCAATAGTAATGAATCTTAGTGCATAAAAGAGCTGGCCTGAGCTGATTTGACCAAACAACACATTTATAATTGCTTTTTACATGATTTGACCCAATAGCTATTGGTTCTAGCATGGACTTGGCCAGGTACAGAATTCCTATGGTTTTTAATTCATCTTTGCAACCAATGTGTCATCTTCAAAGACTAATGGGCCTGTCCCACTTGCCGATTTTTTCGGTGACTGCCGGCATCATTGACTGACGTATCAGGTCACCGAAAAATTAGCGGCGTGAAACAGCGTTGTGACGTATGAAGCGCGGTGTTTTTTCAAGTGTCGCAACATTTTTTTTGTCGCCGCTGGATTTTGAAATGTTCAAAATCTTTTGGTGACACTGATATGATGCCGGCAGTCACCGAAAAAATTGTCAAGTGGGAGAGGCCCTTAATGCAGATTAATACAGTGGTCTTTCTGATTCTGAAGCCCCTTTAAAATTGCACCTTTTATTTTGTATCATATTTTATTGCTCTTCCAATCGAAAAGTGTTAGTTACTTCTCCGTAATAAAGCCGATCTGCCTTGTATCCAATCCTTCCTCCAGTCTTATCGTCATGTATCTCAGCCATCTCAGTATTTTTATGGTATTTCAAAATTAATAAAGTATAGTGCCCACCTAATGCCCTTGCAGAAACCGAGAAATCATTCAAGAGTCAAGAGTCATAGTGTCATAGAGTGAAACAGTGTGGAAACAGGCCCTTCGGCCCAACTTGCCCACACCGGCCAACAATGCCCCAGTTACACTAGTCACACTTGCCTGCGCTTGGTCCGTATCCCTCCAAACCTGTCCTATCAGTGTACCTGTCTAACTGTCTCTTAAACGATAGTCCCAGCTTCAACTATCTTTTCTGGCAGCTTGTCCCATGCACCCACCACCCTTTGTTTGAAAAAGTTACCCCTCGGATTCCAATTAAATCTTTTCCCCTTCACGTTGAACCTACTGTATGTCCTCTGGTCTACAAGAAGTCCAGATACGACATTGGTAAGGCCATCAAAAAGGCCAAAAGGGACTTCTGCTCCAAGCTGTAGGATGAGACAGATGTTCGGCAACTGTGGCAGGGCTTGAATGCCATCACCTCCTACAAGGCAAAATCAGGAGGCAGCTCAATTGCCAGTGAAGCATCACTCCCTGATGAGCTCAATGCGTTTTACGCACGCTTTGATAGGGAGAACACTGATGTGCCTTCCCAAGCCCCCATTCGCTGTGATGCTATTTCAGTCACAGTCACAGAGGCTGATGTCAGAAGATCCTTCATCGGAACCCTCGGAAAGCACCTGGACCTGATGGTATACCCGGCTGTGTTCTAAAAACCTGTGTGGATAAACTGGCTGTAGTTTTTACGGACATTTTCAACCTCTCACCTCTGAGGTCTGAGGTTCCCACCTGCTTTAAAAGGGCATCAATAATACTGGTGCCCAAGAAGAGCAAAGTGACGTGCCCCAAGGACTATCATCCAGTGGCACTAACGCCTGTAGTGAAGAAGTGCTTTGAGACGTTGATTATGGCTCATACCGACTCCTACCTCAACAATAACCTCCACCCACTGCAGTTTGCTTACCGCCACAACAGATCAACGATGGATGCGATCTCATTGGCTGTCCACTCTGCTCTGGACCACTTGGACAACAAAAACTCATATGTCAGACTGTTATTCATTGAATGCAGTTCGGCATTTAACCATCATCCCCTCCAAGCTGGTTACCAAGCTCTTAGATCTGGGTCTCTGCACATCCCTCTGCAATTGGATCCTCGACCTCCTCATCCACAAACCACAGTCTGTCCGGATTGGTGGAAATGTGTCATCCTCGATAACAATCAGCATGGGAGCACCTCAGGGCAGTGTGCTCATCCCCCTGCTGTACTCACTCTATAATCATGACTGTGTAGCCGGACATAGTGTGAACTTCATCATCAAGTTCAGCGACGACACCACTGTTGTGGGATGAATCACTGATGGTGACAGGTCAGAGTATCGAAGTGAGATCGACCGATTGACCAAAAGGTGCCAGCACAATAAACTGTCTCTCAACGCCAGCAAAACCAAGGAACTGATTGTGGACTTTGGAAGGGGTAGGATAGGAACCCACAAAACCGTTTATATCGATGGTGGAAAGGGTCAAAAACTTCAAATTCCTGGGCGTGCATATTTTCCGAAGATCTTTCCTGGTCCCAGCACACTGATGCAATTATAAAGAAAGCACATAAGCGTCTCTACTTCCTGAGAAGATTACGGAAAGTCGGTATGTCAAAGAGGACTCTCTCGAACTTCTACAGGTGCACAGTAGAGAGCATGCTGACTGGTTGCATCGTGGCTTGGTTCAAGAGTGGAAAAGAATGCAGAAAGTTGTGAACACTGCCAAGTCCATCATCGGCTCTGACCTCCCCACCGTTGAAGGGATCTATCACAGTTACTGCCTTAAAAAGGCTGCCAACATCATCAAGGACCCACACCATCCTGGCCACACACTCATCTCTCCACTGCCATCAGGCAGAAGGTACAGAAGCCTGAAATCTGGTACATCCAGGTTCAGGAACAGCTACTTCCCCACAGCCATCAGGCTATTAAACTCGCCATCAAACAAACTCTGAACTATAACAGCCTATTGCACTTTATCTGTTTATTTATGTGTGTATATATATGGTCTATGCTATATAGACACACTAAACCGTTCTGTATTTATGCTTACAATACTCTATTGTGCTGCAGAAAGCAAGAATTTCATTGTCCTATCTGGGACACATGACACTAAACTCTCTCGACTTGACTTGACTTGACTTGGTCCTCGATTCCCCTACTCTGGGCAAGAGACTCTGTGCATCTACCTGATCTATTCCTCTCATTATTTTGTACACAATAGCAGAACACTGAAATTTTTACTTGCTGCAGCTTATAAGGTCTGTACATACAGATAATATATACAAATTAAAAGTAGAATAAATTAATAACTGTAATATAAGGTAACCATAATAGTGCAAAAATCAAGTCTGTAGAGCAACTACAGGCACAGTCCATAGCAGATCATATAGTGCTGAGGTTAGTGTCATGTGGTGTTCAAGAGCCTGATGGTTACTTGGAAGAAACTGTTCTTGGACCCAGTGGTCACCTTCACGTACCCTTTTCCTGATGGCAGTAATGAGACTGTGATCAGAGTGGTGTGGGTCTTTGATGATATTGGCTGCCTTTTTGAGGCAGTGCCTCTTATAGGGATCCCTTCGATGGTGGGGAGGTCAGTACCAGTGATGGATCAGGCCCTGTCTACCACTCTGTCGTCCTCATTCCCTGAACTTGAGCAGAAATGTTCAGTCATCATTATCACAGTATCACAGGAGCACAGTAATATGTTTTATTCTGGCATTGATCGTATTTATAAAATAATTAAATGATTCCCACCAGGACCAACAAAGGATCTTAAAGCCTATGGTGAAAATGGCATGAAATTACAAATTAATTGCTTCGGTTCATAAAAAAAATCGAATAAACACTCAATGTTATTTCAAAATCGGAGGAATCTAATTAAGTTTAAACATATCTAATGTTTAATTGTGTTGGAGTGCCCCTAATACGTTCTTCTAAGATCCAATATAATTATTTGTTATTTCTAGAATCTAAAGTTGGAAAGTAATATTCACAGAAGCTGCAAGTTAATCTGTTTACATAATACTCCAACAGCGACAATAGCTGATGTACAGGACAAAGCATGTGGCAAAGACTACATTGAATAGAGGTAGACACAAATGCTGGAGTACCTCAGCAGGACAGGCAGCATCTCTGTAGAGAAGGAATGGGTGACGTTTTGGGTCGAGAGCCTTCTTCAGTGTTTCCACACGCTATAAACTGAGAAAGGGAAATGGTTAATTGCTAAGGCACATGGTGATGACTTTAAGATATAAAGTACTTTGCTGCCACTGAATTGCTGAACTGCATTCAGTGATGTTATAGCCAAACCGATAGTACACAAGAGATAATACCAGTTATTTCGTGTTGTCATCATGCCATAGAATCATAGAGAGATAGAACGTAGAACAGATGCTTTGGTTTAACAAGTCTATACAGCCATCAGCCATGCATTTACATATCCTACACTGAAACCTTGTATTTATTTTGTAGAGTCATAGAATCATCTTACAGTACATGGAAATAAGCTATTTTCACCTACTCATTTATGCCACTCAAAATGTCCATCTACACTAGACCTACAGTATCTTCTCATGTTTGACCCACATTCCTCAAAACGTTTCCTCTCTATGTACCTGTCCAAATGTCCCTTAAATTTAGTTATTACTAGATTAAGTGGTATCCGTTGGGTCCCATGTTCACACGGGAGGGCTGGTCCCCCAATGCAATATTCCACCTCTCCACCAAATCCAATATTGGTGGCCAGTGGGGGGGGGGGGGGGGGGGGGTTCTGGGCTGAAGGGACTGGTTTCCAGAGGGCTAGTATGGACATTGTGGGCTGAATGGATTTTTGGGCTGGCAGCTCAGACACTCAGGCTTGGTGGGCTGGCAGCTCAGTCATTCAGGCCTGGTGGGCTGGCAGCTCAGTTACTCAGGGCTGGTGGGCTGGTAGCTCAGTCACTCAGGGCTGCTGGGCTGGCAGCTCAGTCACTCAAGGTGGGTGGGCTGGCACCTCAGTCACTCAGGGCTGGTGGGCTGGCAGATCAATCACTCAGGGCTGGTGGGCTGGCAGATCACTCACAGCTATTCCTTGAAATTCCATTTCAAGCTGAGTGCAGGCCACCACAATCAATTTCATAGCATTTCAAGCAGAGTGCAGTCCAGCACATTCAATTTCGTAGCATTTCAAGCAGAGTGCAGCCCACCACATTCAATTCAATTGCATTTCAAGCAGAGTGCAGGCCACCACATTCAATGTCATAGCATTTCAAGCAGAGTGCAGGCCACCACATTCAATTCAATTGCATTTCAAGCAGAGTGCAGGCCACCACATTCAATGTCATAGCATTTCAAGCAGAGTGCAGCCCACCACATTCAATTCAATTGCATTTCAAGCAGAGTGCAGGTCACCACATTCAATGTCATAGCATTTCAAGCAGAGTGCAGGCCACCACATTCAATTTAATAGCATTTCAAGCCGAGTGCAAGCCACCACATTCAATTTCATAGCATTTCAAGCAGGGTGCAGGACACCGCATTCAATTTCATAGCATTTCAAGCAGAATACAGAGCACCACATTCAATGTCATAGCATTTCAGGCAGAGTGCAGGCCACCACATTAAATTTCTTAGCATTCCATGCAGAATGCAGGCCACCACATTGAATTTCATAGCATTCCAAGCAAAGTGCAGGCCACCACATTCAATTTCACAGCATTTCCAACAGAGTGCAGGCTACCACATTCAATGTCATAGCATTTCAACCAGTGCAGGCCACTGCATTCAATGTCATAGCATTTCAAGCAGAGTGCAATCCACCACAATCAATGTCATAGCATTCCAAGCAGAGTGCAGGCCACCACATTGAATTTCATAGCATTTCAAGCAGAGTGCAGGCCACCACATTCAATGTCATAGCATTTCAAGCAGAGTGCAGGCCACCATATTCAATTTTGTAGCATTTCAAGCAGAGTGCAGGCCACCACATTCGATGTCATTGCATTTCAAGCAGAGTGCAGGCCACAACATTGAATTTCATAGCATTTCAAGCAGAGTGCAGGCCACCACATCCAATTTCATAGCATTTCAAGCAGAGTGCAGACTGCCACATCCAAATTAATAGCATTTCAAGCAGTGCAGGCCACCACATTCAATTTCATAGCATTTCAAGTGGAGTGCAGGCCACTACATTCAATTTCAGCATTTCAAGCAGAGTGCAGGCCACCAAATTGCCAAACAACTCATTGCATTTTCATTAAGGGCTCACAAATCATTTATTGCAAGTACATTGCAGACTCATAATTCAGTTGATTCATAGCTTAGAATGAGAGTTGTGACCTCTCCCTCACGATCTTCCAGAGTGACTGACTCACGTCCAGGCATCCGGGGTTTTATAGTCCTGCCCCCTCGGCGTTACCTTCATCATGGCGATTGACAGGCAAGAGGATCAATCAGCTGAACTCAAGATTTTTTAAACACTCATAATTTTTTTATTTTTCATCGATCGGAAAAATCTGTTGATCTGATATGAAGTTTGTACGTTCTCCCTGTGACCGTGTGGGCTTTCTCCAAGTGCTCAATTTTTCTCCCACATTCCAAAGACGTACAGGTTTGTAGGTTAATTGGCTTTGGTATAAATTGTCCCTAGTGTGTGCAGGATAGTGTTAGTGTGCGGGGATCGCTGGCCTGCGTGGACTTGGTGTGCCGAAGGGCACGTATCTAAAGTCTAAAGTAAAGTCGAAACTCCATCACAATAAGTCATGGTTACATTTGTTTAAAACCTATAGAATCATTGAAGTTGATGTAACGAAGGGAACCCACTGACTCATCCTGGTTATGCTATAGTTACTTCATTATTTGATTCATTGTCTGGAAACAACACCACGCATTTCTTCACACATTTCATGTTTTTAGGACTTCCCAAAGTACTGTATTTTTTAGATTGTAATCACTGTTGCAGGAATTTACCCTGCTATAATATACTCAGTTTTATTTAGGTCACTTCACATCTCTTATTGAAGGAAAAGTTTAAAGCCATTAAATTTTATGCAGCAGTTAAACCAAGAACACCATAATCACCTTAATTATGTTTGCCTCCATGCCAGCAAAAAAAACGATAATGACTTTTACTGAACGGATGGTCAAAAATAAAGAACCAAGGGAAAAAAATGCTTTTCAGCATATTAATGTTAATTTTTTATGCATTTTCCACCATAACATTTTATTGCATTTTTAGTAACTACGAAACTTGGTCGATGTTACAAATACTTAATTGCTTCATCACGTATGCCACCTATCCTCATTTTCATATGACACCTATCTTCATTTTGCAAATAGTCCACCAGAATTTTTCTCTGAACCATTCCTCCAATTTTATGTCAACTCCGCACATCTCTGGTCCTCTCCTGCTCTTTTAAACATCTCTTGAAAACCTACCTCATTGCATAAGCTTTTGGTCATCCTTTCTAATATCACCTTCTTTGGCACTGCATATTTCGATTCAAGGCACAAAGTATTCCTCCTCAAGTCTTTGTTTTGACTGTTTCTGAGACTTTTTTTTTGTTTTATTGTTTTAAAAATACATATTGTGTCCAAATTGTGTCTGCATTGTAGTGACAGCCAGGAAGGCACACCAACCCCTCTTCGTCCTTAGGTGAATGAGGACATTTGGCTTGTCTTCAATGATTCTTACAAACTTCTACAGATGCGGGCATAGTAAGCAGACAGTCGGGTTTCATCACAGCTTGGTTTGAGAACAGCTCTGCCCAAGACTGCAAGAAATTGCAGAGTGTTGTGCATTCATCATTCAGTCCAAACTCCCCACCATTGACTCCATCTACACTTCACGATGCCTCAGAAACGCAGACAAAATAATCAAAGACTTGCCTCACCCAGATCATTCCTTCTTCTCCCTGCTTCTGTTGGGCAGAATGTACAGGAGCTTAAAGCGTGCACCACCAGACTTAGAAAAAGCTTCTTTCTCTCTGTTATTGGGTTTCTGAATGGTTCTACCGAGGGCAGGGTACCTTCTACCTAGGGTATTGTCTGATTCACTTGTTCCCAATTGTGAACATTGTACATGGAACTGGTGCACTGCATGCTGAGAACTAGATTTTGCGCACTGTATCTTCCCCTTTGCTCTGCCTATAGTACTTGAGTTAGATGTGATTGTATTTATGTTTGTTATATCTGATCTGATATCGTGATCATTGGATAGCATGCAAAACAAAGCTTGTCTGTGTATTAATGAAAGCTGAAACCTAATAGAGGCTATATGTTTAAAATCAGAGGTGCAAGATTCAGAAGGGATTTGACGAGGAATTTTACGCCCAAATGGTGATTTGAAAACCACTTCCTGATTTGGTGGTGGAGGCAAAAACTCTCACAATATTTAAGAGGTATTCTGATGAGGACTTGAATTATCAATATCTTGAAGGCAATGGGTCATGTATTCGTATATAGATCATAGAATCATAGAATCATAGAAAATAGATGCAGGAGTAGGCCATTCGGCCCTTCGAGCCTGCACCGCCATTCAATATGATCATGGCTGATCATCCAACTCAGCATCCTGTACCTGCCTTCTCTCCATACCTCCTGATCCCTTTAGCCACAAGGGCCACATCTAGCTCCCTCTTAAATATAGCCAATGAACTGGCCTCAACTACCTTCTGTGGCAGAGAATTCCACAGACTCACCACTCTCTGTGTGAAAAAAGATCTTCTCATCTTGGTCCTAAAAGACTTCCCCCTTATCCTTAAACTGTGACCCCTTGTTCTGGAGTTCCCCAATATCGGGAACAATCTTTCTGCATCTAGCCTGTCCAACCCCTTAAGAATTTTGTAAGTCTGTATAAGATCCCCCCTCAATCTCCTAAATTCCAGCGAGTACAAGCCGAGTCTATCCAGTCTTTCTTCAAACGGAAGTCCTGCCATCCCAGGAATCAGTCTGGTGAACCTTCTCTGTACTCCCTCTATGGCAAGATTGTCTTTCCTCAGATTAGGAGACCAAAACTGTACGCAATACTCCAGGTGTGGCCTCACCAAGACCCTGTACAACTGCAGTAGAACCTCCCTGCTCTTGTACTCAAATCCTTTTGCTATGAATGCCAACATACCATTCGCTTTCGTCACAGCCTGCTGCACCTGCATGCCTACTTCCAATGACTGGTGTACCATGACACCCAGGTCTCGTTGCATCTCCCCTTTTCCTAATCGGCCACCATTCAGATAATAATCTACCCTCCTGTTTTTGTGTAATAATATTTTTATTATAAGTAATCCATCATAACAACGGTGTAACAACTTTTCAAATACACAACCGACTTATTTCAATAAGTATACGGATGTTATAAGTAATTCTTATAAACTTCTATTTTTTTAGAAAGTAGAAAAAGAAAAGAATAGATTTTAATCAATAAGAATAGTGATTAAATAATAATTTTGATATAGAAAGAGAAGAGAAAGAGAAGAGAAAAAAACATATGTATATATTCTTGTTATATGTATTTCATTAGAACAAAGTATTATATATATATTTAAAAAAAGAGAGAGATTATAGTATACATCTTAATAGTGAATAACACAATTTCAATTAGCAATATCAATAGAGACATGTATACAAATTAAAAAGACAAACAGAAAGTTATTTTCATCTGATCCTGCCGGGTACCCATTGAGTTGTGATGCCAAGAACAGCTACCCCTTCAAATATTCTGTATATGGAGACCATATCTGTTCAAAGAGTTTGTATTTGTCCATTAGGACAAATCTGATTCTTTCCAAATGCAACGTCTCCAACATTTCCACTGTCCACATTTTAATTGTGGGGGATAATGTTCCCTTCCAAAATTTCAATATTAATTTTTTCCCTATTATCAAACAGTAATCCAAGAAATACCTTCAACATACCATTCGCTTTCTTCACAGCCTGCTGCACCTGCATGCCTACTTTCAATGACTGGTGTACCATGACACCCAGGTCTCGCTGCATCTCCACCTTTTCCTAATCGGTCACCATTTAAATAATAGTCTACCCTCCTGTTTTTGCCGCCAAAGTGGATAACCTCACATTTATCCACATTATACTGCATCTGCCATGCATTTGCCCACTCACCCAACCCAAGATGGATACTTAATGATAATTACCACAGATGTGATGTGCCTGTTTCTACGCTATGACATAGGATTCAACAAATGGCTTGGAACATGTGGTGCTGCTACCGGATGTACAATTAGGTTCCACAATCCACTCTCTCCAGGAGTGGAGCAGCAAGTGGAGATAAAATCCAAATGCATGTAAGTGGGAGCATATCACCATGTGCAGAATTTTGCTCCAAACAGGAATGATATTTAGGGGAAAGACTGGATCATAATGAATGATGTTCTTTGTTTATGTTTATTCTAAAGCAGGAACAGGAAACCAGTTACACGATCATGAGATCAAAGGGCACCAATGTCACTGTCAATGGGCTGAAACCTGAGACCACCTACCTGTTCCAAATCAGGGCGCGGACAGCGGCTGGTTACGGGATGAGCAGCCGCAAGTTTGACTTTGAGACCAGTCCTGACTGTGAGTGAAAATTAACATTACTTTATGAGAGAGAGAGAGCGAGAGAGAGCGAGAGAGAGCGCGAGAGAGAGAGAGCGAGAGAGAGCGAGAGAGAGCGCGAGAGAGCGCGAGAGAGAGCGAGAGAGAGTGAGAGAGAGCGAGAGAGAGAGAGCGAGAGAGCGAGAGTGCGAGAGAGAGATAGTTAGAAAGCTTGAGAGGTAGCAGGGAAGGGGAAGGGGTAGGGAGAGGAAGCGGGAGGGGGGAGAGAGGGGGAGTAAGAAAGGGAGAGGGGGAGGAGAGAGAGGGAGAGAGAGAGAGGAGTGAGTGGAGGGGGAGGCAGAGAAGGAGAGGAAGGGTGACGAGAGAGGGGAGAGGGAGGAGGCGAGGGAGGAGAGAGTAATTCATGTTTTATTATGGTAATAATATATTTGCATTGTTTCCTTTCTGCTTAAATTCTATCTCAAGAACAATATTGTTTCCCCTGTTTGGTTTCAGCCTTCTCCATTGCTGGCGAGAACAGTCAGGTTGTAATGATTGCCATATCAGCAGCCGTGGCCATTGTTCTACTTACAGTTGTGATGTACATCGTAATTGGGAGGTTAGTTCTATATGTTAAAACTACCTTGTAACTTTATACCTGACTGCTTATACGTAATGTTCCTCAGTTTAGCAGGTTTTCTTTGAGATTGAAGGAACATGTTTATTTTGTAGAATGCCAACTGAATATTGGACCATTTAAATGCTATTGGAATAGTTAGTTTAGATATTTTGGTAGAGCGTTATAATTCCCAATTAGTTGCTTACAGTTTATTCAACATTGACAAATTGCGTTGGCAATCAATTCATCCTCATTATGGCAACAGGGTGATGTTCCAGTTCCCACAGCCTGACATTCAATCAGTGCTGGAGTTTACTGAGCTTGGAACTGGGCTGGATTGCAAACTCTCTCATCTCCGCAGCCTGATGTTCAGGAGAGTTCTAGGAGGGGTGACTAATGACCAGTGCACAGCGAGAGCCTCCAGTTCCTTTAGTTTAGAGATACAGGGTGGAAACAGGTCCTTCGGCCCACTGAGCCCACGAAGACCGGCAATCCCCACACATTGGAAATATTGCACATACTAGGGACAATTTACAATTCTTACCAAAGCTAATTAACCTACAAACCCGTACTCTTTAGAGTGTTGGAGGAAACCAGAGCACCCAGGGAAAACCCACACGGTCAAGGGGAGAACGTACAAACTCCGTACAGGCAGCACCCGTGGTCAGGATCAAACCCGGGTCTCTGGCACTGTAAGGCAGCAACTCTACTGCTGCGCAGCCGGGCCGCCCTATATTTGTAACTGAATTTCATTGGAGTTGTACCTCCATGTGAATAAAAACTTTGAGTGAACATTTCATTGAAAAGATAAAACCTCTTGCAATTAATTATTTCCTCAAGGTCTGGATAGAGTAGATGTGGAGAGGGTGTTTCCACTAGTGGGAGAGTCTAGGACCAGAGGCCATATCCTCAGAATTAAAGGACATTCCTTTAGGAAGGAGATGAGGAGGAATTTATTTAGTCAGAAGGCGGTGAATCAGTGGAATTCATTGCCACAGAAGGCAGTGGAGGCCAAGTCAATGGATATTCTTAAGGCATAGATAGATTCTTGAGTGTCAGGAGTTATGGGGAGATGGCAAGAGAATGGGGTTAAGTGATAAAGATGGATCAGCCATAATTGAATGGCAGACCCAATGGGCCGAATGACCTCATTCTGTTCCTACCACTTCTGAAAACTACCAATAATAGTGCCAAGGTGTTCAAAAGGACAATAGACAATAGGTGCAGGAGTAGACCATTTGGCCCTTTGTGCCAGCACCGCCATTCAATGTGATCATGGCTGATCATCCCCAATCAATACCCCATTCCTGCCTTCTCCCCATATCCCTTGACTCCGCTATCTTTAAGAGCCCTCGAGTAGAACTTGAATCCACAATCTTGAAGGGATAAGATGAACAAGCATAATCAATGTTAGCCTCTATCGATCCTAAACAAGGTCATCAGCATCAGAGGTTTATAGGGCTGGAAACAGGGTCTGTAGGGGCTGGGATTTCTTGGGATCCATTACACGTAAACAATGTTCTGAATTGTGTCAAATGATTTTAAATGCTTATTTCGCAATGATAACGAATGGAGAGAAGCATACAGCTTTAGATGGACTGTGCCTTTAGAGCATGCAATTTTATTGGAAAATAATAGTTATCTTATATGCAAATATAACTCCAGTGCATGCTTCTGTTGTGACCATTTCCACTAATCTGATGCTTGAAATGTTTTTTTTCAAGAAAACCATTCACAAAATTTTCAGTGGAGTAAGAATGATAATATTGTAACAAGTGAAAATGTGAATAAATGGAGAAGTGCATTCCAAATATATTGCGTGCTGTGAAAAGAAAAATACCAGCCACAGAGTGCAGCCACTAGTGCAAACCCCAGCTGGGTCTGTTTAGGATTCCGACTGTGATTCCTACTCATGATCTTTATGAAAGTGGTTACCTAATCCTATCAGACATTTTCAACTCTCCCGTTTCTACATAGACCAGGCAGCCTGTACTGCATATTGTGGTTTGTGTTGTTGAAGGAGTGTGGGAGTGCTATCAAAAGTTAGCCTCCATGTGTCCAGGGAATGACATCTAGATACCCCTCCCTGACTCTGCACACCATGACGGGGTCAGATCATGTGAAATCAAACCCAGCACTTCCACTCGAATATTGATTTCTCAAATTTCAAGTAACCCTTCCCTCTCCCTCAGTTCCTCCCCCGTCCTCGGACAAGTTTCATTGTCGATTACTGATTATCATGCCTCGTTGACACCTTCCCCTCAGCTAACAATGCACCATTCTACATTCAGGGGAACATCGCCCCATTTGATCTATGTTTTCACACCTTGCCCTTCGATATCTCTATGTCTCCCTCTTCCCAGCCTCTGTCTGAAGAAGGGTCTCGACCCAAAACATCACGCATTCCTTCCCTCCAGAGGTGCTGCCTGGCCTGTTGAAATACTCCAGACCTTTGAGTCTCTCTTCCACTCGAAGATCAGCCTTGTTGATTTTTGCCCCAATATAATCATTCAGATATCTTAAATAGTTAAGCAATGACTACTGTAGTCAGAAGGATGTAGACAAAATTGCTGGAGAAACTCTGCAGGTTAGGCAGCATCTATGGAGCGAAGGACTAGGTGACATTTCGGGTTGAGACCCTTCTTCAGACTGAGATGATAAGCATTAACAAAAAGCAGGGAAGTGTAAATAATACAGTGAACAACTATAGAAATATGCCCCTACCGTATCTTAACTCACGAAGGTAGACACAAAATGCTGGAGTAAAGCAGCGGGACAGGCAGAATCTCTGGAGAGTAGGAATGGGTGACATTTCGGGGCAAAACCCTTCTTCAGACTGATGTCAGGAGAGAGGGAGATACATAGATGAAGCAGTGTAAGGTTATGAAAATAGGACAAAGGGAATGCAGATCAGGGAAAATGTAGCTTAGATCATTGTTAGCTGGGAGAAGGTAACAACAAAGCAAATAGCGATAAAATTTATTTGGAGACAGTAAGGCTGGTCGGGGAACTGGGAAGGGGGAGGGATGCAGAAAGAGGTAAAGCAAGGGTTACTTGAAGTTAGAGAATGTTCATACTGCTGGGGTGTGAGCTGCCCAAGCAGAATATGAGGTGCTGTTCCTCCAATTTGCACTGGGCCTCACTAACAATGGCAGAGGCCCTGGACAGGAAGGTCAGTGTCGAATTGGGAGAGGGAGTTAAAGTGTTTTCGCTCTCACCTCACTATTCAAATCAAAATATGCAGCCTTAGACTCCAATCACTTACAACTCACTCTTGTTGTCTTCTTCTTCTTCTTGCGTATGGCGTACTCATCCTAAAGTTGTAGGTCAACTTGTTCTATTTGATCTTTTGTTTGTGCACATCAGGTTGATTGCATTAGTTGAAACAGGGTGGGCCACGTGAAGGTTGCAATCTCCCACCCCACTCTTGTTGTAATGTTATGTAATAAGTAAAACCTAGAGAGTAAGTGGAAATACTTGATACTACACTGATAAATTCAAACTCCATTCTTGTACTTGTTAACAAAACATTTGACAATTTAAAAAGTTTAATAATGTTTCTATAGAGTGAAATATTGAATGGTGAGTTGGTAAGAATTTATTTGATTTATGCGCAGGTTTTGCGGGTACAACAAATCAAAACATATATCTGACGACAAAAGAATCTATTACCCAAATGGCCACAGTGAGTATTGAACCTGCAAGCGTTTGCAATTAACTAGAGAAACTGTTGGAAATGCTCAGCGGGTCAGCGTCATCTCATTTGTCAGGCAGCTGTTTGTGGAGACTTGCAGAGCACAAATTGGTTACTACATTCGCCTGCTTTATATTGTACCGGTTGCAACGCATCTAAAAACAGTTCCTTGGCTGTGCAATGGTTTGAGACATCTTCATCGTACAAAAGGAGTTATATAAATGAAAGCTCTTTCTCTCGTTAAAGTGATGCCACACCATGCATCTGCTCCCTCTATCAAGCGTCTAGGAGTGCCTCTCTCATACATTAGTTACTTTCAGAATATTTGTTTATGACCATTGATTTTCAGTGTCATCAGGTGGGAAATGATGTTTTTCCTCTATCACAGGCATATGAATTAGGAACATGATTAGCCCACTCAGTCCTGCTCCACCATTTAATGTGATTGTGATCGATATTATAGTGATCACATCTTCCCATTCCTATGTATGCACTGAAACTTTTCACCCCTTGCTTGCATCTGTCTGCATCTGGCTTACAAATATTCAAATATTCTGCTTCCACACTCCTTTGGGGAGCACTGATCCCTCTGAGAGAAAATAAATTGCCTCATTCCTGCATTAAATGGGTGACACACTTAAGTTTCAAACGTGATCCCTACTTCTTGATTTTTTTCCCAGGTGGAAACATCCTTGCCTATCTGCCCTATCAAGACTCATTAGGATTATATAGGTTGCATTCTAGTGTCCTTCAACAACAGCAATAAAGACCTGGCCTCTCCAACATTTTTTCATAAAATAGCCTGCCTCTTTACAGCCATAGTAAGAAAGCTTCTCCAAACTACTTTAGTTTAGATATTAAGCACGGAAGCAGGACCTTCGGCCCACTGAGTCCTCGCCAGCCAACGATCACCGCACACTAACACTATCCTACACTCACACAAGGGCAATTTACAGTTTTTACTGAAGCCAATTAACCTGCACACCTGTATGTCTTTGGAATGTGGGCGGAAACTGGGACACCTGGAGAAAACCCACGCAGGACACGGGGAAAACGTCCAAGCTCCATACAGACAGCACCCATAGTCAGGATCGAACCCGGGTCTCTGGCGCTGTAAGGCAGCAACTCCGCCGCTGCGCCACCGTGCCACCCTATATTTCATTGAGTTTGTATCTCCAGGTGAATAAAACATTGAGTGAACAGCTCATTGAAAAGATAAAACCTCTAGCAATGAATTACTTCCTCAAAACTGACTGAAGTTAAGCTACACCGTGCCACCCCAAATACTTCTCATACATTAACATCCTTTATTAAATAAGAGACCAATACCGTACATATTATTACAGGCATGGTCTCACCAGCACATACTAGGTGGCACAGTGGCTCATCTGGTAGAGCTGCTGCCTCACAGCGCCAGAGAAATGGGTTCAATCCTGTGGGTGTTCTCCTTGTGAAGGAGTGACTTTCCTCTTGATCCTCCGATTTCCTTCCACATTTCAAATACAAGCTGGTCTGTAAGTTAATTGGCCTCTGTAAATTACCCCTAGCATGTAGGGAGTGAGTGCATAAATGAAATAACAGAGAACTAGTGTGAACGGGTGATCGATGGTCGGCATGGACTCAGTTCCATGTTGTACCTCTAAACTAACCTAAAATAGTAAGATTAAATGAGAACTTATCAGTTTGAAGTTTGATCTTTATTTTATGAGGAGTTACATAGAAACATAGAAAATAGGTGCAGGAGTAGGCCATTCAGCCCTTTCACCCTGCACCGCCATTCAATATGATCATGGCTGATCATCCAACTCAGTCTCCCCTACCTGCCTTCTCTCCATACCCCCTGATCCCTTTAGCCACAAGGGCCACATCTAACTCCCTCTTAAATATAGCCATTGAACTGGCCTCAACTACCTTCTGTGGCAGAGACTCACCACTCTCTGTGTGAAAAATGTTTTCCTCATCTTGGTCCTAAAGGAATTCCCCCTTATCCTTAGACTGTGGCCCCTTGTTCCGGATCTCCCCAACATCGGGAACAATCTTCCTGCATCTAGCCTGTCCAACCCCTTAAAATTTTGTAAGTTTCTATAAGATCCCCCCTCAATCTTCTAAATTCTAGCAAGTTACGATGAGGATTACGCGAAGAAGGGTAGGTCTCAAGAAGGGTTTCGGCCCAAAACGTTGCCCATCTCCTTCACTCCTTAGATGCTGCTGCACCCGCTGAGATTCTCCAGCTTTTTGTGTAGCCTGGCACTGTCAGGACAGGTTTATCATAAAATTTGGAGAAGGCTCCCTCCTTAGACCATCCTGCGGCCCCGAGGATTTGGTCTAGAGGCACGTCCTGCGCCTTCGCTGTGGATGTTGATGCCGCCCTGGTGGAGTGAGATTTAAACACATGAGTGTCTACTCCAGCACAATCCAAAACATGTTTTAACCATCTAGAAATAGTTTGTACTGACACCTTTTCATGAGTTTTTTTGTGGCTGATGAGCATTGCTGTTTCAGAGCCTCTGAGACTCTTAGTTACCTCGATATATTGACTCAGGTGCTTAACTACACATAACGTTTGGTCAACGGGGTATGCTTTAAAGCTTACTTTGGTTCCGGCCATTCCTGGCCTGCTTTGTTTGAATAAATCATACACATAAAACGTAATGTTATCTGCAGAAGAATACATGTTATCTAGTCATAACTTTTGCAATGTTAGCACTCGTTGCACTGATACTAGCGCCATGAGCATAACCAGTTTAAGTGTTAACTTCTGAAAAGACCGTGACGTAATTGGAGCACATTGCCGAAGCAGTGTGAGAACTATACTGACAGCCCAGATTTCTGTATATCTAGGTTTAGAAGGGTTCTTGTTAAAGATTCCTCTCATGAATCGGGACACTAAAGGATGAGACCCGATTGATTGTTGTTCTGAAAACTGCCCTAAATAGGAGGACAAAGCACTCCAAGCACTATTAATGGCACTATAGCTCAAGTGTTCATCAAAATGCAATGTAGCAAGGAACTCCAATACATCCGGTATGCTTGCAGTATGATAAGATATATATGACTGCAAGCAAAACATCTCCCATTTCTTAATATGAGACACATATTGTTTTTTTAGTGTTATCTCTCCAAGCTGTAATTATCACATCCATGGTCCTACTTGACATTCCAAGCCCTTGGAACGGATTGCTCAGAACCAGCAGATTAACAGATTATTATGATCATGTAATGGATGACATTTTCCTGTTACTGGATGCACCAACAAATTACTGCAGTTGGGGACAGCCATGAATGGTTGAGTCATCATTCTCAGCACCAATGGGAACCATGGCTGTGTAGGCCAGTCCGGAACCACCAAAACGCCTGAGGCGGAGTCCTGCTCTATTTTGGTGAGGCATTGTCTAATGAGGCAGAATGGGGGGAAAGCGTAAAAGAACGTACATCCCCAATGTAGCGAGAATGCATCCACCGCTACTGCTCCTGGATCTGGTTCCCACGAAACGTATTTAGGCAACTGGTGATTTAGCCTGGATGCAAACAGATCAATATCTGGCAAACCATAGCGGCTGACAATCATTTTAAAAACATCAGGATTTAGCATCCATTCTATGTTGTCATTAAATTTCCATGATCTGTTGTCTGCCACCACACTATCTCTACCTGGTAGGTAGATAGCTGAGACCCAGATGTTTCTCGAAATACACCAGTCCCAAATGAGGTTAGCCAGATTATCACATGATACTGACCTTATTCCTCCCATGTGATTGATATAGGCAACAACCATGGTATTGTTAATCTGGAGCTGAACATGTAAATTATTCATTGCTGAACAATAAGCTTTTAATCCATAGAATGCACCCAGCAATTCTAAGTAATTTATACCATGCCTGTGCAGGATTAAATCATCTTGCACACTCCATCTACCACCACAGCTAGACTTGCTGTCTGTGGCTCCCCATCCCAAAGCACTCACATCTGTTTGTAAAACCACTGAAGGTAGTTTGTACAATATTGATAATCCACCATTGTAATTTAGCGATGGCTTTGGCTGGCAACTGCATAGGTCTATCAAAATGACCTGCATGCTCTTTAAGTGCTTATTCTCTAGCTCGTTGCAGACTTTGAAAGTGCAGGGGTCCAAACTCCACTGCAGGGAAAGCCGCCACCAATATGCCAATAACACTGGCTTCTTCCCGGATGGAGGGATATTGTTTTTCAGTGAGACTAGTACAGACCTACCTGATTTCCACAGCCTTGGCTATAGGCAAAGTCACTGACATATCAACTGAATCAATGACAGAAACCCCAAATAATCAATTTTTTGGGATGGCTCTAACTTGCATTTTATTGGATGGACCAGAAAACCTAACCTTTCAAACAGGTGTGTTTGGTTGCTGAAACAGACACCTCAGCTGTCTCCTGAGTGTTGCTTATGATTAAAATATCATCTAGATAAGCCATTACAATGTGATTCTGGGCACGAAGTAGCGCCAGCACTGGTTACAACAATTTCGTGAACAACCTAGGAGCTGAGGTTAACCCTTTGAGTAATGCTTTAAATTTCCACAGCTGTCCCATCCAACTAAATTTCAAGTATCTTCGGTAGTGATGATGAATTGGTACTGAATAATATGCTTCTTTCAGATCTACAGTTGCCATATAACAACCTTCTGATAACAGCTGTTTAGCAGTATTGAAGGTGTCCATTTTAAAATGCCTATACTGGACATCGGAATTTAACTGGGTTAGATCCAGAATGACTCTACATCCACCATCTTTTTTCTGTCTGGGGAATATATGGGACACAAATTGTTGAGGATGGTATGTTGTCCTCTCAATTACCCCTTTTTGGAACAAAACCGCAATTTCTTCATTTAACTGCTGAGTTTCTGGTACAGAAAAAAACAATACCCGACTAGGCATATTTTGTGCAGGTGGATGAATTCCTGACATAAACTCTATTCGAGACCCTGAGACAGTGTCCAGTATAAACAGATCAGATGTTATGCAGCACCATTCATCATAAAATAACTGCAACCTACCCCCAAGCGGAGATTGTTCCCCAGAAGATTTATCATGGATTGAATGAATCACCCGTACCTCTACAGTCGACCTTGGAGTTCTTGATCTTTTCGCCATATTGGGGTTGTAGTTGGGATGTACAGGTGGGTAATACCGCCATCCCATTGGCCCCACTCTGCTTGGCCCTGCCCCCATGATCTGATCCCCTTCGTGTTGAAAACGCCCTGCGAGGTGGCATCCTGGTGGAAGGGACGTAAGTCTTCATTGTCTTGGCCTCTTCCTCCAGGTCTTTGATTTGTTTGAGCAGGTCCTCCCCAAATAAATAATCTGGTGCTTGAATATAGGTGGACCTGCATAAAGCTGCAAATCGCGGGTTCAGTGTAGGTTTTATGGCTATTTTCCGGATGCAATTCACTTCAAAATCTGCATTACATAGCAGGGCCAACATATCCTGCTGTGTGCCGGACATCGGTGCCCCTCGGACCATTTTGCCAAAGGCCATGATGCCT
Organism: Okamejei kenojei; assembly: GCA_035221665.1. NCBI lineage: Eukaryota > Metazoa > Chordata > Chondrichthyes > Rajiformes > Rajidae > Okamejei > Okamejei kenojei. The sequence goes on from CM069142.1 coordinate 54,847,803, forward strand.
GCTCCCACCAATTTGAGGACCCGCTGGAAACGGATTTCTTGTCCACGCATCGTTGCACTCATTTGTGCCCAGATAGCAGAGTTCACAGTGGGCACTTTGAGCGACGCACAATTCACAGGTGTTTTGTATCGGGTGGCTGTTTGTTCCATTGTATTGTCTTGTAGCTCGTGATAGGCCATGTAACTGATGTTGGCCGCCAGGTTTTCCTCAATGGCTTCACCAGTACCTTCCGGAATAGCAAAATTCCTTGCTACATCCGGGACACCTGGAGCATGGCTCATGTGCTTTGGTGCGTGCCCAAAAGCAGTGACACCAACTTCAGGGTCAGACTCCTCCTGCCCTGGCTCTCGAGAGTCTTGCTCCAGGGAGGTCTCTACCAGTCCTAAACAAGGTGCTGGCGAGGGTGATTCCCACTGATATTCATAAGCGGTATAATCTTCTTCGCTGTATGGGCCTCTATGTGAGGCTGTCTGGGGAATCCTAGGGGCATTCGACCCCGATTTAAAAATTTCATGGCTCATTAGAATTTGGAGCATCTTCTCCATCTGGTCGAGCCGTCCCCATACCTTTTTATTAGATGGAGGGGAGTCTTCCTCATCATCAGACCTGTCAGATAAAACGGGCCTGAGAGATTTTTTCTTGGCCTTCCTCCCTGGTGGAGTGGCCTCAGTGCATGGAGGCAGTTGAGCTGCCGGTAGAACAGCAGCCGGTAGCAGAGCCGGCGTTACTGCAGCCGGTATCTCCCGACCCAATCTGCGAGCGGTAACCGCAGGGCCCGCGCGTTACGCTCCAACTACGGACACTTTTCTTTTCCACACGCTCCATACCTCCAACTCCCGCTGGCTCCTGAGCCAGACTCACAGATTTTAAATACTCGCAGGAAAAGGTTGAAATTGACTTACCTGCGGGTTTACCACTTACCGCTGGCAGAGCTGCGCTCTCCAGCCCGTCAGTGCACCATGTATCGGACTTAATGACGCGCATGCGCCTGGCGGGGCTTCTTCATGTAATCACTCACGTGACACTGAAGCAAAATTGAAGTACAACATTTTCTATTAAACTCAATACTGTTCTGATAGTTTTCTTAAGACATTATTCTATTCAAAGAGCTCACCCAGACGTCCCATCAGAATTTATATTATAGCAAATGTACTCTACATTTAGCAGCGTCTCCAGTATCTTGGAACTTCTTTTCTTCTACTCTTTACTGCTGTATTCCCAGAGCAAAAATAAACTCCTTTTAAGTGGATCTTTACTACAGCACTGTCAAGTACAACAACTGCCTGCTCTCAGCTCGGCATTGAAAGAGAGAAAGGAACTCAGCCTGAGAGAACAGTAGGAGGTTTTCCTTGTACTACTGTAAGCTTAGCCTTGACTAAGGAGTATAACTTAACACACTCAGCAGAAATAGGACAGAGTGGGTTTAAGAGCCCATTTAACAAGCCCTCCAATTTCACTTCCCATTGAAATCAATAAGGCACTCAAGTGGTTAAACTGGAGGGTTCAACAGGCAGGAAGAAATTGCAGATGCTGGTTTAAATCGAAGATAAACACAAAATGCTGGAGTACTTCAGTGGGACAGGCAGCATCTCTCCAGAACTGTTGCCTGTACCGTTGATTTACTCCAGCATTTTGTGTCTGTCTTGGGTTTACCAGGCATCCGGTTCAAAGTTACCTCTATAATGTTGTGTTGCAGGTTCAAACTGGAACACAAGTGTTCAGGATTAGACACAAAATATCTGAGGAGATTTGGCTTTGCTGTGTGTATGTTTGAAAAGGAGAGTATCAGAAGGAGTGTATCCTAAATGACAACGTTAGAGCAATAAATAACTCAAAGGGAAACTCACGCATTGTAAAGGGTCACAGTAGGATGGATTTTTTATACATCTAAATTATTTCAAGCCACCAGTGGTTGTTCGTTAGTCTTTGGTCCACTGTTAATTGGTTAAGAGTTTTAGATTAGATTAGATTCGATTAGTGACACAGCGTGGAAACAGGCCCTTCGTCCCTTCAAATACACGCCAACGTAATGATCACCCATGCATTAGTTCTATCCTACAAACTAGGGACAATTTACAGAAGGCAATTAACTTACAAACCTGCACGTCTTTGGGATGTGGAAGGAAACAGGAGTACCCGGAGGAAACCGATGCAGTCAAAGGGAAAACGTGCAAACTCCGTACAGATAGCACCCGAGGTCAGGATCAAACCCGGGTCTCTGGCGCTGTAAGGCAGCTACTCTACCACTGTGGCACTGTGTCGCCCGTTATGAAATTAGAGAAATACTGTTAATTTTCCACATGATAGGAATGCAGGTTAGGAAAGTTCTAGCAATATGTCTATTGGATAGGAGTAATAGAAATATAAAACAGTAGAGCATTGGAAATGACCATTCAGCCCACAACGTCTGTGCCAAACAAAACTGCCAAGTTAAACTAATCATCTCTGCCTGCATGCAATCAATATCCCTCCATTCCCTGCATATCCGTGTGCAAAAGCTTCTTAAACACCACGATCATATCTGCTTCCACCACTGTTCCTGGCAACACTACAAGTTAATATAATTCACCAAATGTTCCTTTCCCATATCACTATATGGGGACTACTAAGAGTCCAACCATCTAACATTGAATTTCAAAGGGTCAGTCTCCCTGAAAACCTTGGATCTGAACTGCAGCAGACACTAAATCTTCATGCTCATCCAAGATTCCTGATTAGAGTAGACCCTAAATATCCCTGTCAACACATTTCTGCATGAAACCCGTGACCACCACCTACATTCCAACAATTCTGCGACATGGACGGGCAGCGGTAGAGTTTCTGCCTTTCAGTGCCAGCGACTCGGGTTCGATCCTGACTACGGAGGCTGACACTACGGAGTTTGTACGTTCTCACTGTGACCACATGGATTTCTCAGAGATCTTCGGTTTTCTCCCACATTCCAAAGACGTGCGGGTTTGTATGTTAATTGGCTTGGTATAAATGCACAATTGTCCCTAGTGTGTGTAGTACAGTGTTAACATGCGGGTCAGTGCAGAAACAATGGGCCGAAGGGCTTGTATCTGCACAGAAAACTAAACTAAACTAATTTGCCTGTATCTTAGATGTGTGTGGACCTTTATCACTCACTTTTATAAAGAAAAAAAGCATGAGTGAGTTATTGACTTCACCTCTTAAATATTTTGGTTGAATGAGATGGAAAGTGATGTCGAGAAGGTGTGACTGGCCAGCCAACTTTTTTTGACAAAGATACTCACGAAAAGCTGGAGTAACTCAGTTGGTCAGGCAGCATCTCTGGAGAAAAGGAATAAGTGATGCTTCACAAGTTTATAAGTTATAGTAGCAGAATTAGGTAATTCGGCCCATCAAGTTTACTCCGCCATTCAATCATGGCTGATCAATCTTTCCCTCAACCTCATTCTCCTGCCTTTGCCCCATAACTACTGACACCCTTACTAATCATGAATCTATACATCTCTGCCTTAAAAATATCCATTGGCCTCCACAGTTCTGGGTGGGAACCCATCTTCAGACATCTCACTTCCCTCCTTCGTGACGTTTTGGATCGACACCCTTCTTCAGATGGAGAGTCAATTGTTGGAGGACGGTAAAGTGCTGAATTGGTAAATGAAGAAACATGGAGAATAGGTGCAGGAGTTGGCCAATCGGCCCTTCGAGTCAGCACAAGAATAAAAACCAAACTCCAATTCATTATTTTAAAATTCAGTAATTCCACCAAACCTGAAATGGTTTGTGGCAGGTTGACTAGTTCTCAGGAATTTTAGGATCTCTTCTCTCCAGAATGATTGCCTGTAGAATGATTGCCTGTATACAGTGGCTTTCAAAAGTTTTCATACCCCTTGAACTTTTCCACATTTTGTCACGTTACAACCACAAACGTAAATGTATTTTATTGGGATTTTATTTGATAGACCAACACAAAGTGGCACATAATTGTGAAGTGGAAGGAAAATGATACATGGTTTTCAAATTTTTTTACAAATAAAAAACTGAAAAGTGTGGCTTGCAAAAGTATTCAGCCCCCTTTCCTCTGATACCCCTAAATAAAATCTAATGCAACCAATTGCTTAAGAAGTCACCTAATTAGTAAATAGAGTCCACTGTGTGTAATCTAATCTCAGTATAAATACAGCTGTTCTGTGAAGGCCTCAGAGGTTTGTTAGAGAACATTAGTGAACAAACAGCATCATGAAGCCCAATTAACACACCAGCCAGGTCAGAGTTGTGGAGAAGTTTAAAGCAGGGTTAGGTTATAAAAAAATATCCCAAGCTTTGAACATCTCACGGAGTACTGTTCAATCCATCATCTGAAAATGGAAAGAGTATGGCACAACTGCAAACCTACCAAGACATGGCCGTCCACCTAAACTGACAGGCCGGGCAAAGAGAGCATCGATCAGAGAAGCAGCCAAGAGGCCCATGGTAACTCTGGAGGAGCTGCAGAGACCCACAGCTCAGGTGGGAGAATCTGTCCACAGGACAACTATTAGTCGTGCACTCCACAAATCGTGCCTTTATGGAAAAGTGGCAAGAAGAAAGCCATTGTTGAAACAAAGCTATAAGAAGTCCCGTTTGCAGTTTGCCACAAGCCATTTTGCATTTAGGCCAAAAACGTCTGATGTGACCAAAATTGAAGTTTTTGGCCTAAATGCAAAATGCTATGTGTGGTGGAAGACTAACACTGCACATCACCCTGAACACACCATCCCCACTGTGAAACATGGTGGTGGCAGCATCATGCTGTGGGGATGCTTTTCTTCAGCAGGGACAGGGAAGCTGGTCAGAGTTGATGGGAAGATGGATGGAGCCAAATACAGGGCAATCTTGGAAGAAAACCTGTTAGCCTGCAAAAGACTTGAGATTGGGGTGGAGGTTCACCTTCCAGCAGGACAACGACCCTAAACATACAGCCAGAGCTACAATTGAATGGTTTAGATCAAAGCATATTCATGTGTTAGAATGGCCCAGTCAAAGTCCAGACCTCAATCCAATTGAGAATCTCTGGCAAGACTTGAAAATTGCTGTTCACAGACGCTCTCCATCCAATCTGACTGAGCTTGAGCTATTTTGCAAAGAAGAATGGGCAAAAATGTCAGTCTCTAGAAGTGCAAAGCTGGTAGAGACATACCCCAAAAGACTTGCAGCTGTAATTGCAGCGAAAGGTGGTTCTACAAAGTATTGACTCAGGGGGGCTGAATACTTTTGCACGCCACTCTTTTCAGTTTTTTATTTGTAATAAAATTTGGAAACCATGCATCATTTTCCTTCCACTTCACAATTATGCACCACTTTGTGTTGGTCTATCACATAAAATCCCAATAAAATACATTTACGTTTGTGGTTGTAACGTGACAAAATGTGGAAAAGTTCAAGGGGTATGAAAACTTTTGCAAGCCGCTGTAAGTGTTGAGAATATGGTTGTGTTATGTTGATATCTAAGGCATGTGTGATATTTCTCAATATTTCCGCAAACAGTTAAACTTCCAGGTCTACGGACGTATGTGGACCCACACACATACGAAGATCCCAGCCAGGCTGTCCACGAGTTTGCGAAGGAGCTGGATTCTTCCTCCATATCCATTGACAAAGTTGTTGGTGCAGGTACTAAACTTTATAAATGATTATTTTTAGTGCTGACTCCTCTCTCAGAACAATCGGTGGCTATCTCACTGCATCTAATTGGACACGGCAGTGTGAGCCTCCACTGATAATCTTATTGCAGTCTCCGGCCTTATTGATCCTGATGCACGGTTCTAAATGTTCTGGGTATCAACAAATCCGTCCCATCTGTACCATGGCATGGGATGGGGCAGGGGCAAGAAAGACTCTTTTGGGGCCAGAAATGACTTTGCTGCCTTTTGGTGTCATGATAGTACAGATGTGGACCTTAATGTGTAGAAAGGAACTGCAAATGCGGGTTTACATTGAAGATAGACACAAAATGCTGGAGTAACTCAGTGGGACAGGCAGCATTCCTGGAGAGAAGGGATGGGTGACGTTTCGGGTCGAGACCCTTCTTCAGTTTCAACCCGAAACATCACCCATTCCTTCTCTCCAGAGATGCTGCCTGTCCCACTGAGTTACTCCAGCATTTTGTTTCTATCTTCAGAGACCTCTTAATGTTATTTATGAAAGACGCGCACAAACTGATATCTTTAGTCAACTTTCACTGGACTGTATTGCTGGGTTTCCCAATGCAACATCATACTATGGACACAAAGTGCTGGCGTAACTCAGCAGGTCAGGCAGCATCTCCACAGAACATGGATAGATGACGTTTTGGGTCAAGACCCTTCTACAGGTGACCCAAAATGTCACCTAACAATGTACTCCCGAGATGCTGCCTGACCTGCCGAGTTAGTCCAAGGCTATCTGTCTTTTTGTGTATTAACCAGCATCTGCAGTTCCATGTTTCCAACATCACACTAAAACCTGTGGGTTTGAGTGTAGCATTCCCTGCCAGTGAATCAGATGTTCTGGGAACTGTCAGCATTTAGCATCACAAGTCTAATCCACACAGGCAGCTGTTAAAAGGATATTCCACAATATAAGCAACTCTTTTCCAGTTACAGAGCAGTGCTGTTGCTTAATAACTGGGTGAGTTAAAGATGGAAATATGCTCCCTGCCTGGTCTAGTAGGCTGAAGAAAAAGTAAATTCAATCTTCCATCCTTGTTCATGGAGTTTATATGACCTCCTAAATGCAACCAGTCAGCACCAAACTGTGCAACGAGGCAGAGATTAATAGCCTTGAACCATGTGGGATAATAAGACTGACCATAATCTAGACCATTGATAAAGACAATAACATACACATTTAAGATGGGTGGTGAATCTATGGAATTCATTACCATAGAAGGCTGTGGAGACAAATCAATGGATATTTTTCAAACCGCAGGTTGATAGGTTCTTAATTAGTTAAAGGCGTCAGGGGTTATGGGAAGAAGACAGGAGAATGGGGTTAAGAGGGAAAGATAGATCAGCCATGATTGAATGGTGGAGTAGACGATGATGATGCACCTTCTACCCATAAGCTCTGACACCCGTACTAATGCTTTTGACTTGCTTACCACTGCAGGTGATGAAAGAGGGATGGGAGACAGAGCACTGTTTGAAATTACAGCCAGAAATATTGTATTTTTATATCATAGGAGAATTTGGAGAAGTGTGCAGTGGACGTCTGAAGCTACCCTCCAAAAAGGAGATCTCAGTAGCCATCAAAACCCTTAAAGTTGGTTACACGGAGAAACAAAGACGGGATTTCCTGAGTGAAGCAAGCATCATGGGACAGTTTGACCATCCAAACATCATTCATCTGGAAGGGGTGGTCACAAAAAGTAAGGGGCCTGTCTTCATTGAATCAGCATTTTCACTAATATTCATCAATAGGAAGGAGAGGAAGCAAATGCTTCACTGTCGTCCTGTGGAGTTTAATTGTCTGTATATTTTGTTATCACCTAGCCCAACAGACAACAATGGACCATTATGGGCTCCACCTTTCCTAGATCATCATTATATATTGCATATCTGTCATACATTTGTTCTTTATCTCGATGTATCACCATCTATGTCTCTCGTTTCCCTTTCCCCTGTCTCTCAGTCTAAGGAAGGGTTCTCAACCCGAAATGTCACCTATTCCTTTTCTCCAGAGATGCTGCCTGACCCGCTGAGTTACTCCTGCTTTTTGTGTCTATCACAATGGGTTTAGTTACCACAATGCACAATATTCAAGGTGCATTATACTCTTAGTATTGTCTATGTCACTAACTAAGCTACTTAACAACTGGTACAGTGATTTGGTTTTAAACAGAGAGATGTTATTTGAGGGTGTATAAAATGCTTTCTGGTTATTTTTATGGCAATTGCTACCCACCTCCTGGATTCTACATTTCTACATAATAAGGGATTGATTTGCTTCTCTACCTTAACTCCTCTTTGTCCACGGTGATTGCAAGTGCACAAATATGTCTAAGATGGATACAAAGTGATCAGCGGGTCTGGCAGCATCCCTAGAGAAAAAGAATGGGCAACATATTGGGTCCGGACCTTTCAGTTTGAAGTAAGGTCCTGATCTGAAACAAGTGATGCGGACTGACCTGCTGAATTACTCCTGCACTTTGTGTCTATCTTCGGTATATACCAGCATCTGCAGTTCCTTTTATCAGATTACTTCAACTTTCTTTCAGATTCATCTAAAGTGAAAAAGACAGGACATACTTACTGAAGATAGACACAGCTGGAGTAAGTCAGCGGGACAGGAAGCATCTCCGGAGCGAAGGAATGGGGGACGTTCCGGATTGAGACCCTTCTTCAGACTGATCAGCCTGAAGAAGAATCTCGACCCGAAACGGGTCAGTCTGAAGAAGACCCAAAATGTCACCCATTCTTTCTCTCCGGAGATGCTGCCTGTCCTGCTGAGTTACTCCAGCATTTTGTGTCTATCTTCGTTTTAAACCAGCATCTGCAGTTCCTTCCTACACATCCAGGACATACTTACTGGTTGATTACTTAGTATTATTACTTGGTATTATTAACAACGGGGAGACCTGGCTGGGGGGGGGAGGGGCATTGGGAACAAAGGGGGGCATGGTGAGGAGACCACCAAGAACCAAGAGGGACCCGGTGGGGGGCCGTCAAGAACGAAAGGGGGAACCCAGCGGGGGGTGAGGGTGGGGGGTGAGGGTGGGGGGTGAGGGTGGGGGGGTAAGGGTGGGGGTAAGGGTGGGGGTTAAGGGTGGGGATGCCACATGCAGTGGCAGGCAGTAGATAGGAATGTTTGGTGAACGTTTGCAACTTTTTTGCCACCAAACGTGGCGACACTGGTGTACTGCCTAGGTGAGGTCTGCTGTGTGATTTTATCAGGATGTATGCAACACAAAGCACTTCAGTGTACCTAGATACATGTGACAATAAAGTATCATTGTATTAGAACCACAGTAACAACTATTCTACCATGAAAATTGCACTCAAACAATATAATATGTTTTAATTGATATAACGATGCATTGAACTTGCAATTGTGACCTTTCTACAGGTAAACCTGTCATGATTGTGACAGAATACATGGAAAACGGTTCCTTGGACAGTTTTCTCAGGGTAAGCCGACTGACGATTTACTAAGGTACAGCAGTTTCAAGTTAAACATCCCTACTTTTTTTGACTTAGACTGAATGCAAAAACTCATCCATTCTCTTTAAGAGACATGATGCCCAGTTCACAGTCATCCAGCTTGTCGGCATGCTACGGGGCATCGCTTCAGGCATGAAGTACCTGTCCGACATGGGCTACGTGCATCGGGACCTGGCTGCTCGCAATATTCTCGTCAACAGCAACCTGGTGTGCAAGGTGTCTGACTTTGGGCTCTCCAGGGTTCTTGAAGACGACCCTGAAGCTGCTTACACAACGCGGGTAAGCATCTCCTGTCCACATTATGCTGTCAGTTCATAAGTTCATAAGTGATTTTTTTTAATTTACTCTGTACAATAAGCTTTTATTAATCGGTTCCATTGAAACTTTAAAGAGCCAACATTCAAACAGTCCTCACTGAGTTCTGGGAGTTCCCATGGCTTCAGCTACATTCATAAGTTCATGTTCATAAAGTGACAGGAGCAGAATTGGGCCATTCGGCCCAACAAGTCTACTCCGCCACTCATTCATGGTTGATCTATCTTTCCCTCTCAATCCCATTCTCCTGCCTTCTCCCCCTAACCCCTGACACCCGTACTAATCAAGAATCTATGTACCCCTGCCTTAAAAATATCAATTGACTTGGCCCCCACAGCCTTCTGTGGCAATGAATTCCACAGATACACCACCCTCTGACTAAAGAAATTCCTCCTCATCTCCTTCCTAAAGGAACGTCTTATAATTCTGAGGCCTGGACGTCCGGTCCTAGACTCTTCCACTGGTGGAAACATTCTCTCCACATCCAGTCTGTCCAGGTCTTTCAATATTCTCTCTCTTATGTGTCAGTATCATATTTAATACCTTGATAAAAATCACGGTGTGCACTATGTAGAAGATGACAGTCTATTTTGAAGCAGTCCAAGTATTTGGTCGCATTTTGACGTGCAGTCGCGCTGTAAATTAAAGTAATTGTAAGCTCTAAAAGCATAAAGGTTAGCAGAGGTCAAATACATAAAAGGGTCTGATTTTTCTACAACCTAGAACAGTGCAGCACAGGAACAGGCCCTTCAGTTCACAATGATGGCTAGAGCCTCCAGATGCTTGTTCTGTTGCTCCTCTCACACAGCGTATGCATTACAGCCTATTCTTCCTTCCCATTTTATCGTCCACTTAAGGGCCTGTCCCACTTGGGCGTCAATTGCGCGTAATTTACGCAACATCATTTACGCGTCACGAAGTGCGCACAGTGTGCATTATGTGCGCACGGTGTGCATTACGTGCGCACGGTCCACATTAAGCGCGCATGGTGCATGGTGACACAGGCATTGACGCGCGGTCACACGCGCCGTCCCAGGATTTTGTGAGGTACAAAGTCTTCGCTCGCCATCTGCGTGATGCGCAAATGACGGCCAAGTGGGACAGGCCCCAGAATATCACCAATCTTGGAAGAAGACAGACTTGCTTTTGATGACTTAAAAGTGATTTATAGTTAATGAAGTTCTTTTCAAGAATCAGTGTTGTTACAATGCAGAAAAACATGCAGCGAGCGATGGGTGTCACAGCATGTGTACTATTCTTTAAAATCACAAAAGTCATATTTTATAACATAATAATATTTAACTTACTTCTCTGTGCTTGGGTCGGCGTGTACTACTGCTTTGATTGCAAGTGATTCATCATGAACAACTTTCAATCCACACAGGAGTTAATCCATTAATTGCATCCTCCACTTTTACCAGTACATAACATTAACATTTTTTGTTCACTCCCCCCAAGCCTATGCACGTTTGGCTCAATACCACCAATTAGCTTATTTTGTTAGCCATGGGAAGGCTCCAAGATCTGGATATCAAATGGAGAAAATCCCTTGAACTTCATTAACTCCACTTGCTTCTGATAACCTTTGGACAATTACCTGGACAAAACTAAAATAGCACCTTCATCAGAATTCAGATTACTGAATATCACTTTGCTTTGTTGCCTCTGGTGTGTTAACCCCACGGCTCATATGTGCACGATGGTAATATGTTAGCTAAATAATTCATCTCAGTCACGTTAATGCAAATTTCAGCAATACACAGTAAATCTGCAAAAAGTTGTGAGAGTTTTACAGTTGGAACAATTTATTGTCAACTTCTTGCAATTCCAGTTTGGTATAGTATTCGTTTACAAGCACTCAATGCTTTCATGTGATATTGTGTCCAATATTTTGAGGACAATCATTAGCTATTGAAAATACGATGGGACACAACGTGCTGGGGAAACCTTCAGGTCCGGTAGTATCTGTGGAGACTATGAATAGGTGACGTTTAGGGTTGAGATCCTTCTTTGGACATTGTAGGGGAGGGGAGAAAAAAGCTGTAAAAAGGGAGCAGGTAAAACCATGAACAAAGAACAAAATGGGGCAGGTAATAGGTTGACATAGGTAAGGGTTTTTTTTTAAATGAGACTGTTGGAACAAAGGCGAGAGATAAGAACAGAATGTGTGAGACAGGTTTGAAATGTTGTGGATTGTGAAGCCAGAGGGAGGAAACCCACAGAGGGAGAGGGTGGGGGTGGAGAGAAAAATAGTTAGAGTCCAGGGGAGGCAAAGGGGGGGGGGGGGGGGGGGTGCAGAGAGAGGGAGTGTTGGGGGATTTGGGTTGTTAGAGGTTATCTAAAAGTGAAGAATTCAACATTAATACCTTCGGGTTGTAAGCTACCCAATTGGAATATGAGGTGCTGTTTCTCCAGTTTGTGTGTGGCCTCACTGTGGCAATAGAGGAGGCACAAGACTGAAAGGTCAGTTGGAATGGGAAGGGGACTTAAAATGGGTACCATTTTGGTTACCAATCGGGAGTTTCAGTAGGCCTTGGTGGACTGCGCGCAAGTGTTCAGCGAAACAGTCGCCAAAAATAAACTGGTAAAAATAGGATTACCATGTAATTTTGGCACCAATGCTTGCCAACCTCTTGATCTACCTGGCAGTCGTCAGATGGTAGGATGAGAAAGGTGGCTTCCGTACCTCAGAAAATGATCACTGTGGAATTCTCTGCCACAGAAGGCAGTGGAGACCAAGTAACTGGATGTTTTCAAAAGAGAGTTAGATTTAATTCTTAGGGCTAATGGAATCAAGGGATATGGGGAGAAGGCTGGAACGGGGTACTGATTTTGGATGATCAGCCATGATCATATTGAATGGCGGTGCTGGCTCGAAGGGCCGAATGGCCCACTCCTGCATCTATTTGCTATGTTTCTATATTTGCAAGACCTTCAACTGTGCATCTGCAGAGATGAATTGTCGTTAGCTTGAAAGTTTGGTATGACAGTAATTCTGTTGTCTGTAAATTTCAGTGAATAATAAAATTCAAAATGCAAGATGTTTAATTGTCTTCATGTGTAGCAGTAGAATTTGTTGGGCCTTTTCATCACAATCAAATTTTTTTCAATTTTCTTTTCACACAATCACAGTCTCCAACACAGGATCAATGTCTTCGAGCATGACTCCTGAATAACAATACTAACTGAAAACATCAGCTGCCTAATGCAGACTATCTGTTAGGCTGTGAGTGTGACTGCAGTACTTCTATAATAAAACATTAGTTTGCTCTATAGCTGCATGTTGCATGTTTGATTTAAAAGCCTCCTGATGTTTCTTCAATGTGAAGTTAATGAATTAGATTTTAGAGATACAGCGTGGAAATAAGCCCTTCGGCCTACCTAGTCCGCACTGACCAGCAATTACCCCAAACACCAGCACTATCAGAATCAGAATCAGAATCTCTTTATTGTCATTGCACATGGTGCAACAAAATTTACAAAGTCAATCCAACGGTGCGATTCACAAGAACAATCTTAAAATATAAGGAAGGGTAAAAATATATACATATAAAAAAACAATTCAGTTAAATGTGAGTGTTATTTCTTATTTTGCATTGTTAAGCTCACGTATGGCTATGGGGTAGAAGCTGTCTCTGAGTCTGTTCGTGCGAGTTTTGAAAGACCAGTACCGTCTGCCAGAGGGCAGCAGGTGGAACAGGTTGTGTCCAGGATGGAGGGGTCCTTCAGGTCGTTGGCTGCCCTGCCAAGGCAGCGAGAGCTGAAGACGTCCTTCATGGAGGGCAGTGGGCAGCCAGTGATTTTTTGGGTGGTGTTGATGACCCTTTGAAGGGCTCTCCTGTCCGCTGCAGAGCAGCTGGCATACCATGTGGTTATACAGTACGCCAGCACCCTCTCGATAGAGCAGCGGTAGAAGGACACCAGCAGCTTCTCTTCCAGGTTGTTTTTCCTGAGGATCCTCAGAAAGTAGAGTCGCTGCTGGGCCTTCTTGACTACTGTGGTGGTGTTTGTGGTCCAAGAGAGATCCTCCGCAATTTGTGTGCCCAGGAATCTGAAGTCTGAGACCCTTTCCACACAGTCCCCATTGATGAATAGGGGTTGGAGGGCTGCACTGTTCTTACGGAAGTCTATGATAATTTCCTTTGTTTTTGTGGTGTTTAGGATGAGGTTGTTGTCTGAACACCATGCTGCCAGACTTTGGACTTCCTCCCTGTAGGCTGTCTCATCTCCTCCTGAGATACGTCCAACCACAGTCGTGTCGTCCGCAAACGTGACGATGGTGTTGGTGGAGTCGGCGGGGGCACAATCGTGGGCGTAGAGTGTGTAGAGGAGGGGGCTCAACACACAGCCCTGTGGGGAGCCGGTGCTGAGTGTGATGGGGTGGAGAGGTGATGGCGCAGTCTGACGGTCTGGGGGCGGTTAGACAGAAAGTCCTTGATCCAAAGGTAGATGGGTTGGGAAAGTCCTAAAACCATGAGTTTGGTGACCAGTCTGCTGGAGATGATGGTATTGAAGGCAGAGCTAAAGTCAATGAAGAGCATCCTCACATAGCTCCCCTGGTGTTCGAGGTGAGTCAGTGCAGTGTGAAGAGCAGTGGCGATAGCATCCTCAGTGGACCTATTTGCTCTGTAGGCAAACTGGTGTGGGTCGAAGGTGGACGGTAGGCTGGCTTTGATGTGCTGCTGAACCAGCCTCTCGAAACACTTCATGATTACTGGTGTGAGAGCGACCGGTCGGTAGTCGTTAAGGCCGCTGATAACAGGCTTTTTTGGTAGTGGGATGATTGTGGCAGACTTCAGGCACGGTGGGATGGTGGATTTGGACAGGGACAGGTTGACGATTTTCGTGAAGACCTCGGAGAGCTGGTCTGCACATTCCTTCAGAACCCTTCCTGTCACGCCATCCGGCCCGGCAGCCTTCCTCGGGTTCACCGCCCTGAGCACCCGCCTCACTTCATGCTCCTGCACAGTGAGGGTGTAGTTGTTGTTGTTAGGGGCTGGTGGGAGAATGGTGACGAGCTCTTCTGGTTCTGCCTCAAAGCGAGCAAAGAAGGAGTTCAGCTCCTCTGCCAGTGTGGCGTTGCCGTCAGTTGGCCGTCGTACTGTTACTGGGCTTGTAGTTGGTGATGTGCTGGATGCCCTGCCACACCCGCCGTGGATCGTTGTTGTTAAAGTGGTCCTCTGTCTTCCTCTTGTGGGCCGCTTTGGCATCCCTCATGCCTTTCTTCAGGTTGGCTCTAGCAGCGCTGTACAGGGCTCTGTCACCAGACCTGAAGGCGGTGTTGCCGTCCTTGAGGAGAGTTTGGACCTTTTTTGTCATCCACGGCTTTTGTTGGGGGACACCCGGATGAGTTTGTCGACTGTGACGTTGTCAACACAGTTCTGGATGTAAAAGAGTACAGTGGATGTGTACTCCTCTAAATCCTGATTTTCAAAAATGTCCCAGTTTGTCCTTTCAAAGCAGTCCTGTGGCTGTGAGGAAGCTCCTTCAGGCCAAGTTTTAACAGTCCTGGTGGATTGTTGAACTTTTCTCCTGAGGGGGGCGTATGGTGCTAAGTGAATGGATAGGTGATCCGACTGGCCTAAGTGTGGTAGTGGTGTGGCTCTAAACCCCTTCTTGATGTTTGAGTAGGCCTTGACTAATGTATTTCCTCCCCTGGTTGCACATTTGATGTGTTGTTCAAACTTGGGGAGAACTGATTTTAAGTCTGCGTGATTGAAATCACCAGCTATGATATGGGCTGCTTTGGGGTAGGTATTCTCTTGTTTGCTGATAGCGCTATGGAGGTAGCCTAGGGCTATGCTAGCATTACCATCTGGTGGGATATACACAGCTGTAACTACGACAATGGTAAACTCACGTGGAAGGTAGAAAGGCCTGCATCTAACTATCAGGTACTCCAAATCAGCAGAACAGTGTCTGTCTATGATTGTGGTATTTGTGCACCAGTTGTTGTGAACGTAGATGCATAACCCCCCTCCTGTGCTCTTACCGGAGTCTTTGTTTCTATCCCAGCGAAATGCTGTGCGGCCTGCTAGCTCAATGGCCCCATCCGGTACAAGTGCGTGTAGCCACGTCTCTGTTATTAGCAGAATGCAACTGTCCGCGATGAATTTGTTTGTGGCGACCTGTAGTCTTAATTCATCCATTTTGTTGGTGATGGATGTGGCGTTGGTGAGCATGATGCTGGGTAGAAACATACATAGAAATTAGGTGCAGGAGTAGGCCATTCAGCCTTCGAGCCTGCACCGCCATTCAATATGATCATGGCTGATCATCCAACTCAGTATCCCATACCTGCCTTCTCTCCATACCCTCTGATCCCCCTCCACCACTTCTGCCACAAGGGCCACATCCAACTCACTCTTAAATATAGCCAATGAACTGGCCTCAACTACCCTCTGTGGCAGAGAGTTCCAGAGACTCACCACTCTCTGTGTGAACAGATCCTGTCGACTGACGGTGAGATACGCACGACAAAACGTAACATTGTCCAACAGGCATACAAACAAAAACGCACAAGAAAAGCACCGAAAGGGAGAGCTTCGAGCCGCTGCGACTGTGCGTGCCGCCATCTTGCACATATCCTGCACATTAGGGACAATTCACAATTTACAAAAGTCAATTGACCTATAAGCCTGTACGTCTTTGGAGAGAAACCCCATGCAGATCACGGGGAGAACGTACAAACTTCGTACAGACAGAACCAGTAGTCAAGATCGAACCCAGGTCTCTGGCGCTGTAAGTCAGCAACTCTACCGCTGCGCCACAGTGCTGCACAATTAAAACCATTCAGAATTAAAGAAACAAAAGGTAACAAAGGATAAATAGCTTTTACTTTCATATGTTTATATTACATGTAAAATATTGCAGAGAAACAGATTATTCAGTCCAGATGCAGTGACTTGCGTTGGGGGGGGGGTAAAGAAAAGTCAACAATTTCTTCCCCTCCCCCCAACAGATGCTGCTCGGTTTGCTGAGTTCCTCCAGCTGGGAGAGAGGGTGGGGGGGGGGGGGGGGGTGTTGTTTATTTTTTGCTTCAACTGCCAGCATCTGCAATTTATTATGTCTGCAGATTATACAGCATCAATGAAAAAACTTGCAGAAGATGCATACCTGGGCCAAAATCAAAATCCTTCAATAATAGTTGCCAGTGGCCAACTTTCTGATAAAATAAGCTAACACTCCATCGCTCCCTCAGGGCAACACGGTGGCACTGCGGTAGTTGCTGCCTTACAGCGCCGGAAACCTGGGTTCGATCCTGACTGCGGGTGCTGTCTGTACGGAGTTTGTACATTCTCCCCGTGGGATTTCTCCTGGTGCTCCGGTTTCTTCCCACACTCCAAAGACGTACAGGTTTGTAGGCTAATTGGCTTGGTAAAATTGTAAATTGTCCCTAGTGTGTGTAAGATAGTGTTAGTGTGCGGGGATCGCTGGTCGGCGCAGACTCAGTGGGCTAAAAGGCCTGTTTCTGCGCTGCATCTCCAAACTCAGCTAAATTAAACAAAAAGCCATCATAAATACTCATGTTTCTAGTTTACCTTAGAGTGGTGCGTTTTGTTCTGGCCTACAGTTTATGCATAAACTGATCAGTCAATCATTTCACGATCCTTTGGACGAAAGCCATTGCAGGAAGCCGATTGTGTTGTCACACAACAACACCTCAAAAGGCTCTTTGCAACCTATGTACATTTCTGAGGCATCCGGCTTTGTGACAGTTCTTTGGGCTGTGCCAGTCAGGGGTTGTGCAATCAAATTGTACCAAAAGCTTTGAAGATAGACACAAAATGTGGGAGTACCTCAGTGGGACAGGCAGCATCTTTGGAGAGAAGGGATGGGTGACGTTCTTCAGGCATTTTGTGTGTATCTTCGGTTTAAACTAGCATCTACAGTTCCTTCCTGCACATTTCGTCTGTACCAAAAGCTTTCATTCTTGAGTGTTCCTTATTGACTGAAGATGATAAACTGCTTTTAAAACCCATCAATTTATGACTTGGAAACGGGCAAAGACTATGAACTATTCATGCACACAAGATAAAATGAAACAAATAAAAGGATTCTAAATAGCTGTAAGCTGACAGCTGGCATGTAGTTTATGCTGATGAAGGTGAGAGCTATAATTAACACTTTGATTTATTTCCGTCAAGTCGACTCCTTGTTATCTTTCCTTAAAATTCTCTTTCTCTGTATCTGGTATACCAATGCCACGCTAAAGTAATTTTTAAGACCTAAATCAGTCCAACTGTTATTACTGCCAAGTGTACATTGCTCAGGTGTATTCATAGTATGTGTTTCTAAAGAGTTTACTCATGTGTTAAAGGCTCCTCTTGACTTATGATAGATTTTAACATTTTAATTGTACTGATCATTATCGGCATCTTACGATTTCTGAGCTGTTGATTAGCCGTGGGAAAGTCTTTTTGGAGCAGATTAATTAATGGGATGTGCAGGAAGGTACTGTGAATGCCGAAGACAGACACAAAAAGCTGGAGTAACTCAGCCGGTCAGGCAGCATCTGTGGAGAAAAGCGGTCTTGATGGTCCGAAACGTCACCTATTCCTTTTCTCCAGAGCTGCTGCCTGACCCGCTTAGTTACCCCAGCATTTTGTATCTATCTTAATTAATGGGATGTTTTACTTTGTATGGGTGTTCTACTCTTGGAATAGAAGGTAGAAGCCAGAGGAAAAGAAGAAAACAATCCAGTAAATCAGAATGAACTGAAATATAATGTTAGTTCAAATTTAATTTAGAGATACAGTGTAGAAACAGGCCCGTTGGCCCACCGCACCGACCCGCAATCCCCGCACAGTAACACTAGCCTACAAACTCTAGGGACAATTTTACACTTATACCAAGCCAATTCACCTACAAAAACAATTAACCTATAAATCTGTACATTTTTAGAGTGTGGGAGGCAACCGAAGATCTTGGAGAAAGCCCACGCGGTCACGGGGAGAACATACAAACTCAGTCCAGTTGGCACCCGTAGTCGGGATTGAACCCGGATCTACTGCTGCCCCACTGTGCTGCCCTTAATTCCTCCAGAGGAAGATGTTTTAGGTTCATTGGGAAAGCAACCCCTACTGAATCAACTTAATATTATTGTTGGCAACATTCCTACTCCCCAACTAATGGGGGAGAAATGGGTTGGAATAACTTAAATAAGAGATACAGTAGTCAACTGGGTGGCACACTGAATGGCTGCTTCACAGAACCAGGGACCTGGTTACCAGCGTGACCTGCTTCGCTTTCTGCAGCATTGGTCCTGTGACCGCATGGTTTTCTTCTGGGTGCTCTGGTTTCCTCCCACATGCCAAAGACATGCAGGCTGGTAAGTTAATTGACCACTGTAAATTGCCCCCAAGTGTGAAGGTGAATGGTAGAAACTGGTGGGAATTGATGCGAGGAGAAATGAAAGAGAGATTAATGTAGGATTAGTGAAATGGGTAATAGACGGACAGCGTAGACCAGGTGAATCGAAGGCCTTGTTTCTGTAATATGTCTCTCTGTGACTCTCACTCATTAGAAATATCATCAACAATTGTCACGTGAACTTTTTACAGCGTTTCATGATTTACGCGATTTACATTGTTGGACCTGAAGTTAGGACGATATAAGCAAGGACATAATAACAGCAGTGCAGTAATAGAGGAAGTGATAAGTACAAAGACATGTTCCGTTTAAGAACACTTGCAGTGGAACAGGAGGAGGAGAAGTTGGCTTTGGAGTGACCAAAGGACCTTGGGAATACACAGGGGCTTTGTGAAGGAAAGTTAGTGCCTTGGAGTTATAAAATTGTACAGCATGGAAACAGCCATTTCAGCACAACTCGTTCATGCCAGCCAGTGGGAACGCTTCCATATTAATCCCACCACCTTGCACTTGGCTCATAGCCTTCTGTGCCAAAGTGATACAAATGCTTATCCTAACAATTTTTTAATACTGTCAGCAAACCAAGTTCAACCACTCACTCAAGCAATGCATTCAGATATTTACCACTCTCTGGGTGAAGAAGGTCCCTATCATATCGCTCTAATTCCCTTCCCGCATATACCCTAAAAATCTATGGTCTCCAGCTTTATCTACTTCAGATAGGAAAATGTTTCTGGCAGTCCACTCTATCTTCACCAATTTGACATTTGTGCACTTGAATCATGTCACCTCACTAACCTTCTGTATTACAGGGAGAACGGCACTCGCTCCAAAGATAGACTCAAAATGCTGGAGTAATTCAGGTCAGACAGCATCTCTGGAGAACATGGATAGGTGACGTTTCAAGTCGAGATCCTTCTTTAGACTAATTGTAGGGGAGGAGAAGAAATCTGGAAAAGGGGAGTTCTCACTCCAAAGACAGACAAAAAATGCTGGAGTAACTCAGCGGGTCACCGAACGTCTCTGGAGAAAAGGAATAGGTGGCATTTCAGGTTGAGATGTCTCGACTCGAAAGTCACCTAATCCTTTTCTCCAGAGATGCCGTTTGAGTTACTCCAGCATTTTTTGTCTCTTTTCGGTGTAAACCAGCATCTGCAATTGGAAGAACAGCATCTCATATTTCGCTTGGGCAGCTTACAGCCCAGTGGTATGGATATTGATTTCTCTCACTTCAGGTAGCCTCGGCTATCCCTCTATCCCTCCCCCACCCAAGTCGCACTAGCTTCTCGTTTCCGCCTGTTTCTTTTATAATCGTTACTTTTTTGCATATCTTTTATTCATTGTTCTTTATCTCTCTACATCAATCAGTCAATCAATCAATCAATCAGTTTTATTAATCAAATACACATATAAGTGCAGTGAAATGAATTTGCCAGCAGCGGTACAATCAAAAAAGAACACACAATACACAATAAAATCAAACACAAACATCCACCACAGCATTCTTCACTGTGATGGAAGGCACAAAATACAATCAGTCCTCCTCCATTGTTCACCCGTGGTTGGGGCCATAAACCTCCGTATTCACCGCTACGGATGGCCATCTCGTCGGGATGGTTGAAACTCCGACATCGGGACAGTTGAACACAATCCACGGCTTGGAGGTCCAGAATCGGCGTTTTCCTACCGGAGGCCGCGGCTTCAGGATGTTGTAGGCCGCTTGCCGGCGGTCGGAGCTCTTCTCTGACTATCCCCGGTGAGGGAATCAAGGCTCCGGATGGTAAGTCCACGCTGCGCCCGTGGCTAGAAGCTCCGCAGTCCGCGGCTTCAGGTAGTTATCGGCCGCGGGCCGGTGGTCGGAGCTCTTCTCTGGCGATCCCTAGCGAGGCGTCCCAGGCTCCCGACACCGCGCCCGCAGCAAGAAGCTCCACAGACCGTGCCTTCAGGCTGTAACAGTTCGCGGGCCAGCAATCGGAGCACTCCTTTCGGGCGTCCCGAACAAGGGCTCGCCCACTCCGCGATTAAAAGTCCACACTGCGCCCGGTGCTGAAACTCCGGGCCCGAATCCGGGAAAGGCCGCACCAATCCATGGTGTTAGGCCACGAGGGAAGCGACATGGAAAAAGTTGCCTCTCCGTGGAGGAGGCGACCGAAAGCGGCTCCCCCATGTCACCCATTCCTTCTCTCCAGAGATGCTGCCTGTCCTGCTGAGTTACTCAAGCATTTTGTGTCTATCTTCGGTTTAAACCAGCATCTGCAGATCCTTCCTACACTGATCACACTCCTGCAGTCTCTTATCAAGCTTGAACTGCTCCATCCCAAGCAACATCTTGGTAATCCCCATGTACCCTCTCCAGGAAATTGCTTTGACATCCACCATGTAACACATCTTCGGAGTCGAGTGACTACGTGAAGACTCCGCCATTGCGAAGCAACAGGCCATTAATGACACAGCAGCCAAATACTTAGCTCCGGAGAATTGTGTCTCCCTCAACGTGCCTGCTGTTAACAACCTCATTTGTTAACATGAGCCCTGGCATCAGGAGTCAGGAAGTGAAACTCCAGAAGATCCTTAAACTACTGGCTGCTGGAATTACGGCCGTTGCCAGGTCAGTGAACGGAGTGGAAATGCTGGAAGAGCTACAGGATGCTCTATCTCTCCTATGTAACACTCAGTATGAGATAAACACTTACAGGAAGAGTGTCATCCAGCCTGCACTGAACCCGAAGTTCGCATGGGGCTGTTCAGACCCAGCAGTGCACAGCCGCCAACATTACTATTCGGGGACAACCTGCCTAAACAGGTAAAAGACCTCGATGAAGAGGCAAAGGCAATAGGCATGATCAAAGTGCCAGCTGCCACCAAGTCCTCATACCAGCGGCGGCAGCACCCCTATGCATCCACCAGCAGACCTTGCTACAACAGCGATAGACCACCTGCTGCTGAAAGCTCGAACGCCGTCCAACCTGCTCAATGGTCTTTTTTAGACCATGGCCCAGCACGGCCTTCTTGGAAGATACGCCACCCCCACACCTGGATCCAGGACAAAGTCCAAACGAGCCGCTGCCAAAGTTGCTGCTGAGGACCACGAAGGAGGCAGCCAGCAGGGGTCGAGTTCTCCAGAGCTGCTGATTCAAACTGCAGCCCCCGACTTCGCGCCGCTACAGCCCGCAGGTGCTCCTCGGACTGGCGGCAAATCCACCTGGAAGTCGGGCAGGCCCGCTGACTCGGCTGAGTCTGGACTGGAGGACACCCCGCCCGCGGGAAGCGACAGCGGTCGACTATCCCGCATGGAGCGGATGGTGGAGCAGTTGCTCCAACATGACCTGCTGCAGCAGGGGTATGGTCACAGTGGGTCTCCTCGCAGACCCACGGCAGCACCCTTTACAGGACTGCCAAATGTCTCACCCTCCTTGCAGGGGAGCATAAGGAGTCAGAACTGGGCTGACTCTGAAGAGGGGAGTGTGGCTGAAGATACACCTATGCTAGGGGTGCCAGAAGAGGAGCTATTGGGAATGGTCACAAAATTTGCGATGCCTACCCAAAAAGGGCTGCCATTGAATCCAAAGCTGGCAGCCAGTATCAACTACATGGCAACAAACCAACTTCAAGAACAAGAAGGGGTAATTGAGAAAACCAAAAGAGAGTCTCATGAGTTTGTATCGAACATTTTCACTAAAAATAAAAAAGACGGCGGATGCCGCATCATTATTGATTTGACAGAACTGAATACTTTCGTGCAGTATGCCCACTTCAAAATGGAAACCTTTGTCACTGCCAAACAACTAGTTTCCAAGAGGTACTTCATGGCTTGCATCGACCTAAAGGATGCATACTATTCTGTACCAATAGACAAGGATCATCGCAGATATTTGAAATTTGTCTGGATGGGGCAGCTCTGGCAGTATAAAGCGCTGCCTAATGAATTATCATCAGCACCCAGACTGTTTACCAAATCATTAAAACCAGCTTTAGTGTGTCTCAGAAAACAAAAACATATTGTTATGGTATACCTTGATGACATTTTAATCGTGGGGAAAACCTTGGAGTTGGCCAAATTGGCTGTCTCAGCCACTGAGCACTTATTTCAAAAACTAGAGTTTATCATCCATCCAGATAAATCAAAATTGATGCCTTCTACCACTATGGACTATTTGGGATTCACAATTGACTCTGTTCATATGTCTGTCACTTTGCCACCGAACAAAGCGTCAGACTTGATAGAAGCATGCAACAGACTTACTGGCATCAGGAAACCGTCTATTCGGCAAGTAGCCAGGGTGATTGGGAAGCTTGTGGCTGCTTTCCCAGCCACACAATTTGGGCCACTGCATTACCAAAACCTACAAAGGGCAAAAATTGCAGCACTCAAACACCATGCGGGCCATTTTGACAGGCCAATGCAATTACCAGGGAAAGCAAAATTGGAATTACAATGGTGGATAGACAATGCTCGACATTGCTCTAACCCCATCACAATCGCAAATCCTTCGGTTATACTACAAACTGATGCCAGCGCACAAGGCTGGGGAGCAACTAATACCACTTCCAGTTGCGGTGGTAGATGGAATGCACATGAATTAACCCTTCTCCCGGCACTGAGAATTAATTATCTAGAAATGCTCGGAGCATTTCATGGACTCCGGGCTTACTGTTCGGACATGCACCATCTGCACGTACGCTTACAAATTGATAATACCACTGTGGTGGCTTATATCAATCATATGGGTGGAATAAAGTCGATATCCTGTGACGAATTGGTCAATACAATCTGACACTGGTGCCTAGAAAGGAGCATTTGGATATCAGCCATTTACCTTCCGGGTAGGCTAAATACAGTGGCGGACACCAGGTCACGCAAGTTTAATGACAACACCAAATGGGTGTTGGACCGCAAAGTGTTTGCCGATATTATAGATCGGTATGGAACACCAGATATAGACCTTTTTGCATCCAGACTTAATCACCAAATATCAACATATGTTGCATGGGAACCAGACCCTGGGGCAGTAGCGATTGACGCTTTCTCGCTACACTGGGGGGATTTGTTTTTCTATGCATTTCCCCCATTCTGCCTCATCAGTCGGGTCTTGCAAAAAATTCAACAAGACTCCGCATCGGGTATTCTGGTTGTGCCCGACTGGCCTACTCGACCATGGTTCCCTGTGGTATTGGACATGGTCTCAGAACCATGCATTCCAATACCTAAACGTCCGAGTTTATTGGCACATCCTGTGACAGGAAAGAGTCACCCATGCCATGACCGGATGAACCTATTGGTTTGCAGGGTTTGAAAAGGCCACTTCTGGATTTTGGACTCTCGGATCGAACAATCAATATCATCACAGCATCGTGCAGGGAGTCCACCAGGAGACAGTACCTCACTTACGTGAAGAAATGGGAGGTGTTCTGTACCAAAACAAACACCACATATGATACAGCCACCATCATGGAAGTGCTGGAGTTCCTGGCAAGCCTTCATTTCGATGAAGGTTTGAGCTACAGTGCCATCGGACAAGGTTACGATCACCTTACAGTCGAAACTAATGAGGGGAATATTTAATTCAAATCCCCCCCAGGCCTAGATATTCCCAGGTATCGGCATTGTACTAACCATGCTCCGAGGGTGGGCACCAATAACGTCCCTTTCATTGGACAAATTGACCTACAAAATGGTAATGCTGATGGCACTTGTGATGGCGCAACGGGTTCAGTCCCTACACAAGCTAAGAATGGACGCCATGGTTATAACCAACAAAAAGGTAACTTTCTTTATACAGGGATTACTCAAACAAGACAGGCCTGGATCATCTGGCCGAAAGTTGGATTTCCTGGCCTACCCCGTAGACAGCCGTTTATGCATAGTGACCCACCTTTTCCACTATATGGAGGTCACCAAGTGTCTCAGGGGCACGGAAAGGGCTTTGCTTATAAGTCACAAACATCCTCATCACAGAGTCACCGTGCAAACCATTTCAAGATGGTTAAAGGTGGTATTGGGGTGCAGCGGGGGTGGACACTAACGTGTTTAAATCTCACTCCACCAGGGCTGCATCCACATCAGCGGCAAGGATGATGGAAGTTCCTATGGACCACATCCTTGCAACGGCGGGTTGGACTTATGAGAAAACCTTTCAGCGGTTTTATAATAAACCCGTGGCCGCGCCTGAGACATTTGCCGACAGAATATTAAGTTCTGTATTATAATTTCCCCGATGTAGGGGTATTATTATTTGGTAACGTTAAATAAATACCCTTTTGTTTTTCAGCACAGTTTCATGTCTGAAATACGTTAACATACTTCCTCCATTTGTCATTATGGCAGTGTGTGAGCATGGACTCGTTCCAGGGCATTAAATCACAGAGCTTTAAAATCTTCACGTAGTCACTCACATGACTCCGAAGTAAAATAGTAAGATTAAATGAGAACTTACCAGTTTGAAGTTTGATCTTTATTTTATGAGGAGTTACGATGAGGGATTACGTGCCCTCCGCTCCCAAACCCTCTATTATAAAGGTCAACTGGTATGCTAGTTCTCTTATCTTACTATGTTAGTCAACTCTGTTATCTGTGATTTCACACCGCTGCTTTGAAGAATGTCGCGCATGCGTGCTGGCAGGGTCTTCACGTAATCCCTCATCATAACGCCTCATAAAATAAAGATCAAACTTCCAACTGGTAAGTTCTCATTTAATCTTACTATTTCTATTCTCAACACTTTACTCCTTTCAAACCTGAGGGTGCTCATAATTCTTTAGGATATTTCTCTACCTCATGCGTACATGTCCAATGCTCCTAAAGTCATTCCTCAGTAACGTTTAAGTTATGTGTCTCCTTTTGGACCTGCTGTCAAATGTGCTGAGTGATGGTTAGCCATCTTCTTTGGAGTTTGCTTGCAACCCAAGAGACTTTTGCATTGACAATCAAAAACACATTTCAGATGCTGGAAATCTATAATTATAGCAGAAAATGCTGGAAAGGCTCCGCAGGTCAGGCTGCAAGAATGGGAAGAGAAACAGAGCTAACATTTCAGGTCGAAGACTCTTCGTCAGATACTTGTATTGATGTGACCTTGCCAGTAAATAATTATTATTTCACTTCCTTACTGAACTGACACCTTTTCTGACAATCGGCAGCTGGATTATTGAGGTTTTTGAAATTTATTGTGGTTCGGAGACTCATTAGCTGCTTGAGCAGTGATAAAGAATAATTATTGCCGATGAATGTGATCCAAGGCTGCTTCTTTGATGCTGCTAAAGAAATCCCACTCTCGCAGATCACACATTCGCAAGCCGCATTGTCTGCTGAGTTTCCTGCCATTTCTTCATTTGGAAGAATGATTTTCTCCTCCTTTCAATTAATTATTTTGCCATATTCTTTACGATTTAGAAAGAAAAATAGGGCTAGAGAGGTAGATTTACTTACAATAGCAATTTGAATGCTGGCAAAGGAATGCAGGAAATGCTTAAGTTTTAGCGATAGTAATTTTGTTAGTTTAGTTTAGAGTTTAGCGATACAGCACAGGAAACAGGCCGCCCGAATCTGCGCCGTCCAACGATCCCCACACACTAACACTATCCTACACACCCTAGAGGCAATTTACAATTTCACCTCAGCCAATTAACCTACGTCTTTGGAGTGTGGGAGGAAACCGAAGTGCCCGGGGAAAACCCACGCAGGTCATGGGGAGAACGTACAAACTCCATACAGACAGCACCCGTGGTGAGAATCAAATCTGGGTCTCTGGCGCTGTAAGACAGCAACTCTACCGCTGCACCACCATGGCGCCCTAAACATTTGTTCTAAACATTTACATTTGTAGCTTGAATAGAATGATAAATCTACTCCTAGTATTTGAATTCCATTCATGACACAATGATTGTTTTAGACTAGAAATGGGAACACTAATAGGTATTTGGCCGACTGAATAGGTGGTTCATTTGGACTTACAATGTAAGGGTTAAACCACTGCTGATCATAATATCCTGATTTGAATGTTGCTTTGCATCTAATTAGTATGTAAAATAGTAGTTTTGATTAAAATATGCTGAAAGCCTTTAAGGAGCAATAATATGAAGATGTAAACCGCCTCAGAAGGAGAAATAAATAGGTTTCCAGACCCGTAAAATATTCAAATTAATTTAGTCGGTTTAACACCCAGCTGTGTTTTCTGTGCCGAGTGGAAGGTTCGTCTTCAGCAATTGAGAGCTTGCAAGGGATTTTCAGCACAAATACCTGGCATTGCAATTCCACTAACTCATTCCGTTGTACAGCTAGAGTCTGTGACAGTCCTCTTTTCCCTCAGCTTCACACTACTTATTTTAAACGGCGAGGCTTTACAGCCCAGTTTGGCAGCACTTGATAGCCACTTTGTATTCAACAGGTTTTTCAGTATGTTTTTTTTTGGACTTTTCAATTTTATTGTGAGGCTGGGTAAATCCAAATCCTCTGCCAGCTATTTTAATGTATTAACCTTTCGAAACCAAATGCGGGTCGCCACCTTTTAGTTTAGTTTCGTTTTGTTTTGAGATACAGTGTGGAAACGGGTCTTTCGGCTCACCGAGTCCACACTGACCAGCGATTCCTATACACGGGACAAGTTACAATTTTTACCAAAGCCAATTAACCTACAAACCTGCACGTCTTTGGAGTGTGGGAGGAAACCGGAGCACCCGGAGAAAACCCATGCAGTCACAGGAAGAACATGCAAACTCCATACAGACAGCACCCATTGCCAGGATCGAACCCGGGTCTTTGGCACTGTAAGGCAGCTACTCTGCTGCTGTGTCAATGTGCCATCCTTAAAACATCAAAAACATCTCAGTCTTTGTTGGCAACACTTCTGGTTTTACCTTTGGGTCAGTATAACTTTAGGTTCAAGAACACCTTCTTCCAGTCAACCAACAAGTTCTCGAACTACCCTGCACAGCTCTAACCACAGTCCTACCTCAGCACCAAACCACTATGGACTTTGCACTAATATAGTTGCTCTATGTACCATCAAGTTCTTCAATCGCTGCTCAAAGCTACCAACATCGTGTGTATTTTACATGTATAATGGAATATGGACACACTGATCTGTTTTGTAGTCAATGCCTACCATGTTCTGTTGTGCTGAAGCAAAGCAAGAATTTCATTGTCCTATCAGGGACACAGAACAATAAACTCACTTGAACTTGAACATCCTACTTCACCACACATGGTTGCTCTACATACATTGGTTTTTACACCTTCGTGGTCTAATTTAATTTAATCTTCTTCCTACAACTATCAGGTTCTTGAACCAACCTGCACAATCCAATCCTACCTCAACAAACAAACATTATGGTCAATCTTTTGCACTACCATGGACTATTTTTCTAATTATGTTTCCTAATTGTAATTATGCATAATGTCTTTTTTTTGCATACTTTTCTTTCTGTTATGTGTAATTTATGTACAGTTTATGTCATAGAGTCATACAGCATGGAACCAGGCCCTTCGGCCCAACTTGCCCACACTGACCAACATGTCCCATCTACACTAGTCTCACCTGCCTGCATTTAGCTCATATCCCTCTAAACCTATCCTATCCATGTACCTGTCTAAATGTTCTTAAGCGATGCAAGAGTTCCTGCCTCAACAACCTCCTCTGGCAGCTTGTTCCTTACACTCATCACCTTTTGAGTAAAAAAGTTACCTTCAGATTTCTATTAAATCTTTCTTCCCTCAACCTAAACCTATGAATTATTTGTCTTTGTCCATTTGACTGATTCTCAGTGCCTGTGCTGGTGCTGCAAGCAAGATTATTAATAGTACCTGAATCTCACTGTACTTGTGTAAACGAGGATAAACTCCACATGGCTTGACAGACTGGGTCAACTGTAAAGCTGATGCACTTTAAGAAATGTGTCAGAAGCAACTGCAGATGCTGGTTTACATCGAAGGCAGACACAAAATGTTGGAGTAACTCAGCGGGACAGGCAGCATCTCTGGAGAGAAGGAATGGGTGCTGTTTCGGGTCGAGACCCTTCTTCAGACTGAGAGTCAGGTGAGCTTTTTGTGTCTATCTTTGGTTTAAACCAGCATCTGCAGTTCCTTCCTAGACAAGGTTGAACAACCAACAGGCCTACTCATGCTCCTATTTTTTATGATTGATACAATGTTTAAGTTAGCAGGTATAGGAAGGTTCATGGCATTTTGCTTAATGCAACTTAACCCAGATGTTTTGTTCCGGATTTGTGATTTTCCTTTAAGACTGTACAAGAACATGTTAATGTGTGACTATTCTTTAAATACCTTTCCCAGGGTGGAAAGATCCCCATCCGATGGACTGCACCGGAAGCCATAGCCTATCGCAAGTTCACCTCTGCCAGTGATGCATGGAGTTATGGGATTGTTCTATGGGAAGTGATGTCATACGGAGAGAGGCCTTACTGGGAAATGTCCAACCAGGATGTAAGTATCTTCTTTAGACTTTGGAAACACAGCGCGGAGACAGACCCTTTGGCCCATCGAGTCTGCACTAACCAGTGATCATCCCATACACTAAACTACACACACTTAGGGCAATTTTTTACAACTTACTAGAAGGAATGGAGAGGTTTTAGTTTTAGAGATACAGCATGGCAACAGGCCCATTGGCCCCCCGAGTCCGTGCCGACCTGTGATCCTATTAACTAGCACTATCCTACTCACTAGGAACAACTTACAATCTTTACTGAAGTCCAATTAACCTACAAACCTGTAAGTCTTTGGAGTGTGGTAGACCGGAGCATCCGGAGAAAACCCATGCGGTCACAGGGAGGATGCACAAACTCCATACAGACATCACCCATAATCAGAATCGGGATCAAACCTGTGTCTCTTGCACTGTAAGCCATCCACTCTACCATTGTGCCTCTGTGCCTCCCCTCATTCCGTGAATTGTTGGTTTGAAAATAACTCGTGCAGTGTTAGGAAGTAAAACCAGGGCATTGCAAGTGGCCGTTCTTTTCTCTGTCACTGAGGGGAATAGAGGAGGCATATAAAGAATACTCTTGGTGCTGGAGAATGGCTTAAGCATGTTATTAAAATTCTCAAATGTAGATTGGAAGTAAAGTGTAGACCTTCACATCACTAACAAAAGACCGGCAAAAATATAATGTGGAGAACTACATACAGTATTTCCTACTTACATAGAACAGTACAGCACAGGAAAGGGCCCTGCAGCCCACAACATGATGCCACGTTAACCTGAACTCATCTGCCAGTTCATGATCCACATCCCTTTATTCCTTGCATTATCATGTGCCTATCTAAAAGTGTCTAAAATGCCACCATTTTATCTGTCCCTCATGCCACCCTGGCACTGTGTTCCAGGCCCCCACCACTCTCTGTGTATAAACACTTGCCCTGCACATCTCCATTAAACGTTCACCCTCTCACCTTATAGCTATGCCATTGAATATTGGACATTTCCACCCTGGGGAAAAGGTCCTGACTGTCTACCCTATCTATGCCCGTCATAACTCAATTTACCTGTCTGGGAAGATGTTAAATTTGTGACAGTAGTTCCTTAGAAAAGATTACTAGTAGCCCCGGCACTAGTCTTTGCTCATATAACATGGAGAGGTTGTGGAACTCCTATCTGTTAGTGCAACACATCACAAGTTCACACCAATGGTTACTTAAGTGATGGGCAAAACCTAGTCTTAAGATGCTAGGGGAAATGGAATGGAATGGAGAAAAAAAAACTGCAGTGTCGAAGTAGCTATTAATTTTGTTTGCATAAACTGCAAGCATTATAAAAACACAGTTATTTTGTCAGTGACTATGGGTGGAAAGCTCTTTGTGTATCTGTTGACCCACACAGGCCATTTCCTCATGGACTCCCAGTGGGGATCCAATATATCAATGTAAAAGCATGGTGGAAGTTAATATTCAGCAGCTTTAACTGTTGTTTTGAACCATCAAATGAATATATGAGATGTGTTTTCGACCAAGTTAGCACTCGGGTTAATAGAATACACAGGAGGCTTTGGTAAGAATGCTTTATGAAGTTGCATGGGAACAGGATAGGTTGGAAAATATATCCCTCTGAGCTGATACATCAACGGCAGGATACAGCAGAGCATACATCAAAATCACAATTCTGTCTAACGTCATAAATTGTGTGCATCAGGTTTGCTTCTCACAGCATGCCGGGTGTATTCACCAGCGTGTGATGCATGTATGTGCCATTCCGATTCAAGAACTACATTCCTCTGTCAGAACTAGAAGATCGTTTACAGTTCAAGCTGTTTAAAACAAAATCTTCAGCACTCTGTCACAAAGCACCATGGCATCCATTCCTAACCTTAAAAAAAACAATTGTTTAAAATATGTAAATAACCTTCACATTCCCAGCCTTTTAAATATCTAGTCAGGCCTGGGAAATGTATTTCTTAGTACCATGATTATGAGTAATAAAGGGCACAATTTCTATTAGAAAAGAGATGCTTAGCATGAAGATAGGCACAAAATGCTGGAGTAACTCAACGGGACAGACAGCATCTCTGGGGAGAAGGAATAGGTGACATTTCAGGTTGAGACCCTTCTTCAGACTGAAACGTCACCCATTCCTTCTCTCCAGAGATGCTGCCTGTCCCGCTGAGTTACTCCAGCATTTTGTGTCTATGTTCGGTATAAACCAGCATCCGCAGTTCTTTCCACCACTTAACCTGAGGATCACTGAATCAGCAATTTTCCTCCCAGCTTATTCATGTTCCTGACCCACTAATACATTGCAGCAGTCAGACAAGCATTGTACAATGCAGGCCTGGGCACCTTTTGCGTGATTGTTGTTCATGTATATGTGGCCTGTGTGCAGTGGGGCTTCACATAGAAGTGGACGTAAGAAGCAAATGGGACACTCACTAGGGCAGCATGGTGGCACAGCAGTGAAAACCCACGCAGTCATGGGGAGAACGTACAAACTCCGTACAGACAGCACCCGTTGTCAGGATCAAAACCGGTTGTCTTGCACTGAAAGACAGCAGCTGTACCGCTGCGCCACTGTGCCGCCCAAACCATAACATGTTTTCATTCAGTCTCTATCTGTGGAGAGCCCAAAGCAAAGGCCTTTCAGCTCCAAATATGCACAAGGTGCAACTAGTAGAGTCAAGAGTGTTTTATTGTCATAGGTCCCAGATAGAACAATGAAACTCTTACTTGCAGCAGCACAACAGAATAGTCGTGCAGGGTCCCTGCCACTTGTCCACATTACATATTGGTCCAGACATGTTCACGATAAAAAAATGTCCATTGTTTACCTGTGGTTTTATGAATCAACATGGCTTTTCAGTTGCTGGAGAATTTCCAGACCTGGGTTTTCGATTAAGTTCCAATTCTTTAGCATTTTCCAACTTACATCCTTCCCATAATAACTCTTTCTAATCCCGCCTATTTCCTCCCTTGTCAGCACCTGGACCAAATACTTTAATTCAATTTATCTTTTCTTCTTTTCATTTTTGTGCTAAAAACAAGCAGGACTGCAGGGTCAGCCTTTTAAGCTTAAGGAATTAGTCAGCAGTTCTCATATTTTAAATACATAAAACATATATGAACACATATTGCTATATTTAAGAAATTGCTATATTTAAGAGTGAGTTGGATGTGGCCCTTGTGGCTAAGGGGATCAGAGGGTATGGAGAGAAGGCAGGTACGGGATACTGAGTTGGATGATCAGCCATGATCATATTGAATGGTGGTGCAGGCTCGAAGGGCTGAATGGCCTACTCCTGCACCTATTTTCTATGTTTCTATGTTTCTACAACCACCTGAACCCAGCGATATGAATATTGATTACTCTAACCTCAAGTAACCCTTGCATCCCCTCTCTCTCCCTCTCCCCCCCCACCCTAATAGTTGTGCTAGTTCACTGGCATCCTGGTGAGTTTCATTGTCTAGCCCACAGCTAACCCGCAGCTAACAATGGACCATTTCCTTGATCATCGTTACTTTTTTGCAGGACAGGCAACATTTCTGGAGAGAAGTAATGGGTGACATTTTGGTTCGCAAATCTTGCAAAAGGTGCCCAGGCCTGCATTGCACATATATCAATGCCTTCTTCATTCTGAAGAAAGGTCTCGACCCGAAACGTCACCCATTCCTTCTATCCAGTGATGCTGCCTGTCCCACTGAGTTACTCCAGCATTTTGTGTTTATCTTCGGTGTAAACCAGCATTTGCAGTTCCTTCCTACACAATACCACCACCTGTAAGTTGCTCCCAATAATCCACAAGCTAACTATCTTAGAAATTTATCACTGTTCGTTTACTGTTACGGGATCAAAATCTCTTCCTTACAGCTTTGAGGGTATACCCGCACTTTAGGAACTGCAGCAATTCAAGAAGTCAACTCATCATTACTTTCTCAAGGGCAACTAGGAATGGGCAATTAAATGCTGACTCAGCAGGGAACTCCGGCTGCCTTGAATGATTTTTTTTTTAAATGGCAATAATTCACATGGTTACTAATATCATTCTATTAATAGTAGAGAGGATTATTTATGGCGTCTAACTCCTCCTTATTCTACTAAGCAGTTTCCAAAGTAGCAGGAAACAAGTCAAAAATTCCCCCATCACAATTATCTCATTAATATAATGGCTATCTCAAAAGCTCCACTCACACGGTACTCATTCACGGTACACACTCCCTGCACTTACAAAAACACTCGGAGAACATTCAATTCACACTCTGCTGATCTGAGGTAAATTTTGTTGGTGTGCTTGAGCTGAGAGCTGGCGAGATTCAGTGTATGTACCATTTTTACTGGCTTCCATACCAGCTGAATGATATTTTCTGTAGAGAGCAGTAGGAGTTTAGTACATCAGGCATTTCTATCAGTCAAGTGCCATACCTACCATGCCATGGTGGCGTGGCACAATGGTAGTAGTTTGGTACTTGGGCGGCACAGTCAGTCGCACAGCAGTAGAGTTGCTGCCTTATGGCGCCAGTGACCTGGGTTTGATCCTGACCAAAGATGCTGTCTGTACGAAGTTTGTATGCTCTCCCTGTAATCACGTGGGTTTTCTCCGGGTGCTCAGTTTCCTACCACACATTTTTAGAGATACAGTGCGGAAACAGGCCCTTTGGCCCACTGAATCCGTACCGACCAGCAATCCCCACACATTAACACTATCCTACACACATTAGGGACAATTTACACTTATACCAAGCCAATTAACCTACAAACCTGTACGTCTTTGGAGTGTGGGCGGAAAACGAAGATCTCGGAGAAAACCACCCACGGTCACGGAGAGAACGTACAAACTCCGTACAGACAGCCTCCTTAGTCAGGATCGAACCCATGTCTCCGGCGCTGCAAGCGCTGTAAGGCAGCAACTCTACCGCTGCGCCACCATCCCTCTTTGGTAATTGACTTTGGTAAAGATTGTAAATTATCCCCAATGTGTGGGATAGTGCTAGCGTACTGGGATCACTGGTTGGTGTGGACTCGGTGGGCCGAAGGTCCTATTTCTGCGCTGTATCTCCAAAACTAAAACTAAAACCTCTTCATCCATCCTGAGCAAAACTGAGAGCTGAGTTTCTGGATGATAATTGCCAATTACTCTACTTTGATTTGGGTGACTTGAAAGAAAGATCGAACTTGGAACTGGGTCCTAACTTTCAGATGCAGATGCTCTAGAGTGCAGCCAAGTTCAATTTTGCTCCTAATGCAAATTCAGCACAAACATTAGCCTTGGTGATGTTTATTTGAAATGATGGTCATGTGTGTCTGCTAATTCCTTTAATCATTAGATTACACTAAGAGATAAAGACAGTAAGTCTGTAACTGGTGCTTCCTGCATGGGGAGGCTTTTAGAAGATACATTCAAC
Source organism: Okamejei kenojei (assembly GCA_035221665.1). NCBI lineage: Eukaryota > Metazoa > Chordata > Chondrichthyes > Rajiformes > Rajidae > Okamejei > Okamejei kenojei. The sequence continues at coordinate 54,882,480 of CM069142.1, forward strand.
TGGATTTCAACACATCATGGAAACATAGAAAATAGGTGCAGGAGCAGGCCATTCAGCCCTTTGAGCCTGCACCGCCATTCAATATGATCATGGCTGATCATCCAACTCAGTATCCCCTACCTGCCTTCTCTCCATACCCCCTGATCCCTTTAGCCACAAGGGCCACATCTAACTCCCTCTTAAATATAACCAACGAACTGGCCTCAACTACCTTCTGTGGCAGAGAAAGTCACCACTCTGTGTGAAAAATGTTTTTCTCATCTCGGTCCTAAAAGACTTCCCCTTTATCCTTAAACTGTGACCCCTTGTCCTGGAGTTCCCCAACATCGGGAACAATCTTCCTGCATCAAGCCTGTCCAACCCCTTAAGGATTTTGTAAGTTTCTATAAGATCCCCCCTCAATCTTCTAAATTCTAGCGAGTACAAGCCGAGTTTATCCAGTCATTCTTCATATGAAAGTCCTGACATCTCAGGAATGAGTCTGGCGAACATTCTCTGTACTCCCTCTATGGCAAGAATGTCCTTCCTCAGATTTGGAGACCAAAACTGTACGCAATACTCCAGGTGTGGCCTCACCAAGACCCTGTACAACTGCAGTAGAACCTCCCTGCTCCTATACTCAAATCCTTTTGCTATGAATGCTAACATATTATTCACTTTCTTCACTGCCTGCTGCACTTGCATGCCTTCTTTCAATGACTGGTGTACCATGACACCCAGGTCTCGTTGCATCTCCCCTTTTCCTAATCGGCCACCATTCAAATAATAGTCTACTTTCCTATTTTTGCCACCAAAGTGGATAACCTCACATTTATCCACATTATACTGCATCTGCCATGCATTTGCCCACTCACCCAGCCTATCCAAGTCACCTTGCAGCCTCCTAGCATCCTCCTCACAGCTAACACTGCCCCCCAGCTTCATGTCATCCGCAAACTTGGAGATGTTGCATTCAATTCCCTCGTCCAAATCATTAATATACATTGTAAACAACTGTGGTCCCAGCACAGAGCCTTGCGGTACCCCACTAGTCACTGCCTGCCATCCTGAAAAGGACCTGTTCACTCCTACTCTTTGCTTCCTGTCTGCCAGCCAGTTCTCTATCCACATCAATACTGAACTGCCAATACCGTGTGCTTTACGTTTGTATACTAATCTCTTGTGTGGGACTTTGTCGAAAGCCTTCAGAAAGTCCAGATATAGTACATTCACTGGTTCTCCCTTATCCACTCTACTAGTTCATCCTCAAAAAATTCTATAAAATTCGTCAGACATGATTTACCTTTCGTAAATCCATGCTGACTTTCCAATGATTTCACCACTTCATCAGTGTTTATCAATGCCTACCACCTGAGACCTGCTTCATGCGAATGGAGGGGAGATACTGCAGATGCTGGTTTATACTGAAGATAGATACAAAATCCTGGAGTAACTCAGCAGGTCAGGCAGCATCTCTGAAGAAGTGTCTCGACTCAAAACGTCACCTATTCCTTTTCTCCAGAGATGCTGCCTGACCTGCTGAGTTACTCCAGCACTTTGTGTCCATCATCATTCCAGTGGAGCCTCTGTCTTGATATATTTTTCACATATTTTTCATGCATGTTCAATTTCCCCATGTTTCTGAGAGCAGTAGAGTCAGGAAAGGAAACAGGCCCTTTGGCCCAATTTGCCCACAATTTGGCCGGCAATATGGCCCATCTACACTAGTCCCAGCTGCCTGCATTTGGCCCATATCCCTCTAAACCTTTCCTATCCATGTACCTGTCTAAATGTTTCTTAAACGCTGCGATAGTACCTGCCTCAACTACCTCCTCCTGCAGCTCATTCCATGCACCCACCACCCTTTGCGTGAGAAAGTTACCTCTCAGGTTTCCATTAAATCTTTCCCCCCTCACCTTAAGGCCATGCCCTCTGGTACTCAATTCCCCAACTTTGGGCAAGTGACTCTGCGCGTCTACCCGATCTATTCCTCTCAGAGTGTTCAATTGCTCTCTAACGATTTCTGACGCTGCCTTCGATTGTATCCACATTCAGGTTATTAAAGCAGTGGACGAAGGGTATCGACTGCCGCCCCCCATGGATTGCCCAGCTGCCCTGTATCAGCTGATGCTGGATGGTTGGCAAAAGGACAGGAACAACAGGCCCAAGTTTGAACAGATTGTCAGCATCCTCGACAAGTTGATTCGGAATCCCAGCAGTCTGAAGATCATCGCCAACGCTGTAGCAAGGTGAAGCAAAACTATTCCTTTTTCAGTCTAAATTAAGTCTGTGGTTCATACTAAATATGGAGGCAATTATTACAATTTATTGAGGCAGTAAGTGCCTGCTGAGCTCCCATTCTGAAATTTGTTGCCATTAAGTTTCAGAAGCCAAGTTCAACTACATTCCTACACTATGTATTTAGCATGTACATCAGGGGCGGCATGGTGGCTTCGCAGTAGAGTTGCTGCCTTACAACGCCAGAGACCCAGGTTCGATCCTGGTTATGGGTGCTTGTTTGCACAAAGTTTGTACGTTCTCCCTGTGACCTGCATGGGTTTTCTCTTAGACCTTCGGTTTCCTCCCACACTCCACAGACGTACAGGTTTGTAGGTTAATTGGCTTGGTGTAATTGTAAAATTGGCCAGAATGTGTGCAGGGCAGTGTTAATGTGCGGGGGTCGCTGGTCGGTGCGGACTCAGTGAGCCGAAAGACCTGTCGCATCTGTCTGTATCTCTAACCAAAACTGAACTAACACAAAGGAGATTTTCCTCTTTTCTATATGCAAGGTTTAAGTTTTCCTGGGATCATGAGTCTGGTGCAGATGCCCACTGCCATTAAGCATTTGGATAGATGAAAAATGCTCATCATGCACAGTCACCTGCGATAAAAGGGTCCACTGAAAAGGTTTGCCACAGGGAAATGGATTTGGGAAATTACACATCTTCATACACCACAGCAATTTGGAAGGATACGGGTCAAACATGTGCAGGTAGGACTAACTTAGATAGGCAACCAACAGCATGGACACCTGTTTCTGTGCTATATGACTCTATGATTCTATGACTTATCCATTCTGAAAGAGAACAATAGGAGGTGATGAGAGGCATCATAATTCTCTTTGCATAAAACATTTGTCTTTTATTCCCATTTACACCTTAAAATTAAGAATGTTCTTTGTTGCTCCTACATTTCCTCCAATTGTAATGGCGCATTTAATTTTAACACAAAATACTGTTCTTTGTTCAAATAACTTTATTATGAAAAAATATTAAGCTTCAAATCCCAAATTGCATATTGGGCCCTGCTCCACTATTAGTTTTCTGTAATATGTGTAATTTGAATAAAATGATTTAAGGATTATAGAGTATACATAAATGAAGCTGGTTTTAAGTGGAATCCCAGGGGTTGTGGAAGCAGACTGTTGGTATGGTAATGCATCAGTTATGCAGTGTAATAGTATGCAACTTAGTGCCAGAGGCACAAATTTGATCAAACATGATCATTCATTTCAATGTAGCTCATTTTGTAAAATAAACCACTAATAACAGGTTAATGCTGCTCCATCCATGTGTGTGGCATTGTAAATTGTGTTTGAAATCAGGGCCCCCTGAAGCACACAAAGTTAATTATTTTTATTTATACTATGGATTTAGTGAGGATATGCACACCTTCCTTAATGCAAGGTAATAAATTAAAAATTAAAGACACTGGCTTGTTCAATCTCCCATCATGATTATCTCCTTCTAGATTGAAATCCCGACCCACCTTCACTCAGTCCATCTATCTGATCTCACGGTTCCCTCAAGTCTACTTGACCTTCCGGTTGCCAAACACTTTAATTCCCCTTCCCATTCCCACACTGATCTTTCTGTCCTAGGCCTCCTCAATTGTCAAATGCAAATTGGAGGAACACCACCTCATATTTCTCTTGGGCAGCTTACAACCCAGCGGTATCATTATTGATTTCTCTGACTTCGTAACCCTTGCATCCCGTCTCTCTCCGTCTCACCCCCACCCTCGTCATTGTACATGTTTCAATGACGTCCTGGTGGGTTTCATTGTCTGTAACTCTTTTTCACCTGGCCCACAGCCAGCAAATCATCGTGAGTTTTTGGTATAGCTTTCATTCAGTTGGTCTCCATCTCTCCCTATCACCGTCTATCTCTCTCATTTCCCTTTCCTCTGACTCTCAGTCTGAAGAAGGGTCTTGACACAAAACGTCACCCATCCCTTTTCTCCAGAAACACTGTCTGACCCGCTGAGTTACTCCAGCATTTTGTGTCCAGCTTTGGAATAAATTATCGTGTCGGACAAGTCCCACCCATCCATAAATGGCACATCAAAATAGGACACCTTGTTAATCAGACACAACCTTTTCTTTCTCAACTACCTTAGGGGAGCATTACATGTTCTGATAAAACTTATTATTCAACGCCAATGGGGAAAAATAAATATTTAAGTATGTTATTTAAATTAAGTGTCAGTGAAAATTATTTAATTTTTCTGGCTATCTCTGCATTTTCTCCACTTTGTGTCTTCCTCATCTTTGATTGCCACACCTTTGATAGTCTGACCCTGGATTCTTCTATCCTCTGCTGGTGTCTTTGAACGTGAACAGGCGATGTTCTGTTGGGTAGGACATGTGTTTTTCAGTCCAGTGCAGAGTGGCCGCACTTATAGAAGCAATTTATAGTGGCCAATTAACCTACCAACCTTTAGAATATGGCAGGAAATATGAGCACCTGGAGGAAACCCACATGGTCACAGGGGGTAGATGCAAACTCACTCAGAAAGCACTGGAGGTCAGGATCAGGCCTGGGTCAATGGAGCTGCTACAGAATAGTTTAACTAGCTGTGCCACTGTGCCTCCTTAAAGGTGGCAAAGGGTTGATATTTAAACCAAAGACAATTTTCATTCTACCGTTGCATTTTTAACATATAGATTTATTCAGGTAGCTACTGACAGCCGAGTTTAGTTTATTGTCACATGTACCGAGCTTGTGAAAAGCTTTTGGTGCATGCTAACCAGTCTGCGGAAAGAGAATAAATGATTGCAATTGAGCCATTCACAGCGTGTCGATACATGATAAAGGGAAAAATGTAAATACCGTTTAGTGCAAGATGTGTTAGCTTATATTGGTTCAGGATGTCGTTTAATCCCCAACTTTCAGAACTTTAGCACTGGTGATTTATTAGAGGCATTAATGACTCAGTAGGAAACAGCAGGATGGCAACGCAGCTAGTAAGAGCAGCAGTGAGAAAAACATACCCAATTTGTCTGTTCCTGTCTAAATCAATAAGATGCATGACCCAGTCAATGAATTGCATGGTCCAGGGCCACAGAAAGTCATCTGGGTCAATGCTGGTCATGATACTGTTCCGGAATATACCACCACTCTCTAATGTTCACATGGAGACATCATGGAGGTACACAGCTAGATCCAAATTCCATTGGACCATTAAATTGTCCAGATGTCTTCCCTCAAGAAGGGGGAGAAAATGCACCTTTCTAAACACCAGGGGCGTTGGGGGAGCATTTTCTCCAAGTACGGTTTTCTCCAAGTGCCTCTTAGATTTTATTCACAAGTTTATTCACACACCACCGTAATCAGTAGTTTAATTCTCAGTGGTTGCATATTTTGAAAGTGTATTAACATTCAATTCAACACTCCCATTTTCAAAAGCTATATATTTAAAGCCGATTTCTTAATTTTATTTGTATTTCCCATTTCTAGCATTTTCCTCCTTTCAACTTTGAAAGATTGAAATGGCAAACAACAATTATTATCATAGAAGTTCCTGACAGATTTTTCGTGCTCTCTCCCCCCACTCTCACTCCCTAATCCTCCCCCCCCTCTACCTACCCCTCCCCCCCCCTCTTCCTGTCTCACTGAGTGACTTCAGCATTTTGTGTCTATCTTTGGTTTAAACCAGCATCTCTCTCCCTTGAGTTTTGGTCAAGGCATCTTCTGCTTTGTACCCTGAAGCGGCATTTGGCCTCGTCGCCATACTGCTAAAAGTACAGGCATGCACGGAGATCTCACACCCTTACAGATACCTCCCTGACAATTTCCCTTTACACTAACAAAATTGCCTTCTCTGTGTACCGTAGAAACCTGTGAATGCTCTAAACTTCCAAGACTGTAGCACGCACTCATTCCTTCTCAACACTCTTCCCTAGACGAAAGAGTGCTGGTTGCATTCTGATGTGATCCTCTAAGAGCCACTTCCTGAAGTCTAAGGTGTGAGGAAAGCTGCTGCCATCACAGGAAATTCAACTCCAAACATCCAGCATCCTTGCTCAAGCATTTTAGAATTGGCATTGGGACAAATAAAGCTTGCATCACATGCATGGCTGAAAGCTTCAACAGCAGAATGAGTTGAGTAAAGGGCAAGCGTAGAACTGGATGATGTTACAGAGGTGGAAATAGATGGTCCACAGCTCAAATATACCATCAAGATTGTAGAAAGGAACTGCAGATGCTGGTTTAAAACGTTTTTAAAGATAGATGCAAAACGCCGGAGTTACTCGGCGGGACAGGCGTTTCAGTTCAAAACCGTTTTTCAGACTGAGAGTCAGTGAGGAGGGAAACCCCTTCCTTGCTCATCGACGATGGCTCTCATTTGTTCTGAACTTCTCCATACCTCTAGTTTCCCTTCCCCCATGATTCTCAGACTGGGACTCTCAGTCCAAAGAAGGGCCTCGACCTGAAACGTCACCCATTCCTTCTATCCAGAGATGCTGCCTGTCCCATCAAGATTGTAAATGATCTCAAACAGTCAACACAATGGATAAGGGATGGATTCTGTGGCCAAGCCAATCAACAATGGCCTTTTCTTTCCCAACGTTTGTGCACCTTCATTACTGGATGACAGACAACCAGAGACTGCTGTGAGATTAGGTGGTGATGAAGTAACCCATGGTGTCATTGCTGTGATGCTGCCCAATGTTGTTGGAGACACATGTATTTATTTCTAAAACATTATAAAATGGTTGCAGCAGGGTGTCTAAGCTTTACCATTAATTCACTCAGTTAAATCAAATGAAAACTAGGATTAGACATTATAAGTTTCTGAGCAGCTGTGCATGTGATCTGGCCATAGTAAAATGGTCAAAGCCTTTATGAATTATTTTATTTTTTTACTTTTATGTTTTCCCTAAACATTTAGTTTGGAGATACATCGCGGAAACCGGCCCTTCGGCCCACTGAGTCCGCGCCGACCAGCGATCCCCGCACACTAACATTATCCTAAACACACGAGGGACAATTTATAATTTTACCAAAGCCCATTGACCTACAAACGTGTACCACTTTGGAGTGTGGGAGGAAACCGGAGCACCCGGACAAAACCCACGGAGAACGTACAAGCTCCGTACACACAACGCCCGTAGTCATGATCGAACCCAGGTCTCTGGCACTGTAAGGCAGTAACACAACCACTGCGCCACTGTGCCGCCCTCCTTAATTTCTATGGCAATTTATTTTTGTATCTCTAAAGACAGGCTCTGTATCATAACATTACCGGAAAACAGGTAGTAAAGCTATTAAAAGGCAATATGAAGAGAGGCTTGCAAGTGATCCAAAACGTAAGACAATTGTTTTTTATAATTACAGGATACAGCTGATGGTCAGGAACAATATGGGCTCCTTATTGATAGATAATGGTAATATGGTAAAAAGCAAACGCAATGCTGGCATTTATTTCTAGAGGGTTTATATACTAAAAACAGGAATGGGATGTTGAGGCTCCACAAGGTGCTGGTAAGGCCGCGTTTCAAATATTGTGAGCAAATTTGGGCACCATATCTCAGGAAGGATGTGCTGGCTCTGGAGAGGGTCCAGAGGAGGTTTACAAGAATTATCCCAGGAATTAGTAGGTCAACATATGATGAGTGTTTGACGGCACTGGGCCTATACTCGCTAGAGATTAGAAGAACGAGGGGGGACTTCATTGAATCGTATAGAATAGTGAAAGGCTTGGATAGAGTGGATATGGAGAGGATGTTTCCACTAGTGGGAGCGTCTAGGACAAGAGATCAGAGCCTCAGAATTAAAGGATGTTCTTTTAGGAAGGAGATGAGAAGAAAGGTAGATGGGACTAGGGGAAAACAAATGGTCGGCACGGACTGGAAGGGCCGAGAGGGCCTGTTTCCGTGCTGTAATTGTTATATGGTTATATGGTTATATGGTTAAATGTCTTTAGTCAGAGTGTGGTGAATCTGTGGAATTCTTTGCCACATAAGGCTGTGGAGGCCAAGTCAGTGGGTATTTTTAAAGCAGAGATAGATAGATTCTTGATTAGTACGGGTATCAAAGGTTATGGGGAGAAGGCAAGAGAATGGGTTAGGAGGGAGAGATAGATCAGCCAACTGTTCCGTATTAGCCGGGACATCTCGTATATTGGGCTAAATTGGTTTGTCCGATATGGGACCACCCTTGTCCCGTATTTGACAGCTACCACTCAGGTTGAGGGGACTGATGGGTCGGAGCGCCGCGTCCGGGCCCGCCTCACCATCCCGACTTACTGCAGCCCATGGAGTGCAGCAAAAGCATCTCGCCCGTGGACCCGCCCATCGGCAGCTCAGCCAGCTTCGGACCTTCGCTTACCGCCGACACCACCATCCCTCCTTCTCATGGCCGATCATCGGCGCCTGGGCCAAAACTCCTCAGCTGGCCCGCTGGCTGGGCTTTGTGTGCAGTCCAGCACCCAGGCCAACTCATCATTCACCCAGCCACGGCCGAGTCGGTTAACGAATTGCTGTTGGGAATTTGTCCCTGACCTTTATAGCTAGGGTAGACATTCGGAACTAGAGAGATAAGAGGGATTCGCTTTAAGGTCGGTGGGAGACAGTCTAAAGAGATGTGCGGGTTTTTTACACATAGTGATAGGTTCGTTTAACATGCTACTACTCCGGGGTGTTGGTGGAAACAGATACGATAGAGGTGCCACAGAGGCTTTTAAATAGGCAGAAGAATATGCAGAAAATGGAGGGATATGGATCATATATATGCAAGCAGAAGAAAATAGTTTAATTCGGCAACATGTTCGACACATACATCGTAGGCTGTCTGTTCCTGTGCTGCATGGTTTAATATGCTGTAACTACAAATTTCCTAGTTCAGGAAATTCAGGAAATGTGCCATTAATTGTGCATGTCATTCTGCCATTTCAGAAAGGTGATTGAGGGATAAATAGTCTAACAGATGGATACAAGACACTGCAGATGCTGGTTTACAAAAAAAATGACATAAAGTGCTTGAGTAACTCAGCGGGTCTGGAGAACATGGATAGGTGATGTTTCAGGTTAGGACCATTCTTCAGACTGATTGTGCGGTGGGGAGGGGAAAGAAAGCTGGAAGAGAGGAGGGGCAGGACAATGGTCTGAAGAAAGGTCTCGACATCGAAACGTCACCTATTCCTTTCCTCCAGCGATGCTGCCTGTCCTGCTGAGTCACTCCAGCATTTTGTGTCTATTTTCGGGGCAGATCAAAGTCTGGCAGGTAATAGGTGGATACATGTGAGGGGTGATAGGCAGATGGTGGACAAAGACCAGAGATGAAAAGACAGAAGGTGAAGGACAAAATAATTGAAGAGTTATGAGTTGTGAAGGTAGAGGAAGGAATGTAGGTGACAGGCGATCTACAGGACGCATTGCTCATTTAATATCATCAAGGGTCAAGAGTCCAGAGTATGTAATTATCATATGTACTGACAACAAAACAATAACATTCTTACTTGAAGCAGCATAGCGGGCATGCAAGCTCAAAGATAATATACAATAAATCCAAATTCAGTAAATTAAAATGACACAGTACTAGAGCAAAAAAAAAAATCCCCAAAGTCCTTAGTGCAACCAAGGACAATCCATGGAAGTTCATAGTTGATATTAGTGTGTAGAGTTCAAGAGCTTGATGGTTGTTGGGAAGAAGCTTTTCTTGAACTGGTGGTCATTGTTTCTCAGATGGTGGGAGTGAAATGAGAACATGGCCAGTGTGATGTGGGTCTTTGCCAACATAGAGTGCCTTTTTAAGGCCCCCCAGGGCATACTCTCATCTTAATTCTACCCATCATGAAGAAGGTACGGGAAGTCTGAAAACAGTTACCTGGGTTCCCAACGATCATCAGGTTATTGAACACTAATCACAACCCTACTTTAGCAACCATGACCTACTATGGACTTTATTCTGGTTGCCCAATGTGCTTCGGTTTTGGTCTGGTTACTGAGTATTACTGATTATTAATTTATCGTATTAATGATTATTGTACATTTGTTTGTGTTTTAGTGCATTAATGGGCCTGTTAAGCTGCAGCAAGTTAGAATTTCATTGTTCCTTTGTCTGACACTTAAACACTTTTGACACTTGAGAGCAAATGTTTCATGGCTAATGTGCAGGATGGAACTGCAGATGCTGGTTTAAACCGAAGATGGACACAAAATTCTGGAATTACTCAGCGGGTCAGGAGAAAAGGAATAAATGAGTTTTTGGGTCGAGACCTTTCTTCAGACTGAGAGTCAGAAAGGGAAACGAGAGATATAGACGGTGATATGGAGAGATGGAGACCAAATGAATGAAAGATAGCTTTGCATCTATCTCATAGGTAATGGTTATTTTGTAGAATCATTTATCAATTAAAAAGGTGTAATCAATTTTAGACACAAAAGCGGGAGTAAGTCAGCAGGTCAAACAGGATAGAAACATAGAAAATAAGTGCATTAGGCCATTCGGTCCTTTGAGCCAACTACCATTTAATATGATCATGGCTGATCATCCAAAATCAGTACCCCGTTCCTGCTTTTTCCCCATATCCCTTGATTCCATTAGCCCTAAGAGCTAAATCTCTCTCTTGAAAACTCTCTCTTGAGCACCTCTGGGGAAAAGGAATAGGTGACGTTTCAGGTCGAGACCCTTCTTCAGACTGAGAGTCAGGAGAAATGGAACAAGAGATATAGACGATGATATAGAGAGAGATAGAACAAATGAATGAAAGATATGCAAAAAAGTAACGACGATAAAGGAACTAGGCCATTGGTATCTGTGGGCTGGGTGTAAACGAATTACAGGTAATGGGACTCAACAAGTCCGCTTTGCAACTAGTATAACGGCTTGGGTGGGGGAGGGGCAGAGAGAGAGGGGATGCAAGGGTTACCTGGTTAGAGAAATCAATATTCATTCTCTTCAGAGATGCTGCCTGTCCTGCTGAGTTACTCCAGCTTTTGTAATCTACCCAAATCAATTGATTTGTTATCACAGCCATCTCTAATAATAGGAAGTAATAGGAAATCTTATTTTCAAATAGTCCGCGATGCTTACGTCCATAACGAATGCCAAGATTTTCACTGCAAGATCAATATTAGAAGTGAACATCTTCACAATGTTGCAAAATACATAAGGAGGCAGATGGTTGCTGACTAAACAGATACCAGGACTGGCAGTTACATGAGAGTTGTGTGCTACTCAGGGAGCCGAGAGCCCATATGTGAGACTCACTTGAATGTAATTCCTACAAGCTGTGGGACCCATCAAAAACATGCCCTACGTTCTAACATTGCTCTGTTGTAGCACTTAATGTACAGCTTGGAGCTGACATTTGATGAATTGAGTAGGCCTTTAACTCTGTAGGAAACAGAAAACGATTGGCATTAAACACAAAATACCTTTTGCTTAATTACCTCAGATTTTTACTTCCCTAGATGAAAGCAGAGCACCACCTCGAACGCAATCTTACCAGAGCAAAATTCCTGCATCTCATCACCCCATCTCACAATCTTGTGCCAGAGAGCAACAGTACAATTAAAATGTGCACATGTCCTGTGAGGTTCAGGAGCACGATCTGTCCTGTATCAAGGCATGAACGAAAGCCTTTTGCAGGTTGTCAGGCCATAGATTTCCACTGAAAGGGGGAAAACGTCAAGGTCATTTGAAGCTAGAAACCATGTGTAGGCAGGAACTGCAGATAGACACAAAATGCTGCAGTAACTCAGCGGGATAGGCAACATCTTTGGAGAGAAGGAATGGGTGACATTTTGGGTCAAGACCCTTCAGGCTGAGTTACTCCAGCATTTTGTTGCTAACATCGATTTAAACCAGCATCTGCAGTTCTTTCCTACGCAAGGAATTGCAGATGCTGGTTTAGACCGAAGATAGGGCTGGATTAAAGTCATACAAGATAGTAATCATAGTCATAATCCTGCTTTCCTTTATTGCAAAAGACATACATGTTTTGATAGGTTTGACAGATGGCAAAGATAGGAGGATAAACACAAAATGCTGGAATAATTCAACGGGTCAGGCACCATCACTGAAGAAAGAGAATAGGTGAAGTTTCAGGTCGGAACCCTTCTTCAGACTGAAAGTAGAGGTTGGGGAGTGGGATAGTGGGGGGACATAACCACTTAGTTACTCCAGCATTTTGTGTTTATCTTCGGTAGAAACCATGTGTCGATCTAACACAATAAAGCTTGGATGTGTCAATCTTCTATATGGTGCCTGCTTATGAAGAGGTCTCTGATAGTTTGCAAATCTCTGCGATCTTTCGAGAACAATGTAAAGTTGGAAAGGGTACAGAGTAGATTTACGAGGATGTTGCCAGGAGTCGAAGGCCTGAGCTATAGGAAGAGATTGAACCAGGCTGGAACTCTATTCCTTGGAGCACAGGAGGACGAGGGGTGATCTTACAGAGGTGTATAAAATCATGGGAGGAATAGATGGGGTAGACACACAGAGTCACTTGCCCAGAGTAGAGGAATCAAGAACCAGAGGACATAGCTTTAAGGTGAAGGGGGAAAGATTTAACAGGAATCTGAGGAGTAACTTTTTCACACAAAGGGTGGTGGGTGGATGGACCGAGCTGCCAGAGGATGTAGTTGAGGCAGGTACTATCGCAACAATTAGACAGGTATATGGAAAGGATAGGTTTGGAGGGATATGGGCCAAATGAAGACAGGTGGGACAAGTGTAGATGGTATGTAGGACTCTATGATTCTATCACAACATTTAATCTTCCCTTACTTACAAATATCCAGTAAACATTAGATCTACTTTAGCTGTAAAACATCTTCATTCTAGACATCTTTAAAACATTACATCTAAAAAAGATGAACGGCTATGGACATTTCTTTCAGTATCTTGCTACATATTTACCTTGCACTAAACGTTATTCTCTTATCATGTACTGTATCTGTACTCTGTGTTGTCTTTCCGCTGTCTGGTTAGCACACAACGAAAGCTGTTGACTGTGCCTTGGTACACGTGACAATAAACTAAAACTGAACTGTTTCAGATCAATCGGATTAGCTGAGGTTCCTTGTTTGAAGTATTAGGTTGCTGAAGATGCCCGAGGGCGCGACCTTTTGATTGGGATTGTAAAGTTCACCACTTAACCACACACAACAGACGTTTTGCTGCTTTTCAAGGGAACCTTTGTTTTGGCCTTGATTGTAAGAGGATAATCAATAAGTCAGGGCCGGTTGGGAAGCCTCCGTACAAATTGACCAGCGTTTAATTCAAGCATCGATTCCTAACATCATCTCCCAGCCACCAGCCTCCAGGCAAGGTTAACTAAGCCAGCAGAACTTTCCACTGATATTAATATGTGCAGTGGGGTTAAGGTCGATTAGCCCCAAAATCACAATGCAGCAGAAAGCCAAATGGATGATACAATTCCCAAATGAAGTGCTTCCTACATTCTTTATTTTTCCTTAACTTACATCGAAGGGTTTAATTCACTCCTCAGTTAATATATAAGTAACTGTTTTTGTTTGCAGCAGGTTCAATTTGTTCGTGAAGAATCTCTTTTCAACTGTGGTTGCTGTTCAAACAATATTGTCTCCTGTTTGCTATCCCTCCATCTTGGTCAATCTAAATCTGTCTGCAACTTGGAATTACAGATGTTGGTTTTACAGCAAAGACTGACCATTTTTTTTCAATTTTTCAATTTCAATTCTTTAATTGTCATTGTGCAGTGTACAGTACGGAGACAACGAAATGCAGTTAGCATATACCCAGAAGAGCGAACTTAGAATAATGAAGAGTTAAAAAAAAATATATATATATATTTAGTATTGTATATATATATCAGTATCAGTAGTGCAATTATACTGGGGGAAGGCGTGTCCGGGGGTGACTGGCAATCACCAAGGTGCAGAGTTAAGGGAAGAAGTTGTTCCTGAACCTGCTGGTCTGGTAACGGAGGGACCTGTAGCGCCTCCCGGATGAGTGGCCTACAGGTGACTGGCTGAGACCAGTCCTTGACGATGCTGCACGCCCTTCGCAGACATCGCTTGCTATGGACAGACTCAATGGAGGGGAGTGAGGAACCGGTGATGCGTTGGACAGTTTTCACCACCCTCTGCAGTGCTTTCCGGTCAGAGACAGAGCAGTTGCCATACCATACTGTGATAAGTTGGTAAGGATGCTCTCGATGGTGCAGCGGTAAAGGTTCACCAGAATCTGAGGAGACAGATGGACCTTCTTTAGTCTCCTCAGGAAGAAGAGACGCTGGTGAGCCTTCTTGACCAGTGTAGAGGTATTGTGGGTCCAAGAGAGGTCATCAGAGATGTTGACCCCCAGAAACCTGAAGCTGGAAACACGTTCCACCTCTGTCCCAGACACAATAAACTGGAGAAAATCAGCGACTCAGGCAGCATCTCTGGAGAAAAGGAATAGGTGACGTTTTGGGTGGACACCCTTCTTCAGACTGAGATTCAGGGGAAAGAGGAATGAGAGATATAGAAGGTACTTAGAACAAATGAATGGAAGATGTGCAGAAAGCAATGATAATCAAGGAAACATGGAGCCCACAATGATCCATTGTTGGTTGTTACGAGTTACACAGATAGCTCCCGTACCCCTTTCCCCTGACTCTCAGTCTGTAGAAGGGTCTCGACCCGAAACATTGCCTATTCCTTCTCTCCAGAGATGCTGCCTGACCCGCTGAGTTACTCCAGTTCTTTTGTGTCTGTCTTCAGTTTAAACCAGTATCTACAGTTCCTCCCTGCACACCTTGCATCCCTTTTCCATCAGAAGCCAGTCAGGCGTGGGATGAAGCGAGTTACTGATTGACTGTGGCCTTGTTCACGCTAGCGTCGAAGGTTACTTTCTTTACCTTCTCCCTCTTTGTGCCTTTGCCGACACAGTATAAGCGACGCCACGTAAGGAACGTTTCGAGAGCATCTGGCGTACTCCAGATGCCACAGCTCACAGTGTCAGATCATTAAGGGAAAGAGGAAGATAGGCAGCTGCTTCGTCCTGAGGTCAATTAGGTTAATTGATTCTGTTGAGGTATGCCTGTAAAATGCCCGGGAGCCAGACAATTACAAGCCCGGGCAATCTGCAAACTTCCTTCAGCATGGCAATTAATCTGCATTTGTCCCAAACAGCAAATGTATTTTTTATGATCTTAAAGGGACAGTCCATTAAATACATCTCTATGTCCGCAGTAAAACAAAATGCAGCAGAGTGTTCATCAAATAGTAGAAAGAACTGCTGCTGTCATTCACATCATCGGGCAACTTATCATAGAACATAGAACAGTGCAGCATAAGAACAGGCCCTTCGCCCCACAATGCCCGTGCCGAACTTGATGCCTAGTGGAATTACAGGAGATCGAGTCAGAAGATTAAATCATTTGATGGATCCGCATTGTTAACAGATGAAATTATAAATAAGAAGTGAGATTCAGAAATATCCAGCCCAGTCTATTTGGTATTTACTGCTTGTTAATTCCATCTGACATCTTTTTTTTTAAATATGTTTATATTAGAAATATATTTTTTTGCAATTGAAATTCTATCTAAATATAATTCTAAACAAGAATTAAAAGGCAAACATATATTGTACAAAAATAAATATGTAATCTAAGAATCTCACTATTTGGATCTGAATTTTATTTATCCGAATAAAATATGGATTTTATTAGAGAGAAAAAATTACTTTGATTTAATTAAATTAAGAACCTGATGAAGCATGTGTTCCTAAGACTGCTTAGCCAAGAACCTTGCGTCTAACTACACTGAGTTCTGATCCAGTCATGGATTTTAACTCGCTGCAGGAGTTGTACAGCTGAGAGCCAAACCCGAATGGAAACTGACCAAAGCTTCACGGGGGTAGTGAAGAAGAAATGTTAATGTCAGTGGAAACGTGGCCAATTTCTCAGCGTGACAGTGTGGGAAATGCTCTCTGGTTGCAGTGGAATTGGGAGCAGGGCTACAGGCAGCAGGTCAAAGCAAATGTACCTGACACGGTGGCATAGTGGTAGAGCTACTAACTCTCAGCACCAGAGACCCGGGTTTGACCCTGACTACGGGTGCTGTCTGTAGCCGTGTGGGTTTTTCCCAAGATCTTCGGTTTTGTCCCACACTCCAACAACATACAGGTTTGTAGGTTAATTGGCTTGGTATAAATGTAAATTGTCCCGTGTGTGTGTGTAGGATAGTATTAACGTGCGGGGATCGCTGGTCGGTGTGGACTCAGTGGGCCGAAGGGCCTGCTTCTGTGCTGTATCTCTAAACTAAACTAAGCTAAACCAAACCAGAGAAATGGAGTCCAAGGGAATGACAGTGGGAGGCAGACCGATGTACGGGACACAAATGATCTTCAATATGTGCCCATGGGACTGGAAGGACCATTTTGTTTCGTGTGGTCCAAAAGGTAACAAAAATAAGTAAATTAAATAGCTTCCTGAGCTACTTCTGGTTTTGTCCACACTGCCTAATTGGCTTTGCAGTGCAGACAAAATGGCTTTCCAACTTTGTCTTTGGATTAAAATTGAAATCAGACTCTGACGATGAAATTGCCAACCCTGCTGTAAATGTATCACTTCGCATAAGATGCCCGGCTCACATCTTCAAAGGCTGTCATTTTTTTAATTGAAGTTGAATTTCAGTGACCTCAGCACTGGGTCCACCAGGCTGTAGGTTTAAGTTTGTTATTGTAACTTGTAACGAGTGAGCACTGAAAAGCTTTGTTTTGCATGCTACCCAAACAGACGGGATATACCATACGTAAATACGATCACGTCAAACTCAAATACAATAGCGAAAGCAAAGAGGAAGATAGAGTGCAAATTTAGTTCTCGGCGTCGTAGTGCAACAGTTCCACAGACAGAGTCCAATGTCCTCAATGCAGGACCGTTCAGAAGGCCAATAACAGAAAGGAAGAGGGGAAGTAGGTTTCTCTCAGGAATTGTGCAGCCCACCCAGTCTCAATTCCAGTCACAGTTCACGCTGTGGGTTAGAGGATTCCACTTGTCAGATATCTTCCACAGCAGAGCAGGCAGTAGGGTTGAAGAAGCCTCTTATATTAGCTGCACCTTGTGGGCAGTTGGAGACCAGGGATAATGTGAAGGACAGGGTCATTCCTTCATTTCAAAGGGAGTCTTGTGGTGAACATTATGAAGTGTTAACTGGGGCTTTTTACAAGTGCACAATGGTACCAATTGTCAAGTACCAATTTTTCCAGGATTGTTAGTACAGAGAAATGTTGTCACAAGAACTGCGGATGCTGGTTTACAAAAAAACACACAAATGCGGGTCGAGCAGCATCTCTGGAGGCACAGCAGGGCAGTGGTAGAGTTGCTGCCGTACAGAGCCAGAGACCCGGGTTCGATCTTAACTATGGGTGCTGTCTATTTGGAGTTTGTACATTCTCCCTATGACAGCGCGCGTTTTCTCCCACTTTCCAAAGAAGTGTAGGTTTGCATGTTAATTGGCTTCCGTAAATTCTGTAAATCTGGTAGGTGAACATGTGATCGCTGGTCGGCACGTACTGGGTGGGTCGAAGGCCCTGTTTCCACGTTGTATCACTAAATTAAAATAAATTAAACTAAACATGGATAGGTGATGAAAGAACACAAAGTGATGGAGTAACTCAGCAGGTCAGGCAGCATCTCTAAAGAATATGACAGGTGATGTTTCGGATGGGAACCCTACTTCAGACCGGAAATATCACCTATTCAGTTTCTCCAGAGATGCTGCCTCACCTTGCTGCATTACTCCAGCACTTTGTGTATTAACCAGCATCTGCAGTTCCTTGTTTCTACATGGATAGGTGGTGATTTGGGCTGAGACCTATCTTCAGACTAATTGTTGAAGAGGGGGAGCTCTTTTGCAACTTTCTTGGGAAGAAGACCACCTTCGATTTTTCCAGCATCTGCAGTTCTTTCTTAAACACTGAGATACTCTAGTATTTTTTGTTTGCTAATATCTTTGTTTGTTTGATTCTTTGCTTCAGTAGAATATAACCCTAACAGGGTATTTCAGAGCTGATGACTGCACAGTGGTCAGTCAGTGCTACAATGCGACAGATTAAACAGATGAAGCCAGAATTACAGATACCTGTTTGTAATTGGCAACCCCCGCTGATTCTAGTTGAGTTTAGAGAAACAGCGTGGAAATAGGCCCTTCAGGCTACCGAGTCCAGGCTCACTGACGATCCCGGTACACTAACATTGTCCTACACACTAGGGGCAATTTACAATTTATGGAAGCCAATTAACCTACAAACCTGTATGTCTTTGGAGTGTCGGTGGAAACCAAAGCATCCGGAGAAAGCCCAGGCGGTCACGGGGAGAGCGTGCAAACTCCCTACAGACAGCACCCGCAGTCAGGATGGAACCCGGTTGACAGCCACTCTACCGCTGCGCCACTGTGCTGTCCTTTCTTGCTTTGACGTACGGTGCTCTTTACTTATTCCTGGCCTCCTGCTTTCCTTCCGATTAGGCCATCGAATCTGCTGCTGGACCGGAGCAACGGAGACATCACGGCGTTCCGCTCAGTGGGCGACTGGCTCGACGGCATGAGAATGGGACAGTACAAGGACAACTTCACGGGGGCCGGGTACCACCCCTGCGACATGGTGGCAAAACTGTCCTCAGAGTAAGTTTACCTTTTACCGCCATTGCCCCTATGTTTTGGAGAAGTCGTACACAATGCTCACACCCAGAAGTGGCCCGTGCTTTGTAAGCATTGTGTAGCACAAAGATAATTGCGTCTTTATATATTGAAGAAAAAGAACATCGACACGTCTGTAATTCTCGAAATGTTACTGATGCAAACTGATGTCAATGGTTTAGGTTGTGCGGGTGCTGGAAACAATTAGAATCATTGATTCCTTGTTCAAGTGATATCCTCTGAAAGAATCCACTCAGGTTTCCTGATCAGTCAGCAGGTGAATGGAATGGGTGAAGCCGGTTCGACGATATATGAAAAGGCTGACTTCAGGCTTGAAAGGAGACTTGTTCTGTGAATGAAAACCTGAGTCATAGAGCGGTATGGTTGGTACAATTGGCCTTTGTTCACTATGGGGAAAGGATTAGCAGATCAAGTTGGAGGCCCAAGAAACTGCAGATGCTGCAACCTGGAGCAAAAGAAAAACAAAATGGTGGACAAACTCAGCGGGTCAAGCAGCGTCTGTGATGCAGGGTCTCAAACCAAAACATCGACCTTCCCTTTGCCTCCGCAGATGGTGCCTTAACCATTGGGTTCCTCCAGCCATTTGGTTTTGGCTAACCGTTAAGGGTTACCTCCACCTAAACTGGGGCAAGGCCAATTTTGAAGGTATTAATCAGAACCTTTCAGAAGTTGATTGGGGGAGGGAGGTGGGAGGCTTTTAAAAGTGAGATAGCAAAAGTTCAGATCCAAGATGTTCCTGTTACAGTGAAGGCTAGGAGGAGACAGGAACTTTGGAAAACAAGAGATAATGAGGGTCTGGTCAAGAAAAAGGAGGTATAGAGAGTTGGACTCAAATGAATCCCTTGCGGAGTACAGGGGGTGTTAGAGTACATTTAAGAGGGAAATCAGTGGGTACAATTCTGACATATAAAACCGGTATGTGAATAGGATATGTACCAGGCGTAAGCATGTGGGATTAGCTCAGTTAAGCAACTTGATCGGCATTGAGACCGAAGGTCTTTTTTCCGTGTTGTATGAATCAATTGCTCTGCTATGAACTGGTGACAATGTTTTTAAAGATTGTGAGGAAATGGTTGTTTTTATTACACATACAGAGCGGCAGATATCATGGAAACAGAATCGCTTGCTAAGTGCAGGTCATAAAACCTGCCCAACATTTGGAGCCGATTGCTTAATGGAATCGCGCAGTTAAAAGATTTAAATTGGCACTAGGTCCAGTTTGGGTCTTTAAATAAATCATAATTTCACCAGCATTCTTCAAATAAATTTTTGCAAGTTGCGTATGGAATCAGAAGTAGGTTTGAAACTAGACCTGCAGTTTGGAGCAGGTTTGTAAAGAGGTTAATATTGCCCACTGTCCCATTCTGATTAGTTTAGTTCAGAGATGGAAACATGGAAACAGGCCCTTTGACCCACTGATTCCACGCGACCATTGATCACCCGTTCACACTAGCCCTATATTTTCCCACTTTCTCACCCACTCCCTACACACTTGGGACAATTTACAGAGGACAATTAACCAACAAACCTGCATGTCTTTGGAATGTGGAAGGAAACCGGGGCACCCAGAGGAATCCCACATGGTCATAGGGAGAATATGAAAACTCCACACACAGCACCTGAGGTCAGGATCGAACCTGGGAACCTGAGGTAGCAGCTTTACCAGCTGTACCACTGTGCCAGCCTAAATTGATCAGCAGTTTAATCAGGTAGATACTTCTGTTGGCTAAAGCCTTCATCAGAAGCAGTTGTAACCTCAAATCCAAATCCTATGAGATAGGTTAAAATCCAAATGCATAATCTCAGAAGTTCTGTTCAACAGCTAACATGCCAGCTAAATGCAGTGGGACTGGTCTCTGAGACATGGAAGCATTATTTAAAAGCCTCTCAATTGCAAATTAGATCACAGAATATGCTTGATGGTTGGCACAGACGCAATGGGTTGAAGAGGGCAGCACAATGGCGTAATGGTGGAGCTGCTGCCTTATAGCGCCAGAGACCCAAGTTCAATCCTGACTACGGAGTTTGTAACTTCTCCCTGTAACCATGTAGATTTTCTCCAGGTACTCCAGTCTCCTCCCACGCTCCAAGGATGTACAGGTCTGTCGGTTAATTGGTTTCAGTAAAATTGTAAATTGCAGCTAGTGTGTAGGTTAGTGTTAGTAAAAGGGGTGATTGCTGGTTGGTGTGGACTCGGTGGGCTGAAGGGCCTTTTTCTGCACTTTCTCTTGAGTCTAAAGTCTAAAGTGTTTCTGTGGTGTATGACTTAATGCCAATCCTACGATCCAAGTTTTCAACTCTGAGATTAATTCCTTGCATTTCTTTGCCTCTCTCGCCTTTAAGATCTTTGGTCTGCTTATTATCATGGTGATACTGTAGCCAGTTCCATTTGGTGCTGGTTCAGTTGGAGGTAAGGGAACCGTTTAATAAGCAGCTTCAACAGCTTCTGAAGATAGCAGCAAGAGCGGGAGTTACTTTATTCAGTATTGGGGCATGCAAGAGGTTATCAGGAAGAGGGTTTAGTTGCAAATGGATCATTGTCTTTAGCACTCAATATTCCGGGCATTCACGTGAAAACTCCCGATTAGTCGCTTGGGACACTGCCATACACTATCCTACACACTAGAGACAATCTACCATTTATAGAAGCCAATTAACCTACAAGCCAGCATATCTTTGCAGTGTGGGTTGAAACCGAAGCACCCAGTGAAAACTTCCGTGGTCACTGGGAGAACGTACAAATTCCATACAGACAGCAGCCAAAGTCAGGATCGAATCTGGGCCTCTGGCGCAGTAAGGTAGCAACTCTACCATTACGCCACTGTGCCGCCCTCTACATCACTGTTATTGGGTGTATTTTCTGACGATCCACCCTTTCTTTGCCCCTCATAACTTTGTTTACCTTTATCAGATCTGTCCAAGGCCTCCTCCATGCCAAGAAAACAAACACAGCCTCTCTAATCTCCTTTTACCATGCAACATCCTGGTAACCTTACCCATGCATTCACTTCCTTCCTATAGTGTGACGGCCTGAACTGCACCCCCTACTCCAACTGTGACCTGACCATAATTTTATAAAATTGTACCATGACCTCCAAGTTCTTCTATTTTTATGCCCTTGCTAATGAAAGCTGGTATCCCACATGACGTAAAATCATAGATTCATAGAGTTATATATACAGTGTGGAAACAGGCCCTTCGCCACAACTTGCCCACATAAACCAACATGCCCCATCCCTAGTGTCATAGTCATACAGTGCGGAAACAGTGCCATTGAGCACAACTTGCCAACACCAACCAGCATGCCCCATCTACACTAGTCCCACCTGCCTACATTTGGCCCACATTCCTCTAAACCTGTAAATGTTTTAACTTCGAACATCTAACCAACTTCTCCACATCCTATAACTGAGTCCTGTACTTGTTATTGTAAACAGAAGCTATCAGCACTGCCAGCCAACACTATGTTTAAGAAAGTAATGCAGATGCTGGAAAATTGAAGGTAGACAAAAATGCTGGAGAAACTCAGCCGGTGAGGCTGCATCGATGGAGCGAAGGAAATAGGCAATGTTTCGGGTCGAGACCCTTCTTCAGACTGATGTGAGGGTGGGGGGAGCGGGAACAAGAAAGGAAGAGGCAGAGACAGTGGGCTGAGGGAGAGCTGAGAAGGGGAGGAGAAAGCAGGGACTACCTGAAATTAGAGAAGTCAATATTCATACAGCTGGGGTGTAAACTGCCTAAGCGAAATATGAGGTGCTGCTCCTCCAATTTGCGGTGGTCCTCACTCTGGTCCTCACATGGCAGAGACCCAGGACAGAAAGGTCGGATTCGGAATGGGAGGGGGAGTTGAAGTGCTGAGCCACTGGAAGATCAGGTAGGTTAATGCAAACCGAGCGGAGGTGTTGGGCGAAGCGATCGCCAAGCCTGCGCTTGGTCTCACCGATGTAGAGCAGCTGACACCTAGAGCAGCGGAATGCAATAGATGAGGTTGGAGGAGGTGCACGTGAACCTCTGCTGCACCTGGAAAGACTGCTTGGGTCCTTGAATGGAGTCAAGGGGGGACATAAAGCGACACGTGTAGCATTTCCTGCGGTTGCAAGGTAAAGTGCCAGGGGTGGTTTGGGACAGGGAGTTACGGAGGGAGCGGTCTCTGCGGAAAGCAGACAGGGGAGGAGATGGGATGATGTGGCCAGTGGTGGGATCCCGTTGGAGGTGGCGAAAATGTTGGAGGATTATTTGTTGTATGTGACGGCTGGTAGGGTGGAAGGTGAGGACAAGGGGAACTCTGCCCTTGTTACGAGTGGTGTTGGCTTACAATCCCTCCTTTCCTATTTTTTATCAAAAGACACAGTCAAGTCCCAGAGTGGTTGCGATTGTCAAAAATGCCCCAAGAGAAAAAAGCATGTAATGAGATTTAATATTAAAAATCTTATAAATGGCATGAGACAAGAGTAACCATATTTCTAATTGCTTTAAAAGAGGCTCTGCAGTGTGTTTCAGCTCCATTGTTGTTAAGAACTGCGGCACATAATTGAAGATGCTTTTCCTTAAATAAAGCAGGCAAATATCAGCAGGAATTTTCAGTTCACTGAACGAGATGGCTCTTACTAGGGATAGCAAAGTGAATTGAAAGTTCAATTCCCATTTTGAGGACTTTCAAAATGTCTCATGAGATGGATTTGTGCTGCAATCACTTGGGATTATTGAAGTGCCCACTAGATAGCCACACGTTCACACTGAATGAATACTGACCTTTTCCTGCAATAAGCTAAATGAAACATTTTGCCAGAAAATGAAGTTTGATAAGTACAACGAATTTGCCTCATGTACGATTTTTAAGAAAATTATTTTAAGTTTGGTCTCCAGCTATTCGAAGAGGCAAGACTTAGATTAGTTTCCAAAATTACAGTTACGGGACACCATGGGAAGCACAGTGGTGCAGCTAGTAGAGCTGCTGCCTCACAGCGCCAAAGACCCGGGTTCAATCCTGACCTCGATGCAGTTTGCATGGAGTTTGCATGTTTTTTTTATTTTATCTTCATGCACAATTATCGTTTGTTTGTTTTTATGTGTGTGTGTGTGCGTGTGCGTGTGTGCGTATAAGTTCATATCTTTATAAGTTATAGGAGCAGAATTAGGCCATTCAGCCCATCGAGTCTACTCCACCATTCAATCATGGCTGATCTATCTTTCCTCTCTGACCCCTCTCACCCTGGCCACAAACTCTTTGAAGTATTGCCCTCTGCAAGGTGACTCCAGATTGTCAAAGCCGCCACAACCAGACATAAAAACAGCTTTTTTGCACGAGCAGTAGCTCTACTCAACAACCAAAAGTCTGTAGCCTTCTTTTGCTCTGGTATTTTATTTCATTCTTCACATGTTTAAATTATAATGTTTTATTCTTAATTGTTTATTGTATATCGTGTTGTTACTTGCGAGCAAAGCACCAGGGCAAATTCCTTGTATGCACAGTATACATACTTGGCTAATAAAAAAAAATCAATTCAATTCTTCTCAGCCCCCTGCCTTCTCCCCATAACCCTTGATACCCTTATTAATATATATATATATGATATGATATGATAATGGAACATTATAGATAAATAAGATTTTAAAAGTTATTATATTGTTTACAGACTGCTATATTTATACATTCTGTTGTGCTGCTCCAGGTAAGAATGTCATTCTTCTCTCTGGGGCACATGACAATAAAATACTCTTGATTCTTGACTCCCTGTGGCCACGTGGATTTCCTCCAGGTGCTCTGATTTTCTCCCACCTCCCAATGACATGCGGGTTTGTCAGTTAATTGGCCTCCATAAAATTGTCTCTAGTGTGTAGGGAGTAGACGAGAACTAGTGAGAACGGGTGAGAACGGGTGAATGATGGTCTCGGTGGGCTGAAGGGCCAATTTCCATGTTGTAGCTCTAAAACTAAATAAACGGTCAGGATTTCTTACATGTGTGCAAGTGGGAACCTTGGTTGAAACTTTGGAAAGAAGCCTGTTGCATATTTTAAACTATTGCAGAGTAATGTTCAAATTGACAGCAAGATAAATATTTCTGAGCATCAAAGAGGTTTTTCTAACCTCTAAAAATAAGGCAAATAGATTTTGACCCTGTAATTTCAAAACAGGAAGTGTGCGCTACTGTACCTAACAAGTTCTGATTGAGGACTAGCAGCTCACTAAAGGACCCTTGAGAGTTTACTGAACTGCAAATTGTTACCCTTTTCAGGAATAAACACTGCTGTTAAAAATTAAGAAAAGTAAATAGAAATGGAAATCAGATACTTGCCTATTTGGGCCAAAAATGAGCAGATTGGTTTTAGTCTGTGCCTATGCCCGCGGCTCGTAACTTCTTCAGTCTGCAGTGTATTTGAAAAAAAAAGCACACCTTTGCAATCTGACTAAATTTGAAAGGGTTTGTTTTTAATGAAGAAGCCAATTACAGTATTAGGAAAAGGGAAGCCACAGACAAAACGACACATATCTAGGCACATTTACCCAGGAAATATCAATTTTTAACAATCAAACAATCAAGCTTCTGTTTAATTCCGAGAAGGTTCCTTCAGTCACTTTTTTAAATGTTGATTATATTTTGTATGCTTATTGGTTTCAGGGTGGAAACTTATCCTCTGTTTTAGTTGTGGCCATTCAATGTGTAATACAATGGCACAAATATATTGAACTTCATTTGACTCCAGTGAAACTCATTTTGGAAGCAGCATTCAATTAGCATACAATACTGCAGAGCCAATTAATCCCATACATGGAGAAGACCTCACAACATCAGCACTTCTTGGTCATGAACCTGCTACAGAGTAAGACTACATAGTCTGCCCCAAGATGTTCTTAGCCTCTGCTTCAAACTCCAAAAGAATGGTGCTTATGAATCAGTGGAACATTTTGTTTCATTTCCCAGCACTAGTTAATCGGTGGTCTTTCTAACATGAATTAATGCTGAAGTTGAGAGAGTTCTTTGGTATAAGGCTGGACCTGAGGAGTCTGAAGAATGGTCCCGACTTGAAACGTTGCCTGTCCATTTCCTGTACAAATGTTGCCTGACCTACTGAGTTCCTCCAGCGCTTTGTGTTTTGCTCAAGATTGCAATATCTACAGCTCATTGTATCTCCTGCTGGGATTGAAACAGCCCAATTAATTTGGTGTGAGGTGCCTCCATCCAGCAGGGAGAATAGACTTTCCTCTGGGTCTCAGAACCTCAGTCGTCAATCCACCTAAACAACTCCACACTTTTCTCACTTTACTGATATTATTTCTCACCATTTAATACAAAGATGGTCAAAGTTAACCTTGACTACTTTAAGAGCTCTAATATTAGGTTGAATATTCCAAGATACGACCAGAAACATTTTCCAACTCTTCAGTAGTAATTTGTTGAACATGTGTCGAAGACAGATCAACAGAGCATTCAGATGTGTTTGCCTGTATGGTGTTCAATCCAAGTCTGACTTCTACTGCCCACTGAACCATTTGATCTCAACCATGGAGTTATATATTCATTGAATCCTATTATGAGGCCCTTCAGTCCAACTTCTCGGTGCCAACCAAGATGCACCATCTACACTAGTTCCTCTTGCCCACATTTGGCCCATATTCCTCTTAATCTTCCCTGTCCAGGTACCTGCCCAAGTGCCTTTTAAATGTGTTATAGCTAAAGGTGCAAACACTAGAACACTATTATGAGACTCAGTATCTCTGCTGCTGGTGATGAGCCATCTCCAATTGCCATCCTTTGAGGTCCGAGTGAAAATGCATTTGACAGGCCAGCATCAGGTACAGTTCTAATGGTGCTGATCAATTAAGAGTCCTGCTTTACCTACTGTGGTTTATGCACAGAAAATAGCCCTTTAGACTCTGCACATTGCCTTCATATTCTACCATGTTTCCCTGAAAATTACAAAAAACCACTTGGGTCCCATTTTTAATGAAAATGGCAGAAAAACAGCAACCACTCCCTGAGTGCCCTGGCCCTGCCTCATTGGGGCCTTTAACTAGGAACCAACCCCACAAGTAGGCAAATGGATATTTACAAGTGAAATATAAAGTCCCAGAGAACGATAGGAACCTGTTCGCGATTTCTAGGTACAAGAGGACAAGATGTGTAGTGGGCTGCTAAAGGCTGCCCATAAAAATAAGGGATAAACCTTCGATTTGAGGGGATGATGAATTCATAGTGGATCAGGGGGAGCAGGACTCTTCTTACATCATTCGATCCTGACGCTCAACAAAAGTGTTGAAATTATCATCTTATTTTGTACCCATAAGATCATAAGGTCATAAGGAATAGGAGTAGAATTAGGCAATTTGTCCCATCAAGCCTACTCCACCATTCAATCATGGCTGATTTATCTCTTTCTCCTAACCCGATTCTCCTGCCTACTCCCCATAACATCTGACACCTGTACTAATCAAGAATCTATCTCTGCCTTAAAAATACCCACTGACTTGGCCTCCACAGCCTTCTGTGGCAAAGAATTCCACAGATTCACCACCCTGTGACTAAAGACATTTCTTCTCATCTCCTTCCTAAAAGAACATCCTTTAATTCTGAGGCTATGACCTCTTGTCCTAGACGCTCCCACTAGTGGAAACATCCTCTCCACATCCACTCTATCCAAGCCTTTCACTATTCTGTATGTTTCAATGAGGTCCCCCCTCGTTCTTCTAAACTCCAGCGAGTACAGGCCCAGTCCCAACAAACGCCCATCCTAGGTTAACCTACTCGTTCCCGGGCTATGATCTTGTACAAGGCTATTTCACCAGACTGCATCTGGTCAAACTGTGATGTTGTTTTTCTTTCAGTCCCAGGCCTTATTCATTGACCCCAGACTACAGTGCTGCATGTTATTTTGTTTGTCACACACGGATCAAAGCGTTGAACAGTAGCCCCCACGTGCTTTTGCTATTAGTTTCCAATATCACTAAGTACAGCTTTGGCTCAACTAGGTCAGCATTTCTGATGTGGAAAATAAATAACTTTAACGTGCAGATGCAATAAAATTAATAATTGGTTTCAACATCCATTTGTCTACTGTTCCATGTCAGTAGATGGCAGGCTATGGTCAGCACAATAGGGCACAACATTGGAAGAAATCTGCTCATTTTATTTAGGCAGAACTCACGCTGATATGAAAAGACTTCCAAAGGAAAACTCGTTGCTTTCGCTTTCACAAAACTTTAGCCTCTCAAGTTGTGCTGCGAATTTGTGTCCATTGCCCGGAAACCATTTTCTATCAATATAAACACAGTGGACTTCTTAACACCATTACTTATCGGTGTTGTGTTTTCTTTTGCAGTGATATAATGAAGCTTGGAGTTACTCTTTCTGGACATCAGAAAAAGATGGTGAGCAGCATAAAGCAATTGGAAACGCACACAAAGAACAGCCCGGTCCCAGTGTAAACTGCAAACCTTGCCTTTGTGCGTCAGACTGCAATGCAACCAAGATTGAACCACTGAGATTGATACCACAGTGATTTGGAGTCTGATAACGCCACGGAGGTCACGATATAGGAAACCTGGTTTGGTCAGTTGATGTGGTGCATGAAAGACTCTCAAGCTCTTTAAGTGTAAATGCCTTAAGCAAAAGGAACGATGGCTCTGTTTTCTACCTTTTTTATATATTTAAAAAAGGTGGTCTGTTTTAAGTATTATTTATGATGGTAAGAAAATCAAAATCACAATCGCAGGCAAGAGAAAAAAAAATGTAGTTAAAATCTGTCATGGGAAAGAAAGTAATTTCTTTTTTGTTTTAAATAAAAGAAAAATATAATAGTTAGAGAGGTAATCGAACTTTTGGACAGTGGCAAACTGATCTGTGAGTTAGAAGCAATGGAAATGGTGCAGGTGTGCGTGTGGCTTTCAGATTTTAAATTGGTTAAATTATTTGAAATGAGGCCGATTAAAATGTTGCGCAATACTGTAGATTTTTCACAGTGATTGAGAAGTTTAATGAATATATTTGCTGCATTATGTCTTAAACAGTTTATAGTCCATATTTTAGACTTTGCTGTCAGAGTGAAGCCCCATCCCTCAATCTTTCCTATTGTTCTGCCATGTTAAGGTGTGCACAGCGATCATTAAACATTATCCTGTACAAGGTTACATAATTTCACGTCTTAAAATGTGAATTCATTTTTCAGAAAGGAAATCTGTTTCCCTCACGGTATCGAAAATTTTGTGAAATATGTATTATCTACATTAAATTTTTTATCTATTTTTGCCACGATATTTTGCAAGTGCTTATATTTTAACGTTCACATTATTAACACACACATGCACATCAAGTGTAGCAGCTACACCACTTGGATTTTAAGCAGAAACATGGCCTACGCAGTCAAAGTTGTTTAATGTCTGAGCCAGTTGGTACGCAGTCAAAAGCTCATTGCATTCTATATGTGTGCACCTCTTCCTCCTGATCCCCTTTTGGACAAAGAAGATGTTTATTTTGCACCCTGTCCAAAAATAACATAAGATCAGAAATTTCCAAGTCCTTCTGTATGTGCCATAATCGCAGACTCTACCAATGTGTTTGACATATTGTTCTAAGCCTGTTCCATTAGAGCCAGCACTAGAGCTTACAGAAGGTCACTACCGGGTGAAGGAATGAATTTCACAGCAGAAGGAAAGATTTGACAGTGCTCTGAAGATCACAATGTAGACCAGGTCCCAGTTTCAAAGAATATACATCTCAAAAAGGCACCATAATACCTTCTGAGACTTTTTATTCCATCCCAAAGCATTTACAGATTCTTCTTTAGCAGTTCAACGTACCACATGCTGCTTTTGTGCGCTCTTCAGATTTTTGGTTGAATTCATAACTCCTTTGCAATCTTTCCTAAATCACTGTAATTCTTTGTTACAAATTGGAAGCCTTAATATCCACCGATGGGTTTATGCTAGTGTTTGTTGCAATGTGTTTGTAACATCTACCAACATTGAATACAGTTGCAGACAAAGAAAAGATGACTCAGGAGAAATTATATAGTTCATAAATTAATCCTGGGAGTTAAATCCATCAGGAAATCTAACACTAATGAGTTAGTCAATGCAAATTGCAGACTTCAGACCTTTACAATGTGTGTGCTTTATTGTTCACAAGCCTTCTCTCTGTGGCCTTTTACCAGTGTGCAGAGAAAGTGGATTTAGAATGACCTTAATCAGATATTACTGTGAATGTCATTCAGATCATGTTTCAATTCAGATAGGTCTCTATTCTTAGTACTGGCAATTTGCCATTCCAGAATTGATGTCTGGATCTCTGGAGAGTGATGGACTTTCCATGAGTAGGTTCAGCTGCATGCTACCATTTATTACACCTAGGCAACATTTATATAAGGAAAATGTCAGATGGTGAGTGTGATTAGAATGCAAAGGTGGCAATATTAAAATGACAAAAGAGATGCGAAAATGATAAGCATCTTAAACAGAATTCCCTTCTTCAAGTATATGTGGTTTTTTTGATGCCTCACTCAACTCTGGGTCAAGGCTGAGGTTTGAGTGCCTGGCACATCCTCAGCACTGAAGGTGTTCTGCATTGATGTACGTGCTGTCCCTTCAGTGAATTATGAACCAAGTTATTCTCTCCGTCTGTTCACTCGGCAATTGGCAATATTTGCACCAGATGCCTTTTTCCTTTAACAGAAAGATTTGGTTTAGTTTAGTTTAGTATAGAAATACAGCATGGAAACAGGTCCTTCAGCCCATCGTGTCCACGCTGACCAGTGATCCCCTATCTAACACGAATGCTATCCTACACACTAAGGTACAATTTATAATTTTTTATACTGAAGCCAAACTAAGCTACAAACCTTACGTTTTTGGAGTGTGGGGGGAAACCGGTGCACCCGGAGATAACCCACATGGTCACAGGGAGAATGTACAAACTCCATACAGGCAGCACCCTTAGTCAGATTCAAACCCGGCTCTTTGGCGCTGTAAAGCAGCAACTCTACCGCTGTGCCACTGTGCCGCCCAAAAATATAAGTTGATTATTTGTTTCAGGTAATTGTGTGGGCTGGTTCTTTAGTTATAATTACCAAACCTTAAATAAATTTCATATGTAAAACTTTGGTGCATTAGGATGGTACAGCACCATGCAGATTTATGATTTTTTGTAAAGGTTTTCTTCCCCAATATTGAAGGAAATGGCTCATTGAACCTAATAGAACAATAGTATAAGCAATCACAACCTGTCAGGTGTATGGATTATAAACTCTTAAAATGTGCTGACCACAGTGTTGTGGTTGCCATCAGCTGCGAAAAAGAATTTAAATGATGACAACATACTAATATCAGAATGTAAAATTCAAGATTCATGAATGATTATGGATTTTGTGCTTTGCTAAGAATGACCAGGTTCCTGTTCAGTCAGAATGGGATGTCATAGAGTCATACAGCATGGAAACAGGCCCTCCACTCTAGATCACTTTGCAACAGTTTTTAGTCTATTTATGAGTTATGTATTAGCATTTGAGGCATATACTGAATGTGTTAACATGTAATTGCTACCTGACCAGGACAGGTAGCTGTTGAATGTATAGCACGGGAGTATCAGGGTTACGACCAAAAATATCACCTACTCCTTTTCTCCAGAGATGCTGCCTGACCTGCTGAGTTACTACAGTATTGTATGTCTATCTTCAGTGTAAACCAGTACTGCAGTTCCTTCCTATACATCATATCACCTGGGCTTCGAAACAGGCTTTGCAGATATAGAGAAAGTAAAATTTAACTTAGTGGAAAGTGCAGGTGGAAGAATCCACTATCTTTCAGATCTTAAAATAACACCCAGAGAATCTCTGAACCACATGAATTTAGTTTTAAAACTAAACCTCCTTGCTAGGTAACAACACTGAGCCAGTTGTTGTGAAAGGCCTTTCAATGAGAGCATGGAACAGTCACACCTATCTTGACTTTGGTGCATTTCAGACTCTGATATAAGGTTGCCATTTTCTCATCACTCCAGATCAGAAACAGTTCCCCCTTCAGAGCCAAAATGATAGTGAAACTTCAGTTCAGGATACTTCCACAGATATTAACTGCTGCGTGTGGAACAGGTTACATTTCAAAAGCACTAGCGGAAGAGCTATTGCCTTACAGCGCCAGACACCCGGTTTCGATCCTGACTATGGGTGCTATATGTACGTTCTCCCCATGACCTCCGTGGGTTTTCTCCGGTATCTCCGGTTTCCTCCCACACTCCAAAGACGTACAGGTTTGTAGGTTAATTGGCTTGGTATAAATGTAAAATTGTTCCTGGCTTGTGTAGGGTTGTGTTAGTGTGCGGGGATCACTAGTCGGTGTGGACTCGGTGAACCAAAGGGCCTGTTTCCGCGTTGTATCTCTAAACTAAATTAAACGAAACTTTGGTTTAAACATAGCAATGGTTCTCCAGAGAACGTCACAGAATTCAACAGAGACTATTTTATTGTTTAACCATGTAACCAAAGTTGCTATTCTATATTGTTATAGAATGGATGCCAAAATAAATCCAGGAAAGTATAGCATTTTATTTGGATTAACTGGACTACTTTGTGCCATTATTAAAATGACTTAAGAAACATAACTTGGGCGCTTCTGAGTACTTAGGAAACATATATGAGGCTTCTGAGTATTTAAAATATATAAAGATAGACGCAAAATGCTGGAGTAACTCCGCAGGTCAGGCAGTATCTCGGGAGAAAAGGAATAGGTGTTGTTGCACGTCGAGACCCTTCTTCAGACTGAGAGTCTGGGTACAGAGAGCCCTTGACTCAGTCTGAAGAAGTCTCGACCCAAAATGTCACCTATTCCTTTTCTCCTGTGATGCTGCTTGACCTGCTGAGTTACTCCACCATTATATGTACATCTTTGGTGTAAACCAGCATCTGCAGTTCATTCCTATACTTTTAAGAAACATAACTATGGCACTGCTGAGGTTTCCACTGTTTAGAGGACAGTAGAATCGATTGTCACTGTCTTCGCTCAGCACTAGATGCAAAATTGGTCCATAGCTTTGGTTTTCTGTTCAAATGAGTGTTGCGGCAAGGTATATTTTGGAAGGTGGCTCCCTTTTAGATGAGCAAAGTATCTGCTTATTTCATAGGTAGACATGCTGGAGTAACTCAGCGGGTGAGGCACCATCTCTGGAGAAAAGGAATGGGTGACTTTTCAGGTCAAGACCCTTCTTCAGAAATGTTGCGCATTCCTTATGTTTCTTAAAAGTATAGGAATGAACTGCAGATGCTGGTTGATACCAAAGATACCTGCCCTTTGAAGCTTGTTTTTCAGGTTAAAATCAGCTACAGCATCACCTGATGATTTTCAATGAAACAACATCTTAAAAGTGTCAGGATGCTCTATCTTCACCATAACAGTGAGCCGACTATTACACTTTACCAATGTGATG
This sequence comes from Okamejei kenojei, assembly GCA_035221665.1. Lineage (NCBI taxonomy): Eukaryota > Metazoa > Chordata > Chondrichthyes > Rajiformes > Rajidae > Okamejei > Okamejei kenojei. Next base: position 54,915,786 of record CM069142.1, read on the forward strand.
GACACATTTCAAAATTCAGCCCAATATTTTCAGAGATTTGAGAAAACACAGAGAAAAGATTATAAAATAGCAATAAATTACAGGTTTGATTAGGCTCTTAGAAATACTGGGGGGAAAAAATCACATTTCAGCATGTATAGAAATGAACTGACTGATTACACAATCTGAAGAACATTACTGAATAGAATATAATTTTCTCCACCATTCTTATGAAAATTGAGAGCTCTTTAGTGCAATTAACTGACATCAGTTGCAGTAGTTTCCATTTCTCATTGAAATCATTTTATAAATTCTGGGATACAGAGTATCCATAACTTTAATTAAAATATTTTTTGACATTATTTCTGGACTCAAGTCAAACTGTATTCACCACTAATCTACATTTTCCCCTGTTCTTCCACGGCAATATTTTTATGTTGGACGCATCAAATTTGCAAACTGCCTTGATGGCTTCAATAAAGGGGTGGCACAGCAATGGAGTTGCAGCCTTACGCCCCTGTCCCACTTAGGAAACCTGAACGGAAACCTCTGGAGACTTTGCGCCGCACCCAAGGTTTCCGTGCGGTTCCCGGAGGTTTTTGTCCTCTGGCAACCACCTTCAACTAGCATCGCAACCGGCTTCGACTAAAAAATTACTGATTTTTAAAACGGAAACCACTTTCGACCATTAGGGAGACTGACAAAAACCTCCGGGAACCGAACGGAAACCTTGGGTGGGTGGCAAAGTCTCCAGAGGTTCCCGTTCAGGTTTCCTAAGTGGGATAGGGGCATTACAGCGCCAGTGACCTGGGTTTGATCCTGACTACGGGTGCTGTCTGTATGGAGTTTTTCCACGTGGCCGCATGTGTTTTCCCCGGGTGCTCCAGTTTCCTTCCACACTCCAAGGTGTGCAGGTTAATTGGCTTTGGTAAAAATTAATTAAATTGTCGCTAGTGTTCAAAGGTTTCAAAGGTATTTTATTGTCACGTGTACCAATTAAGGTAGAGTGATATTCGTATTGTGTAGGGATCGCTGGTCAGCACGGACTCAGTGGGCCGAAGGGCCTGTTTCCGCACTGCATCTGTAAACTAAACTGAACTGAACTAAACTAAACTAAACTGAGTAAAATGTTCATGTGAGACCTGCTGAAGATGGGGAAAATAACATCCATTCAAAGAAGGCTTGGAAACAGTCGCTCAACTATTCTAGGAGCCCATCAAGCCATTGGAAGTATTCCAAGCAAGTCTACTACTTCCAAGTGTGTTTGGCACTCTCATGGTTTCTTCTCTCCATTCACTGGATGCAGGCCCATCCCTAATTACCTTTGAGAAAATTGCAGTGACTCCTGTATGTTCCTTTGGGTGCTTCTATTAAATATGTATATATTGCTTCCCTTCTTTTGTGGAGGAATACAAACATTCACTGTAAGATGCCAGGCCCAAACATATTCATTGACCCAAAGACAGACACAAAAAGTTGGAGTAACTCAGTGGGTCAGGTGGCATCTCTGGTAAAAAGCAATAGGTGATGTTTCCGAATGAGACCCTTCTTCAGACTGAAGTCTGAGGCTGAAGAAGGGTCTCAATGTGAAACGTCACCTATTCCTATTCTCCAGAGATGCTGCCTGACCCGCTGAGTTACTCCACCTTTTTATGTCTGTCTTTGGTTTAAACCAGCATCTACAGTTTCTTCATACTTATTAACCCCTCAATGTTTTTCAACCAGCAATATTAACGTGAGAAATCCTTTTTGATGGCTATTGTCTTGCTTCTGATGTGTCTCACAATTAGGCAGAGAGCTTCCAGAGGTATTGCTAATCCAAAGTTTCATTAATTGGCAAATCGGGCATTTTTTCCACCAGCTATACATCTGGAGCTATTACTGAAGTTCTGAGGATTGGTGGTGATGGAAGTCATTAATGGCTCAAGCACCCAATACAGATAGCCGGTAGCATACCAGTTTCCGGGGGCAGTTACATATAATGAGGACATGATGAATTTATAAAATGAACCTTGAAGAGAGAGTTAGAAGAAATGTGGGGGTGGTTGGTTGAAGGATGCATTTGGCAGTGTCTCAATGACTGTTGATAATTTTATGATATCAGCTTATGTACAACTGCCACTGTTTTCCTGCCTTTTTCACCTCTCTTGTCCATCTATTCTTTACCACAAAATATCCAGGAAATAATCCATCCTTCAAATTTAACCAGTGCATTCTGTACTTGCACAAGTACTCCCATTCACTGAAAACCTGTTATTGTGAAAATCTTATTCATGATTCATCTCCTTTTGTTAAAAAATAATGCATATTCTGTTTACAACAGTTCAGCTGCAGAGAGAAATAAATTGATTTTGCTTGTAATTGAACGTGTCTGTACATTCTCCCTATAACTGCGTGGGTTTTCTCCAAGATCTTCAGTTTCCTGCCACACTCCAAAGACGTGCAGGTTTGTAGGTTAATTTGCTTGGTGTAAATGTAAGTTGTCCCCAATGTTAGTAGAATAGTGTTGTTGTGCGGGGATCGCTGGTCAGTGCAGACTCGGTGGGGAGAAGGGCCTGTTTCCACGTTGTATCTCTAAACTAATGTAAACTAAACTATGTTTGAGATCTTAAACAGGAAGCACGGCAGCAACAAAGAGCCGTGATTTGAAGCTGAATGTGCGAAAAAGAATAACAGTGGGGAATTATTGTCTGAAAGATTTGATTTATTGAAACTTCACCTGTAAATGAGCTTGCTAGGGACAGGTCTCACTGCATTCCAGCTCATTTGTCGTGCTTGGCTTTCCCTGTCAGCGTTCGGCATCCCAGCACAGAAGTGAATTATCAGCAATCTAAGGCAAAATACCTCTGTGGTCAGGTTAATCTCCAAGGCCTAAAATACCATCAGGAAAGTCCTAGGTTTGATTTGAGGCTTAAGTCAGTTCTGATCCGCAAGGGACTCCACAAGATCTGAATGAACTCTTGAGTGATTTAAGGGCAAAAGGCCAGACATTTTCTTACCAAACTGGCTACAGTGTGAAAAGGTGCAATTGAAATCTCACTGATCCGTGTCTCGGCTATTGCAAATGCTGGACTCTGACATTTCTTAAATAGGTAAAGGTGATACCTCATTCTTTCACTCCAACAAGAATTAATATTGCATTTCCAAATTTTTATAAGCTTTATTAAACTTCTAATTATAAACATTTATAATTGAATGTTGAATCTCAATATTATAAAGTAACACAAAAAAAAGAAAGATCTTTTTTAAATAGACATCATCGACGTACTTGATCAATTCCCCCCTCCCCCACTCAACTCTGTGCTCCACCTGGCTCCTCTCCCCCTCCTTCTCCCTCTTTTCTCTGGCTTCACAATTCATACTTCTTCTATCCTCATGTTACACTTTTTGTCTTTTCATCTCTGTCCTTTATCTGGCATGAATGTGGAGAGGATGTTTCCAACTGTGGGAGAGTCTACGACCAGAGGCCATAGCCTCGTAATAAAAGGACGCACCATCGGAAAGGAGATGAGGAGGAATTTCATCAGTCAGTGGGTGGTGAATCTGTGGAATTCATTGCCACAGACGGATGTGGAGGCCAAGTCAGTGGATATTTTAAGGCAGAGATTGACAGATTCTTGATTAGTAAGAGTGTCAGAGGTTATGGGGAGGGGGCAGGAGAATGGGGTTGAGAGGGAAAGATAGATGAGCCATGATTGAATGGCGGAGTAGACTTGATCATCTCCACATCCATTCTATCCAGATCATTTAGTAAATCTTTGGCATACTTTTGAGATTCTCGAAGTATAAGTGAGATTTGCCCGAAACACAAAGTGCTGGAGAAACTCTGCTGCTCAGGCAGCAATGGTGGAGGGAATGGACAGGTGACATTTCAGGTTAGGACCCTTCAGATTGATAAGTCAGGAGGAGAAAGCTGGAAAAGTGTGCCATAAATGAGATTTGTAAGTTTACATTGTTCCCATCTGTTGGTGTGTCTCACATTCAGATGAGTGTAATTCAATTTGCACAAATTATTGAATTTTGAGCAGTCTTAAATTAAATACTTCCATCTTAATGGGCTAGAATGTGACCAGTGAGGACCATCTTTACTTGTGCTATTGATACCCAAAACATATTGTGTAGAGCTTCAGTTATGATATATGGGTGTGTTTTCTGGTGGAACGGGTAGAAGCCTGAGCCACTTACACACAAGTCCTCAGATGAAGTCTAGGCAAGAAATAGGACATCCAGCCACTTGATTTATGAGCTTTGTCTGCCCCAGTCTTGCACAGCAATATGACTTGTTATTGCCCAGAAACTTCAAGTTGAATTTAACCCTTTATTTAAAATAGTGTGAGAATTTCTAAATTAGTTAAATATTCTCACAGATGGATGCAAATAGAATGAAAAAAAGTAGTGTACAGTCCTGAAAATATAAATTTACATTCTTATTCCAATGGTGGGATAAGATAGATGTATGATTTGAAGTGAGGTGGAATTTGCAATCCAAAAAGAACCAAGTTTTATTTTGACTTATTCTTAATGTACAAGATTTTGGAGAATAGTGAATACATCCCAGTGGCTCCAGACAAATTTAATGTTGGTCTAAGAAAGCTAATTCCTTCTAGTGTGTGTTATATGGAACCATTCAATCAGAACATTCCCAGGTTTATTCACTTTGCTGTCTTTATTCACTTTGCTGTCTTGACTCAATCAGGACTACAGTTAAATAGTTGGAGTTTTGTTATACCTGGGGTCCAGGATCAATGGATTTACCTAAGAAAGACACCATAAAGGGGAAAGGGGATAAATCTGTGTTTCTATGGATGTGTATGTATCTATGTGTGTCTGCATAAGTGTGTGTGTGCATGTGCCTGTGCATGTATATATAAACAATTATTGGGAGGACCAGGCACATACTTTCCATTGTAATGGTAAAAAAGCCTGTTGGTTCAGATGTAAGAATGCAGACTTTGGTGGACTATCAATGACCATCGAACAAAATCCAAGTATGAGATAAATCCTTCAAAGGATGACAAATGTGGTGGCCGTTTAGGAGTGGGTGAGGGAAAGGGACATGATGAGAACTGCAACCAAAAAAAACAGATTCACAAATATTATAACATTATACAGGAGGCACACAATATTTGTATTGACATGGTGTAAAATCAACTCTGAGCTTGAAATGCATTAGTATAAACTACAGCTTACTTGCTTCACTTGCTTATTGCGCATTCTGCCCATCCACTATTCCACAACATTGGGTTTTTTTCTTTATGTATCCAGACAAAGGAAAAATGTACATCTTTGAACATAAAAAATGCAGTTGCTTGTCATTTTTCTACTGACACATGAAATATTTGAAATCTCTTCCAGAATGATGTTTTCAAGAGAGAGTTAGATACAGCTTCTAGGGCTAACGGAATCAAGGGTTATGGGAAGAGAGCAGGAGTGGGATACTGATCATATTGAATGGCTCGAAGGGCCGAATGGCCTACTCCTGCACCTATTTTCTATGTTTCTATATTTTCTATGTTTCTAATTCTCTCTACACGCGCATAGCTTAGATAATTTACAGTGCATTAGAGGTACTGAAATGAAGTGAGCCATCTGTTTGTACCTGAACTGTGGTATTACAATGTGTAACCAATTAGTTAACTAAGCTTGATCTGAACAAATACTCCAATTATAAATGTATCATGTTATAGGTTTTGTCATAATATGCTGGTATTATTTATTTCTGTTGACATTATGCAGTACAAGTATTTGTTCCTTTGCCTTTATATCGAGTGTTAATAATTAAATGAAGTTACGAATCTGAAATGTTTAGAAGTTCACTTTAATTAATATCTATTTGTTTTGATATGTGCTTTTCTCTCCACAATGTTTCCCCTCAATCACATAGTGGTCAGTGTGTGCAAATGTAGATGGCGAGTTACTAATGTAAAACAATTTGTAGTGGAAGCATTTATATTTTTATAATAAACACAATGGAAGTATTTTTTACAGAAGAGAATTTTGAATTGGATTGATTTGAAGCCTTGCTTTTATATTGGAATGTTGCACACACCATTCTCAATGTTATTGCCACGTAATATAAAGAAGGAATTGATGGAAGTATCATGCAGGTCAGACTGCATGGGTTTTCTCTGGGTGCTCCGGTTTCCGCCCACGCTCCACAGACATACAGGTTTGTAGGTTAATTGACTTCAGTAAATTGTCCATAATCTGTAAAATAGAACTAGTGTATGGGGAGCACTGATCAGCGCAGTTTTAGTTTAGTTTAGTTTTAGTTTAGAGATACAGCACAGAAACAGGCCCTCCGTGCCGACCAGCGATCCCCGCACATTAACACTATCCTACATCCACGAGGGATAATTTTTACATTTACCAAGCCAATTAACCTACAAACCTGTACGTCTTTGGAGTGTGGGAGGAAACCGAAGGTCTCGGAGAAAACCCACACAGATCATGGGGAGAACATACAAACTCCGTACAGACAGCACCCGTAGTCAGAATCGAACCCGGGTCTCCGGCGCTGCATTTGCTGTAAGGCAGTAACTCTACCGCTGCGCCACCGTGACCGCGATGGACCCAAGGGCCTGGTTCCACTAATTCCAATTAAAACTACAACTAAAACATATATAAGCCATCAATATTATCTGTTTCTCTCAATACTGCCCTGAAACCTGTTCTACTCTAAGAAACATGTCTTGAGACAGCAAAGCAATCCTGTCAACAATAATTTCTGTTTGTTAAGTTTATTAATGAGGAGTTTGTGCAACATTTTACAACAGATGACCTATGGTAAATACATTTCAACTCACAGCTAGTGTTCATGAGTTCAAAGATCATGAACTCAGAAGCATAGCAGTTAAATTACATCACTGTATGTGAAGGAACAGCTGATGCTGGTTTAAACCAATGATAGACACAAAAAGCTGGAGTAACTCAGTGGATCAGGCTTGTAGATAATTGCACCACAAGTCATTGAGAAGCCCTGCTTAGTTAATCTGGGAGGCATGTGTTCAATTCTCTTAACAGTGAGGATTTGCATTCAAGTAATTAAGTAGATCTGGAATTAGAAAAGTAGCATTACAAATGGTGACCATGAAACTGCTGGATTATTTTTATAAATCCCAGCTATTTCCTCAATGCCATTCAGGGAAGGTAAAAGGAAATCTGGTTATATGTGACTCTAGCCCAACAACAAGAGCGGAACGGTGGCGCAGCGGTAGAGTTGCTGCCTTACCGCATCAGAGACCCGGGTGCAATCCTGACTATAGATGATATCTGTACGGAATTTGTACATTCTCCCTGTGACTCATGGATTTTCTCCAAGGGCTCTGGTTTCATCCCACATGCTAAAGACATGCGGGTTTGTAGGTTAATTGGCTCTTGTAAAAATTTGACCCAAGTGTGTAGGGTTGAACTAGACAACAAGGATCATTGAATAAACATCCTAATACAGATATGTTAATATTTCATATTTATAATACCCTCTTCGATTGTGAGGTCCCGCCGATGGAATTATATAGTCAAACATGGGAAAATGAATTAGGCCAACCTATAATGAAAGATACTTGGGACGAAAGTCTACAACATATACATCAATGCTCGTTAAATGCCAGACATTCTTTAATACAATTTAAAGTATTATATAGACTGCATTACTCTAAAACAAAATTAAATAGAATTTTCCCACATATCCCTCCTATCTGTGATAAATGTCAGCACTCAGAGGCTAACTTAACTCATACCTTTGTAAATTATATAAAAATCAAACATTTCTGGACAGATATTTTTAGAATAATTTCTGAAGTTGTCAACATCCAATTGGATCACGACTCAAAACTAATAATATTAGGAATATCAGAACAAAGCCTAAAACTTACAACAAGCCTTGATTATAGTATAATAACTGGGAAAAAATTAATATTAAAATTTTGGAAAGGTCCTACAACTCCCACAATTAAAATGTGGATAATGGAAATGTCGGAGACCTTACATTTGGAAAGAACTAGACTTGTCTTAATTGACAAACAAGAATTATTTGCTAGAATATGGTCTCCATTTATTGACTTTTTGAAAGGGTAAATTGGTCCGGCACGGGAATCTGACTGAAGCTCGAACCCAGGATTAGATGAATAGTTGTCTTTTATAATCTACGGAACTATCTCCAAAATTGTATTATCGGTAAATTACTCCATTCTTTTTTACTGTGACTTTTTTTCTTCTTCTCACTTTCTATCTATATAAAAAAAAACAAATAGAAGCAGAGTTAATATACAATTGTTAAATGAGGACCACTATTATTTTGATAGTTGGAATCCCATCTATTAACAATATGTAATTGATATACAAAATGTGTTTTGATTATGATGTATATGCTTCTAATAAAAAAATATATATTTTTTTAAATAACCTATTTTAAATTAATCCTACTCTAACCCAATTTAGTCTCCACTCCCTCATGATTGTACCACCCACCTACTCACTCAAAGCAATTTACAATTGCTAATTAACTGAGCAATCATTGGTTTTGGCATTGGAGAGCAAACTGGAGGAGGAAACCCACAGTCACAGAGAGAACATACTAACTCCACGCAGAATGGGATTGAACCGAGGTCTCTGCCACTATGAGACAACGCCACTACTAACTCTGCCACAATCTTAAATGGCATCTGAAATGACTTAGCGAACCACACCGGTTGAGGATAAAAGTACACAAGGATGATCATGCACCCTGTGAATAATTCAATCTGGAAATCAAGACGCACTAAGACCAGGTGGGCCACGGTTTGTAGGGGGGAAGGTGTGGAACAGGCTCTGCTCTTCCCTGAAGACCAGAGACCGGGAAGATGGAACCGCCGATGACAACGGACGCGAACGGCGATGAGCGAGTCCGACAGGAGAGGGGACAGGGTCTGGCCTACTGCGCCCTCAAGGACGGCTGCAAGAGACATCCAGGGCAACAAAGGTGGACGGGCGAGGAGTGGGACGTGGGTTCACAGGTTGATCCACAGTTCCAAGGAGGCCTGCAACATCCTGGGACTTCCTTGTATCGGGCAATGCTCATAGTAACTAGAGCGTGGACTGGACTTTGAAAATTGTGCCAAAACATGGTGCCTCTTGCAGCCATCCTTGAGCTCAGTGAACTATTTCTGTACACTTTGCTAATGGGGAATGTCCCTGGGTGTGACAATACTCTACAGGACAGTTTGTAAGAAAATAATTTCACCTTGCCTTTGCATATGTGATAATATAGCACCATTGAACCATTGAATCATTTACTTGTAAACCCCTCAAAGTATTCACTGATATTTGTTGGAATCTTTCGGTAAGGCAGCGAGAAGTAAATATAAAGTTAATTCCGGTGTTAGTTAATGGGAACAATAAAATAATGGGGTGGAGACAGGAAGCAGCTGGGACCGTGAAGCAAAATGCTTGCGGTGTCATGGCTCATTGTCAATGGCAGGATGTAAGTTACAAAGAGAGACACAAGAACTGCTGATGCAAAAATGGGCGGCACAGTGGCGCAGTGGTAGAGTTGCTGCCTTACAACGCTTACATCGCCTGAGACCCAGGTTCGATCCCGACTACAGATGCTGTCAATACGGAGTTTGTACATTCTCCCCGTGACTGCGTGGGAGTCTTTGGTTTCCTCCCACGGTCCAAAGATGTACAGTTTTGTAAGGTTAATTGGCTTGGTATAAATGTAAATTGTCCCTAGTATGTGTAGGATAGTGTTCGTGTGCGGAGATCGCTGGTTGGTGCGGACTCAGGGATCCGAAGGGCCTGTTTATGCGCTGTATGTCTAAACTAAAAATAAACTAAACTAGTATAAGTTATTCTAGTAAGGGTCAAGCAGCATCTGTGGAGGCACAAGGTACCACAGTTGCCAGTTTACAAAACAAGACACAAAGTGCTGAAGTAATTCAGTAGGTCACGCTGCATCTCTGGAGGACATGGATAAGCAACGTTTTGATTTAAGACCCTTCTTCTGTCTAATTGTAGTTATGTAAATCACAGATAGATTTTAGCAAAATTTAAACTGGATCATGTTATTAGTTGAAGAAGTCTGAACATTATTAGTGCAGGCTGATTAAATTCACAACCTTGAAATAATTCAATAAATAAGACAAGGTTTGATGGGTTATGGTAAGTGAGTAATTGCAGCCGAAAGAAAGCTTTGCAATCACAGACAACCACATGTGCAATAACTATCTGTAGGTCAAGGTACTTCAGCTAATGCTACTGATGGAATCAGAGATACAAATAGTCTGAAATGTTAGTGGGAGTAAGCAGACTAGGGGATAGTCACAATCTAAAGGATTCATGATGCTATACATCTAGTTACAGGTAAATGACAAGAACATGTGACTGGGCAAGTAAGACGTTCCCCTGTACAGTGAAATATTCACGAGAACAATGTAGGGCCCTTGTGGAACAAGAGAAAACAAGTTTGTTTTTAGTGGCAGGAAAGCTGTAGGGCGAATGGGTAGAATAAAGGGTATATCTCAGATAACGTGAGACCAAATGAGATATTTAGTTCGGTTTAGTTTAGAGATACAGCGTGGAAACAAGCCCTTCGGCCCACCAAATCAGGATCGATTGGCGCTGTAATGCAGCATCTCTATCGCTGCGCCAATGTGCTGCTTCTAAATGTACCAGTTAGAGGAACAGCTGGGATTTTCCTCTTTATCTGTGCAATGAGTTGCTAATAGCAAGGCTGTAGGATGTGCTTGACCGGATATAGATTATACTAACAGTAAAAGTAAAATAGAGCCCAGATACGGACGGACTGGTCCGTCCGGATGGACTAGCAGAAAGACTGAATGCGTTACTTAACCTTGGAGAATTCAGTTTTGAATCTTGAAGGATGCAAGGTGCTCAGGCAGAAGATAAGGTGTTTTCGAAGGAACTGCAGATGCTGGTTTAAACCAAAGATAAACGCAAAAAGCTGGAGTAACTCAGTGGCTCAGACAGCATCTCTGGGGAAGAGGAATAGGTGACATATTCACATCACCGTCTGTATCTCTCGCTTCCCTTAACCCTAACCAGTCTGAAGAAGGGTCTCCATCCAAAACATCACCCATTCCTTCTCTCCAGAGATGCTGCCTGTCCTGCTGAGTTACTCCAATTTTTTGTGCCTATCTTAGATAACATATCGGGTCTGAAGAAGGGTCTTGACCTGAAACATCACCCATTCCCCTTCTCCAGAGATGCTGTCTGAACCGTTGAGTTACTCCAGCTTTTTGTTTCTGTCTTCGAAGATGAGATGTTGTTCCTCAAGCTTGTGTCGGGTCTTGTTGCAACATTGCAGTAAGCTACGAACAGGAAGGTCAGAGTGAGGAGTGAGCGTAGGATGATGAATGAAAGTGACCAGCAGCCAGTTATTCAGGGTTATTCCTCTGGACTGTGCACATGTGCTTTGCAAAACTATCACCCAATCTGAGTTGGGTTTCTAAGAGGACTAGCTTGTGAACACTGAATACAATACATTAAAAGATACAAAGTGCTGGAGTCACTCAGCGGGTCAGGCCATATCCCTGGAGAACATGGATAGGTGGTGATAGGCAGTAATCTTGGAACAAAAGCAAGTGAGTCACTGCCTCATCTAGGAAGGTCGTTTGAGTTCCTGAATGATGGGAAGGAAAGAGGTGAAAGGACAGATGTTGCAGTTGTCCAATGGCTCTGACATCCACCATCAAGAAGTGCTTTGAGGGAGGGGGGGGGGGAGGTGGCCATGGTGCACATTAACTCCAGTCTCCCATTCAGCCCTGATCCACTGCAGTTTGCCTACTATCGCTAGAGGTCCATGGCCAATGCCATGTCCCTAGTCCTACATGCATTGCTGGAACAGCTAGATACCAAGGACACCTATGTCAGATTCTTATTTATTGACTATAGCTCTACCCCCTCTGCCACTGGTCCTTGACTTACTGACCACAATCAGTAAAGAAAGGACAACCACCATCCTTCACGATAATTCTGAACACCAGTGCTCCACAAGGATGCATTCTCATCCTTACAATAGCATTAATCACAATTGCAGGCTGGGTTATCCCAGAGACCTGATTGTCTGCCGAGTCTTTGCCTGGTCCAGAGGCAATGAAGAAAGGCCCACGTATACAGCCCGTCTGAGAGATGGAATGGAGCAGTAAACTATACTGCACCTCTGAAGTACCTAGATGAGCTCTTAAAGATCAACAACATGCTGGGAAGTGGGAATAAGCAAAAGTCTATTTTTATTCAACATGGATACAATGTGTTAAATGACCTCCCGAAATGTCCAAAATTTCTATGACCAGGGGTCCAAGAAAGGCTTGGGCCTTCGTGAATTCAGAAGCAAAAGGTTGGTGTTACTTTCTCTCCCTAGTGGTGAAGATGCGCCTGGCCACTGACAAGATGTAATCTTGGAAACAGAGAGTTCATGCCACACCCATGCCCTTGGCTTTGTCAGCTGAGGGCCCGCCACACTACATGGGCAACTGATACAAACAGTTTTCCAGCTATTCTCTTGCTCTCCTGTGGAAGGAAATACAAACATGCTCCATTTTGCTCAAGAATGTTGGTTCACAATTGATTCTCCACCCATTCATAACCAGTGAAGTAGAATTCCATGTGAAGTAGTTGGAAGAGGTGGGATAACTCAAGTCAAGTCTGTTTGCTGAACATTTTGGAATGTTATTATATGCCCAATTTGTCCAATTTCCTATTTTGTTGTATATAAACATTATAATGAGGAACCTATTTGAGGATAAAAATGAAAATTACACACTTGCACTATACTAGCTGTTAACTGTTTGGCATCTGTCCATTATAGTAAACGTATTATGAGAGTTTTAAACAGTTCCAAAAATATATATTTTATTACCATTACCACCTACTATTCGGTAAATGCATAACCAATCTTTGCAATAAATTATTTCCCTCCTGCAACTTGCCATAACTACCTTTAAGATGGGTCTTTTGCTGATGGTACCATGTGTTTAGATAATTAAGTTTTCAAAAGCACTTAACAAGACAGCAGTATTATGTCTGGAAGACAAACAGATAATGAATCGCTTCTGAGTATCAGTGTCTCAAATCATAGCCTTTTCTAATATTTAAAAAATCCCAAAGGGCTACAAGAATGATTGTTCGGATACATTAAAACTTGAGACTCCACTTGCCAGCTGTGGAATGTGTTTATGCCATAATTTTAACTTGTCTTGCCATAAACATTCAAGCATTTGTGCAGCAAAAAATTACCATTTGTTATTTATCATTTCACAGTGGGAGCAGTTATCTTTGTGTGATTTATTTTCCATTTATCATACACATTTGCCGATTCTAATTTCCTCCATTTTTCTCTGCATCCATATGTCCATTTTCTGACAGTGAGCTTTTTGTCCATAAACACTGGCCTAGTTTGATCCAGTTCAAATTTCTGCATCCTTCCTCATAACTCTATTTTTAGCAAGCAGGGAATGGCACAGTATTATACCACAAAAGCAACATGGTTTAATTTTACAGTGAAATATATCTAACAAAGCGATTTATTTTCAAGTCACGTGGAATGGTGGTGATGTACAAAATGAACTATAAATGTATGACCCTTTAGTCCTTCAGTAATCTCCGAGGACAGTCTAAAATTAAACAATGCCTATGCAATAATAATGCAGGGATTTCTGAGTTGCTGATTACTGATATTTCTGATTCTTCCAGTTAAGATGTACAGTCATAATAAGCTAAATATGTTCAAGGTCTCCTGGCTGGTTCCACACCTTCCACTGTCTGTAGGCTTCAGTTTGTCTCGTTCAAGAGTCAAGAGTCAAGAGTGTTTTATTGTCATATGTCCCAGACAGAACAATGAAGTTCTTGCTTGCAGCATCACAACAGATATGTAAACAGTATTATAAATGATAAAAGGTTCAGTGCGTATAATATACACACATATATTGTCTTTTCAACATATTATTGTTTGTTTTTATGTGTGCGTGCATATGTACAGTATGTGTGCATGTATAAGAAAGAACAGCAGATGCTGGTAAAATCGAAGGTTGACACAAAATGCTGGAGTAACTCAGCTGGTGAGGCAGCATCTATGGAGAGGAGGAATGGGTGACGTTTCGGCTTGAGACCCTTCTTCAGACTGTTTTTATGTTTTTATGTGTGTGTATTTGTGTATGTGTGTGTGTATGAATGTGTGTATGTATATACTGCATATACACACATATATATACATGTATATACACATACATAAACACATACATGCATACATACATACACACACATAAGCACACACATATAAACAAACAAACAATATATTGCAAAAAGACAAAACCATGCCCCCGAGTCCACGTAGTTCAGAGCTTATTTGGAGGTTGTTGTGTTTAATAGTAAGATTAAATGAGAACTTACCAGTTTGAAGTTTGATCTTTATTTTATGAGGAGTTACGATGAGGGATTACATGAAGAAGCCACGCCAGCCGCATGCGCGTCATACTGCAAAGCAGCAGCGTGAAAACACAGAAACTATAGCCGAAGTGATATAGTAAGACTCAGAAGACTATAACTACCAGATGATCTTTGCGATTATGAGGGCCGGGAGCGGAGGGCACGTAATCCCTCATCGTAACTCCTCATAAAATAAAGATCAAACTTCAAACTGGTACATTCTCGTTCAATCTTACTATTTTACTTCGGAGTCACGTGAGTGACTACGTGAAGAATTAAAAGCTCTGTGATTTCATGCTGTAGATCCATTCCATATGACCCACTGCTTCAGTTGACACGAGTGAATAAATAATATATTGAACATTGCTTCGAATTATCCAATAATAATTTTTTAAATAACAATACAGTAATAACCCCTCTATCCCAGGGGAAATTACAAATGAAATTACAAATGAAATTTATAAAGACAAATCAAATCAAATCAAACGGAACCCAAAACAGCATGGCCAAACCCTGGCACTGTCAGGACAGGTTTATCATAATTTTAGAAAAGTTGATTCCTTAGACCATCCTGTGGCCTTGCTGCGGATGTTGATGCCGCCCTGGTGGAGTGAGATTTAAACACATGAGTGTCTACTCCAGCGGAATCCAAAACCTGTTTTACCATCTAGAAATAGTTTATACTGACACCTTTTATGAGTTTTTTTGTGACTGATGAGCATTGCTGTCTCAGAGCCTCTGAAACTCTTAGTTACCTCGATATATTGACTCAGGTGCTTAACTACTCATGACATTTGGTCAACAGGGTATGCTTTAAAGCTTACTTTGGTTCCGGCCATTCCTGGCCTGCAAAAGAATACATGCTATCTGGTCGTAACTTTTGAAATGTTTGCATTCGTTGCGCTGATATTAGCGCCATGAGCTTAACCACTTTAAGTGTTAACTTCTGAAAATACAATGACATAATTGGAGCCCATTGCCGAAGCAGTGTGAGAACTATACTGACATCCCAGATTTCTGTATATCTAGGTTTAGGAGGATTTTTGTTAAAGATTCCTCTCATGAATCGGGACACTAATGGATGACCCGATAGGTTGTTGTTCTCAAATTGCCCTAAATAGGAGGACAAAGCACTCCGAGCACTATTAATGGCACTATAACTCAAGTGTACATCAAAATGCAATGTAGCAAGAAACTCCAATACATCCGGTATGCTTGCAGTATGATAAGATATAACTGACTGTAAACATCTCCCATTTCTTAATATGAGACACATCATGTTTCTTAGTGCTATCTCTCCAAGCTGCAGTTATCACATCCATGGTCCTATTTGCCAGTCCAAGGCCTTCGAACGGCCTGGTCAGAACCTGCAGATTAACAAATTAATATGAGTACAAGAGCAGGGAGGTTCTACTGCAGTTGTACAGGGTTTTGGTGAGACCACACCTGGAGTATTGCGTGCAGTTTTGGTCTCCAAATCTGAGGAAAGACATTCTTGCCATAGAGGGGGTACAGAGAAGGTTCACCAGACTGATTCCTGGGATGTCAGGACTTTCATATGAGGAAAGACTGGATAGACTCGGCTTGTACTCGCTGGAATTTAGAAGATTGAGGGGTGATCTCATAGAGACTTACAAAATTCTTAAGGGGTTTGACAGGCTAGATGCAGGAAGATTGTTCCCGATGTTGGGGAAGCCCAGGACAAGGGGTCACAGTTTAAGGATAAGGGGGAAGTCTTTTAGGACTGAGATGAGAAAATCGTTTTTCACACAGAGAGTGGTGAATCTGTGGAATTCTCTGCCACAGAAGGTAGTTGAGGCCAGTCCGTTGGCCATATTTAAGAGGGTGTTGGATGTGGCCCTTGTGGCTGAAGGGATCAGGGGGTATGGAGAGAAGGCAGGTACAGGATACTGAGTTGGATGATCAGCCATGATCATATTGAATGGCGGTGCAGGCTCGAAGGGCCGAATGGCCTGCTCCTGCACCTAATTTCTATGTTTCTATGTTTCTATGTAACGGATGACTTTCTCCTGTTACTGGATGCACCAACAATTACTGCAGTTGGGAACAGTCATGAATGGCTGAGTCATCATTCTGAGCACCAATGGGAACTATGGCTGTGTAGGCCTGTCCGGAACCACCAAAACACGTAAGGTGGAGTCCTGCTCTATTTTGGTGAGACATTGCCTAATCAGGCAGAATGGGGAAACATAAAAGAATGTATGTCCCCAATGTAGCGAGAATGCATCCACCGCTACAGCTCCTGGATCTGTTCCCATGAAATGTATTTAGGCAACTGGTGATTTAGCCTGGATGCAAACAGATCAATATCTGGCAAACCATTGCAGCTGACAATCATTTTAAAAACATCAGGATTTAACTTCCTTTCTTATGTTGTCATTAAATTTTCATGACCTGTTGTCTGCCACCACATTATCTCTATCTGGTATGTAGATAGCTGAGACCCAGATGTTTCTGGAAACACACCAGTGCCACATGAGGTTATCACATGGTACTGACCTTATTCCTCACATGCGATTGATATATGGCACAGCCGTGCTATTATCAATCTGGAGTTGAACATGTAAATTATTCCTTGTTGAACAATAAGCTTTTAATCCAGAGAATGCACCCAGCAATTCTAAGTAATTTATACCATGCCTGTGCAGGATTAAATTCTCTTGCACACTCCATCTACCACCACAGCTAGGCTCGCTGTCCGTAGCTCCCCATCCGGCAGCACTCACATCTGTCTATAAAAGCACTGAAGTTTGCTGAACCAAAATGTTTTTGATAGTTTACACAATATTGATAATCCACCATTGTAATTGAACTATGGGTCTGGTTGGTAACTGCATAGGTCTATCAAAATGACCTGCATGTTCTTTAAGTGCTAGTTCTCTAGCTCGTTGCAGGATTTGATAGTGCAGTGGTACAAACTGCACTGCAGGGAAAGCTGCCACCAATTTACCAATAAAACTGGCTACTTCCCGGATGGAGGGATATTGTTTTTTCAGCGAGACTAGTACAGACCTTGGCTGTAGGCAAAGTTGCTGACATATCAACTGAATCAATGACAAATCCCAACTAATCATTTTTTTAGGATGGCTTTAACTCGGATTTGATTGGATGGACCAGGAACCCTAACCTTTCAAACAGTTATTTGGTTGCTGAAACCGATTCCTCAGCTGTCTCCTGAGTGTTGCTTATGATTAAAATATCATCTAGATAAGCCATTACCATGTGATTATGTGCCCGAATTAGCATTGGTTTCAACAATTTCTTGAATAGCCTAGGAGCTGAGGTTAACTCATTGGGTAATGTTTTAAATTACCGCAGCTGTCCCATCCAACTAAATTTCAAGTATCTCCGATACTGATGATGAATTGGTACTGAATAATATGCATCTTTCAGATCTATAGTTGCCATATAACAACTTTGTGATAACAGCTGTTTCGCAGTATTGAGGGCGTCCATTTTAAAAATGCCTATACTGAACATAGGAATTTAACTGGTTTAGATCCAGAATGACTCTACATCCCCCATCTTTTATCTGTCTGGGGAATATATTGGACACAAATTGTTGAGGATGGTTTGTCGTCCTCTCAATTACCCCTTTTTTGGGACAAAACCGTAATTTCTTATTTTACCTGCTGAGTTTGTGGTGCAGAAAACCCCAATACTCTACTAGGCATATTCTATACAGGCGGATCAATTCCTGACATAAACAGTATTTGAGCTTGAAACAGTGTCTAGTATAAACCGAAGAGATGTTATGCAACACCGGAGGTTATTCATCATAACCAATTGCAACCTACCCCCAACCGGAGGTTGTTCCCCAGAAAGCTTATCCTGGACAGAATGAATCACCTGTACCTCTACAGTCAGCCTTGACCTTCTTCCCACATTGGGGTTGTAGCTGGGATACACAGGTGAGTAATACCGTCGTCCCACTGGCCCCACTCTGCTTGGCCCTGCATAGAAACATAGAACATAGAACATAGAAACAGGAGTAGGCCATTCAGCCCTTCGATGCACCGCCATTCAATATGATCAATCCACCCTCTGATCCCCTTAGCCACAAGTGCCAATGAACTGGCCTCAACTACCCTCTGTGGCAGAGAGTTCCAGAGACTCACCACACTCTGTGTGAAAAAAGTCTTTCTTCATCTCGGTCTTAAAGGATTTCCCGGGTGAGGTCTTTCTCATAAGACAGTCCTGACATCCCAGGAATCAGTCTGGTGAACCTTCTCTGCACTCCCTCTATGGCAATAATGTCCTTCCTCAGATTTGGAGACGGTGTGGTCTCACCAAGACCCTGTACAACTGAAGTAGAACCTCCCTGCTCCTGTACTTCCTTTTGCTATGAAACCTGGATCCATCACCTTTCACACTGAAAACGACCTGCGAGGTGGTACCTTTGTTTTGGCATGTTTTCTCCAGGTCCTTGACTTGTTTGAGGAGATCCATCCCAAATAAATAATCTGGGCTTGGATATTGGTGGACCTACATAGAGCTGCAAACTTTGGGTTCAACGTCGGTTTGATGGCTATCTTCCTGATGCAATTGACCTCAAAGTAGGCGTTGCAGAACAGGGCCAGCATATCTTGTTGAGTACCAGACATCGGTGCCCCCTGGACCATTTTCCTGAATGCAGTGATGCCTGCTGCCACCAACTTGAGGACACGCTGAAGTCTCACTTCTTGTCCCCGCATCGTTGCACTCATTTGTGCCCACATTGCCGAGTTCACGGTGGGCACTTTGAGTGACGCACAGTTTACAGGTGTTTTGTAACGTGTGTCAGTCTCCTCCATGATCGTATCCTGGAGCTGGTGAGAAGCCATGTAATTTACATTGGCGGCTAGGTTTTCCTCCAAGGCCTCACCAGTCCCTTCCGGAATAGCAAAGTTTCGTGCTATGTCCGGGACACCTGGAGCGTGGCTCATGTGCTCTGGTGTGTGCACAAAAGCAGTGACACCAGCTTCAGGGTCAGATTCCTCCTGCCCTGGCTTCTCCTGAGTCATGCTCTAGGGAGGTCTCTTCCAGCCCTAAACAAGGTGTTGGAGAGGATGATTCCCACTGGTATCCATAAGCGGTGTTTTCTTCTTCGCTGTATGGACCTCTGCCAGAGGCTGTGTGGGGAATCCTAGGGACATTCGACCCCGATTGAAATTTTACATGGCTCTTTAAATTTGGAGCATTTTCCCATTTGGTTGAGCCGTCCCCATACCTTTACATTAAAAGGAGGGGAGTCTTCCACATCATCAGACTAATGAGATAAAATGAGTACTTTGTTTTGGCATTCCTCCCTGGAGGAGTAGCCTGAGTGCCCTGAAGCACTGGAAACTGATGGAGGCAGTTGAGCTGCCAGTAGAAGCAATAGCCGGTATTGGAGCCGGCATTAGCGCAGCCGTTATCTCCAAACCTGATCTAAATAGCGGTAATCGCAGAGCCGGCTTTAGCGCAGCCGTTATCTCCCGACCCGATCTATAAGCGGTAACCGCGGTCCCCGCGCGTTCCGCTCCACTACGGCAGTTTATATTTACAATACCTCCATATCACTACCTCTAGCTGGCTCTCCGACCCAGACTTACAGAGTTTAAAATACTCTCAAGGAAGGTTTAACATTGACTTACCTGCCGGTTACTAATTATAGCTGGTGGAGCTGAGCTCTCCAGCCTGTCGGTGCGCCATGCGTTGAAAGTAATGACGCGCATGCGCCTGGCGGGGCTTCTTCACGTAGTCACTCCCGTGACTCCGAACTAAAATAGCCTGATAGCTGTAGGGAAGAAGCCCTTACTGAATCTGGATTCCGTTTTCAGGCTACTTTATTTCCTTTCCGATGGCAGCAATGAAGTTAGAGTGTGGCCAGTGTGGTGTGGGTCCCAGATGATGCTGGCTGCCTTTTTGAGGTTGGAGGGTCAGAACCCGTGATGGGCTGGGCAGTTTTCACCACTTTTTGCTGATCCCATTCTAATATCCACCATTGAATTCATTATTAATCTTGCACTCCCTGATGCACATTAGATGAGCAACATCTCGGCCTTGTTCTCAAATATCTTCTGTACACTTCCCTACATCATTTCCTTTTTCAAGGTGCTCTTTTAAGTCCCATTAAATATTACACTTATTTGGAGGCTACTTCCCTAGAGCCATCAGGCTATTTTATATCGAAGTCACGCGAGTGACTACCTGAAGAGCCGGCCAGCCCGCATGCGCGTCAATACGTTGACGCATGGCATGGGAATTGGGAGCAGTTCAAAACTGCTCCGGCAGGTAAGGGGAATTTTTGTTTCAGGAACGGGTCGCTGCTCCGAAAATAGGGGCAGTGAGCCCGGAGAAGCTGGCACAGCTTGTGCAGCTGCCGCCGTGGAGGCTCCGTACGGAGCTGGCGGTTTCAAGTTTTGGCAACCGCTGTGGAAGCACCATAAAGGAGATGGCGGCTAAAAATAGCGGCTGCCAGCTCAGACAGGACTGCGACCAGCGTGGAGGAAAGGGGGATCCACGTGAGCAGGCAGTTGTTTGGAGCATCTGACGGGCGAGGCATGTCCAGACACCTCCATTGGAGCTCTAAAAGGGAGCCAGCCAGAGTCCTGAGGAAGCAACACCTGGTTCAGGGTTGCGTTACATTCCTCCCCTAAAAAACTCCGTTGAGGCTCCAGAAGGGAGCAAGGACTCGGAGTCACTAGCAGGCGCAACCTGTCTAGTGAGTAAAAAACAAATAAATAAATAAACAGACAAACAGATAAATAAATAATAAACGAATGGACGAATAAATAAATAAATAAATAAAATGAAAAAGGGTAATGTGCTCCTGGCTCAGGAGACACTTACAAGCTGTGCCAGTCAGATGCTTGTGGAAGCAACACCTGGTTCAGGGTTGTGTTATAATATCTCCCGCTCAGAAGAAGGGAAGCAACGCCTGGCTCAGGGTTGCGTTATAATATTTCCCGCTCAGAAGAAGGGAGTGTTGGAGATTATTACATATGTGACTCCAACTATGTGGATATCAATAAGGAAATCGAATCCCTTGAACTAATGGGGGATATGCTTAATTTTAATCATATGAAGGAGAACCGGCTCTAGTCACATATTTGCCATCCCTTTGGGGATAGGAGATTCACTGGAGGAAGATCTAGCTAAGAGTATCAGGGAAATATGCCATTCCAGATAACTGCCAGATTTTTGGATGTTCCAGACGTCAATTTCATCAGTTGGGATATCTCAGTGATGATATGTAGGCAAAGAATTATGTCAGCGAGTCCAAAAACTGCTCACTGGAGTCATTACGGTCTTTTGCAAGTCAGTAGATGGGTCTCAACTCTCGAAAGTGCAGAAAACTGCATTAACACTTCTCTGTAATACACAGTTGGGGCTATTGCCTTCGCAAAAAATGCTATAAGGCATGAGATAATTCTCAAAATGGATCATGTAACGTGCAGCCTGCATAATATCTATTCAGAGAGGACTTGTAGCAAGTTGAAGACTTGCAGGGGGAATTTAAGGCAGTTGCAGGGGTGGAGTACCATCCTATGTGGGTAAAGCTCCAGTATTCCGGCGGGTTTTCACACTTGTATTCAAGGGGCAGGAAGTTCCGTTGAAGCTCCGGAAAGGAGTAGTCGGGAGTCACTTGCTGGTCCCACTAGAACAGCCTGTTGAACCAGGCTTGCAGTAATGGCAGGCGTGACCTGTCCAGTGTGCCCCGCTGAGGCTCAGAAGGAGCAGCTGGCCAAATGAGCAGCCTGTCAATCCAGGCTGGGAGGAACTGGCAGAGAATGATCTGCACAGTCAGCTCCAGCAAAGGCTCCATAAAAGGCAGAAGGCCTGCAGGAGCAGCCTGTCGAGGCAGGCTCGGAGTAATGGCAGGCGCGGCCTGTTCAGTGAGCTCCGTTAAGGCTCCAAAGGATCAGAGGGGGCCGAAGGAGTGGCCTGTCAAACCAGGCTGGGAATAACCGGTACCATGACCTGCACAGTAAAGCTCCATCAAGGTTCTAAAGAGGCTGTCAGCCGAAGAAGCAGTCTGTCCCATTGGGCTCAGAAATGCTGGCAGGCGTGCCTTGCACAGCAATATCGCTTTTGAGCTCTGGAAAGAGCTGTTTGGCAAGCATGGGGCTGAAGATGTGGTCAGACATGGTCTGGAATGGAACTTCGCTGAAGCTCCAAAAAGCTGGTTGACCTGGGCTCAGAGATGCTGGCAGGTAAGGTCTCTTTACTAACCTCCATAAAACTCCGAAATGGAGTAGTCTGTTTGGATTTATTGGTAGCATGGTCTGTCTAGTGCCTTTCACTGTCTCTGGAGAAGAGCAGGTTGATGCAGAGACATTGGCAGTTTGCCTTGCATAGCAACCTCTGTAAGTTCCAAGTAGGAACAGTTTGGCTACCCTGGTTCAGGGTAGACCATTTTGGAACTGGCGCAGCCCTGTCCTGTCGCCGTTGTGGCAGCTCCACGAAAATTGTGTGTAATTTTTTAACTTTCTTTTCATTTCACTGCACATCCCGTATGTGTATGTGACAAATAAACTTGACTTGACTTGACTTGAACTGGCTGGCCATATGGAACATATTGACCAGGGAAGTACTGCCTCAACATCTGTGATTGAGGTTATCAGGCTGCTCAGTAGAGTGAGGTACTTTGAGGTTTCCCTCAACACATGCTTAATTCTTTCAGCTCAGCTAGTAGAGTTGCCAGTTCATTGGAAACATAATTGCCATCCTCTCTGGGATAGGTAGCTACCAGCAGAAAGCCGGTCTGTCATGTAGCATTTTTTATCTGACCTGCAGGTTCATGTTGGGAATACAAAATATATATATAATAATTTGTAGGCGCTCAATGCCAGAATTCCTGATTGAGTCGAAGAGAGTGTGTTGTGCACACTGGTGACTGAGACAGGTGGTTTCAGTCAGAGGATGCGGAGCAATTCCTGGTTCAGGGTTGCATTATGCTATTTTCCACTCTGAGGAAGGAGGCTGAGGATTCGTGGTGACTCTGATGGTGAAGAGTTGACAGGGAACTCGTATTCCCACATCAAGTGGATGTTGTGCTTCAGCTCTAGTCATAAGGATCTGATTATACCGTGGCTTGCAAAAGTATTCATACCCCTTGAACTTTTCCACATTTTGGCACGTTACAACCACAAGCGTAAATGTATTTTATTGGGATTTTATGTGATAAACGAACGCAAAGTGGTGCATAATTGTGAAGTTGAAGGAAAATGATTCATGGATTCCAAATTTTATTACAAATAAAAAACTGAAAAGTGTGGCGTGCAAAGGTATTCAGCCCCTCTGAGTCAATACTTTGTAGAACCACCTTTCGCTGCAATTACAGCTGCAAGTCTTTTGGGGTATGTCTCTACCAGCTTTGCACATCTAGAGACTGACATTTTTGCCCATTCTTCTTTGCAAAATAGCTCAAGCTCAGTCAGATTGGATGGAGCACGTCTGTGAACAGAAATTTTCAAGTCTTGCCAGAGATTCTCAATTGGATTGAGATCTGGACTTTGACTGGGCCATTCTAACACATGAATATGCTTTGATCTAAACCATTCCATTGTAGCTCTGACTATATGTTTTGGGTCGTTGTCCTGCTGGAAGGTGAGCCTCTGCCCCAGTCTCAA
The DNA here is from genome assembly GCA_035221665.1 of Okamejei kenojei. NCBI lineage: Eukaryota > Metazoa > Chordata > Chondrichthyes > Rajiformes > Rajidae > Okamejei > Okamejei kenojei. The sequence goes on from CM069142.1 coordinate 54,939,806, forward strand.
GTCTTTTGCAAACTCTAACAGGTTTTCTTCCAAGAAAGCTCTGTTTTTGGTTCCATCCATCTTCCCATCAACTCTGACCAGCTTCACTGTCCCTGCTGAAGAAAAGCATCCCCACAGCATGATGCTGCCACCACCATGCTTGACAGTGGGGATGGTGTGTTCAAGGTGATATGCAGTGTTAGTTTTCCACCACACATAGTGTTTTGCATTTAAGCCAAAAACTTCAACGTTGGTCTCATCAGACCAGAGCACCCTCCTCCACATGTTTGCTGTGTCCCCCACATGGCTTGTGGCAAACTGCAAACGGGACTTCTTATGGCTTTGTTTCAACAATGGCTTTCTTATTGCCACTCTTCCATAAAGGCCCAATTTGTGGAGTGCACGACTAATAATTGTCCTGTGGACAGATTCTCCCACCTGAGCTGTGGATCTCTCCAGAGTTACCATGGGCCTCTTGGCCGCTTCTCTGATCAATGCTCTCCTTGCCTGATCTGTCAGTTTAGGTGGACAGCCATGTCTTGGTAGGTTTGCAGTTGTGCCATACTCTTTCCGTTTTCGGATGATGGATTGAACAGTGCTCCGTGAGATGTTCAAAGCTTGGGATATTTTTTTATAACCTAACCCTGCTTTAAACTTCTCCACAACTTTATCCCTGACCTGTCTGGTGTGTTCCTCAGGCTTCATTATGCTGTTTATTCATTAATGTTCTCTAACAAACATCTGAGGCCTTCGCAGAACAGCTGTATTTATACTGAGATTAGATTACACACAAGTGGACTTTATTTACTAATTAGGTGACTTCTGAAGGCAATTGGTTGCACTGGATTTTATTTAGGGGTATCAGAGCCACACATTTCAGTTTTTAATTTGTAAAAAAATTTGAAAACCATGTATCATTTCCCTTCCACTTCACAATTATGTGCCACTTTGTGTTGGTCTATCGCATAAAATTCCAATAAAGTACATTTACGTTTGTGGTTGTAACGTGACAAAATGTGGAAAAGTTCAAGGGGTATGAATACTTTTGCAAGCCACTGTATGTCATGAGCGAAAAAAATAAAAAAAATAAATAGATACATCCTCCGCGGCGAGAGTAGCCAAAATTTCTGTCCGTATGGTCAATAGAGGAAACTATTGTTATCCAAGTGAAAACAGAGACATCTCACAAAGGATGAGTAGTCTTCCCAAGAACAAGAGGGGTATATTTCTAATATTTTCTCAAGGTTGCAGAAAAGTGGAGCATGCCAAATCAGGTTAGGATTTGGCTAGTCTGATCATGTGTTTGGATAACCAGTTTAAGATGGATAATTGTCTTTCAGCAATTTAGTTGATTCAGAGGATTTAGGGCCTCAATCAATGTTGAAGATGCATACTTTTCCATATCTATATACGAGAAGCACAGAAATATCTGGTGTTTTTGATGACAAAGCCAGTGGTGGAAAGTTTAGGCTCTACCTAGGGGCTGTCTTCAGGTCTAGGCTATTTCAAAGATTCTAAAGCTAATGCTGCCCTACTCAGATCAAAAGGGCATTGTGTCATGGAATTTATAGACAACATGCTTTTGTAGCTGATAAGACTCAGGGCTTTTATCAGTAGATGCCTCTTACGATATTAAATATGAGACGACATGAATTTTAATAGTGCCAATTTAGCCTACTCATTCAGGGTGTCCATTGTAAAAGGCAGCTGATTTCTCGTGCAGCTAGCTTTGCACGGTTGTATGGGAGGTTTGTGAAGAAGACACGTGAGCTACTTTTAAACAGACGTAGCAGAGGTTTGTGTTTCTTTCAGTTTGGGTTTAGAGAAGCGATTATGTTATAGCACAATTGACTGCTTGTGCTGCTTTGTCATTCTCTCTAGTAATATAAGTTGGACAATAAATGATTGGTTATTCACCCACTGTTGACTGACGTTATGCAAGGTGTCTTTTATATGAACGCTCTAAAGCCTAAACTCATAGTAGTGTGGAATGTGTATCAGTAAATTATTATGCAGATATTCATCTACTGTATTCCTAATGGGAGCAGTATCTTTTAAGTTGATTATGCTTTTAGCAACTGATTTCAGCACAAAGAACACAGTTTGAACTCAATCTCCAGCTCGTTCTCTGGGTCATAACTGACACAAGGGTAGCTTGTTATGGGAATTATCTCATAAAGCAAAATGGGCACGGTTGGGTACAATTTGGAGTTGACAGCATACCCACCAGATCGGAGATTGGGGCTGTTATTATGTATACAGGTACACTGAGCTTGCTAGTACCTATGAGATGAAGGATAGTTTCTTCATTGTTATTTAATAGTTTTTGCAAGAGATTGATGGTGCAGACCATCTCAACATGAATAGAGTGTAAGCAGCTAATAACGGGTGTGAATTCAAGTCTCACTCTTCCAAGGGGGCTGGATCATTAGCAGCCAATGAATGGATATCCCATTTGATCATCTTGCAACAGCAGGAGGCTTACATAGTGCACTTTCAGAAGTTATAAAATTTGGTTGAATATGCCTGGATGATTGCTGATAGAATTCTGAACAGTGTTGCATGAGCTATTGTCTAACTCAAAGCCAATTGGGACTGTGGTCCGAATAAGGACAATGGACATGTATGCAAGTTAGCATCATGTTGTTAATAACCATGTATTTTCTACCATTTATGGTTTATCTGTTTAAGTGTTTCACACACAGATTGGTTTACTGCATGAAACCACAGAGCTTCGAAGGCTTCACGTAGTCACTCACATGACTTCGATATAAAATAGAAAGATTAAACAAGAACTTACCGTTTGAAGTTTGCTCTTTATTTTATGAGAAGTTGAAGTGAGGGACTACGTGCCCTCCACTCCCAACCCTGAATCTCATAAAGATCATTCAGTAAGTTAACTGTTATTAATTTTTATATAGTTTACGTTCGTGCAAGTGGTCTGTGGTTTCATACAGTTGCTCTGAAGATTGACGCACATGCGGGCTGACGGGCTCTTCACGCAGTCCCTCACTTCAACTTCTCATAAAATGAAGATCAAACTTCAAACGGTAAGTTCTCGTTTAATCTTTCTAATAAACACTACAACCTCCAAATAAGTGTAATATTACAAACAAGTTATTTTTTAGTACATTCAGTGAGACAGATTTGGATGGTTGGGAATGGATACAAAGCCGTTACATATTTGGACTACCAATTCAGACCGACCAAATGTTTGGAGGCTTAAATTAAAATCCCACCGTGATGCCTGGGAAATTTAAATTCAGTTAACGAAGTGACCTGATATAGAAAGCTAGTGCCACTGTTTCTGAGCAGGTAACTCCCAGATCATTGTAAAAGCGAAGATAGACATAGCATGCTGGAGTAACTCAGTGGGACAGGCAGCATCTCTAGAGAGAAGGAATGGGTAATCTTCTTACCCATTTGCATTGAATCTGTTATCTTCCTCATTAACTATATTTCATTCTTATGTGTAATGTTGTGTAATATGTACACTATTGATTCCCATTGCGAGCACACAGCTTGCCATTGTAAGGATTTTGTTTGAAATGTCATGTTGTCATATCAACATTGTTATTGATTAAGTTGTGACTCTCAGCCAACTCGCTCTCAGCCCTAACTGTAACCAGTTGCTACAATGTTCTATATCCTCACCACCTCCTAGATATTCCAACTTGAAATCTAACTGATATTATGTAATTGCTTTCCTCAATAACCTCAAAGCATTACCAGAGAAGCTAGAGTACGATATAATAGTAAGATTAAACCAGAACTTACCAGTTTGTAGTTTGATCTTTATTTTATGAGGAGTTACGATGAGGAATTACATGAAGAAGCCCAGCCAGGCGCATGCGCGTCTTACTTCAAAGCAGCGGCGTGAAAACACAGAGACTATAGTCGAAGTGATATAGTAAGACTCAGAAGACTAGAACTACCAGATGGTCTTTGCGATTATGAGGGCCGGGAGCGGAGGGCACGTAATCCCTCATCGTAACTCCTCATAAAATAAAGATCAAACTTCAAACTGGTAAGTTCTCGTTTAATCTTACTATTTTACTTCGGAGTCACGTGAGCGACTACGTGAAGATTTCAAAGCTCTGTGATTTCATGCCGTAGATCCATTCCATACGACACGCTGCTTCAGTTGACACAGTAGTGAATAAATAATGTATTGAACATTGCTTCGAATTATCCAATAAACATTTTTTAATAAAAATAAAACAAAAACAGTAATAACCCCTCTGTCGCAGGGGGAAATTACAAATGAAATTTAGAAAAGAAAAATCAAACCAAAACAAAAACAGCATGCCCAAAACCTTGCACTGTCAGAACAGGTTTGTTATAGAATTTTGAGAAGGTCACCTCCCTAGACCATCCTGTGGCCCGGAGGATTTGATCTAGAGGCACGTCCTGTGCCTTCACTGCAGATGTTGATGCCACCCTGGTGGAGTGAGATTTAAACATATGAGTGTCTACTCCAGCACAATCCAAAACCTGTTTTAACCATCTAGAAATAGTTTGTACAGACACCTTTTTATGAGGTTTTTTGTAGATGATGACCATTGCTGTCTCAGAGCCTCTGAGACTCTTAGTTACCTCGATATATTGACTCAGGTGCTTGACTACACATAGCATTTGGTCAACGGGGTATGCTTTAAAGCTTACTTTGGTTCCGGCCATTCCTGGCCTGCTTTGTTTGATTAAATCATATACATAAAACGTAATGTTATCTACAGAAGAGTACATGTTATCTAGCCGTAGCTTTTGCAATGTTTGAACTCCTTGCGCTGATACTAGCGCCATGAGCATAACCATTTTAAGTGTTAACTTTTGAAAAGTCAGTGACGTAATTGGAGCCCATTGTCGAAGCAATGTGAGAATTATACTAACAGCCCAGATTTCCGTATATCTAGGTTTAGAGGGGTTCTTGTTAAAGATTCCTCTCATGAAGAGGGACACTAACGGATGAGACCCGATAGATTGTTGTTCTGAAAACTGCCCTAAATAGGAGGACAAAGCACTCCGAGCACTATTAATGGCACTATAGCTCAAGTGTTCATCAAAATGCAATGTAGCAAGGAACTCCAATACATCCGGTATGCTTGCAGTGTAATAAGATATATCTGACTGCAAGCAAAACATCTCCCATTTCTTAATATGAGACACATATTGTTGTTTAGTGCTATCTCTCCAAGCTGCAGTTATCACATCTATGGTCCTACTCGACAGTCCAAGCCCTTGGAACGGTCTGGTCAGAACCTGCAGATTAACAGATTAATACGATCATGTAACGGATGACTTTCTCCTGTTACTGGATGCACCAACAAATTACTGCACTCGGGGATAGTCATGAATGGCTGAGGCATCATTCTCAGCACCAATGGAAACCATGGCTGTGTAGGCCAGTCCGGAACCACCAAAACGCCTGAGGTGGAGTCCTGCTCTATTTTGGTGAGGCATTGCCTGATGAGGCAGAATGGGGGAAAAGTGGAAAAGAACGAACGTCCCCAATATAGCGAGAATGCATGGATGCAACAGATCTATATCTGGCAAACCATAGAGGCTGACAATCATTAAAAAAACATCAGGATTTAGCATCCATTCTATGTTGTCATTAAATTTCCGTGACCTGTTGTCTGCGTAATCTCTACCTGGTAGGTAGATAGCTGAGACCCAGATATTTCTGGATACCAGACCCAAATGAGGTTAGCCAGATTATCACATGATACTGACCTTATTCCTCCCATGTGATTGATATAAGCAACAGCCGTGGTATTGTCAATCAGAACTGAACAAGTAAATTATTAATTGCTGAACAATAAGCTTTTAATCCATAGAATGCACCCAGCAATTCTAAGTAATTTATACCATGGCTTTGCAGGATTAAGTCCTCTTGCACACTCCATCTACCACCACAGCTAGACTCGCTGTCCGTGGCTCCCCATCCCAAAGCACTAACATCTGTTTGTAAAGCCACTGAAGTTTGTTGATCAAAATGTTTTTGGTACTTTGTGCAATATTGATTATCCACCATTGTAATTCGGCGATGGCTTTGGCTGGCAACTGCATAGGTCTATCAAAATGACCTGCATGTTCTTTAAGTGCTTGTTCTCTAGCTTGTTGCAAACTTTGATAGTGCAGAGGTCCAAATTCACTGTTAGGAAAGCCGCCACCAATTTACCAATAACACTGGCTATTTGCCGGATGGAGGGTAGTTGCTTTTCACGAGACTGGTACAGACCTCTGTGATTTCAACAGCCTTGGCCGTAGGCAAAGTCACTGACATATCAACTGAATCAATGACAAACCCCAAATAGTTATTTTTTTAGGATGGCTCTAGCTTGGATTTTGTTGGATGGATGAGAAAACCTAACCTCTCAAACAGTTGTTTGGTTGCTGAAACTGACTCCTCAGCTGTTTCCTGAGAGTTGCTTATCATTAAAATATCATCTAGATAAGCCATCACAATGTGATTCTGGGCACAAAGTAGTGGCAGAACTGTTACAACAATTTTGTGAACAACCTAGGAGCTGAGTTTAACCCATTGGGCAACGCCTAAAATTGCCACAGCTGTTCCATTCAACTAAATTTCAAGTATCTACGGTACAGATGATGAATTGGTACTGAATAATATGCATCTTTCAGATCTATAGTTGCCATATAACAACCTTTTGATAACAGCTGTTTAGCAGTATTGAAGGTGTCCATTTTAAAATGCCTATACTGGACATAGGAATTTAACTGGGTTAGATCCAGAATGACTCTACATCCCCCATCTTTTTTCTGTCTGGGGAATATATTGGACACAAATTGTTGAGGATGGTATATCGTCCTCTCAAATACCCCTTTTTTGGAACAAAACCTCAATTTCTTTATTTACCTGCAGAGTTTCTGGTCCAGAAAAAAACAATACCCAACTGGGCATATTTTATGCAGGTGGATGTATTCCTGCCATAAACTCTATTCGAGACCCTGAGACAGTGTCCACTATAAACAGATCAGATGTTATGCAGCACCATTCATCATAAAATAACTGTAACCTGCCCCCAACCGGAGATTGCTCCCCAGAGGATTTATCCTGGACTGAATGAGTTACCCATACCTCCATAGTTGACCTTGAGCTTCTCGTTCTCCTTGCCATGCTGGGGTTGTAGTTGGCGTACACAGGTGGATAAGGACGTCGTCCAACTGGTACCACTCTGCTTGGGCCTGCACCAGGATCTGACGCCCGTCTTGTTGAGAAAGACCTATGAGGTGGCATCCTGGCCGAATTTAGGTAAGTTTTCATAAGGCCAATAGTCTTGGCCTCTTCCTCCATGTCTTTGACCTGTTTGAGCAGGTCTTCGCCAAATAGAAAATTTGGCATTTGAATATTTGAGGACCTACACAGCGCTGCAAAGCGTGGGTTCAATGTTGGCTTGATAGCAATTTTCCAGATGCAGTTGATCTCGAAGTGGGCATTGCACAGCAGGGCCAACACATCCTGCTGTGTCCCAGACCATTTTCCCGAAAGCCGTGATCCCTGCCCCCACTAATTTGAGGACTCGCTGGAAACGAAGCTCTTGTCCACGCATCGCTGTGCTCATTTGCACCCAGATAGCAGAGTTCATGATGGGCACCTTGAGCGACGCTAAGTTAACAGGTGTCTGGTAACGCGTGGTCGGCTGTTCCATAATGGAATCCTGTAGCTGGTGAGAGGCCGTGTAGTTGACGTTAGAAGCCAGATTTTCCACCATGGCTTCACCTGTACCCTCCGGAGTGGCAAAATTTCTTGCCACATCCGGGTCACCTGGAGCATGGCTCATGTGCCTTGGTGTGTGCCCAAGAGCAGTGACACCAACTTCAGGGTCAGACTCCTCCTGCCCTGGCTCTCCTTGAGTCTTGCTCTAGTGAGGTCTCTACCAGCCCTAAACAAGGTGCTGGCGAGGGTGATTCCCATTGATAGGCGGTGAAGTCCTCCTCGCCATATGGGCCTCTGCGTGAGGCTGTTTGGGGACTCCTAGGGGCTTGCGACCCCGATTGGAACACTTCAATGCTCATCATTGTCTGAAGCATTCTTTCCATTTGATCTAGACGTCCCCGGACCTTCTTGTTGGAAGGAGGGGAGTCTTCTTCATCTGACTCATCAGATAAAACAGGCCTGGCAGATTTTAGTTTGGCCTTACTCCCTGCTGGAGTGGCCCCAGCGTCCTGAGGCACTGGAGTTAATGGAGGCAGTTGAGCTGCTGGCAGTTCTGCAGTCGGCGTCGAGGCCAGCATTACCGCAGCCGGTATCTCCCTACACGATCTGCGAGCACTAACCACGGTCCCGCGAGTTAAACTCCTGCTACGGACAGCAGACTTTTTCGCAACTTTCTCCATTCTCTAATGACTCCCACTGGCTCCTGAGCCAGTCTCACGGAGTTTAAATACCCGCAGAAAAGTTTTGAAGTGTTTAGACCTTGTTTAGTCACTCACGTGACTCCGAAGTAAAATAAAATAATAATGCTCTCTTTCAGACACCATGTTATAGGAGAGATGTTGTCAAACTGGAAAGTGTGCAGAGAAGATTTACGAGGATAGTGCCAGGACAAGAGGGCCTGAGCTATAGAGAGAGATTGAGCAAGCTAGCACTTTATTCCTGGGAGTGCAGGAGGATGAGGGGTGATCTTACTAAGGTCTACAAGATCATGAGAGGAATTGGTCATGTAAATGAGAGAGCAGGCTATTCTAGACTGGGTATTGAGTAATGAGGAAGGGTTAGTTAGCAGTCTTGTTGTGCGGGGCCCCTTGGGCAAGAGTGACCATAATATGGTTGAGTTCTTCATTAGGATGGAGAGTGACATCATTAAGTCAGAAACAAGGGTTCTGAACTTAAACAAAGGTAACTTTGAAGGTGTGAATTGGCCAAGATAGACTGGCAAGTGATTCTTAAAGGGTTGACAGTGGATGTGCAATGGAAGGTACTTAAAGACTGCATGGATGAACTACAACAATTGTTCATCCCAGTTTGGCAAAAGAATAAATCAGGGAAGGTAGTGCATCCATGGATAACAAGGGAAATCAGGGATAGTATAAAAATAAAATATGAAGCATGCAAATCAGCCAGAAAAAGCAGCCTATCAGAGGACTGGGAGAAATTCAGTCCAGCAGAGGAGGACAAAGGGCTCAATTAGGAAAGGGAAAATAGATTACGAAATAAAACTGGCAGGGAACATAAAACCTGACTGCAAAAGATTAGTTAAAACAAATGTAGGTCCCTTGCAGTCAGAAAAAGGTGAATTGATCATAGGGAACAAGGACATGGCAGACCAATTGGATAACTACTTTGGTTCTGTCTTCATTAAGGAAGACATAAATAATCTGCCGGAAATAGCAGGGGACTGGGGGTCAAATAAGATGGAGGAACTGAGTGAAATCCAGGTTAGCCGGGAAGTGGTGTTGGGTAAATTGAACGGATTAAAGGCCGATAATTCCCCAGGGCCAGATAGTCTGCATCCCAGAGTACTCAACAAAGTAGCCACAGAAATAGTGGATGCATTAGTGATAATTTTTCAAAACTCCTTAGATTCTGGAGTAGTTCCTGAGGATTGGGGGGTAGCTAATGTAATGTAACCCCATTTTTTAAAAAGGAGGGAGAGAGAAAAAGGGGGATTACAGACCAGTTAGTCTAACATCGGTAGTGGGGAAACTGCTAGAGTCAGTTATTAAAGATGGGATAGCAGCACATTTGGAAAGTGGTGAAATCATTGGACAAAGTCAGCATGGATTTACAAAAGGTAAATCATGTCTGACGAATCTAATAGAATTTTTCGAGGATGTAACTAGTAGAGTGGACAAGGGAGAACCAGTGGATGTGTTATATCTAGACTTTCAGAAGGTTTTTGACGAGGTCCCACATAAGAGATTAGTATACAAACTTAACACACACAGTATTGGGGGTTCAGTATTGATGTGGATAGAGAACTGGCTGGCAGACAGGAAGCAAAGGGTAGGAGTAAACGGGTCCTTTTCAGAATGGCAGGCAGTGACTAGTGGGGTACCGCAAGGCTCAGTGCTCGGACCACAGCTATTTACAATATATATTAATGATTTGGACGAGGGAATTGAATGCAACATCTCCATCTTTGCGGATGACACTAAGCTGGAGGGTAGTGTTAGGTGTGAGGAGGATGCTAGGAAGCTGCAAGGTGACTTGGATAGACTGGGTGAGTGGGCAAATGCATGGCTGATGCAGTATAATGTGGATAAATGTGAAGTTATCCACTTTGGTGGCAAAAACAGGAGGGTAGACTATTATCTGAATGGTGGCAGATTAGGAAAAGGGGAGATGCAACGAGACCTGGGTGTCATGGTACACCAATCATTGAAAGTAGGCATGCAGGTGCAGCAGGCAGTGAAGAAAGCGAATGGTATGTTAGCATTCATAGCGAAATGATTTGAGTATAGGAGCAGGGAGTTTCTACAGGGTTTTGGTGAGACCACACCTGGAGTATTGCATACAGTTTTGGTCTCCAAATCTGAGGAAAGACATTCTTGCCATAGAGGGGTACAGAGAAGGTTCACCAGACTGATTCCTGGGATGTCAGGACTTTCATATGAGGGAAGACTGGATAGACTCGGCTCGTACTCGCTAGAATTTAGAAGACTGAGGGGGGATCTTATAGAAACTTACAAAATTCTTAAGGGGTTCGACAGGCTAGATGCAGGAAGATTGTTCCCGATGTTGGGGAGGTCCAGAACAAGGGGTCACAGTCTAAGGATAAGGGGGAATTCCTTTAGGACCGAGATGAGGAAATAAAATTTCACACGGAGAGTGGTGAGTCTCTGGAATTTTCTGCCACAGAAGGTAGTTGAGGCCAGTTCATTGGCTATATTTAAGAGGGAGTTAGATGTGGCCCTTGTGGCTAAAGGGATCAGGGGGGTATGGAGAGAAGGCAGGTACAGGATACTGAGTTGGATGATCAGCCATGATCATATTGAATGACAGTGCAGGCTCGAAGGGCCGAATGGCCTACTCCTGCACCTATTTTCTATGTTTCTATGTTTCTAAATGCACAGTCTTTCACCTAGATTGGAGAACAAAAGAACATAGGTTCAAGGTGAGGGGGAAAAGATTTAATAGGAACCTGGTAGGTGATTTTGTTTTTTACATATATGGAACGAGTTGCCGGAGGAAGTAATTGAGCCAGGTACAATCATATCATTTGAGAGACATTTAGATGGGTACATGGGTAGGATAGGTTTAGAGGGTATGCCCAAGATGTCTGAAAAATCAGAACCATTGTAATGCATTTTCACTGAAATGGAGGAAACGTAGATTTTGTTGGCAATGTTATACTGCACAAAATGTAATATATGCATATGTATATATGCATAGTCTCAACTCTTCAATATTTTTGTCTCACACCTTCTGTCTTTTCATCGTTTCATCATCAGCCTTAATCCAACCATTTGCCTATCAAAAAACCCTCCTCACCAGCATCAATCTATTACCTTCCCTGTCCTTTCCCTCCTCTCTTCTAGCTTTCTCTCTCCACCACCCCGGCCCACAATTAGTCTGAAGAAGGGTCTCAACCAGAAATGTCACCTCTCCATATCCACCAGAGATGCTGCCCGACACGCTGCATTTCTCCAGCACTTTGCGTTTTTTTTTTGCAAAATGGCATCTGCATTGGCTTGTTTCTAACTATTTAAATATCTGTTTTTAAAATACCTGCTTTTTAAGTTCATTGTGCGTGAAGACTTTAACTTGTTCCATAGCAATATTTTATTGTGTGCTGTCAAAGGATTAAGGGAACCAAGTGATATGACTTCAGCACAAGAGACCGAAGACAAACTATGATCTTATCAAATGGCGGAGGCGTCGCTGGAAGACAAATGACAAACTCCTGCTTATATTTCTTATGTTTTTGTGTTACATTCAATCCAAGTGGCTATCTCTTAGATTACATGGTGTAGGCTCATGACTTATTAGCAAACAACAGATGACAAAATAGCACAAGCAACACATGATTGTTTTTCTGTTGATTAGGGTTATGCATTCCTTCTAATCACTTTACCTTCCTCCTCCTCTGTTTTATGACACAGGATGTGTTAATTAAAAATGATGATACAACAATAAAAGAAAGGTTTCCCACCTCTACACCGAGAGCTATCACATTTTATTAAACTGCCTTTCATAACTGCCTGTCTCTGAAGAAATCACTCAGTGGAATAATTTCTCCAAAGTATTAATTTCTCTCAGCCGAACCAATTCTGTGTTTGACTTGTTTGTAATTGTTGGCTTGAATCTGCTGGATACACTCGCTGAGCTGAATGAAATATTGATTGACACACACAACATTAGCCAGAGGTCAGCGCTAATTACAGCTTTTAATTTGCATGATTTTTTTTGAAGGCCAAATCTGAAAGCGACTGTGGCATTTTCAGCTGGCAAATTACCTGGGCGCAGGCTTGAACGACAATCGAATGTCACTGTTGATCAAGAGTGATGCATTACAAGCCTGCGTCTGGCGCAATTAACAGAAAACACGGATCGCCTTTGGGGTGTGTGTTTTTATGAGTAATTAGATGTCACTGCATCATGGAGACGTTTTCATCGCTCGACTTCATGTTCACGAGAGGATAAGGCAAAAATTTCCCCTCAAAGTCGATGGTTAATGAATTGTAGGACAATCGAGGAAAGAGAAGCACTGGGGTGCTTTCTTCTCATTCTCTGATAAAAATAAAGATTGGCATGATAGATGAAGTGGGGACATGGTCGAATCACTGGCTGCATATTGCACCTTGATCTGGATCTGTCCTTTTATTGATCTACGCGCATGTTGGGAAACTGAACTGCTTCCAATTTTCGGCAAACAATCACCAGCGAGCAATCAGGAGTTGCTCCGCCACAACTACACAAGCTGAACTGTTAATCTACACATCCTCAGCAATAAACCATTCCTCACTCATGGTTCACCATGAGGCGTTAGCATCTCTCTAAAACACTGGAAATGTCAGGTTGGGTCATTAACATGACAACTGAAGAGCAGGACTTCTATCAAGGCAGCTCGATCAGTACTATGCTGGTCAAATGACTCCAAAGGTCAGGAGGACTTGATCTCATAGTCAAAGATAAACACAAGATGCTGGGGTAACTCAGCGGGTCAGGCAGCATCTCTAGAGAAAAGGAATAGGCGACGTTTCGGCTCGGAACCCTTCTTCAGACTGAGAGTCGGGGGTGGGGGGGGTGGGGTTTACTAGAGGTATGAAAAGGTTCTGAACAAATCAGAGCCAGCACCGATGACCAAGGGAAGGTAGAGTCCACAATGATCTAAATCGAGCTCGCAGATTGGGAGAGCAGGAGGAATCACTGAGAGGGAGCAGTGAGAGAGGGTGTTGCTCTCCAATGGGAGTTCTGAAATGGATGGGGCAATGTTCTCCACTTTCAGTAGCTTCCTTCATTCACCATGTAACCACTAACAGGTCCCTGAAGGACTATTCCCCTCATGTGGTACACATGAAGAAATCACCACAGTACTTTGTTTGATGGTTCGAGGGTGCGTACAGTACGGTTGAATATTTCAAATTCTATATTCATTAGAAACCATTTCAAACGTTAAACAACAGGACTTATTTCTGTGACGAGAAGTTCACCCTTAAGGAACTTGAGTAAACTTCTTCCTTGTAGTTCTTATTACGTCAGTTCTGAGTAATTGGGTGGCACAGTGGCACAGTGGTAGAGTCGCTGCCTTACAGCGTGAGGATCCTGGGTTCGATACTGACTATGGGTTCTGTCTGTGGGGAGTTTGTACCTGCGACCGCATGGGTTTTGTCTTGAAATACGTTCTGGTTTCCTCCCACATTTCAAAGCAGGTTTGTAGGTTAATTGGCTTCTGTAAATTGCCCCTAGTATGTAGGGTGTGAAATTGGAATAACACAGAGCTAGTGTACGGGTGATCGTCGGTTGACGAGGACTCGGTGGGCCGAAGGGCCATTTTTCACGCCGTATCTCTAAACGAAATTAAACTAAATTTATTAAATCTGAGAGGTTCATAAGAATTGGCCAGAAGTGTACTGGATGCCTGAACAAAACAATTACTGAGGAGATGTACTTGTGAATGATTAGTCAGCGCTAAGGACCATACAAGTGAATACACTCTGACAACAAAGAGAAAATACTGATATAAAACTACATCTTAGTTCTAGTAGGTGACCACCATGGCCACTATTCCTGTAATCTGACTGACCCCCTGTGAATCCAATCCTGACTATGTGGAAAAACTGGGATGAACAATTATCTCCTCGTCTCATAGAATTAATGAGGGTGGCACTGTGGCGCAGTGGTAGAGTTGCTGCCTTGCAGCACCAGAGACCCGTGTTCGATCCTGACTACGGGTGCTGTCTGTACAGAATTTGTATGTTATCTCTGTGACTGCATGGGTTTTCTCTGGAAGCTTTGGTTTCCTCCCACACTCAAAAGACGTACAGGTTTATAGCTTAATTGGCTTATATAAGTGCAAATTGTCCCTAGTGTGTGTAGGATAGTGTCAATGTGTAGGTACCACTGGTTGGTGCGGGCTTGGTGGGCCGAAGGCCCTGTTTCCACGCTATATCTCTAAACTAAACTAAAGTAAACTACAGATATACATAATGTGCCCACTATTTTTGACATTACATCTGAAGGCAATAACTAACTAACTGCTGTCAGGGAAACTAATCCTCTGTCAGTAGAAATAATTTGCAGAGCACAGCTTGTAGAACAGAATTCCATTTAATCAACAATGCTAGAATCAATTCACCTCAAGTTAATGATGCTCTGTGTTTCAGTGAGATTATATTTGTGATCCAGGAGGCATTCAACAGCATTCCCCTCCCCCCCACCCCCCCCCCCAAACCGCTCTCTAAAGGACTTACCGTACACTGTGCCAGCCGTCTTTTACCTTCCTGTTCATCGCGGGTGTGAATTTCAGACAGTGCTCCCCCGCTTTCCCTGGCCCCTGCCTTTGCGATGTGTTTGTGTGTGTGTGCGCTGATGGTCGATCCAGCTCGCGGTTTCATCGCTGACGGTCGATCCAGCTCGAGATTATTCAGGCGAGTGCCCTCGAAGACAGTTGCTGAAAAGGTCGAAGACAGTTGCTGAAAAGTCGCATAAGTGGGACAGACCCTTGAATCCAAAGTGAAGTTTGAAGAAGGTGGGAGTAGATCAGTCTAAAGACATCAGTCTGAAGAAGGCTCACGATGGAAAACGTCACCCATTGCTTCTGTCCAGAGATACTGCCTGTCCCGCTGAGTTACTCCAGCTTTTTGTGTCTATCTTGGTAGTAGATGAGGTCTGTCAGAGGGAAATTATAAGATAGAAAGCTCACACTTGGAGTGAATGTAACATAAAAGTTGGAAACAGTCTGAAGAAGGATCTTGACCTGAAACGTCACCTATTCCTTCTCTCCAGAGATGCTGCCTGTCCCGCTGAGTTACTCCAGCATTTTGTGTCTATCTTTGGAAACAGTCCAGTTCAGCCTGAGGCAGAAAACTTGGTGATAGCAGTTAAAGTCTTATGACTTAATCCAGGTTCAGATAGAACAATGAAATAGTCCCAGATTGAACAATGAAATTCTTCCTTCCTGCAGCACAACAGAATATGTAAACATAGTACACTGTAAACAATATGATAAATGAGAGACAAAAAGAAAGTTCAGTGTATATATATATACACATACTCACAAATACACACATAGATCTATATATATATATATATATATATATATATATATATATATATATATAAATATATGTACACACACGCACCGGCATATTAATTATATATATATATATATATACACCCATACTCAAAAAACAAATAATACTTTTTGCACACTTTTCTGTGTAATAATAATAATAATAATAATAATAATAATAATAATAATAATAATAACAATAATAATAATAATTAGTCTATTGTAGTTGCAGGAACGAAGCTGTTTCTGAACCTGGACGTTACAGTTTTCAGGCTCCTGTATCTTCTTCCCGATGGCAGTGGTGAAATTAGTGCGTGGCCAGGATGGTGTGGGTCTCTGATGATGCCTGCTGCCTTTATGTGGCAGCAACTCCGATAAATCCCTTTGATGATGGGTAGGTCAGAGCCGTTGATGGACTGGGAAGTGTTCACAACTTTTTGCAGTATTTTCTCCTCCTGGACTTTCAAGTTGCCAAACCAGGCCATGATGTCAATATGCTCTCTACTGTACACCTGTGGAAGTTCAAGAGAATCCTCTCTGACATACTGAATCTCCTTAATCTTCTCAGGAAGTAGAGGCGTTGATGTGCTTTATTTATAATTGCATCAGTGTGCTGGGTCCAGGAAAGATCTTCGGAAATATGCACGCCCAGGAATTTGAAGTCTTTTACTCTCTCCGCCATGAACTCACAGTTAAATGTTCAGGTAGTCAGAAAATGGTCAGTGACCTGATGGAAGATAAAGTAGAACATTGGTAACATCAAGCTAGTAAGCTCCATGAAATAGCATTGAAATAATTTGATGAACCATTTCCATTCCTGTAGTTTGTGTTCATCTGAAGGTTTTAATCAATGTACTACCCTGTTCTGCCATCATAAAGTAGTACCTCAGAACATAGGTCTACATTCAGGGCCTGCGATCACTTGAATTGCCAGACTTTCCAGGGAGTCTGGGCTTCTGTTACATTTCTTGGTCGGTTTTGTACAACAATGACATGACCATTTAAAATTCATTTTTTTCCTTTTAGGGCTTACAGCTTTTACAAACTGAGGTTATGATGAGGACAATCTCATTTTGTGATCATTTTTTGCCACAATCCCAAGATGTGCAACTTGAGAATATCTCAGAACCTATTTGCTCATATTCAACCTAACTTGACTTCTGGTATCCGCTCCTCTGTAAGGGGGAGGGGGTGGGGGGAGTACAATGGAAGATCAGGAGCAGGGGAGGGGGGAACAAAGGAGGAGCCGACGGAGGTACTTTGTAACTTTGTCAGCGCCGTATGTGGCGACTATTTGCATACCTTGGATATGCAAGCAAAACATTTCACTGTGCCTTGTCACATGTGACAATAAGGTAAAGTATTACATTCTATTCCATCCAGTCAATTTCTGAGATAAGACCACCTTGCTCTTGAAAAGGCAGTGATGAACAAACTTCTTGAATCACTGTAGTCCGTCTGGTGAAGGTGCTTTGCAAAGCTGTTGTGGATGAGGTGGGGAGAAGGGATGGCAATTTGTTTTCAAGTCAGCATGGTTTTGATTGCTGATTGATTAATTGGGAAGATACCGCATGGAAACAGGCCCTCCGGCCCACTGAGTCAATGCCGACCATCGATCACCCATTCACACTAGTTCCATGTCATCCAGCATTCGCATCCATGCCCTACACACCCTACAAGTGCAATTTTTATCGAGACTAATTAATCTAAAACCCCATGTGCCTTTGGGATGTGGGAGGAAACTGGAGCACCCGGAGGAAACCCACACAGTCACAGAGAGAAGGTGCAAACTCCATGTAGACAGCACCTGAGGTCAGAATCAAATCCTGGTCTTGGCATTATGAGGTAGTGGCTCTACCAGCCATGCCACTGCGCTGCATTGAAGGGAACGTGGATAGTGATTTCTAGAGCCAGGATGTTTAGGGACCAAAAGACACTGAAATAGGCAGGCAAAAAGGCATAATAAAATTACAAAAAAAGACACAAAAAAGGCATTTATTGACAAAAATTACATAAAAAGGCATTCATTTCCACCGTTAAAATATGGTTTGAAATGATAATATAAAGGTATACTACATTTTACTTCGAAGTCACGTGAGGCTTCGGCGCACGACTGGCTGGGAGGAGCGTCGCTCCTCCAGCAGTAAGTTTAAAACCCTGCAGGTAAGTTTCAAACTTATTCTGAGGTCGTATTTTTTCGTTGGGAAATCTCTTTTTCAGAGTTTACTGTGGTTATGGAATCCAGGGCGAAATCCAGATGGGGGAAACCGGCTATGGAGGACCGCGGGAGTGCAGGTAGCTGGCGGCCGTCGGGTTCGCCGTCCGAGTCGGGCAGCGCGATCAGCAACTTCAGACTTGGTGCTGACCCAAAGCACCTTGGCAACCCCAAAAGGAGGTAAAGCCAAAAGGAAGTCTGACAGGCCTGTTTACTCAGACGAGTCAGGCCAGGAGGAGTCACCTCCTACAGTTATGGATAACGTCTTCGGCCGTTTATCCCGGATGGAGCACCTTATAGAAAGGATGCTCCATCATGATATGCTCCGTGAAATGGAACCATATCAGTGGAGGTCTCCTCGGGGGCCTGGGGCAGCGGCTGGCTCAGGGCTGCATAATGTCTCCCACTCTGAGGAGGGAGCGTACAGGGTCAGTATTGCACTGACTCCGAATTCGGAGGTATGTCTGGGGAACACACCAGGATGCACGACATACGCAAGGTTCAGGAATTGCCTGCCATGGCATCAAGGTTCGCGATAGGAAGAGCTAGCTGCTAGCATAAACTACCTCACATCGCAACAATTGCAGGAACAGGTGATGGTGGAAACAACTACAAAGTACCATACACCTATAAATTGGGCGTCCCTGAACGTGCAGGCTGTGAACAGCTCTATCTGGGGATATATTGGAGGGGGCATCAAAGCCCAGGAGATGAAAATCCAAAGAACCATAAAATTGCTGGCGTCAGGCATTACGGCATTTGCCTGATCTGTGGATGGGGGACCCTTATCGGACATCTAGCAGGATGCCTTGACGTTGATGTGCAATGCACATTTAGAAATAAACTTTTTTTCAGAAGAACGCTATTAGACCTGCCTTGAACCCCGAATTTGCAGGCTTATGTAAGGCCAGCAATGTGCAGCCGCCGAATCTTCTGTTCGGGGAAGATCTACCGAGGCAGGTTAAAGACCTGAATGAAGAAGCAAAAGCTGTCGGGCTGATCAAGGCGCCAATGACGTGCAAAGCTTCACCATTTCGGCGGCAACACCTCTACGCTTCCATCAGCAACAAGCAGCTCACTGAAGCTGGTGGCAGCTTGAGAGCTGAATTCTCTGGGCAGAGGTCTTTTTTAGGCCAACCAAGCCGGCCCTCATGGAAAATGCGCAATCCGCGCACACCAGCAGTCTTACCCTCCAAACCTCAAGGGTGTAAATAGAACCTACATCAAGGGCCTTTCGGCCTACCATAAGACCACTGGTAACCATGGAGGTAGGTGGGTCTGGTTCTTTCCATAACATGAGGTGTGTGGACCAGTTACAAGTTGGTGGTAGATTACACTTGTTTTTGCATGAATTGCTTTGGATAACATCAGATCCGTTTATACTGCACAGTATACAAGGATTCCAAATTGAATTTCTTCCCAATTCATTGCCACCCACACAGCATACACCAAGCCGGACGTTTGTTCATTCCCAACAGGAATGTTTGGATATACCAGCTGAAATTCACACACTATACATAAAAGGGGTAATCAAGAAGTCGAGTCATAAACATCACCAATTCATCTCTAATATATTCCCCAGACAAAAGAAAGATGGAGGGTGTCGAATCATCCTTGATTTAACAAAACTTAAATCTTATGTACAGTAGAGACATTTCAAAATGGAAAACTTTGTTACTGCCAAACAGTTGATTTCTAAGGGGTACTTTATGGCATGCATCGATCTCATAGATGCATACTATTCGGAGATATTTGAAATTTAGCTGGATGGGACAACTGTGGCAGTTTAAAGCGTTGCCTAATGGGTTAACTTCAGCCCCCAGACTGTCTACCAAATTGTTGAAACCGGTGCTTGGGCTACTTAGAGCTCAAAAACACATTGTTATGGCATACCTGGATGATATTCTAATCATAGGGTAAAATGCTGAAATTAGCTAAATTAGCTGTTTCTGCCATGAAACTCACAAATCCAGAATTGGGGTTTCTCATCCATCCTGTTAAATCCAAATTGATACCAACTAGAGTGATTAACTATTTGGGATTTACCATTAACTCTATCAATATGTCTGTGTCTCTGCCCTGGATCAAGAGATTGGAGTTAATAGAAGCCTGTAACAGCCTTGTTGTTATGGAGCAGCCATCTATTCGACAGATGGCCAGTGTAATTGGCAAATTAGTGGCTGCCTTTCCAGCTGCACAATTCGGGCCTTTGCATTATCAGAATTTACAACGTGCAAAGGAGCAAGCACTAATATACCATTTAGGTCATTTTAACAGACCTATGCTATTACCAGCTGATGCTATATCAGAATTACAATGGTGGATGACCAATATTCGGCATTGTTCCAGTGACATTTTGGTCAGTAAACCTTCAGTTATATTACAAACTGATGCTAGTGCTCAAGGATGGGGAGCTACTAATACCTTCTCTAGTTGGGATGTGCATGAGTCGTCAATTCTTCAGTTACATGGTATTAACTACCTAGAGATGCTGGGGACATTCTATGGGTTAAAAGCTTATTGTGGGAATATGCATCAATTGCATGTTCAACAACTGATTGACAACACTACAGCGGTGGCGTATATTAATCACATGGGTGGAATTAAGTCAGTATCCTGTGATAAATTAGGTAACCTCATTTTGTATCGAAAGAAACATTTGGATTTCAGCTACCTATTTGCCAGGTAGGTTTAATAAAGTGGCAGGCACCAGGTCACGAAAATTTAATGACAACACAGAATGGATTTTTGATCATAAAGTATTTAACGACATTGTTGCTCAGTATGGAACACCAATATTGATTTGTTTGCATCTGGGCTCAATCACCAGTTACCAAAGTATGCTGCATGGGAGCCAGACCCTGGGGCAGTGGCGATAGATGCATTCTCGCTACACTGGGGAGGAATGTTCTTTTATGCATTCCCTCCATTTTGCCTCATCAGTCGGTGCTTGCAAAAAATCCAGCAAGATTTCACTTCAGGCATTTTGGTAGTGCCTGATCGGCCTGTGCAGCCATGGTTCCCGCTGATATTGGGAATGGTAACAGAACCTTATATGGTTGTTTCCAAACGCAAAAATTTGCTGGTTCATCCCGTAACCCGGGAAGGCCACCCGCTGCATGATCGAATCAATTTATTGATTTGCAGACTTTAAGAAGACCTTTCCTAGGGCTCGATTGTCAGACCGAACTGTGGATGTGATCACTGCAGCTTGGAGGGATAGCACCAAGAAGCAGTACATCTCTTACATCAGGAGATGGGAAGAGTTTTGTTTGCAGTCTGACATAACGTATGATACGGCACGTATAACTAACGTCTTGGAGTTTCTCTCAAAACTATTCTTTGACGAAAGATTGGGTTGTAGTGCCATTAATTGTGCAAAAGATGCCTTGTCATCATACTTGTGGCTGGGATCGGGACACCACTCTGCCGGGTCTCACCCGCTGATATCCAGGTTTATGAAGGGTATTTTTAACACAAATCCCCCCAGGCCTAGGTACACGGAGGTATGGGATGTTAACATTGTGCTAACGCTGCTTCATCGGGGGGCTCCAGCTACATCCTTGCCTTTGGTCAAGCTCACATATAAAGTTGTTATGCTCATGGCGCTGGTTTTGGTGCAACGGGTCGAGTCGTTGCATAAGCTGTGGCTGGACAGAATGGTTACATCTACCAACAAGATAATGTTTTATATACATGAGCTAATTAAACAGAGCAGACCAGGGGTGTCAGGTCTAAAACTGGAGGTTATGGCATACCCTATGGACTATAGATTGCGTGTGGTCCTTAAAATATAAAACAATATTTTAAGGTTACAAAGAGCCTTAGAGGCACCGAACTGGCAATGTTTATTAGCTATAAAAAGCCACACAAGAGGGTGTCAGTGCAGACCATCTCCAGGTGGTTAAGACGTGTATTGGCTAGTGCTGAAGTGGACACTGATATTTTTAAATCTCACTCCACCAGGGCTGCAACAACATCAGCAGCGAGGTTTATGGAGGTTCCACTGGACTACATTCTAGTGACTGCAGGATGGTCGAAAGAGCGAACGTTCCAAACTTTTTATAATAAACCGATTGCCAGGGGTTGTTTGCCAACTCAATTTTAAGTTTTGTTCTATAATTAGCTCCTGGATGTGAATGGCACTATTATTTGTATTATCATTTGTTTATTAATAGCATCAACATGTTTTAAATCTATGTCATGTCTGAATATATTATCTTTTCAATCATTTCTGGTCAACTAATGCAGTGTGTGGCATGGACTCGTGTTCGCGGCATGAAATCACAGAGCTTCACGTAGTCACTCAAGTGACTTCAAACTAAAATAGGAAGATTAAGTGAGCTTACCAGTTTGAAGTTTGATCTTTATTTTATGAGAAGTTACGATGAGGGATTACGTGCCCTCCGCTCCCAACCCTTCTCATAAAAGTCATCTGGTACTTCTAGTTTCTCGAATCTTCCTATAATCAGTTCAACAACTGTCTTCTGTGATTTCACATCGCTGCTTTGAAGGTTGACGTGCATGCGGGCTGGCGGACTTCTTCACGTTATCCCTCATCGTAACTTCTCTTACACTAAAGATCAAACTTCAAACTGGTAAGTTCTCATTTAATCTTCCTATTAAATGACCAAAGTTTTAAAGAAGGAACTGCAGATGCTGGAGAATCGAGGGTTACATAAAAGGCTGGAGAAACTCAGTGGGTGCAGCAGCTTCTAAGGAGCAAAGGAGATAGGCGACGTTTCGGGTCGAGACCCTTCTTCAGACTGGTCAGGGATCAGGGAAACGAGAGAGATAGACAGTGATGTGGAGAGATAAAGAACAATAAATGAAAGATATGCAAGACCAAAGTTACCTGGTTGCACATAATTATTAGCATTTTTTTCAAATTATCTTGTGTTAAACTATGCCGTCAGACAGACAGAATATGCTTCAGTTATGAAAAACCTCTGTCTAGCTCAGCTGAGGTCACTGGTGCATACCCGAAACAACTCTATATTCATTTCGATTTCTTGTGCATTACCTTTGAAAACTTTAGCTATGTATTTCCTTGAGATCTTTGTTAGCTAAAATCACTCTCTCACATTTTCCTTGTATGACTTTAACTACATCGCCAGGAGCTTTATGAATATCGTCAGTTACTTTGTTGAAAACCTGCAAGTTATTCACTAATGTTTTGCTGCGTTCCTCAAGGGAAGTGATAACTTGTGGGAAGTTTGCAAAATTGGAAGCAATAAACACAAGATCCTGGTGGAGGGACTTTTTCTGCATGACTTCACTGACGATCCTGACTGCAGCAAATTCTTCTTCTTCAAAACAGTTGACAATTTATTTTATCTTTTCATAATTTGCAGCATAGTAGAGTATAGCAGAGATTCATGTACCCCACCTAGTCAAAACGGGCTGAGGAGGTAGCGGAATTTTGGGTGCCATTTCCTTGAACAACTGCACATATGACGGTGCTTTGAGGAAGATTTTCTTGACATTGGAAACATTTGGAAACAAACTATGTATGTGCTTGGCAATTCTATGAAGTCCTTGAGCTAAGCATGTCAAATGCAACATTTTGGGGAATAAAACTTTAAGTCACAAACAGAAGAACATTCTCGTGTGTTATACCTTCTGGCCAAAGTACAGAAAGTGAAGATGTAAACAACTGAGCAATAGTTGAGCTGTTTGACTTCTCCAATACTTCTGATGTCAACAAATACTCCTTTGATGGTTGACCTGCCTCCAGTATACCAATGACCGCATTGGCAACATATCTCCCCACAGCATCCGTTGTCTCGTCTATTGAGATCCATATTTTGTTTAATGCAACTTCATCTCTAATTTTCTGCACAACAATGTTGATGTTGTTGTCAACATAATGTTTCTGTAATGATGACTTGCTTGGTATATGTTCCTCTAAGTATTTCTCTAAAAAACCTCAGAGAGATTTGTTTTCCAATTTCCACAGTGGAATTCCAGCATCAATGAATGCCTTGCACAGATCACTCAAACACAGATTTGCGACAGGAGCCAGCAGTAAATGCAGTGAGGAGACAAGCTTGGGTATTTTGCTTGGGTAGTCGACATCCCAGCGGTATCTACATTGTTTTAGATAGCCCTTGTCTTCTCCTTCCTCCCCCTCCCCCTTCCCAGCTCTGAAAAAGGGTCTCGACCTGAAACGTCACCTATTCCTTCTCGCCATAGATGCTTCCTCACCCGCTGAGTTCCTCCAGCAATTTTTGTCTACCTTCGATTTTTCCAGCATCTGCAGTTCTTTCTTAAATAGATCTTGGAGAAGACTGAACCAGCAGGCAGCGGCACGAACGAATGAATGATCCACGGTAGCGCCCCCGCTTTTGCCCCGGTGTTGGAAGTTTTCTTGTAAGTTATATTATGTTAACACGATAATAATAACATTAATATTAACATGTTAACATAGAGAATGTCATTGTAATCACGGTATAACTAGAGAAAATAGCTCAACCTTTCAGCAAAATGGCAAAAAAATTAGGCACTCTATCATGAAAAAGGCATTATCCTGGTGAAACCTTTTTTCTTTAAAGGGATTTATGCATTTATGGCAAAATCCTGGCTCTAGTGATTTCCAATGACCTGACAACTTTTGTTCTTCTTGGTGGTGGGAGGTGTTCAAGTATTGTCAAGCATGGCCTGGGTGAATAGCACAGTGCAGTTTGAAGTCAGAATAGAGCTGGAGGAGGATGCATTTTTAGATTGCCAATCAAGCAAGTAGATTTGCTGAGCTTCTTGAACAATGTTAGAGGTGCAATTATATATTTAAGTCAACATCCTGGTTTATGCCTTGTATCTGGAGAAAAGCAATTGGAATGACTTGCAGGAGCAAGAGCTTGATTTGGTTAAAAGTACTATGTTTTTATGTCTGGTGATCAGTTACTACTTTTGAATTTTAATAATTAAGCGACAGTCAAATTTGAAATTATTTTAATCTTCGCAATTGGAATTTGAATGATTCTTGGAGGTGAAGCTGAATAAATAATGCAGGGGATATTGCCTTTGAATATTATTAACACACGGTGTAATTCATGTGGCGTCTCTTTCTTCAAAACTCAAAATATTTTACTTGCTGATTTTGATATTACCAGTTGATCTGACCCATTTAGCATCCAATTGACCCATGCACAGCTGCCAGGCAGTCACAAGTGGCCCTATGCACTTATTTGATACATGCTACAATTCTAACAACACTGAGTGTATAATCATCGTGAGTGTGATTGCTGTGGCAGACTGAAGCAGTTGGCCTGAATATTGATAAGCAAGTTGGAGCTAAGAAAACACAGCAGAAAAAAAATAAATCAATGATTCTGTTTATCGGCGATTTAATGATGAGCAAGTTTCTATAGGGACCAGTGCAGGTTTCGACATAATGATGAACTTTACCTGAGGTTTAGTACAAGAAGCCAGTTTTAATTGGAACAGATTCATTGTTTTTTTTCAGACTGATTTCTTAAGATTCAATGGTTAGATTATTGTACAAAGTTACTGTGTACAGTTATACAGGCATTCCCCGACTAACTTCATAGGTGACTTACGTAAACTCACACTTATATAAGCAATTCTTTAATGCTAGGTGGTCTCCGCATCAGAGCTCCCCCGTGGTCTCCGCGTCGGAGCTGCCCTGTGGTCTCCATGACAGAGCACCACTGTCGTCTCCGTGTAGAGCTCCGTCGTGGTCTCTACGTCGGAGCTCCCACATGGTCTCCACGTTGAACAGTAAATTTACCCATAGGCAGTAGTTTCGTTTTGGTTTAGTTTAGTTCAGAGATACAGTGGGAAACAGGCCCTCCGGCCCACCAAGTCCATGCCAACCAACGATCCCCCGTACTCTTGTTCTATCCTATACACTAGGGACAGTTTACAGATGCCAACTAATCTCCACACTTTCACATCTTAGAGATTGGGAGCCTGCAGACTTAAATATCGTGGAGCTCGTGATCACTGGTTAGAGACTGACTTTGGGAGCTCCAAACCACAGGAGCTTTGACCGCCCTGACGCGGGATCTTCGATCGCCCCGACGCGGGGGCTTCGATCGCCGGCTGTGGATGCTTCGCTCACCCCGATTGTGGATGGTGAGTCTCTACACACCTTTTATGTAGTTGTGTGTCTTGTCGTTTTTTTTTAGTATGGTTGTATGGTAATTCGAGTTTCACTGTACCTTAATTGGTGCACGTGACAATAAACAGACCTTTGAACCTTTGCTCTTTGCAATGTGGGTGGAAACTGGAGCACCAGGAGAAAACCTACATGGTCATAGGGAGAACGTACAGACAGCACCCATTGTCAGAATCAATCCCAAGGTCTATGGTGCTGTAAGGCAGGAACTCTACTGTTGCACAACTGTCCTGCCCTTCCGTAGCACTTCCATTTCTGATATACATGTCATCCAACGTAGGCAAGAGTCCACAGGAACTAACCTCCTACATATGCTGGGGAGCATCTGTAGTGTATTGCCAGGGGTGGTGGTGGAGGCAGATATGATAGTGGCATAGTGCCACAGAAGGCTGTGGAGGCCAAGTCAATGGATATTTTTAAGGCAGACACAGTAGATAGATTCTTGATTAGTACAGATGTCAGGGGTTTTGGGGGGAAAGCAGGAGAATGCGGTTAAGAGGGTACGATAGATCAGCTATGTTTGAATGCAGTACACGATGGGCCAAATGGCCTAATTCTGCTCCTATCACTTATGAACGTATTAACTTATTTAAGAGGCTTCTGGATAGGCATGTAGATATGTGGGGAATTGAGAGATGTGGATTACGTGCAAGGAGAGACGTTTAGTTTAACTTGTTCGATGTAGAGATTATGGGCTGACAGTTCCTGTGCTATACTGTTCTAATCTAATCATGTCCATTTTACAAGGTCAGTACATGTAAGAAGCAATTTAAAACTTTGCAACCTGAGCAATGACCTACAGAAGCAGAGGGCTTGTCCTTTATAATATACAGGCGATTTCCATTTGCTTTATTCCTCATTTTTCTCCTCACTCACCAAGAGAAAAAACTGTCCCGATGGATTTGTGATTCCATAACATATAATTCACGGAAAATGTCTTTCCTAATTAAAAAAATCTAACCCAATTCGCAACCATTTGCACAGAAACAAACTTTCTGTGAGAAAGTGTGCAATCATTTATCATGTTGAGTGCATTATTTTTCTATTACCACAAAATCTTGGCCTCTTCTGCATATTTTATAGATTATTTATGAACTTTTTTCATCAGTCTTTCGCATTAATCTCGTTGGAGTTTTACTTTTGACCTTTGAAATGCTCCCGTTTTTCCTATCGCATTTTTTTTTTAAAGAACTGCAAGTGCATGTAACGCCACTCTGGTGAAAAGTGAAGATGGAATGCAAAACAATTTTTTAGGTTCTGCGGGTAAAATCTCAGTAGTGTTTGTTTATAAATACGTCTTGACATAAGTTCCAAATTCTGCCAGAGTAGCATTCTTGGTGGTTAACTTGTTTAACTTGCTCACACTTAAGTTAACAGCACACCTACTCACCAGGGGACAATGGGGAAATAATGACAGTTATAAATGCCTTGCTGAATACTTTATCCATCTCCATGTCCTAAACAAATGACCAGGATACGTCATATTTTTTAAAAGGCACATTCTTCTGTCTCTTCTCAATGTGCTGCATTTGAGCTTCAAATTATTCAATTATGAATAATTATTTTTTATCCTCAAGCGTTCTATAGACTTTTGAGAATCCAAGTGATTGTCACTTTCTGAGATCTATGGCCATACTTCACACAAGTTAACATTGAGGCAGTTGTAGGAGAGCAAGAAATGTTATTCGCAGCCCTGAGAATTGGGGAAAAGATTTCCACAAATTTGTTCAAAAGGAAAGTAATAAATACAGTGCGTTGGCGTAGCGATAGAGCTACTGCCTTACAGCGCCAGGGACTCAGGTTTGATTCTGACTACGGGTGCTTGTCTGTACGGAGCTTGAACGTTGTCCACGTGACCTGCATGGGTTTTCATCAAGATCTTCAGTTTCCTCCCACACTCCAAAGACGTACAGGTTTACAGGTTAATTGGCTTGGTGTAAATGTTAAACTGCCCCTTGTGTGTGTGTGTGTGTAGGGTAGAGTTAATGTGCGGGGATTGCTGGTCAGTGCGGACTTGGTGGGCCAAAGGGCCCGTTTTCGCGCTGTATCTCTGAACTAAACTAAACATAGGTGAATAGAGCAACAAGATAAGGGAAAGAAAGTGGATGTTTCTCTTAACTCATTTTTTGACTGATGGTCATTGTTAACAAGGCTCCACCTTTTCGAACAGTTGCAATGTGGTACGGAAAATCTTGTCATAATGCATACAAGGAAAATGTCTTCCTCTTTCATGGGCAAAGTTTAAGTCATCAATTGGGCGCTGTTCCTGCAGTTCAGGGATCAGTATACCTGTGATTTCAGAGTGTCCCTGCCATTTAGTAATTTATGGGAGATAGACACAAAATTCTGGAGTAACTCAGCGGGTCAGACAGCATCTCTGGAGAAAATGAATAGGTGACGTTTCGGAAAAGACGTGTCTATCTTCGGGATAAACCAGCATCTGCACTTCCTTCCTGCACATTTTGTCTGCTCCACTGCGGAAACTCCTCAAGGCATGCCTACTTTGAAGAGGTTTCCAGAGATGCTGCCCGACCCATTGAATTACTCCAGCATTTTGGGTCTATGTTGTATATAAACCAACATCTGCAATTTCTTCCATCACAGTAATTTATGGGATATGGATATCAGTAGAATTGTGCATCAGTCATGGAGGAAATGAAGATGAAGATTAAGGATACTAAATAATCAAGACAAGAGACTGCCGATCACTGAGCAAAAAAACAAAGTGCCGGAGGACGGAGGTTGGCTGAAGAGGAGTCCGGATCCATAAAGATGCTGGTTAACTCATTACACTTAGATATATATATATATAGATACTGTACATAGATACATAGACAATAGGAGCAGGAGAAGGCCATTCTGCCCTTCGAGCCAGCACCGCCATTTAATGTGATCATGGCTGACGATCAACAAACAGTACCCCGTTCCTGCCTTCTCCCCATATCCCTTGATTCTGCCAGCCCTTAAAGCTTTATCTAAATCTCTTTCGAATGCGTCCAGTGAATCGGCCTCCACTGCCTTCTGTGGCAGAGAATTCCACAAATTCACAACTCTCTGTGTGAAAACGTTTTTGCTCATCTCAGTTCTAAATGGCCTACCCCTTATTCTTAAACCGTGGCACCTGGTTCTGGACTCCCCCAACATCGGTAACATATTTCCTACATCTAGCATGTCCAATCCCTTAATAATTTTATGTGTTTCTATAAGATTCCCTCGCATCCGTCCAAATTCCAGTGAATACAGGCCCAGTGGCTCCATTCTTTCATCATATGACAGTCCTGCCATCCCGGGAATTAACCTGGTGAACCTACGCTGCACTCCCTCAATAGCAAGAATGGTCTTCCTCAATTAAGGAGACCAAAACTGCACACCATACTCCAATGCCCTGTACAAGGTCTCCAGATCTCACCAGTGCCCTGTACAATTGCAGAAGGACTTCTTTGCTCCTATACTCAACTCCTCTCGTTACGAAGGCCACCATGCCATTAACTGTAATATGGTGATAGAATGGAGTGGCTGGGCTTGTATACTCTGGAATTTAGAAGAATGAAAGGGGATCTTATTAAAACATAAGATTATTAAGGGTTTGGACACGCTAGAGGCAGGAAACATGTTCCCGATGTTGGGAGAGTCCAGAACCAGGGGCCACAGTTGAAGAATAAGGGGTAAGCCATTTAGAACAGAGATGAGGTAAAACATTTTCCCACAGAGAGTTGTGAGTCTGTGGAATTCTCTTCCTCAGAAGGCGGTGGAGGCCAGTTCTCTGGATGCTTTCAAGAGACAGTTAGAGCTCTTAAAGATAGCGGAGTCAGGGGATATGGGGAGAAGGCTGGAAAGGGGTACTGATTGTGGATGATCAGCCATGATCACATCGAATGGTGGTGTTGGCTCGAAGGGCCGAATGTCCTACTCCTGCACCTATTGTCTATTGTCTATTGTTAAAATGCATAGACACACAATGCTGGAGTAACTCAGCGGGACAGGCAGCATCTCTGGAGAGAAGGAATGGGTGACGTTTCAGGTCGAGACCCTTCTTCAGTTTCAAGAAGGGTCTCAACCCGAAATATCACCCATTCCTTTTCTCCAGAGATGTTGCCTGTCCCACTGAGTTACTCCAGCATTTTGTGTCTATCTTCGATTTAAACCAGCACCTCCAGTTCTTTCCTAAACTGATTAAAATCGATGATAGAATATGATTTTGCTGCTGTTTGTGGTATAAAAATACCTTTGGCATTCCACCCTGACAAAGTATCCTTTAAATTAATGGGAGGTCTGGATGGGTTTTTCTCCCCCCAACATTTCTTCTCTGTTCTAACTTCCCAGCTGGCACAACTTCATTCGATGTGTTTAGACAGTTCTCGGATGTTGCCATGGAAATTTAGTTCATTTCTAATATCTGAAGGAGGCTCATCACAATGGAGAGTTGGCATATAGAACATAAAACATAGAATAACACAGCACAGGAACAAGCCCTTTGGCCCAACATGATGCCAAGGTAAACCAATCTCATCTGCCTGCCTATGATCCGTATCCCCCCCTTCCTCCATTCCCTGCATATCTATGTGCCTATATCAGCTTGAAATATCAAACCTTTCAAAAACATGGCAGTCAGTTCCAGTACACACTGACTAATCTTTACCAACAGCCTGCCCAAATGACAGCTATTTTCAGGTGGGGAATGACTACAGAAATATCAAGGTCATCGACGAGTGGTGGAATATGGACATTGTTGTAAGAATTAGGATATTTTGAATGCAAATAACCATGTTATTTTACTCATGCTAAAATTAAAATTGTAACGTATAAGAGCATTTGTAAAAACGAGAACAGTACAAAACACGCTTGCTCTTCTGATATCCTTGACATTAGATCAGAGCTGAATATGAAGCATTAATCACAAAATTGCATGTAACATAACTCTGTGACCTCTCCGCAAAATGAAACATTAGAATAAAACTGCTTGCTTAGCATGATTGACTCTTTAAGGGCATTCTCCCTTGTAAGAGATTTTGAGTATTAATTGCTCAAAGTTACTTTCAGTGATACTATAACACGGATCCTTAATGCATTGCCACAAATTTCATTTTAAATGGATAAGGGCACCATCAAAATAGCAAGCAAGAAGTTGACACAAATGTATTATGCATTCATGTGTTAACATTGCCAGCAGTAATTTGATGTTAGCAATGGCTTGATGCTTCAATTAAATAGAAAGAGTTATCCGATTTTTGTGGCTGGGTTAATAATGAGGATAGATAGATAGATAGTCGAGTAGATAGATAGACAGACAGACAGGCAGACAGACAGACAGACAGACAGACAGACAGACAGACAGACAGACAGGCAGACAGACAGAGAAAGAGAGAGGACTATATTAAAACTTTCATTATAGAAGATCTGATTCCCTTTCCCACTTTCCTCCATCACCTTCTGTCTCCAGTCAAACCTATTGGGGTGAAAGGATTGATGCTTAACTCTCTCAGTATCATCTATGTTTCCTGTGTTTTAACTTGTTCATTTGACATCCCATGTCTCTCCAAACGTGTCTTCCTCCTCTTCATTGCTTTCATTTGCTCCAGGGATGGAAGTGAGTCTAAACGCCGGGACCCTCTGCACTGTCCCTCAGAATATTTACCTTCCAGCCCATTCAAAATCACCAGAGGTAGGCCGGCCAGAACAGAAGAGCCATTGGTGCCTTGGGATTTGTATGAATCGTCTTGTGAAGATGTGAACATTAAATAATACATTTGATGATTTTTGAAGGATGATCATCTTCAAACCTATTTTGGTTTCAGGCAACTGTAGTTGACTCCAAGATCAATTTTCCAGTCAAATTTATGAACTGTGAGAGGTCAATAAACATTGCTAAGCTTTATTAAAGCAGTTTGATCCATATGAATTTACCTTGCATTCCATATGTTTTATATCTAGATGAAGTGAGTGCATTTTTATTACACACGTGATGGAAATGCACTAGCAGACACTTCCGTTTCAATGTGGGGGAGAGGAATTTTTATTTAACCAATTCATAGAATCAAAGAGTAATGATTCCGAGCATCCCATCACTCTCTGCCCATAATGGACAAAGTAAAAGAGGCATTTGAGCAAATCCCACTTCTTGATCCATACAATAGACACAAAAACCTGGTAAAATTCAGCGGATCAGACAGCATCTCAGGAGAAGGTGAATAGGAGACGTTTCGGGTCGAGATCCTTCTTCAGACTTGATCCATATCTTTCTGTGGGTTATGGGCCTTGAGGTTCACATCCAAATGCTGTTAAATGTAATGAAGATTTCTGCATCCATCACCTCTCCAGGCAATGGGTTACAGACAAAGAAGGAAACAAAATGCTCGAGCAACTCAGCGGGTTAGACAGCATCTCCGGAGAACAGAGATAAGTGACTTTTCGGGTTGAGACCCTTCTTTAGATCTGACCAAATTGTCACCTATCCACATTCTCCAGATGTGCTGCTTGACCCACTGAGTTACTCCAGCACTTTGTGTGTTTTTTATAAACCAGCATCTGTAGTTCCTTTTATCTACAATAGGTCATAGACACCCCTACTTTCTGGCTGAAAATATTTTTCACAACTCTGAGCGACACGGTGGTGCAGTGGTAGAGTTGCTGCCTTACAGCGCTAGAGACCTAATTTCGATACTGACCATGAATGCTGAATGGAGTTTGTACGTTCTCCCCATGACCAGCATGGGTTTTTCCCGAGTGCTCCGGTTCTCCCCATGACCAGCATGGGTTTTTCCCGAGTGCTCCGGTTTCCTTCCACATGTGCAGGTTTGTAGACTAATTGGCTCGGTAAGATTGTAAGTTGTCCCTAGGGTGTGTAGGATAGCGTTAGTGTGTGGGGATCGCTGGTTGGCGCAGACTCAGTGGGTCGAAGGGGCTTTTTTCTGCACTGCACTGTATCTCTAATTTAAACTAAACTAAACTCTCTTTTAATCACATTGATAACCTTAAATCCATCTCAATTGACCACTCTGACATGGGAGCTATTCCATAATGCTTTCCTAACTCAAATATTTACTTCAAGGATCAATGGACATCTAAGACCTCTTTGTTGCTTCACAGTTTGCCATCTTTGACAGCATAATTTTCCCGGTTGGCTGTGTAGCATTGCCATTGAAACGTCCCACCACACTTCAAACGTTTTTTTTTTAACGGTTCACAAGATATCTTGTCATTTAGTTGGTTGCTGCTATTCAAGTTATTCTTGTGTGCGTGTGTGTGTGGAGACAGAATCACTCAGAAAAAAAAGATTGAAGATCAGATAATCTCTTCCTGTTGTTGAGAATATGGAAAACATTAAGGGCCTGTCCCACCAGCATGAGATTGCATGTGTCTAGCACGACCAAACGTGGTTGCTTGAGGCGTACGGCCTCGCGGGGCTAGTCCCACTTCGAACTGCGGAGGTGTGGTGTATGGAGTTGTGTGGGGCTGGTCCTGACATCATACTCACCAATCAGCTGTGCAAGAGGCGGGCCGACTGAATTTGGACATCGCACGGTGTCGGGCGGTGATGTCATCGCACAACGGCAGGCCGGGCGGTGAAATCATCGCGCAATGCGACGCGCTGGGCGTATGCCTTCAAGACGCTGCGTACAGCGTCAAAACGCTGCGTACGCCCTCAATGCGCCTGCAGGCCGACAGGGCGTTGGCGCGCGGGATTTTCGGACCGTGCAAGATTTTTGGAGCCCCGCGCGATGTCGAGACCAGCCCCGCACAACTCCAGACGCCTCCGCCGATCGAAGTAGGACCGGCCCCGCAAGGCCGTACGCCTCAAGCGACCACGTTTGGTCGCGCTAGACGTATGCAGTCACATGCTGGTAGGACAGGCCCTTTACTGAACCTCATAGAATAACCAATTTGCATTTCTTCACATATTATGTGAGATGTGAGAAAATAATTGAGACATTCAGGCCATGAAGTCTGTGATGTATAGTATGTGCATAAAATACACTGTGATGTATAGTTATATGTATAAAATAAAACAAAGTGTTGGAGTAATTCAGTGATCAGGTAGCATCTTTGGAGAACATGGATGGTAACGTTTCGGGGCGGGACCCTTCTTCAGAAAGAAGGCATTATGGACGGCTTCCATGTCAGAGTGGGCAATTGAGATTTAGACTGAAGAAGGACCCTGACCCGAAACGTCACCCATCCATCGTCACCCATCCATGTTTGCCAATAAGTTACTCCAGCACTACTAGTTGATCTACAGTTCCTCGTGTCTCCATATAATATATGTAGATAGATTCACATATGTAACATATATATCTATTGATGTAGATATATAGTATTGGTATAGCGTTTGCACGCATTCGTATAAAATGTAGATATTGAAAGATACTGTATGTGCATGATAGATGTTGCACACCTTGCGTATGCAAGCGAAGATTTTCACTGTGACTCATCACATGTGATAATAAAATATTCAATTCAATAGATATTAGAAACAAGGAACAGCACATGTTGGTTTATACCTAAGACAGACACAAAGTGCCGCAGTAACTCAACGGGTCAGGCAACGTCTCTGGAGAAGAAGGATGGGTAACGTTTCGGGTCGGACCCTTCTTTAGAATGGTGGGGGGAGGTGAAGAGCTGTGGGCAAGAATAGACCAGGACCGATCAAGGCCGGCCACAAATGACCTTAGGCAGGGTGGTGCCTGGCAAGCATGTGTAGGTAGGAACTGCTGAAGCTGGTTTAAACCGAAGAGAGACATAAAAAGCTGGAATAACTCAGCAGGACAGGCAGCATCTCTGGAGAGAAGGAATGGATGACGTTTTGAGTCTGAAGAAGGGTCTCGACCCGAAACATCACTCATTCCTTCTCTCCAGAGATGCTGCCTGTCCTGCTGAGTTACTCCAGCTTTTTGGGTCTAGCCTGGTAAGCATTGTTGGCAAGAGAAGATGTGATCCCTAGAGGAGAGCAGTGTGGAGAACTGTGGAACTGGTAAAATAACTAGAATGCAGGAATGGGGCAAGGGGGAAAGGGAAAGGGGAGGGGAGTGTAAGTAGAAGTTACTTAAAATTCAATAGCCTTCTGCAATTCCTAGCTGTGGGAATTGCTAATCTCCATCAGTTCATTCAACAAGTTGACACAACTTTACATGGTATCTAGTACGACTAATCAGGGGTGAATTTCCCCACTGTGATACCCAGGCAGTTTGCAGCTCAATTATGGAGCTCCCATCCCTTCATATTCTGGTCCTTATAAAATAATTATGTTTGCACCCGATATCTGAGATTCTTTATAAAAATTGAATGCATCATTGTAAACTGTTTAATCATCATGAAATATTCAAAACAGCAGTGTCTAACAAACAGCCAATGATCTAAATATGGTTCATGCTCTTCACTTTGAATGTGCAAAGCTATCTTGATCTAATTTTAGCTTCAAAGAAAGTGGAAATGAACAGTGGTTGAAAATGCTTTTCTGCTTTTCATTGGAGATAATTGATTCTTGTCTGACTAACCACTGGAAAGCAGCCTTTTTAGATCAATTTTGTTTTAGTCCGTAATGAACTAAAGGAGAAGATCAGCAGTTCCCACAGCTAGGAACTGCAGAGAGCTGTAAGAAGGGATTTTTTTTTGTGTCTGTGAAGAGGATTTTGTATTGGTTTGACCGGAGTCTAAAATTTCTAAAAGCCTGTGTACATTTTCACAAAATCATTAGCTATTGTCTTTGATTTAAATTGAAATTTGAATTTGATAAGGTGAAATTCCTTTACTGATGTGTAAAACAAAGTGTAAAATGTTGTAACAAGATGGACACGAAAAGAAGAAGAAGAAAGTGTGAAATTACATTTTCTAAAGTTATGATGTATGAGAACATTTTATTTTACCAAGTTAACTTGCAAACCAGCTCCTGATGAACTAATCCATGCCCAAGGTGAGAACCAGAGAGACAGCTTTGATGTTAGCAATGATTTTCAAAATTTTAGTTTAGTTTAGTTTACAGAAACAGCATGGAAACAGACCCTTCGGCCCACCAAGTCCACACTGACCAGCGATCGCCGCATATTAACACTATCCCACATACACTAGGGGCAATTTACATTTTATTCCAAGCTAATTAACCAACTCTTTGGAGTGTGGGAGGAAACCGAAGATCTCCGAGAAAACCCACGCGGTTACGGGGAGAGCAGACAAACTTCGTACAGACAGCACCTGCAGTTGGGATTGTGAGAGCTGTAAGGCAGCAACTCTACTGCTGCGCCCACATGCCATTAATACATTATTGACGCAATAATTTGATTATTGAACCATCCTCTCAATAAAAATCAACTGCGATTGCCTCTGACTCGCATTTCTCTTTTGATGCATTAACCTTCAATTTAGTTCAGGCAAAAAATTTATTTTATTCATCCATAATAAATTGTTGACATCCAAATCCTCAATAATTGGTCAGAATTGACCTGGAGCTATCCATTTTAGTGCCAAATGTGTACTGTTGTTTATCACAATGCCTCTGAAAGATATCAACAATAGGCAAGCCATTCTTGTGTTGGATATTGTTGGTTCTGAGCCTGTGATCTAATAGTCTTGTATGGTGCATGGCTATTCTTGATGGATGTAATGTCTTTGTAAGATATACAACAAGGTCATGTCCCTGAATAGTTGCACATCTTCAGATCTTAAGACTTTAGATTTTAGGGATACATCGTGGAAACGGGTCCTTCAGCCCACTAAGTCCGTGCCGACCAATGTTTGCCTCGTACACTAGCACTATCTTACACACTAGGGACAATTTACACTTTTTTTAACCAAAGCCAATTAGCCTGCAAATCTGTACATATTTGGAGTGTGGGAGGAGACCAGCACATCCGAGAATACTCATGTGGTCAGAGGGAGAATGTACAACCTCCATATAGACAGCACCCGTAGTCAGGATCAAACCTGGGTCTCAGGCGCGGTAAGGCAGCAACTCATACGCTGCGCCACCGTGCCGCACTGTGCCACCTTATATTCTTCAGAATGTAGGGTTGTCAACATTGTATTCAAGAATAAGAGACAGCTTGCGTGTGGGTTAACGTGGACATATCATTGTGCCCATGAGGCATATCTTCCTAAGGTTCACCAGCTGATACCTTCATAACCATCAGTATATGCTGTCTTTACTAATCAGATGCTGCTTCAATCACCACAGCAGAGGGTTGATAGCCAGTATAAAAAAATGAGGAAGTGGAATGGGGCAAGAGCTAATGAGTGATAGGTGGATACAGGTAAGGAGGAAAAGAGAAACTATTATGAATGGTGATCTGAGCCATACTGTTCAATCTCTGATCAGCCTGATACCTGACTGTGTTGCTGAACTCCCCATACATCTCAGCGGCCAGTAAAATTGCTAACAGCAATTTACACGGAGTCATAAATAAATCAGCACACCAGGTCTCTTAATGACAGGTGGGATATCTGTGCCTTATGAGTTGCAAGTAATGTTATAACCTCCAAGATCTCCTTTTCTCAATGTTTTCCAAGTCCTCTCAATCTTCATTGTCTCCCCAATCTGAATCTCTGAATGTCTCTGAATCTCCTGTGACTCTCCTGTCTTCTCCTGACCCATCCACAAGTGAGACTATACTGCCCTCAATAGATGTGGTCCCAATGTCAATGATTGGGAATAAAGTAAGCCAAATCAGCAATGTGACCATAGGCAAGTATTCATGCTCACTACTAGTTGTAGGATGTCCAATTGTTGTAAACTGTTTAGTGTTTCATGGGATTCTCTATTTATAGTTCATGTTTATCTTAGGAACATAGACATAGAAACATAGAAATTAGGTGCAGGAGTAGGCCATTCAGCCCTTCGAGCCTGCACCGCCATTCAATATGATCATGGCTGATCATCCAACTCAGTATCCCGTACCTGCCTTCTCTCCATACCCTCTGATCCCCTTAGCCACAAGGGCCACATCCAACTCACTCTTAAATATAGCCAATGAACTGGCCTCAACTACCCTCTGTGGCAGAGAGTTCCAGAGACTCACCACTCTCTGTGTGAAAAAAGTCTTTCTCATCTCGGTCTTAAAGGATTTCCCCCTTATCCTTAAGCTGTGACCCCTTGTCCTGGACTTCCCCAACATCGGGAACAATCTTCCTGCATCTAGCCTGTCCAACCCCTTAAGAATTTTGTAAGTTTCTATAAGATCCCCTCTCAATCTCCTAAATTCCAGAGAGTATAAACCGAGTCTATCCAGTCTTTCTTCATAAGACAGTCCTGACATCCCAGGAATCAGTCTGGTGAACCTTCTCTGCACTCCCTCTATGGCAATAATGTCCTTCCTCAGATTTGGAGACCAAAACTGTACGCAATACTCCAGGTGTGGTCTCACCAAGACCCTGTACAACTGAAGTAGAACCTCCCTGCTCCTGTACTCAAATCCTTTTGCTATGAAAGCTAACATACCATTCGCTTTTTTCACTGCCTGCTGCACCTGCATGCCTACTTTCAATGACTGGTGTACCATGACACCCAGGTCTCGCTGCATCTCCCCTTTTCCTAATCGGCCACCATTTAAATAATAGTCTGCTTTCCTGTTTTTGCCACCAAAGTGGATAACCTCACATTTATCCACATTATACTGCATCTGCCAAACATTTGCCCACTCACCCAGCCTATCCAAGTCACCTTGCAGTCTCCTAGCATCCTCCTCACAGCGAACACTGCCCCCCAGCTTAGTGTCATCCGCAAACTTGGAGATATTGCCTTCAATTCCCTCATCCAGATCATTAATATATATTGTAAACAGCTGGGGTCCCAGCACTGCGCCCTGCGGTACCCCACTAGTTACTGCCTGCCATTGTGAAAAGGACCCGTTTACTCCTACTCTTTGCTTCCTGTTTGCCAGCCAGTTCTCTATCCACGTCAATACTGAACCCCTAATACCGTATGCTTTAAGTTTGTATACTAATCTCTTATGTGGGACCTTGTCGAAAGCCTTCTGGAAGTCCAGATATACCACATCCACTGGTTCTCCCTTATCCACGCTACTAGTTACATCCTCGAAAAATTCCACAAGATTCGTCAGACATGATTTACCTTTTGTAAATCCATGCTGACTTTGTCCAATGATTTCACCACTTTCCAAATGTGCTGCTATCCCATCTTTAATAACTGACTCTAGCAGTTTCCCCACTACCGATGTTAGACTAACTGGTCTGTAATTCCCCGTTTTCTCTCTCCCTCCCTTCTTAAAAAGAGGGGTTACATTTGCTACCCGCCAATCCTCAGGAACTACTCCAGAATCTAAAGAGTTTTGAAAGATTATCACTAATGCATCCACTATTTCCTGAGCTACTTCCTTAAGTACTCTGGGATGCAGCCTATCTGGCCCTGGGGATTTATCGGCCTTTAATCTATTCAATTTACCCAACACCACTTACCGACTGACCTGGATTTCACTCAATTCCTCCTTTGACCCACAGTCCCCTGCTATTTCCGGCAGATTATTTATGTCTTCCATAGTGAAGACGGAACCAAAGTAGTTATTCAATTGGTCCGCCATATCCGTGTTCCCCATGATCAACTCACCTGTTTCTGACTGCAAGGGACCTACATTTGTTTTAACTAACCTCTTTCTCTTCACATATCTATAAAAACTTTTGCAGTCAGTTTTTATGTTCCCTGCCAGTTTTCTTTCATAATCTATTTTTCCTTTCATAATTAAGCCCTTTGTCCTCCTCTGCTGGTCTCTGAATTTCTCCCAGTCCTCTGGTATGCTGCTTTTTCTGGCTACTTTGTACGCATCCTCCTTTGCTTTGATACTATCCCTGATTTCCCTTGTTATCCACGGATGCACTACCTTCCCCGATTTATTCTTTTGCCAAACTGGGATGAACAATTTTTGTAGTTCATCCATGCAGTCTTTAAATGTCTTCCATTGTATATCCACCGTCAACCCTTTTAGAATTAATTGCCAGTCAATCTTGGCCAATTCTCGTCTCATACCCTCAAAGTTACCTTTCTTTAAGTTCAGAAAGGAATTGCCAGAATTTTAAGTTCAATCTTAGGAATTGCCAGAACCACCTTCAGCCACTGAGGACAGTAAAGCTTTCTATATTTTAAGAGATACAACATGAAAACAGGCCTTAGGCCCACCCAGTCCACATAGACCTCCAATTACCCATTCACACCACTTTTACGTTATCACACTTTGTCTTCGCCTCCCTTAACATTCAGAGCAATTTTTGAGAGGCCAATTTTACAGAGACTATAAGAAAATGTAATTAAGCTAGAAAAAGTGCAGAGAAGATTTACGAGGATGTTACCAGGAGTTGAGGGTCTGAGCTACAGTGAAAGGTTGGGCAGGTTAGGACTTTTATTCCTTGTAGCGCAGGTAGCTGATGGAGCAAACTTACACAAGTCTGTAAAATCGTGAGAGGAATAGATAGGGTAAATGCACAGCGTTTAAAAAAAAAGCCGGACTAGAGGATCAAAAACCAGAGGGCATAGGTTTAAGGTTAGAGGGAAAAGATTTAATAGGAACCTTATGGGTGATATTTTCACTCAGAGGATGATAGGTATATGGAAGAAGCTATCAAAGGAGGTAGGTAATGTAGCAGCATTTAAAAGGCACGGACTGATACATGGATAGGAAAGGTTTAGAAGGATACAAATGCAGACAAGTAGGACAACATTAGATGTGGCTTCTTGGTCAGCAGAATATGCTGGACTGAAGAGCCTGTTTCCATGCTGTATGACTATGACTAGTTATAAACCCGCAAATGTTTGGGATGGGAAGAAACCCACGTAGTCACAGGGAGAATGCGCAAACTCCATTCAGACAGTGATTTGAGAAAT
Organism: Okamejei kenojei; assembly: GCA_035221665.1. NCBI lineage: Eukaryota > Metazoa > Chordata > Chondrichthyes > Rajiformes > Rajidae > Okamejei > Okamejei kenojei. The sequence continues at coordinate 54,980,659 of CM069142.1, forward strand.
CCTGTAAAATATGGGACTGTTGGTAACCTCATCTTTGTGCCTCACTTTCCCCTGTGGCAGTGAGAAACATGGTGACATTCATTTTTCCAAAGAACTGATGGGGTTGGATTGATTGAGGGGTCAGTATGAGCAGTTTAGTTTAGTTTAGAGATACAGCATGGAAACAGGCCCTTTGGCCTACTGTGACTTCATCGACCTGTAATTCCCACACATTAACACTATCCTGCACGTACCAAGCCAATTAACCTACAAACCTGTACGTCATTGGAGTGTGCGGGGAAACCGAAAATCTCGGAGAAAACCCAAGCGGTGACGGGGAGAACATACAAACTCCACACAGACAGCACCCGTAGTCAGGATCGAACCCAGGGCTCTGGTGCTGGAAGCGCTGGAAGGCAGCAACTCTCCCTCCATGCCACCATGCCACCCACTTGGGAAGAAATGTTAAAAGGGCAAGAAGAAGAGCCATTCCAGCTGATGGCAGATTTTAAATGAGGTAAAATATTTGCAATTGTGAAATGATTCATAGAAACAATACCTTTGCGAAGGTTCCAATTTACAAAGAAAATAAACTAATGGAACATGATTTAGTGCTCGACAATCAAGCATGCTGTCAGGAATGACCACTCTGAGAACATAATTCAAATTATACTTGGATGCACTGAAGCTTTTAGTCATTAATATTGTTTCAAACTGCCTTGTCTGGAGAATGATCAATTCCCAAGGGAGCACAATGAGGCTTTAACAAACTCTGGACTGCTTAACCATGCTTTTAAATGAAATGCTAAAAATATTGAGATATCTTAGAATCCCTTTTCGTATGTTACAGACTTCACATTTTCTGCCCATTTGTGTATCAATAGCATTTTTTTAAACTGCTTTAAAAATTAGACGTCCTATTGTTCTCTCTGACTTTCAACACAGAGAGTTTTGACACTGTTTATTGACAGGCTCTATGGCTGGCGATACAGCTACCATGTACGTTTTTTATGTATAGTGGTTCTTATTCAAGAGGATCCCACATTAAATCTGCTTGTAATCCAAGATTTCGCTTCTCCTCCCACCTCCCCCACCACGCCTGCAACCCCACACTCTGCTTGCCGCTATTTCCATTTTGAGGTACTCGCTGCACAAACACCATCTCACTTTCAATGTCAGTTTATTGACGTCGGTAAAAATGTTGGCGGAAAGAGTTGAATCACAGCCAGCGCAGGCAAATTAAATGGAAAAGTTGGCACTGTGCTACCTCCGATCAGATGATCAAAGCTATCAGTTGAACAAAGGATATTCCTCTAAAGTGAAGCAAGTGGAGGTCTTGCACAGTATTGACGTAGTTGGCTGCGCTAAGTGGTTTGTTGAACTAACAGTCCCTTTTGAGATCCCATTTATTTTCGACGTAGAGGCAAGTAAGTAAATTCAGGATGTGTAGGAAGGAACTGCAGATGCTGGTTTAAACCGAAGATAGACACAAAATGCTGGAGTAACTCAGCGGGACAGGCAGCTCCCTAGTCTGATGCTTGGTCTAGACCAGAAACGTCGCCCAGTCCTGTTCTCCAGAGATGCTGCCTGTCCGCTGAGTTACTCCAGCACTTTGTGTCTATTTTCGAGTAAATTCAGGATTTGGCTATGTTTTATCAATGGGGAAAATTAGTTTTCACTGTGGGTTGACTATGATAGCCACTGTTAGGTTGATTCTCTAATCTGCAGGAGCTGCAATGTTGCAAAATCTGGAATTGATTGGATGCACCTCATTTTACGTTTGCCTCACTGATATTTTGCAAAGTTTGCACTTTATATCCCCATCATTCGGGAGCCGTGGACAAATAGGTCTTGAACTGATATTCAAGCTGAGCTGGTATGTGGATTTGTCGAAATCAACGTTTCAAACTAGAGTGATGATCTGTATAATACAGCAAACTATTTCAATATAGGCTCCAAAGCGATCGCCAAGCCTCCGCTTGGTCTCACCGATATAGATCATCTGGCATCTGGAGCAGCGGATGCAGTAGATGAGGTTGGAGGAGGTGCAGGTGAACCTCTGTCGGACCTGGAAGGACTGCTTAGGTCCCTGAAAGGAGTGGAGGGGGGAGGTGAAGGGACAAGTATTGCATTTCTTGCGGTTGCAAGGGAAAGTGCCCGGGGAAGGGGTAGAGTGGGAGGGGAGGGAAGAATGGAGAAGGAAGTTGCGGAGGGAGCGGTCTTTGCGGAAGGCAGACAGGGGGGAAGATGGGAAGATGTGGCGGGTGGAGGGGTCACGTTGGAGGTGGCGAAACTGGCGGAGGACTATATGTTGTATCTGCCGGCTGGTGGGGTGAAAGGTGAGGACCAGGGGGACTCTGCCCTGTTTGCGAGTGGGGGAATGGGGAGCGAGGGCAGTGTTGTGGGGTATGGAGGAGACCCTGGTGCGAGCCTCATCAATAGTGGGGGAGGGGAATCCCCGTTCTCTGAAGAATGAGGCCATTTGTGATGACCTGGTGTGGAACACCTCATCCTGGGAGCAGATGCGGCGTAGACGGAGGAATTGGGAATAGGGGATGGAGTCCTTACAGGAAGCAGGGTGGGAGGAAGAGTAGTCCAGGTAGCTGTGGGAGTCAGTAGGTTTGTAGTGGATGTCGGTCAGGAGCATATCACCTGCAATAGAGATGGTGAGGTCAAGGAATGGTAGGGAAGTGTCGGAAATGGTCCAAGTGTATTTGAGTGCCGGATGGAAGTTGGTGGTGAAATGAATGAAGTCAGTCAGTTGTGTGTGGGTGCAGGAGGTGACACCAAAGCAGTCGTCGATGTAACGGAGGTAGAGGTCGGGGATGGGGCCCTGGTACGCCGAGAACAAGGATTGTTCGACGTACCGAACAAAGAGGCAAGCGTAGCTGGGGCCCATGCGTGTCCCCATAGCTACGCCTTGTGTTTGGAGGAAATGGGAGGAATCAAAAGAGAAGTTATTGAGGGTGAGGACCAACTCTGCTAGGCGGAGGAGGGTGTCAGTGGACGGGTATGGGTTGCTCCTCTGGTCGAGGAAGAACCGGAGGGCTTTGAGACCGTCCTGGTGGGGGATGGAGGTGTAGAGTGACTGGACGTCCATGGTAAAGATGAGAGGATGGGGGCCTGGAGAATGGAATGCACGGAGCCGACGGAGAGTGTCTGCGGTGTCTTGAACATAGGTGGGGAGGGATTTAACAAAGGGGGATAGGATGGCGTCAAGGTATGTGGAAATGTGTTCGGTGGGGCACGAACAGGCAGAGACAATGGGTCTGCCAGGGCAGTCGGGTTTGTGGATTTTGGGGAGAAGGTAAAATCGGGCCGTGCGGGGCTGGGAAACGATGAGGTCGGAGGCTCGGTGGGGTAGGGAGCCCGAGCTGATGAAGTCGGTTATGGTGCTCGAGATGGTGGCCTGGTGTTCGTCAGTGGGGTCATGGTCCAGGGGTAAGTAGGAGGAGGTGTCCGAGAATTGGCGCGCGGCCTCCGCTTTGTAGAGATCGACGCGCCAGACTACCACGGCACCTCCCTTGTCGGCGGGTTTGATAACCCAGTCTGGGTTGTTACGGAGTGAGTCGATGGCAGTACGTTCAGGGCTGGAGAGATTGGAGTGAGACAGGGGGGTGGAGAAGTCGAGGCGGTTGATGTCCCGACGGCAGTTCTGGATAAATAGTTCTACAGCCGGAAGGCTACGAGGGGGGGGTCCAAGTGGAGGCGGTGCGTGGGAGACAGGAAAAGGGATCATCAGTGGGGGGCGAGGGCTTCTTCCCGTGGAAGAACGCTGTGAGGCGGAGGCGACGGTAGAAGCTGTCCCATTCAAGGATAGTCCGAGGGTCATCAAAGAGGTAGATAATAGTTCAGCACTGCTCTCTGGTTGTGGTACGATGATTCAGTTGCTCATAGTTACGTCTATTTGCCCATGAACCATCTTTTGCATTAACTATTAACGTTGCCTGGACTACTGAAAGTGATGGATTTCACCACAGGTTCTATCTGTGTTTCATTACCAATAACTAATCAGATATGTAGAAGCAGGGAACTGCAGAAGCTGGTTTACCAAGGAAAGACTCAAAATTTTGGAGCTGCCTGAACCACTGAGCTTATCAGTTATGTGCAGGAAGGAACTGCAAAATGTTGGAATAACACAGCGGGTCAGGCATTTCAGCTCAAAATCCTTTTTCAGACTGAGAGTCAGTGAGGAGGGAAACTCCCCTTCCCTTGGTCATCGGAGATGGCTCTGATTTGTTGTGAACCTTTCCATACTTCTAGTTTTCCTTCCCCCCCTGATTCTCAGTCTGAAGAAGGATTTCGACCTGAGACTTCACCTATTCCTTTTCTCCAGAGATGCTTGGGAAAGGGTCTAATCGAGATCATTAGAACGGGGGGGGGGGGGGGGGGGGGGGGGGGGGGGGGGAAGCACTCCTTTGGGCTGAGGGCCCATTAAACCAGGGTGGGGTTAGAGGTCCTGCTGGGGTTGGGTTAGAGGCCCTTTCCTGGGTTAGAGGCCCAAAACTTTGGTCGTAGTCGGCAGACTGCAGCTGCTTTAACGAGAGCCTAACGTACTTCATTGGGCGAGGTTGGCCCAAGGTTAGATTTGGTATCCAATTGGTGGGGTAGTGAAATACAGGTCTGACCTACATATCGATTGGATCCTTTACTAGGAGCACGAATTGAAAAGGCGCGCTCTGAAAATCGGCATTGATAACTCACAGCGCGAAGCAGCTAGGCGCTGAACCCCCGGTGCCCAACAGAGAGGAGTGTCTGTGTGTAGATATCTGAGTCCTGTGTGACGGATGAGGAATCTCGTAAAGGTACTGGGCTTGGGTGGACAGAGTATAGATTGGCCGGAATACTCCAGTCCAATCAAGAATTAAACTGGGCAATTTTAGTTTGATTTGAGTGCCCGCGCATGAAAAGAGATACGCACTAAAATTAGTAGTACAAATCTATATTTGCAAAGCCAAATACAGAATTTCATATTGACGATCTGCCAGAAAGGTGGAATTCAAATTCCTGTATATATAACTTCGGAGTTGGTGCATCTCTGTGATCGATTCCGAATAGCGGCTGATCAACAGTGAATAGTAACCCTCTGGTCGATTGTTGACTAGTCCCTGATAGTGAAGAGTACCTGAGAGACAGGAACCTGTTTACTTGATGAAAAGTAATCCGAATAGCGAAGGGTACCCCTAATTCTGTTGAACTGAGAGGGGAGGGATAGAGGTCCCCCTATAGAAGTCCAGTCTTAGCAGAGGGATAGTAACATTCAGGTGGAAAAGTAGTCATTTAAGGAGTAGTAGCCCTCAGCAAAGAGTAACCTAGGAGGGGGAAAATCTTCGGTATCAGAGGGAGAGGTTCACTGATGATAACAGTGTGACACGGTATCGAGATCGAGTGTTCGTGAACTGTGCGCTAGTGCTTTAAATCATTTTGTAAATTGAAAAATCTAGCTTTTCGTATTGTCATCGGATCCGGATCGTGTAAGTATTCTGTGTATGTAAATAAACTTAAAGTGTATTAAGATTTTAGAAAGTTAAGATTTAGATTGTGTTAAGTCCACGGACCGTTATTTGTGTTTCTGCTTGTGCAAGTGTTTGCGGATTTAGATATTTGAAGTAAGAGTGTGTTTGAGTGAAATAATTGTAATTATTTTAGAGCGTGGTGTTGTAAGAATCTGAATCAGCGTGGTTCAATCAGGTGTTGTACTCTTTCGATGACTGTGTCGGGGGAGGAGTCATTCCGCTGACCAATCGCGCCACGAGGAGGATTTCTTGGAGTGCGTGATTTGTATTAAGTGAATGTTTGTGATCTATGCAGGAGTGCGGTTAGGTATACTTCTGATACGTGGACTAATTTCCTTTTTGTGTTCAATTTTGCTCACGTGTTTGGAGTTCATTTGCATGCGTTCAGATTAAGATTGGGGGTAGGTGACGGGCTGCGAGAAAGTGTGCGAGTGTGATTGGTTGTTTCCTGGAGCATTTTGCTTTGAAAATTGTCTAAAACGACTTTGGTATTTTCGAAATTAGAAAGGGAAATTGTTAAGAGGTGCGAGTAGTTTAGAGTTGCTTCCTTATCCAACAGAATGGGAAACCCCGCAAATATAGATATGACCACTGACTCGGAAGGTCCTCTGCAAGAAATATGCAGTGAATTTCCACAAAAAGCTGAATTCTTTCCGGATCATTAAATAGAGAATTTAAGAACAAATTATGGCCCCGAGGGGGCATAGATACAGTAAAGGGATTTAAATACATTGAACAGATTATATTGCAGTGCAGCGATAATACAGAGGCACAGGAATTAATTGAATTGTGGAGAAATTATTATGAGGAACAGAAAGCGAGTAGAGCGGAGGAAAGAATGGCAATTTGGAAGGAAGCAACTCTAAAACGAGGGGTACAATTAGAAGATACTGAAGCATTTGAACCTCCAGGTAGCCTAAGGGAAGAGCCTGGGAGTATTAAAGATAAAGGGAGAAGGAAATCGTTCACAGAAAGATTATCATCCATAAGTCTTGCGCGAGGGCCCGATGGTTGGCACTGGTTACGAGGGGGATGACGATGACTATTTAGAAGACTGGGAGAGTGTTAGAACTAGAAATTCAGGTCCACAACCTTATTACCTAACAATCACAATATCTCAAATGCACATTGCGGAGTTCGTAATAGGAATAGACAATTAAATCCCAGGGCACAAACTTCCTTAACCCTGACCGCTCCGTCCATTTCAGACAGTCTTAGAGTTCACGGTACCAGATGCCAACCTAGGAAAAATACTAAATTAGTTATGGAGAAAGAAGCGCATACCCCTAGACAAATTGAACGAGCAGTTAAGGAAGGAAATAAATCTTTAGAAAGTACCGTGAACCCCCTGGTGAATGGGAAGATACATCTGGGTGTGCAACCACAATTGAAGAGGCTGAGGTAGATCCTGAAGCTAAACAAACAACCCTTAGACAGTTCCCTGTCAGGGAAATGCCTAATCCTTCTTTTGATCCAGCCAATGCAGTGAGTGCAAATAATTCCCATACAATTAGAGTCTATTCCCAAATGGAAGCCTAACGAGATGATGGCTATTTTAAGTCAAATAACAGATCGTAGAAAATCACCCACTTCTTTAGTGGATCACTTAAGATCTACAATGCGCGTTCATCATGCTGATTTATGGGCGGTGATCCAGCAACTAGTTACCCCAAGTGAGCATGCCAGATTCCTAACGAATTTAGGACATCCATCGCATGAAGCTCTTGCAAATATAGTGGTGGACCATGGAGCAAGGGAGGAAGCTGTTTTAACAGCTCTTTCCAACACCCTTCAGAAACCAATCGATTTGGCCAGAATATTAGATGTAAAACCAAAAAGGGAGAAGGAGCGGATGAGTTTTTAGAGCGATTCTCTCAATTATATATGGGTCAATCGGGTGACTTAAATTACAGAAATTGAGTAAATTCCCCTCAATATTGTGCCATCCTACTGAATTGTATCCCCACCAATGTAGCAGAAGCCATTAAGACTAATAACATGGAGTGGACAGAAAATAGTGCCAGTCAAATGGCTAGGGCTGTAAGATATCATTGGAAAGGCACAAAGAAGCAGGATAGCCTGCCTGCAGTAAAACCAAAAACTCAATATGTGATCAGAAAAGAAATACCAAAATTCGACTAAATCATGGATCCCTAGAGTACCAGCAAACTATGGACTGGGAGAAGTTATGATTCTGGAATATCCGGACCAATGTTACAGGGAAACATCTGCCCTAGAGCCAGTCCTCCAAAGACCAGGGTTAAGCACAGGCCGGACACCAGGAATGAGCCAGTGTTATCATTGCGGAGGGGTAGTTCACTGGTACTAGGGGTGCCCAAATAAAGAAAGGAACGACAGATGGAGTCACAGAAAAAAATTCCAAGATCAAAGAGAATGGAGGGATCAACGGGATCCTAGAGAGCACAGAGGGAACTGGCAGGAAAATCAGGAGCCAAGGGGACAAATCTCCTTTTCTCAGAATAACCCATTTACACACCTATGATTAGCAAACCTGGTAGTGACTGGATGCCAGTCTGATGAGGAACCTATGTTGTCTCTACAGATTGAAGGTAAAATCTGCACCTTCCTAGTGGACACAGGCGCATCCATGTAATCTCTTCAATCAATTTATAATTTACCAGAATCAAGAGAAGTTCAGAATCTGTCCGGGTTTCAAGGACAAATTTGCCAGCATCCCATCTCTGAGCCAGTTGAAGTAGTATATGGAGACAAGACAATCAAACATAGATTTGTGATAACCACCGGATTAGATTGCAACCTGATGGCGAGAGATTTACTCTGTGCTTTCCAACTAAAAATAAAATGTGGCAATAGAGGTATAGTCTATTCCCCCCCGGGCCCCTGCATGACAATGTTACTCCAGGTGACCCCTCAATGGTTGTCCTTAGGTCTGGACAAAGAACCCCCACCACATTACACTGGTTTACGATAGAAGTGGAAAGAACAGTGAGCTTGGAACCTTATTTAAATCATACGATGGACGGGAATGGGAAATAGAAGTAGTGTCAATAGTGGAAGGGAAAGAGGGAGTTGCCGAATATGCTAAAATACCGGCACAGTTATAGAAAAGAACTGACGAGGCTGCTCCTCACATCACTCGAAAGGTGAATTTCCTGGCTAGAACTAAGGACCTAGGAACTAAGGACCTAGTAAGAAAGTCAATTGGAAAACCCGAATAATTATCAAAAGCAAAATTTGTCTAATCAATTTGTTGTTGAATTTTACTAAACTGAATAAGATTTTTTCAAATGTATCTCCTATTTGCGACAAATGTCTCTCTCAAGAAGCAACTATAACACACTCCTTTGCCTCTTGCATAAAACGCCATAACTATTGGAAATAAATCTTTGAAATTTTTTCAAAATGATTAAAAACAAAACTGGCCCCCATATAGAACTGATTATTTTTGAAACAGCAGGAGCCTGCTCTCAGCTATCAATATTTCAAAGTCGTTTCCTTAATTATGGCCTGATAATGGCGAAAAAATGTATACGTAAATTCTGGAAAAATACATCTCCCCCAACTCTTAAAATGTGGATTAGAAACATGTCCGAGACGCTACATCTTGAAGATATGAGACTTGTCTTAGCAGGAAAATCAGACCAATTTTCAAAGATATGGTCTCCTTTCATTGATTCATTCATCATTACAAGATAGTATGGTGCAACACAACTTTGGAATTAAACCGATTTACGGACTGCGTGATGGGTGTGGTGAGAAATGAAGCAGATATATCAACACCTTTTGTTTTTTTTCCCTTTTTTTTCGTTTTTGTCTTTTTTTTTATTTTTAAGTTATTACTTACTCACTCAATGATTACACTCATTTGGTAGTTTATGGGTTCTATTCTTACGCATTCACTTTCTTTTTCACTTTCTTTCTTTCTTGCTCTTTCTCTCCTTTTCTATTTCATCTTTGTTAAAATTAAAATGAAAGCTGTACAATAAAAGTATTATGTCATATGCCGCGGTTTATACTTTTGTACACTGCTTCTAATAATTGTTTTTAAATAAATAAATAAATAAATAAATGCGAATTTTACCAGGCCCCAGGGAAGGTTGTTCCCACTTATGTCATAATCTGGGGAGTAAGGTATACGAGTTTGTGAACCCTCAAGTATGGGCGGAGGACGCTGCTCAGGTAGGATGCATGAACATCAATCCCATCCGTGTAGCTCTCCAGAAAGGGGTAACACTTCCTTCAATCCAACACTGTTCATTGAAACTACAGGCCATCAGCAGCATTGACAAATTAATTTTGGGATTGCTAGAACGAAGAATATTGGTGAAGTGCCAATCTATCTGTAAGACCCCTATTCTTGCCGTTCCGAAACCGGGAAAGGAGGGTCAATATAGACTCGTACAAGACTTAAGGGAAATCAATTCTGTGATCACATATCACATATCCTAAATCAGCTAGATGATTTAGTAGTGTCATCAGTGTCTTCCCCAATACTGGATTCATCTTTACTAATGAATCCAGTATTGGGGAAGACACTGATGACACTACTAAATCATCTAGCTGATTTAGGATATGTGGTCTCCCCATCAAAAGTACTGGTAGCTCAGGAAAAGTAAAATTTCAAGGGATTATAATCTCAGACACCGAAAGAAGTCTCGAGAAGAGCAGATTTGAACCTATCTGCGAATTTCCAGTCCCAAAAGAAGCCAAACAAATGAGGCAATGGCTGGGCATGGTTAATTATTGCAGACCCTGGATTCCAAATATAGCTTTAGAAACTAAGGAGCTAATGTCCAGCCAGAGTTACTGTAATAGTTTCCTACTTCTCATATCATATTTTCTTCTCATTTTGAATCCTCTTTGGGATCCCTGCACAAAAGATAGATATCATGTCTTAAATTCTAAAAGCAGCTCAAGCTGGCTCCCAAGACACACAAGACGATTTGGTGCAATGTAATTTTTAATCAGGATTTTTAACTATGCTTTCTTTGGTAGGGTGTTCAACCTTGGAAAATTCTTGGGTTCTTAAATGTGAAACCTTTGATTATAAAATCCACTTCCTAATGATCCTGTTATTGAGGTCTCCCTCACACCAATATGTGGGTGACATGGGTTCGATCCTGACTATAGGTGCTGTCTGTACAGAGTTTGTACGTTCTCCCCATGACCGCATGGGTTTTCACCAAGAGCTTTGGTTTCCTCCCGCACTCCAAAGATGTACAGGTTTGTAGGCAAACTGGTTTGGTAAAATTGGAAATTGTCCCTAGCGGTGTAGGATAGTGGTAGTGTGAGTAGTGATTACTGGTCGGCACGGAGTCGGTGGGCCAAAGGGCCTATTTCCACGCTGTATCGCTAAACTAAATTAAACTGAATATATACAGCAAGATTTCAATTCAACCCAAACTTTGTGTTGAATGACCCAAAGGGGAATAGGACAAATAGGTAAGGATATATCTTGTTAACTTTTTTAACTTTTAACATTCACAGGATGTGCATTTGATCGAACTGCCAGAATGCCAGCATTATTGTCCATCCCCAAGGAAGCAACAGGAATTAACCATATTACTGGGAATCACATTGAGACCAGACCAGATAATAATGGCAGATTTCCTTCCTGTTCCTGAACCAGATGGGTTTAAGGAACAATTCACTTGTCCCATTGTTGCCATGCTTGTAAATACTGTAATTACACATTATTTTATTTAATTGCAAGTTTATATTTCCGAACTGCTGTGCTGGGTTACAAACTTACACCTGGGAATGTGGTACTGAACTCTAACTACTAACCCAACAATAACTGCTGTGCCACAATGCCATATGTTTAATATTTCTCCAAGGTTTATAGAGAGATCCTCTATGTCCAATGTATAGCTTCTGACTGAAATAATTACCTCTGCGGTATTTTAAAATTATTAATATGTGAAGTCAAAGATAGTCACTGTGGATTGTTTAGAGGAATTGTAAAGGCAAGAAGACATTAATTGGTGTTATCTACAGACCCCCAAATATGAGCCTGGATGTAGGGTGTAATTTGCAGCAGGAGTTAAAACTGGCATGTAACAAAGGTAATGCCACTGTGGTGAAGGGAGATTTCAATATGCAGGTAGACTGGGAAAATCAGGTTGGTTCGGGACCCCAAGAAAGAGAGTTTGGAGAGTGCCTCCGAGATGGATTCTTAGAGCAGCTTGTAATGGAGCCGACCAGAGAAAAGGCAATTCTGCATTTAGTGTTGTCTAATGAACCAGATTGGATAAGAGAACTCGAGGTAGAGGAACCGCTTGGAGGTAGTGATCTTAATATGATTAGATTTAATCTGCAATTTGAGAAGGAGAAGGTTAAATCGGAAGTGTCAGTGATGCAGTTGACAAAGGGGACTATGAAGGCATGATAGAGGAGCTGGTCAAGGTAGACTGGGAAGGGATCCTACCAGGAATGACAGTGGTACAGCAATGACAGGTACTTCTGGGCATAATCCGGAAAGACACAGGATCATTTCATTCCAAAAAGGAAGAAAGATTCTAAGGGGAGTAGAATAAAACTAAAAGAAAAGATGTTTAACACAGCAAAGAGTAGCCGGAAGCCAGAGGATTCAGAAATTTTCATAGGACAACAGAAGGAAACAAAACGGGCAATGTAGGCTGAAAAGATGAGGTACGAGGGGAAGCTGGTCAGGAATATAAAGAAGGACAGTAAAAGCTTCTTTAGATACGTTAAGGGAAAAAGAGTAGCAAAGTCAAATGTTTGTCCCTTGAAGGCAGACACGGGTGAAATTATTATGGGTAACAAGCAAATGGCAGAAGAGTTGAACAGGTACTTTGGATCTGTCTTCACTCAGGAAGACACAAACAATCCCCCTGATGTACTGGAGGACAGAGGATTTAAGGGGGCAGAGGAACTGAAAGAAATTTTCATTAGGCGAGAAATAGTATTGGGTGGGCTAATGGGACTGAAGGATGATAAATCCCCTTGGCCGGATGGTCTGCATCCCAGGGTCCTCAGGAAGGTGGCTCTAGAAATAGTGGACGCATTGGTGATCATTTTCCAAGGCTCAATAGATTCAGGATCAGTTCCTGTGGATTGGAGGATAGCTAATGGCATTTGGATAGCAGTAAAAGGATTAGTCCAAATCAACATGGATTTATGAAAGGGAAATCATGCTTGACTAATCTTCTGGAATTTTTTGAGGATGTGGCAAGTAAAATGGATGAAGGGGAGCCAGTGGATGTAGTGTATCTAGTCTTTCAGAAAACCTTTGATAAGGTCCCGCACGGAGACTGGTGACTAAAATTAGAGCACATGGTATTGGGGGTAGGGTGTTGACATGAATAGAAAATTGGTTGGCAGACAGGAAGCAAAGAGTAGGAGTGAACAGGTCCTTTTCAGAATGGGAGGCAGTGGTGAGTGGAGTGCCGCAGGCTCAGTGTTGGGGCCGCATCTGTTTACCATATATATTAATGATTTGGAAGAGGGAATTAGGAGCAACACTAGCAAATTTGTGGATGATACAAAGCTGGGTGGCAGGGTGAACTGCGAAGAAGATGTTAGGAGGTTGCAGGGTGACCTGGACAGGTTGAGTGAGTGGGCAGATGTGTGGCAGATGCAGTATAAATATAGATAAATGTGAGGTTATCCACTTTGGCAGCAAAAACAAGGGGGCAGATTATTATCTCAATGGGGTTAGGTTAGGTAAGGGGGAGGTGCAACAAGACCTGGGTGTCCTTGTACACCAGTCACTGAAAGTTGGCGTGCAGGTACAGCAGGCAGTGAAAAAAGCTAATGGAATGTTGGCCTTAATAACAAGAGGATTTCAGTATAGGAGTAAAGAGGTTCTTCTGCAGTTGTATAGGAGTGAGACCACATCTGGTGAGACCACATGTGGTGTATTGTGTACAGTTTTGGTCTCCTAATTTGAGGAAGGACATCCTTGTGATTGAGGCAGTGCAGCGTAGGTTCACAAGATTGATCCCTGGGATGGCGGGATTGTCATATGAGGAAAGATTGAAAAGAGTAGGCTTGTATTCACTAGAGTTTAGAAGAATGAGAGGGGATCTTAAAGAAACATATAAAAATATAAAAGGACTGGACAAGCTAGATGCAGGAAAAATGTTCCCAATGTTGGGCGAGTCCAGAACCAGGGGCCACAGTCTTAGAATAAAGGGGAGGCCATTTAAGACTGAGGTGAGAAAAAACTTTTTCACCCAGGGAGTTGTGAATTTGTGAAATTCCTAGCCACAGAAAGCAGTGGAGGCCAAATCACCGGATGGATTTAAGAGAGAGATAGAGCTCTAGGGGCAAGTGGAATCAAGGGATATGGGAGAAGGCAGGTACGGGTTATTGATTGGGGATGATCAGCCATGATCACAATGAATGGTGGTGCTGGCTTAAAGGGCCGAATGGCCTCCTCCTGCACCTATTTTCTATGTTTCTATGTTTCTATATTGATGGATGCAGAGTTTTCAAGTCATTAAATTATTTATTTCAAGGCACATAATGAAGCACAGCCTAATACAGCACAAGGGCACAGCTAGTAGAGCTGCCCATTCACTATTCCATCGATCCAAGCCTCCTGTGCTGTCCGTGCAGTTTGCATGTTGTCCTCATGTCTAAATGGGTTTGCTCCAGCTATTCTGGTGCCCTCCCACATGCCAAAGTTGTGCAGGCAGGTACGTTCATGGGTGTCTGTAAATTGGCTCTTGTACATAGGTGAATGGTAGAACCTGGAGAAACAATGGGAATGCAGAGCGAATTTTACTTCGGAGTCACGTGAGTGACTACGTGAAGACCCCGCCAGGACGCATGCGTGACATATCGTCGAACGCATTGCGGAAGCGACAGTCGGGAGGAGCGCCGCTCCTCCAGCGCGAATTTTGAAAAATTACGGAAGGTAAGTCTTACCTTTTCTGGTGAGCGTGGCGACTCGGTGTGTTTCTTTTTCAGAACGAGGAAGCACCATGGAGTCGCGCAAGGGAGAGCAGCAGCTGATACCGCTGCTGTGGAAGCAGCCAGCAGCGTGCCGTCTCTCCAGAGCTGCAGGTGCTGCCAGCAGCTGCCGGCTTCTCGCCGCTACAGACCGCAGGTGCGCCGCGGGCGGCGGCAAAACCACCCGGAAGTCGGACAGGTCCGTGGACTCGGCTGGGTCCGGACCTGAAGACACCCCGTTCACAGATAGCGACGGCGGGCGTCTTTCCCGCAGGAGCGGGTGGGGAGCAGTGCTCCAGCGTGACCTGCTTATGCAGGGGCAGAGTCACAGTGGGTCTCCTCGCAGACCCACGGGCAGCATCCTTTCAAGGACTGCCAAATGTCTCACCCTCTTCGCAGGGGAGCATTAGGGGTCAGAGCTGGGCTGACCCTGAAGAAGGGGCAATGGCTGAACAGTCAACTGTGAGGGGTGCCAGAAGAGAGAGCAGCAGAGATTGTGGGACACATGCTGTATCAACTCAAGAAGGACTGCCTATACAAAGCTGCAAGCCAGTAAAAAAATACATGGCTACAAACCAGCTACAGGAGCCATTAACTTTATGGCTGGGAAGTACATTGCTCCAGAGAACTCAATTTCTCTTAAAGTACCAGCAGTCTATGACCCCATCTGGGGCAACAGGAGCCCATCTATAAGGAGCCAGGAGGTGAAGCTCCAGAGGAAACTGCTGGCTGCTAAAATCACAGCAGTACCAGGACAACTGATGGGGTTGATTTGCCTGAAGAGTTACGTGATGCTCTAGCAGACTGTGTAATACTCAGTGGAGATTTACAGTTACAGGAAGAGCATCATCAAGAAGTGCGGAATTATGCAAGACAAGTAGCACACAGGTGCCAAAATTGCTGTTGGGGGACCTCCCGAAGCAGGTGAAAGACCTGCATGAGGAAGCCAAGGCTATAGGCCTGATCAAGGTGCCAAGCACCTCTAAAAACTCACTATCAACAGCGGCAGCACCCCTACACACCCACCAGACATCGGTGCTATGGAAGACCATCTGGTGGTGAAAGCTCGAAGGCCGGCCCACCTGCACAGCGGTCTTTCAGACCATGGCCCAGCCCGGCCTTCATGGAAAACGCGCCAACCCCACAACGCAGCAACACATACCAGAAGAAACAACTGCGGAGACAACCCACACAACACCGGTAACCATGGAGGTAGGTGGGTCTGGTTGTCTTAAAAAAACATTGCATGTCCGATTCATTAAAGTTGGGGGACGGTTGCACTTGTTTCATCATGTGTGCTGCACTTTTACCTCTGAACTTTTACATGCTCGGAAGTATTCAGAATTACAAAATTGAATTTGTATATGAACTACCGTCCCAGTTCAGCATACGCCTAGCAGGAAGTTCATACTTCACAAAAAGAGAGAACAGCAGGCCATGCTGAACTGTTAAGACTAAACACAAAAAGGGATTGAGAAAACAATCAGAGAATTTCAAGAGTTCGTATCAAATATATTTATAAAAAACTAAAAAGATGGTAGTTGCCGTATCATTACAGATTTGACCGAACTAAATACTTCCGTTCAGTATGCCCATTTCAAATTAGACACGTTTGTCACACACAGGGTCATCGTAAATACCTGAAATTTATCTGAATGGGACAGCAATGGCAGTATGCCTTATCCAATGGGTTGTCATCAGCACCCAGGCTATTACAAATTTATTAAAACCAGCTTTAGCATACTTAAAGAAACATAACCATATCGTCAAGGCTTACCTTGATGATATTTCTCATTGTAGGTGAAAATTGGAGCTGGCTACATTGGTGGTATCAGCCACAACAGAGGGGTTAACGTACATCCAGATAAATCAAAATTGGAACCCTCCACTACCATGGATTATTTGGAGTTCACTATTGACTCTGTTCATATGTCTATCACCTTGCCACCAAACAAAGTGACAGACTTGATGGGAGTATGCAAAAGCCTCACTGGCATCAGGGAACCATCCATTCGGCAAGGAGCAAGAGTGATTGGGAATTGGTGGCTGCGTTCCCAGCAGCACAATTGGACCACTCCATTATTAAAACCTAGAAGAGGGAAATTTTAGCTCTCAAAAATCATGCAGGCCATTTCAATAGGCCTATGCAACTACCAGGGAAAGTAAATTAGAATTAAACTGGTGGATAGAAATGTTCCATATTATTCCTAACCCCATCACCCCATTCTATATCCCTAGGGTACATTACAGACTGATGCCAGTGCTAAAGGTTGGGGAGCAACTAATACCACCGCAAGTTGTGGTGGCAGATGAGTGCACAAAAATTATTCTGTTTAAAGCACTAGGAATTAATTATCTAGAAATGCTGGGAGCGTTTCATGGACTCAGGGCCTACTGCTCAGATGAGCACCAGTTGCATGTACGGTACAGATTGATACCACACTGGGGGCCTATATATAATCATATGGGTGAAATAAAGTCGATATCATGTGATGAATTGCCTAATAATATCTGGCACTGGTGTCTGGGAGAGAGATTTGGATCTCAACCACTTACCTTCCAGGTAAGCTAAATACAGTGGCAGACACCAGGTCACGTAAATTCAACGACAACATTAAATGGATGTTGGATCGGAAAGTGTTTACAGATATTATAGACCGGTATGGGACACCAGATATCGACCTTTTTTCCATCCAGACTAATTCACCAACTACCAACATATGTTGCTTGGAAACCAGACCCAGGGGCAACAGCGATGGACGATTTCTCGCTGCATTGGGAGGGGGGGGGATTTGTTTTGCTATGCATTTTCCCCTTCTGCCTCATCAGGCGAGTCTTACAATAATTAAACAAGACGCCGCAACGGGTACCATGGTTCCCAACAGAACAAAGATGGTCTCAGAACCCTGCATCTGGATCAACAACGGCCAAGGAGGTTGGCACACCCCGTGCGGGAAAGTATCCGTGCCATGACTGTATGAACTTGTTGATTTGCAGTTTCTGAACAGGCCATTTCTGGGATACGGACTCTCCGACAGGACGATCAATGCCATCTCAGCGTCGTACAGGGAGTCCACGAGAATACAGTACCTGACATATGTCAGGAAATGGGAAGTGTTCAGCACCAGGACGAACACTACATATGACTCAGCCACCAACACTGAAGTGCTGGAGTTCTGGCCACCCTTCATTTCGATGAAGGATTGAGTTTACAGTGCCATTATTGTGCAAGGAGTGCCCTAGCTAATATCTGGGCAGAGGGAGTGATCACCTGGCTATAGGATCACACCCACTAGTACCTAAACGAATGAGGGGTATTTGTACTCTATTCCCCCCAGGTCCAGATACACCTATATATGGGACATAGGTAGTACACCATGTTACGAGGATGGACACCAATATCGGGGCTCACTCTGGACAAACTAATATCCTAGATGGGAATGATTATGGCACTTGGATCAGCACAACGGGTCCAGTCCTTACACAAGCTAGAATAGGACGTCATGTCTGTCACAAATGGCAGATAACCTGCTACATACAGGGGTACTTAAACTAGACTGACCCCGGTTCCTTTGGCCAATATTAGAGTTCTGGCCTATCCTGCAGATAGTCGGCCCTGCATAGTGACACATACTTTCCAATATATAGTCACCAAGACACTTATGGGCACGGAGAGAGCTTTCTCATTAGCCATAAATGCCCTCACCTAAGGTCACAGTGCAAACCATATCCAGATGGTTCGGGTGGTATTACGTGCAGTGGTGAATACTAATGTTTTCAAATCTCACTCCAACAGGGCTGCATCTACATCGGACGCTAGGATGATGGGAGTTCCTATGGACCACATCCTGGCCACAGCGGGGTGGAGCAATGAACGCGTTCAATGCTTTATAATAAACCCGTGGCCGATCCTGAGACGTTTGCAGGGAAAAAATTAAGTTCTGTAAAATAAATTACCCAATGTGGGGCATATTATTTTAGGTATGAATAATACCTTTATTGTTTTTCAGCACAGTGTCGTGTGTGAAATACGTTCATCCTCCGTCCCAGAATGGCAGTGTGTGAGCATGGTCTCGTTCCAGGGCATGAAATCACAGAGCTTTGAAATCTTCACGTAGTCACTCACGTGACTCCGAAGTAAAATAGTAAGATTAAATGAGAACTTACCAGTTTGAAGTTTGATCTTTATTTTATGAGGAGTTACGATGAGGGATTACGTGCCCTCCGCTCCCAAAACCCTCTATTATAAAGTTCAACTGGTATGGAAGTTCTCTCTTATCTTACTATATTAGTCTACTCTGGTATCTGTGATTTCACACCACTGCTTTGAAGAATGTCGCGCATGCGTCCTGGCGGGGTCTTCACGTAATCCCTCATCGTAACTCCTCATAAAATAAAGATCAAACTTCAAACTGGTAAGTTCTCATTTAATCTTACTATTAAATGGGATCAGTGTAGTGTAAATGTTCGATATGGACTCAGTGAGTCGATGGTCCGGTTTGTGAGCTGTGTGATTTCTATGACTGACTCTTCATTGAAACAGATTACAAATAAATCAGCACTAGCAAAATGTATCAAACTTGTTTAGTTGGCACCAACTTGTTAGTGCGGAACAGTAGTGCAGCAATAGATTTGCTACCTTACAACGACAGAGACCCAGGTTCGATCCTGACTACTGGTGTTATCTGTACACTTTTCACGTTCTTGCTGTGACCGCCTGGGCTTCCTCCAGGTTCTCCAGTTTCCTCCCACATTCCAAAGATGTACAGGTTTGTAGGTTAATTGGCTTTGGTAAAAAAATTGTAAATTGTCGCTGGTGTGCATGATAGTGTTAGTGTACGGGGCGATCGCTGGTCGGTGGGCCTAAAGACCTGTTTCCACGCTGTATGTCTAAAATATGTCTAATGTCTAAAGGATGATTTGATATTGTCAGGATATAGGAACAGTAAATGGATGGATTGTAATCATCACGTATTGTCTTTCTGCTGGCTGGTTAGCGCGCAACACAAGCTTTTCACTGTACCTTGGTGCATGTGACAATAAACTAAACTGAACTAAACTGAACTCAACAGTAATTCTCAAGCAACTGAAACAAAATTCTGCAATATTTAGTAAAATCCTTAAGTTGCTGTTGGAATTCTAAAAGGAAGAGATCATGTACAGCAGTGTGATCTGCAAGCATTATTGCAGGTGGAATATACCTGTTGTAAATCAGTATGCTTGAGTCATGAGCCAACCAGCCAACTGCTCAGGATATTTATCGGTGCATATTGGCAGCAATGACATATCCGTTATGTCCTTTGATGACATGCAGTTAAATATTCATGGCAGACACACAAAGTGATTACTCACCTCTGGGAATGGTCTCCAGTTGACCTTCCCTCCAGCAGATTCACTGCGAAGGAAGTAAAGTGCTTTATAATAATGCGTGTAAAAAAACGTTGGTTGGAAATCAAACTCAAATTTCCCCTGGTATGCCATTGTGATGTAAAAACACATCGCAAAGCAGCTTGCAATTGATTTTCTTGGCCTATAAGAGCTAGTATACTCCTTTATGGTTCAGAGGTGGGAGGTTTTCCCCTAACCAATATAAATAATCCACGACTTACCACCTTTGAAGTGGATTTGAGGCCCAAAGTACAAAATCTATTACAGGGAGCAAGAGCACAACAAAAGCTTGTGGAAGATGAGTGAAGGGAGGAAACAGTGCTACAATAGCCGTGCCTTTGTCAAGACCTTTCAGCTTGTTTAAGTAGCAAGTAATAAATTAAGTCCATAATGTGGCATTGCAAGTTAACATTGCAGATTGCTTACATTGCCCTGGACAGACCATTCCACAAAGCTGGAGTATTAATGGTCGAAGATGAAGCATCAAGACTTGAGATAATAACTGTTGCAGGGTGGAGACACAAGAGACGGCAGGTGCTGGAATCCTGAGTTGCAAACAAATTGTTACAGATGACCTGTACAAGAGGGACAGGTTGCACCTAAACTGGAGGGAGACCAATGTCCAGGCCAAAGATAGGCCCAAAATGCTGGAGTAACTTAGCGGGACAGGCAGCATCTCTGGAGAGAAGGAATGGGTGACATTTTGGGTCGAGACCCTTCTTCAGACTGAAAGTCACGGGAAAGGGAAATGAGAGGTATAGACAATAATGTAGAGAGATAAAGTACAATGAATGAAAGATATGCGAAAATGTAACGACGATAAAGGACACAGGTCATTGTTAGCTGTTTGTTGGGTGAAAACAAGAAGCTAGTGTGACTTGGTGGGGGAGGATAGAGAGAGAGGGAATGCCAGGGTTACTTGGTTAGAGAAATCAATATTGGCATATTAAATCCCCATTTTACTGCATCTGCTGGTCTTTGTGCTCTCATCTCCTTAGATCTTTTGTAAGAGTTATAACTTTGGAAATTTCTATTAAACCTCTTAAATTTCCCTGCTCCAGTTGAAAGATTCCCATATCCTCAATTTTTTCCTCAATTTAGGATTATCTTTTATAGCATCATGTGAATCTGATCTGCATAGGGGCCAGGCGCATGTCTGTGAGCGGATGGCGGGCCACATCTAACACGTGCACACATGGATCCCGCCTCCATCCCGCCCCGGATGGCAGGCAGCAAATCACGTGTCACATAGATCCCGCCCCTTCGAAGACGCACCAGCCAAAGATCATAGAGCGGAGCAAGATACTCCACTATGCAGTATATGCACTGTGCAAAATCTGCAGCATCAACAATGCCAACCATTTGCACGGGTTTGTAACTGAAGGTGCTGGGTACAAAGGCAAGGAGCTTGTCTTGAACTTCGTTAAAACATTGGTTTCATTAAGGCTGAAATATTTTTGCACTACACTACAGCGCAAAAGCACAGCAGAGAGCGCGGACAAGATTTTCTAGAACAATGTAGGAAGGAACTGCAGATGCTGGTTTACATCAAAGGTAGAGGCAAATTGCTAGAGTAATTCAGCGGGACAGGCAGCATCTCTGGAGAGAAGGAATGGGTGACGTTTCAGATCGAGCCCCTTCACCGGTTTTACATACCGTATTTCCTGGCAATAAAGACGCAACTGCGTCGAAGAGGCACCCCCATTTTGAGTTGCTACATTTTGGAAAAAGGCTGGCGGGACATGATCAAGGGTTTGGTTTAGCGCCCAGGTCAGCTGGCAAGTCTGGCTGCAGTTCCCAGGTCAGCTCGCTTGCCCCAGGTCTGGCTGCAGTAGCCGGTAAAAAACACAGAGTGTTGAAGGAACTCAGAGCTCACCAGTCCAAGACAGGTGCGGCGAAAAAAATATGCCTGCAGGCCGGAATGGTTCCGGGGCGCGCTGAACAGCAGGCACCGCAGCCGCTGAAACTACACTTTTAGATAACCATATAAACCATATAACAATTACAGCACGGAGACAGGCCCTCTCGGCCCTTCCAGTCCGTGCCGACCATTTGTTTTCCCCTAGTCCCATCTACCTGCACTAAGACCATACCCCTCCATTCCCTTCACGTCCATATACCTATCCACTTTACTCTTAAATGTTAAAATCGATCCTGCCTCCACCACCTCTGCTGGAAGCTCATTCCACACAGCCACCACCCTCTGAGTAAAGAAGTTCCCCCTCACGTTACCCCTAAACTTCTGTCCCTTAATTCTCATGTCTATGAGATGCAGGGAAAAAAAAATTACGACCAGATGCATGCGAAAAAAAAATTATATACGACCGCGGGCCAGATGAAAGCGGAAAACAAAATCCGCCAGCAGGCCGGATGATTTCGGGTTACGGGCCGCATTCGGCCCAAGGGCCGTAGGTTGTCGACCCCGGGTTTAGGTGATCTCAAAAGACTCCACATTTTAAAATGGATTTTCCTGACGCCATATATATTGACATAGCAATTGCTTATAAAACACTTTTAATTATAAAATCTAAAGTTCATCAATCGGTCTATTTTCACATATTAGCAAATTTTAATATTGTTATGGCAAACATGTAATAATTTCAATTTTTTAATTTGGGATGAATCATTTCTTGAAACATAAATAACTTTCAACTCGAGTGGTTTTCTATCAATATTCTACTGAAAGATTGTTTTAAACACAAGTGGAAATTCTGGATTTTAGACATCAGACTTTACTTTTAGACTTTGGAGACAACACAGAAACAGGCCCTTCGGTGCATCAAGTCCGTGCCCTTACACTAACCTACGCACACCAGGGGCAATTTTACAACTCATCGAAGCCAATTAATCTACCAACCTGCATGTCTTTGGAGTGTGGGATGAAACCGGAGCACCCGGAGAAAACCCACGCGGTCACGGGGGATCGTACAAACACCGTACAGAGAACACCCATTTTCAGGATCGAACCCGGATCTCTGGCGATGTAAGGCAGCAAATCTACCGTTGCGCCACTGTGCCACCCAAATAAGATAGTAAATTAAAATATTCTTCCTAAAAATTCACTTCGTTCGGACTCAGTAGAGACTACACATTTGGAAGTAACAAGCCAGCTTGGTTTTTCATATAGGTAGACATAAAAAGACCCTTGTTCAGTCTGAAGAAGGGTCTTGACCCGAAACGTCACCCATTCCTTCTCTCCAGAGATGCTGCCTGACCGCTGAGTTAAGGGCCTGTCCCACTTGGCCGTCATTTGCGAATCATTTACGCGACCTCCAAAAATGTGGTCGTCCCGTTGTGACGCACAGGTAGAGTGTGGGTAACGTGGGACGGGCGCATGGAGAGGCATGGAGGAGTGTGGAGTTGCACACGGTATCACGCTGCGCTCCAGGATTTTACGTGCTGCACGAAATCCTCGCGCGCCTCCTGCGCGATGTATCGCGTACGCACGCTGACGCATACGGTACGCACACTGACATCCCAACGTCTCATGTGTATTGCGTGGTGATGCATGGTTACATCACCGTGCGTAACCATGCGTCGCTGCGCACCGCAGGGTATTCTAATGACGTCACGTGCTCCAGACGGCATGATGACGCGTGATTTGCGTGCGATGTCGCACGTAACAACGCGTCGACCTATTTTACATATGACGCGTAAATGAGGCGCAAATGACGGCCGTGTGGGACAGGCCCTTTACTCCAGCATTTTGTGTCTATCTTCGATTTAAACCAGTTCTTTCCTACACAATGGTTTTTTGTAAGCGTTCGATGTAGCAGTGAAGATGGATAGGTCAGACCAAAGTTCATTCGGAGTTTAGATTCTGTAAGAATGATGTATCATGGACAGTTTCCCAATGCTTCTTCTGACTAAATACCTCTCAAATCAGGTTTGTCATTCTGCCACATTCAAGCTGCAACAGCAGGAAACATTGTGTCAACTATTAATGAACAGATGTAGCAATTGATTGAGTTCTGACCCTGCACCAGTCAATTTTTACTGAAACAAGCACTAATTTCTAAATTTACCAACCCAGGCTTGTTGCCACGATCAACATCAAATTACTCCCAATTAATGAATTAAAATTAATAAAGTCTTGACAGGAAGAGATGCCAAGGCAGCACAGCAGTAGAGTTGCTGCCTCACAGCGCCAGAGACCTGGGTCCAATCCTGACCACGGGTGCTGTCTGTACGGTCTTTGTACATGTTCCCTGTGATCGCGTGGGTTTTCTCCGGGTGCTCGGGTTTCCTCCCACACTCCAAAGACGTGCAGGTTTGCAGGTTAATTGGCTTGGTAAAATTGTAAATTGTGTCAGGTGTGCGCAAGATAGTGTTATTGTGCGGGTATCGCTGGTCGGCGCGGATTCGGTGTACCGAAAGGCCTGTTTCCGAGCTGTATCTCTCAACTAAACTAAAACTAAGATACAAAATTAGGTAAAAGGTTTAGAAAAAGAAGCAAAATAACAACATACAGATCCTTTATCCTGCCTATTCTGTATTTTATTGAAATTATTGCCGATCCAGAAAATTCCACTAATTTCTGTCCTGTTCCATCAATGCCCAAACAAAAATAAATTTGGGATATAAAACGTCATCCCAATAGATATATTATAATCAGGGGTAAATAACAGAGCAACATACAGTTTATTTTCCATCTTTGTTCCAGAGTAACACAGAGTAACTACACACATTTAATGTATTCCTCCCCAGTGCTGTGTTTCCACTTTGAAGGAAATTACCCGAAATTCGGGAAATTCTGGTTGTCTTCGAGAGTCCTTTAGGGAAATGAAATAATTTTGGGAAATTTGGGAAAATTTCCGCATCTGGCCTGTGAAGGAGTCCAATCCAGCCCGTGGGATGATTTGGGGGAAAAAAGTATATTTACTACAATCCTCACCTGCGCATTTGGGGAGGCCCGTCAGCCGCGTCACAATTGTAAAATGGCGCCGGTGACGTGGTAGGGACGCAAAATGAATGCATCTCCCGCAGTTGAGGCGGCAGTCGCACTTGCACAGTTGGGGAAGGCTTAGAAAATTTCAGGAAAAACTATCAAATTCCAGGAAATTTGGGATTCTATTTAAGGAATTTATTTTTTGAGTTGTGGAAACACTGCCCCAGTGGTGCCATCTGCCCTACTCAATATTTTAGGCATTTTCTAAACTTATCCCAATAGATGCTTTTTCCTCCCACATCTCAAAAATACGCAGTTAGAGAAGATAGTTTGCCTCTGAAAACTGACCCCAATGTAGGTGAGTGGCAGAATCTGGAGAGATTTCAGCAATTTGGGGAGAATAAAATCAGCTTAGTTTGAATGAATGTTTGATGGTTGAGGTGGGTTGGCCAAGAGGACTGTTTCCATGCTGAGGATAGACACAAAATGCTGGAGTAACTCAGCGGGACAGGCTGCATCTCTGGATCGAAGGAGTGGGTGACATTTCGGGTCGAGATCCTACCTCAGGATCTTCTATATGGGACAATATATTGTAAGCAGGAGAATAGTAAGATTAAATGAGACCTTACCAGTTTGAAGTTTGATCTTGATTTTATGAGGAGTTATGTTGGTGATTACGTGAAGAACCCCGTTCAAGACACATGCGCGTCAATCTTAAAATCAGCGGTATGAAATCACAAATAACAATCACCGAAGTGACATAGTTCAATTCAATTCAATTCAAATTTAATGTCATTGCACAGATACAGGTATGGGTACAACGAAATGCAGTTTAGTGTCAGTACGTAGTGATAGCAATGTTTAGATAAGTACAGATAAATAAATACAGAAAAATAAATACAGATGTGGGAATCTATCGGCGGGACTCCGAGTTCAGCAGTGCGATGGTGTTATTGTAGAAGCTACTCCTCATCCTGCTGGTGCGGGACCTGAGGCTCCTGTACCGCCTCCCCGATGGTAGGAGGGCAAACAGTCTATGGTTAGGGTGGGAGGGGTCCTTGATGATCTTCCCGGCCCGTCTCAGACACCGTTTTCGGTGGAGGGCATCCAAGGCAGGGAGTGGGGCACCGATGATGTACTGGGCGGTTTTCACCACCCGTTGTAGTGCCTTCCTGTCTGCAACGGTGCAACTGCTGTACCATACCGTAAAGCAGGTGGTCAGGATGCTTTCGACGGTACAGCGGTAAAAGTTGGTCAGGATCTGGGGGGACAGTTGGGCTTTTTTGAGCCTCCTCAAGAAGTAAAGGCGCTGCTGCGCCTTTTTGATCAGCTTGGAGGTGTTGAGGGACCAGGACAGATTCTCCGAGATGTGTACCCCGAGGAATTTGTAGTTGGAGACACGCTCCACCTCAGTCCCATTTATATGGATGGGGGTGTGTCTGCCCCCTCTGTTTTTTCAGAAGTCGACAATGATTTCCTTCGTCTTCTGGGAGTTGAGGACGAGGTTGTTATTGGCACACCAGGTTGTCAGGTGCTGGACTTCCTCCCTGTAGGCTGACTCGTCGTTGTCGCTGATCAGTCCTACCACCGTGGTGTCGTCGGCAAATTTTATGATGGCGTTGGAGCTAAACTTAGGGATGCAGTCATGGGTGAAGAGAGAGTAGAGGAGAGGACTGAGCACACAGCCCTGTAAGATGAGCGACTCAAGAACTACCAGATGATCCTTATGAGAGAGGGTTGGGCATGGTGGGCACGTAATCACCAGTGTAACTCCTCATAAAATCAAGATCAAACTTCAAACTGGTAAGTTCTCATTCAATCTTACTATTTTACTTCGGAGTCACGTGAGTGATTCCATGAAGAGTTCGAAGCTTTGTGATTTCATGCCGCAGATCGAAATCTCGGCGTCTCGGTGTATCGATTGACTCAGGATGAGTGAATAATCAAAATTCATCAGCATGATATTGATTCAAATGTATTAATGGTTTACGTTAATAAAGAAATCAATAGCAACCCCTGTAACTTAGGGGAGGCTAAAGTGGATGCAAACAGAGTGGGCAAAAGCCCGGGTCAGTAACCGGTCTATGGTTTAAAATCAATTTAGTTGACCATCCTGCGGTTGCGAGGATATCGTCGATGGGCATGTCCATTGCCCTGGCCGCTGACGTTGATGCTGACCTGGTGGAATGAGATATACAATCGTCAGTGTTAATACCTGCATAACCCAGAACCTACTGCAGCCACCTTGAAAAAGTCTGAACCGACCATCCTTTGTGTAGTTGTTTGTTGATTAATAAACAATGCTGATTCCACACTTCTTAGTATCCTGGTGGCCTTGCAAACATAGACGTGAGACCGTGGGGTATCTGAAAAATGATCTTAAATCATGCCACTCCTGGTCTGCTCTGCTGTGTAGATCAGAATGTAAAATGTTATGGCACATGCAGCCAATTCCATCCTATCTAGCCACAGCGTTTGCAATGTTTGCTGTCGTTGTGCTGATATTAGTATCATAACTAAGGATGTAACTGGAACTCCTTGGTGAAGTAATGTTCACACATTTTCAATAACCAACTGCATATTCTTGTAGTGGGAGAACTTGTGTCAAGATTTCGCTAACAACTCGATATCCAGATTGAACCCGACAGGGTAGTTCCCGTTTGTTGCAGCTGTGGTGTCTCAATAACTGAATAATTATCAAATACCATTTAATAATGAACTGGAATATGTCAGTAATCTGTACCATATTAAAATAACATTAACATTTAAACAAAATCACTTCCGATCCCCTCAATAAGAATGTACTGCTTTTTTGGGTGCTATCCCTGCACTCTGCAGAGAGCACATTCATGGCTTGATGTGACAACCTGAGCCATAAGTCAATCCACTCAAAATGTGTAAGTCAATAATTGTTTTATTATGCAAAGGCTGGTCTCCTGAACCACAGTTTGAACCAGCAAGCTTTTGTTTTTTGGAATAACCGTATACCGTTGTATTATTATGCCTGATGATGCAGGCAACATGGCTGCTTAGCCAGACCGATAGTATGAACCCAAGCGAGGACTCGCTAACTGTTTTAAGACCTGGCTAATGGGGCAAAAAATGGAGGAAGACATAAAGAACATTCCTCCTTTTGTAGCGAGAATGTATTTCTCCGCACTGTTGTGCCACATATCTTTTCAATCAGTGAATAAACATGGACCAACATGTCGATATTCGATGTAGCATTGAACCATACTTTCATAATACTTTGAGATCCAATACCTATTCTGTGTTGTCATCAATCTGAACTGGATGATACACAAGTGGCAAAGGAGATTAGGTAATTATTACAGGATACTTTTACTTGATTGCCATGTGACTAACAAATGTCACCATCGTAGAGCAGCAACTTGAAGTTGAGCATGTAGATTATGTATATTCGCTCAATAGCCCCTTAACCATGGGGTGCATCTAGTATATATATTTAGTTGATACCAACAATTGAAGAATTGGTAACTCATGCAAATCTCCAATACCTCCAACTAGAGATGGTATTCGGAACTTCTCACCTTAGAGTCCTTAGCATCAGTTTGTAATAACTGAATTTGACCGACCAAACTACTGGAGCGAGTTTCAAGTTCAAATGAGTTTATTGTCATGGTCAACAGTGCTGAATACTGTTTTTTCATCAATGTGACTGAGGTAGCTTCAGCTGACAATAGCATAAGGTTGTTAACAATGGTCTAATTGTCCTTTGAGAGGTTGTTACTTACACAATATCAGTTCCTTGATTTGCTCAGCTGAAACACAGCTACTATATTGCCAATTACTCTAGATGAAAATAAAAGTCAGTTTTATAACAGGTTGCTATTAACTCCAATCTCTTGCCACAGAGCGAAGTCAAGGCTAATTAATAATTAAAGGTAAATCCCAATGACAAACGAACAATTTATCCCATTCCGCAATGTTTTGCTGTTATTAGTACAGTTATATTGTCTTTGATAACCTTTGAGACCCTTATGAATCTGTTGTTAGTCAGGAAAAGAAGTTTTCATATTCAGAAAGTTCATATGCCCGACACTCTCCATTTTTCATAATAACATGCCGCTCCTGCCTTATTCCAGCTGTCATGCTGCCCCAGCACCAGAGAACCGCCTACTGCCAATGAGCGCCTGGGGTGCGTTCTGAAACGATGACCTTTGCCCTCCGTTGGCCTTAATTGATTCATCTGCCAGGTTTTCTTCCCCTGTTGAATAGGCTTACCTGAATAACAGGTTCGGTGGCTGGCTCTCACATCCCCCTGTTGGCGCTGTTCACTGCCGGCACATATGTGCTTTAGTATGTTCCATTGACTTCTTCAGAGCTGGAGTCAGTTATAACTTGACCTTTTGCTCTTCCCTCCTCAGAGAAGGTGATTTGTAGGCAGCCCTAACAGGCACTACCGCAGGCCGCAGGATACCTATATTGATAAGAACCCATTGGACCTATACCCGAATAGAACATACTGCTGGGATGGCAACTTTGTTGTCAGGAAAAAAGGTACCTCTGACACGTGCCCTTCATCCCTTGGGGTATGCCCCACGGCCATACCCTGAGACTCAGTGTCAGCAGGATACTGACCCGTCTTGGTCTCTGCCTCCAAGAGGGAGACCTGTAGCAGCTCTGTCAGGAGCTGCTGGTGCGGCCTGCAGAGGTGGAACTTCTGTCTCAACCTATCATCAGAGTCGGGGTCAGAACTAATCCTCATCTATGAAGGTACTATCAAACAGTTCTCTACTAGATACTGCTGGCGCCCTTTTGTTCAGGATGGCGCTGACACTCCTCCTGTTGGCGTGGACCCTGCTGTAGCACAGTATGTTGTTTCAAACGCACTATCCAGCCTCGGTGAGGAATCATCCCCCGACTCCATGAGCCTTGCTATCCAGCCCCGGTGGAGAACATCTCCCGACTCCGTGAGCGTAGCAGACTTATGTGTGAACTTTAGCAACCCTGTCCCAGGCGTTGCTGGCGCCGCCTCTCATAGAGGCCGGCGCTTTTTGACATGAAACAGCCCTGTACCAGGCGCTGCTAGCATGGCTCTCCCATAGGCCGGTAACGTCCCAAATGAAACAGCCCTGTATCAGGCGCTGCTGGCGTGGCTCTCCCATAGGCCGGCACTTTTATACATGAAACTGCCCTGTCAGGCGCTGCTGGCGCGGCCTGTCTCCATAGGCCTGCACGATTACACATGAAGCAGCCCTATCCCAGGTTCTGCTGGCACGGCCTGTCCCATAGTCCCGCGCTATTACAGTGTAGGCTCACTAAACCAAAATTTTAGCGTACAGCTTTACCTGTGAAAACCATTTATAACCCTTCACAGCAACTTGAGCTAAACAACAAGGATTTCATTGTCAGAGACATATGACAATATCGTTTTATGACTTAATATTGCCTTTAGCTTTTAACTTTAAGATAAACACTATAACATACATTAAACTTTATTATTAAGAAAAAACCCTTGTAGCCCAACTCACCCAAGTCCAAATAGGGCTGAACGAGTCCTTTCTCACCAATTATATTCCTTGCCTGGGGACTGACGTCTGTGAGCTGCTGACCGCATTGTCAGCGACTCTGGCGTTATTTCCATGCTGTTCCACGGCATTCCCGCAGGCTGGGAGCCGCTGACTGCTTCGTTAGCGGCTCCTTATCTTGCAATCCGATCTTTTTGCCAGTTATCAGCTTCTGCAGTCGGACTGGGTTTCCCCACAGTCCATAACCGGTACACTCGTCGGGCTGTGAAACTGGCAGGAAAACCTCTGTGAAGAGAGGCTCCTGCCTGAAAAAAACCCTGGTAAGTAAAAACGAACTTACCTTCTAGGTTTAACTTACCGCTGGCAGGAGCTCCGTCCTGCCAGTCTGGTGCTTGCGCCAGTGCGGCTGACGTACTGACGCGCATGCGGCCTGAACGGAGTTCTTCACGGAATCACTCACGTGACTTCGAAGTAAAATGGTAATTTATTCTTAGTCAAGAATAAGAATTCACGTTATTCTTATTTAATTAATTGAATGAATTAAATAATTGAGTCGTACAGCATGGAAACAGTATAGGAAGGAAGTGCAGATGCTGGTTTACACTGAAGACACGCAAAATTGCTGAAGTAACTCAGCGGGTTAGGCAGCATCTCTGAATGGCACGCAACAAAAGCTTTTCACTGTACCTCGGTACACGTTACAATAAACTAAAATGGATTCAAACTGAACTGATGTGAAGAAAAGGAACAGGTGATGTTTCGAGTCGAGACCCTTCTTCAGACCATTATATCATATAGATAGTGACATACCAGTTGTTGACATGTAATGTTAAACTGCTTTAAATTTTTTTGTTCAGTTGCTATCTGTGAATCTTAAAATGTATGCATTGTTATGCATTCTTGTGCATATGCAGTGATGGTTGACATTTAATCTGACCTCTCTTACGGTAACTAAAAACAAAGGAGCACAACATTTTTGGGCTTATCCTTTAGGAGAACTTCAAAATAAACCAGGAATGTTATACAACTTAAGCCTTGCCAATGAAAAGCTGGTGGGAGTTGCAGAATACAAATACAGAGAGAAAAAAACAGGCAAAAACATATAGTGACTGTGATCCAGAAGAGCTGGAATAAATATTATTCTCAGAAAAAAATAATCTCTCTTGCTAGATGAACCGTAGGGAACAGATGAATTACGTATTCCAGAAGCAGCAGACAACTCTCGGACAGTGAAAACAATTCAACAGATACAGCAAATCCTTTGAGGCATTCAGAAGCAGTTAATAAATCCCACTGAATCAGACAAAGCTCTACACAACAAATGCAAGAGAACTTGTCAGCCCTGCAGGTCAATGTTACCAAAATCACTTGAACACATCACCACAACAAACAAGCTCTAACAGAAGAGAGCATTAAAAGCACCAGCCCGTTACATTTTTAGCCATGCAGACCTGGAAAGATCAATATTAGAGTGCGGTCTGCGCGGAATGAGCTCCTTTAGGTATTAAAGTGGCCAGGTCCATAATCCCCCTTGTAGAAACAAGGAACTGCAGATGGCTGGCTAATACGCAAAAGGACACAAATTGCTGGAGTAACCCAGCAGCTCAGGCAGCCTCCCTGGCGAACATGGATAGGTAATGTTTCTGGTCATTTTTTCAGTCAATGTTCAGACTGAAGAATGGTCTTGATTCGAAACGGCACCTATCCATTATTCTCCTTAGAGGAAACATCTATCAATTTTCTGATCCTCATGGCTGTCTAATAGTTGCTGTTCGAAAGTGACTAACATGTAACTACTGTAAGGATAGACGCAGCCATGTGATTTTCACATTGTCCCCATCTTACTAACGTTCAATAGCTAGATTTATACGTGAAAATTAACTGTAGGAGCGATGTTACGGAAACATATTTAACATTGCACTCATGGAAGTTCAGGGTAGACAACATTCCTTGGACAGGATCTTGTGAGAATACAAACATAGTTCCTTTGACAAATAGGGACGTTTGTATATCGTCCTGTCCCAGATATGTATTGCGGTAATGTGGTAGGGGTACATATTCATCCTTGGTCTCATGTGATAAACACTCGGTGTCACCGTGTACATGCATTGAATTGCATTTCTGAAAATCAGTTCAAATTATTTCAATGGAACTGAAATTAATTTACAAAGTATGACTATGACACACTATGAGTACAGGCCCAGTGCCATCAAAAGCTCATCATATTTTAACCCAATCATCCCTGGGATCATTCTTGTAAACCTCCTCTGGAGCCTCTCCAACACTAGCACATCCTTCCTCAGATATGGAGCCCAAAACTGCTCACAATACTCCACTTATTTTCACTTGCATAAGAATTTATGCATAGATTTGTTTGATCAGCCTTCTTAAAGTTGATTAATCATGATGGATGATCAAAGAACCTTCAAGGAAATTCCTGGTAGTAAAATTAGCAATTAAAGCACATCCAGACTTTCTGTAGCTGGTCAGCCTTCTGAGAAGAGAGCAATCCAGAAATTAGAAATAAAAACAGAAAATGCAGCAAAACATTCGGCAGGCCAGACAGGATTTATGGAAAGACAAATATTTAATGTTTAACTGCCCTGGACACTTCAGCAACTTCAGCACTTGGGACACTTTGGCCCAAATTATAATGCCCACTAGGTTTTTATAACTGATCTAGTTCCATCTGCCTGCATTTCCCTCATATCCCTCTTAACCTTTCCTATCCATAATCTAATCCAATTGTCTTTTAAAAGTTGTAATTATATTTGCCTACAAGCTTCCATGTACCCACCACTTTCGGTATGAAAATGTTGACCCTCACGTCTCTTTTACTTCTTTTCCCTCACTCTTAAATCTACACCTTTCCCTCCCCCTGGAAAGGAACTGTGATCATCCTCCTTATCTATGCCTCTCATAAGTTAATTTAAGGTTACCCCTCAGCTTCACATTCTCCAAGGATAGAAATCTCTGCCTATCTTCTTGTAACTCAAATCCTCCAGTCCTGCTTACATTCTTGTGCAACTTATCTGCATCATTTCTAGCTTAATAAGTGATAAGGTCATAAGTGATAGGAGCAGAATTAGGCCATTTGGCCATCAAGTCTACTCCGCCATTCAATCATAGCTGATCTATCTCTCCCTCCTAAATCCATTCTCCTGCCTTCTCCCCCCATAACCCCTGACACCCGTACATCCTTCCTGTAGTTAAACGACCAGAATAACACACTCTTAACTGTGATCTCACTGACAACTAGTACAGTAGTAACATGACATCCCAACTCAATTATAGATACAGGTGTGAGTAGCAAGGCCTATTTTAATTGTTCATTCCTAATTGCCATTTTACTGAACCATTTACCAGGCCATTTCAGAGGGCCGTTGAGACTTGACTGCCTTATTTGGATTTGGAGGCATCATCAGACCAGGTTCCTTCTCTCCCCCACCCTCGTCATCCTGTTAGTTCCACTGTTTGTATGCCTTTGTTATCACCTCTTCCCCAGCCAACAATGGACCATTGTGGTATCTACTTTTCCTGGTTCATTGGTGGCGGCTCTGATTTTTTTCTGCACATTTTCATGCCTCCAGTTTCCCTCTCCCCCGATTCTCAGTCTGAAGAAGGGTCTCGGCCCAATATGTCACCTATTCCTTCTCTCCAGAGATGCTGCCTGACCCGCTGAGTTACTTCAGCATTTTGTGGCTATCTTAGTAAGATAATAGAGGACCTTCCACCAAAGTTAAAAGTGATAAGATATGGAGTTCAGTCAAACATTCTTTCATTGCTGGTCATCATTACTGGTTTTCGATTCCAGGAGTTTAATACCAACTATTGCGGTGAGATTTGAACCCAGGTCTATTGGCCTTTAGCCTCAAGTATTCTAGATTGCACAATCAATATGTCATAGAGTCAAAAAGTGATACAGCGTGGAAACAGGCCCAACTTACCCACACCGACCAACCGACCACTGACCGATCTACAGTACACTACTCCCATCTGCCTGCGTTTGGCCCATATTCCTCTAAATTTGTCCCATTCATGCACCTGTCTAATTAATTGCTTCTTACATGCCATGCTACATCGCCCCTCACTGTGCTACATTGCCCAGCAATTGCCGTTTCTGTGCATATTCTCAAGCAAAGATGCATTTGCAATTTCGAGTAGCCGATTCATACTATGTCACATTAACTGGGAGCACTGCAGAGGTGATTCCCCCTCCCCACCCCCCCTTGGTTTGTGCTGAGTCAGGCAGCTGAGAGTTGCTGCGGCAGTGGAACCTCTCTCATTGGCCTTGGTGTTCCTGGCTGCTGTTCAGTGACATGCTCGCTGATAGATGCACGGGGGAATGTCAAGTGAGGATGCACTCAGGCTGAGTTGTGGTGGTCCACGGGCAAATTACATGGCAGCAGTTCTTTCCCGCACTCTGTATGATGAACACACACACGGCTCAGTGACTGGAAAATTGCCAGAGACAGCAGAACTGCAGAATTACAAGATATTTTCAGCCTTTGTGAGTCCGAAATACTGGTTTATTAAATTATATATTTCAAACTATCAGTTATTTACAACATATATGTTACGTCTTACTTTGCAGTTCTATTTTTTACCACAGAGTTTTACCACAAAGATGTCAGGGAATTGACTGGGGATTTTATTTTCATTCAGTTTGATGGTTATGTGAACTCATTCTAACTCTTATCTTGCCTTAAGAGATATCTTGGAGCCCTGATGCTGCATCAAGTGATGTTTACTGTCAAATATTGTTCAAGCAAAACTTTCCTTCAAAAACGTTCCTTCCGGGCCGCGACTTCATTCCCGCAACATGACAACAGGATATTTAAGATATTTGGAATGATAAGTTATCCATTTGTAAATGCCTTACACCAAACACATCAATAGTGCGAACCTTTTCAAACGCATTACTCTTCAAGAGTGCTTTATCCCCTTTAGCTCAAGTATTAAGTCAAATTGCCAAACCTATCGCTGACCCACTAAGGGCACAATGAATCAGAAATGTCAATGAGGAATGGATAAAATGCAATTATAAAAATAATAAGCAAACAAATTCCTTTTTATTCATTTCAAGGTTGGCATACACAAAGAACGCAAATATCATCGAGCTAAAAAAAAAAAAATCAATTTTGACCTTTTTTTTCAAATTTGAGTTTAGTTTATGGTCACGTGCACCGTGGTAAAGTGAAAAGTTTTTATTGCATGCTAACCAGTCAGCAGAATGACAATACATGATTACATTCCAGACATCCACAGTGTACGGATACATGATAAAGGGAATAATTGTGAATAAGGTTTAGTGCAACATAAAGGCAGTAAAGTCTGATCAAAGATAGGCCCTGGGTCTCCAATGAGGTAGCTAGTAGTTCTAGACTGCTCTCTAGTTGTTGGTGTGTCCTTTGCCTTTGTTGAGCCACTATGCCATACAAACTAAATGTAAACTAATCGTAAACTAAACAAAACTAAACCGATAAAGGTACAAGTTTTGACATTAAAAAATAATTTGTCGTACCAAACTTAGTTATAAGAGTTATAATGACAATATCTAATCTAATCTCCATTTTATAGATCAACAATGATACATTCAGTTGCATAGTTGAGTCTTTAATCAAAGATTAGTTCATTTTGGCCATATTTAGGTTATTGGTGTAGATTTGAATTTCAAGGTTTTTATTTCCCAGCAAGTTAACCTGTACATGCCATATGGGCATTCTTTGACAAGAGATACTGTTTATTTTCTTTGGGAGACCTTACATGTCATAAAATAACATCGCACATAGGAGAACCATCAATTGAATTGAAACTAGGAGCATTTTTGATGATCCCTAAACAGACTATCCATAGCATTTATTGAAAGGTAATTACTACTAATTAGTGGGAATTATATTTATAAGTATATGTATTAGCTTTTATGGAATTAGTTGCATTTATTCATTAAATGACATTGCATTGCAGTAGGCCGAAGTGCAAGAATTCAATTTCAGGCTGCAGTTTTCTTTATACATATACACAACGCAGAGGTGGATATTACACTGGGATTGTCTGCCTGAATCTCCTTTGAATCCTGATCCCTTAAAAGCCTCAGTTCAATTCTCTTGTTTGCTTTGATGTGTGCAACGAATAATGTAAAAGAAGCTTGATGCTATCTAATAACAATCAGCCCACTTTCTGTACCACACATCCACTGCCTTAAGCACTCACTCACCCTGTCAACAGAAGAGCAGTGTGTATCATCTGCAAAATGCATCGCAACTACATATCAAGTCTGCTTTGGCAGCACTTTCCAAACCCGTGACCTCTACTACAGAGGAGAACAAAGCCAAGCCACTATATGAGAACACTACACGGTGCAGAGACTCCTTCAAGCCACACTCCATTCCTTCATTGATGCTGGTGCAATATCCTGAAACACTCTAGTCAATAGTCTTCACCAGTTGGACTGCAGTGCTTCAAGCAATTCTCAAGGCAATTTAGGGTGGCACGATGGCGCAGCGGTAGAGTTACTGCCTTACAGTGCCCGAGACCCGGGTTCAATTCTGACTATGGGTGCTTGTCTGTACGGAGTTTGTATATTCTCCCCATGACCTGCGTGGGATTCTCCGGGATCTCCGGTTTCCCGCCACACAACACAGATGTACATGTTTGTAAGCTAATTGGCTTTGTGTAATTGTACATTGTCCTTCGTGTGCGTAGGATAGTGGTAGTGTACTGGCATCGCTTGTCGGCGTGGACTCAGTGGGTTGAAGGGCCTGTACCTCTAAACTAAACTAAACTAAACAAAGATATTTGTGTCCTGTGGGGAATCTACAAACTTCCTCTTAGGCTTTCTATCTGAGGCTTCCAAAAAATGTGGATGTTATCTAAATATCACAAAGTACCAGCTGAATAAAGAATTACATTGACTCGCCGATTACAGATATTCATGGCATTGATTATGGCATCAGTCTGAAGAAGGGTCCCGATCCGAAACATCACCTATTCGTTTTCTACACAGATGCTGCCTGACCTGCCGAGATACTCGAGCACTTTGCGGGTTTTTTTGTAAACCAGCATTTGCGGTTCATTGTGTCTTCATGGTGTTCCTGTTGCTTTGCCAGATACTGCGGTAAAATGCATCCCTGGTTGCTGAAGAATACCCTGTAGCCTCTTCATACCCAGTTCAAAGTCACTCACATGCCATTTTATATCCAATATTTAACCCCTTGAAATTTCTCATTTGTATTTCGCCTGCTACATTTTTAATCCTTTTAAAACTATATATGTTGTTCTATGATTCATTGGCTCTTCTGCACTCTCAACTTCAGTTCCTATCACCTGTAAGTTTGACATTTACTTAATAAGTTCTGGTTATTTATGTGACTTAGAAATAGTGTGAACTCTCAGGATTAATGTGCATATGCTGATTAGAGTCAGCGTTGTGCATATTTTGAACATATTTATTAATGCCCTACATACATCTGTGTCAGTTCCTGGCAAGAGCCAGAGACCCAAATTTGGCCATGCTCCAGCTCCAGGCACAAAATGAGTGTTATTACTTACAGTGATCACTGCAAGACTGTAATCGATCATTCTACTGTCTTTATAATCCTCATTCACTGCTATGGCCACAAAGCGAGAATGACTAGGACTTGGACAGGATTAGACTTTATTCCTCAGGCTAGGACTTTATTCCTTGGTGCTCAGGAGGATCAAGGGTGAACTTATAGATCTTGATTATGAGGGTAATGAATAGAGTAGTTGCACAGAGTATTTTGCCCAGAGTAGGGGAATCAAAAACCAGGGGTCATATTTATGGTGCGAGGGGAAAGATTTAATAAGTAACCTTTTCGCAGAAGATGGTGGGTATATGGAACGAGCTTCCAGAAGGAGTAGTTGAAGCAGGATCTATAACAACTTCTAAAAGACATTCGGACGATGCATGGATAGGAAAGGTTTAGTGGGATATGGGCCAAATGCAGGCAGGTGGAACTAGTGTAGATGGGGCGTCTTAGTCCGCGTGGGTAAGTTGAATCAAAGGACTTGTTTCCATGATGTATGGCTCTATGACTATATGAAAATAGTTAGTATTTGCAGATTTCTAGATCACTGCTTCTTAATTATAAATCAAGGACACCAAGTAAACTTCCCATTGCTAACATATGTGTCTAATTGTACTGGAAAACACCCACTCTCGGGGCTGGTTTACAGAATAAAGAGCAGATATCTGATCTTGCGAAGTATGAGATTACTATGACTAAACAAGCCCATTAATAATGGGGCAATTCAGTCATTCTTTTGATATAAGGCTTCGCACATTTTGCATGGTTTTCCTTGGTTTATACCTATTTCATACCTGCTTTATACAATGCCATTAAGCAATAAAATAAAATGGAAACCTCGTGTTGGAAGTAAGATGCAAACTGTTTTTTTTTAAATTGAATTGAGATTCCAGTGAGTGCATGTGATAATTAATTGTTTTTTCCATGATCTGTTCATCACTCCTTTATTCCTCGGCAAAGCCAGCAGCATAATGATGGATGAGGCGCACCCTGGCCACTCCCTCTTCTCCCCTCTCCCATCAGGCAAAAAGTATAGAAGTGTGAAAACGCACACCACCAGGTTCAGGGATAGTTTCTTCCCAGCTGTTATCAGGCAACTGAATCATCCTACCACAACCAGAGAGCAGTGCTGAACTGCTATCTACCTCTTTGGTGACCCTCGCACTATCCTAGATCAGACTTTGCTGGCTTTACCTTGCACTGAATGGTATTCCTTTTATCATGTATCTATACATTGTAAACGGCTTGATTGTATTCATGTATTGTCTTCCTGCTCACCGGAGAGCATGCAACAAAAACATTTCACTGTATCTCGGTACACGTGACAATAACCATATAACCATATAACCATATAACCATATAACAATTACAGCACGGAAACAGGCCCTCTCGGCCCTTCCAGTCCGTGCCGACCATTTGTTTTCCCCTAGTCCCATCTACCTGCACTCAGACCATACCCCTCCATTCCCTTCACGTCCATATACCTATCCACTTTACTTTTAAATGTTAAAATCGATCCTGCCTCCACCACTTCTACTGGAAGCTCATTCCACACAGCCACCACCCTCTGAGTAAAGAAGTTCCCCCTCACGTTACCCCTAAACTTCGGTCCCTTAATTCTCATGTCATGCCCTCTTGTTTGAATCTTCCCTACCCTCAATGGGAAAAGCTTATCCATGTCAACTCTGTAAACCTAAACTAAACTAAACTAATGTGCTCTTGCCTACTTAATTGCTGGACCATATACAGTACCTCTCCTTCAAACCGATGTAACTCTATTTTTCCTGTCTTTATATGTCCACCAAGCTATAACTGAGTTTGATTCTTTCCCATAAAATTCAAAGTGATCATTTAAAAATATCTTTATGTGTAAGGAGCAATGATATCTCTTGCTTTTTGAGACATAGATTTGATACCCATAATTTTAATGGAAGTAATCTGCTTCCATTCTAGGTGCAGACCACATTTTCTGCCAGCCTGATTATTCATCACATAATTTGATTGTGCATCACATTCCTTTGCCAATCTGGATGTAATATCCTTGATTTTCACTGGTATAGGGTAGTACAAAGTTAATGAGCCATGTCTCCTACTAGCTTGCAAGTAAAATCAGCCTCATGTCTATCAATGTATGTCAGCATTAAACCTAAAATTGATTTTGCTATTCATTTAAAAGTTCTTAATTTTTGTCAGTGTTTAATGACATTATTTGTCTTTCTCCTGAATAAAATCTTTACACGTACTCTATATAATTCCATAAATGTCTGAAAATATACTTTATATATAGTTCTACTTCATGAAATGTTACTGCAAATTCAATACACAACGTTATACTTTGTTTAAAATACCTCATCTAGTCTATTCTGAACACTCTCCGTTATAGGAAATAAAATAGGAATTGCTCTGCACTCCTGGAACCAACATCAGAAGATGTGTGGGAAGGAACGGCAGAAGTCTGTAGCCTCACTTTGCTCTGGTATTTTATTTCATTCACATGTTTAAACTGTAATGTTTTATTATTAATGTTTAATGTTTTATGTGTCATTCTTAATTGTTACTGTATGTCATGTTGTTACTTGCGAGCGGAGCACCAAGGCAAATTCCTTGTATGTGCACATACTTGGCCAATAAACGTATTCATTCATTCATGCTGGTTTACACACAAAATGCTGGAGTAACTCAGCGGGACCGGCAGCATCTCTGGATAGAAGGAATGGGTGACGTTTCTAGGCGAGACCTTTCTTCAGACTGACAGTCAGGGGAGAGGAAATGAGAGATATGGAAGGGTAAGGTGTGAAAATGAAACATCAAAGAGGATGAGGTTCAAGGAAAATGTAGACTAGATCATTGTTAGCTGGGGGAAGTTGATAACGAGGCATACAAAGTCAAAATGTAATCAGGAGGACAGTCAAACTAGTCGAAGAACTAGGATGGAGGAAGGATGAAGAGAGAGGGAAAGCAAGGATTACTTAAAGTTAGAGAAGTCACAAAAGTAGCAATGGAAGTCACAAGGAGAAATTCATCTGAAGGGTCCCAACCCAACCCATCACCTATCCATAGTTACCAAGATGCTACTTGTCCCGTTGAGTTAATCCAGCGTGTTTTGTCTTTCACCAATATTAAACATGTGCAAGTTTGCATGTGTAATATTATTTTTAATTGCAATAAATTATTTTAAATCTATTATTTCCAGAGTAGATCATGATTACAATGATTTCTTGATCAAATTGGTCCACTACAAAACTTCAACTGGGTACCTCTGATTGCAAATTCTCTTTGTTCTATTGACATTCTATTCGTTTCGGACACACATGGAATAAAGTAATCCCCCAGTAAATGTGCCAGCAATTCCTCCCTAGGACGCTTTCACACACTCTCAGTTGCACTATTGCTAATGCAGACTCTGAATACTTGGGACCACCATGCAAGTAGTTTCCCTTACTTTCCTGCTCTGTTTTGGGCTCCTCCCTTTCATCACTATGGCACTGATTACATCTAGCCCACCAACCTCGCCTGCCAGACATCAGCTGACTCATCAATCAACTCCAAGGTCACTCCTCATGGCGCCTCTGCCACTCTGACACTGACTCCTTCATCACCACACACCACAAACCTCCTCTGACTTCAAACCTCTATTGCTCCTCACTCCCTCAAACTCTGGCACCAACTTCATCCAACTCCTGACCAAGTTTCCTACCAGTAAACAGGGTCCCTGCTCTACTGCCCATCAACGGCCTTCTTTTCCTTACAACCACCTTTAGACATGGCCACATTTCTGGTCGTAGCTGATACATCCTACACAGGCTCTGCAATGGTGCAGTGCAAGGAAAGTGCCTAAAGGTATGGTGGCACCTGACACTTGGTTGCCTTTGAATTTTGCTACAACAGGCTCATGACAAAGATGGCCACTGATAGTTAATGCATGGACCTTCTTGCAAACTCTCACCCAACATCTCTGTAGTGCTAAGAGAATCCTTGGTCATTTTAGTCACCTCCACAAATTCACTTGACGGCAGCAGAGTTTAGTTTTGTTTTGTTTACTTTGGAGGTGCAGTGCGGAAACAGGTCCTTTGGCCCACTAAGTCCATGCCGACCGAAGATCACCCATGCACTAGTTCTATCCTACACACTGTGGACAATTTACAGAACCCAATTAACCTACAAACCTGCACGCCTTTGGAATGTAGGAGAAAAGCGGAGCACGCGGAGAAAACCCACATGGTCACAGAGAGAACATACATACTTCCTACAGACAGCACCCATCGTCAATATCAAACCCGGGTCTCTGGCACTGTAAGGCCGCAATACCGCTGCGCCACTGAGCCACTCCCTAGTTGAACATGC
The DNA here is from genome assembly GCA_035221665.1 of Okamejei kenojei. Classification (NCBI taxonomy): domain Eukaryota; kingdom Metazoa; phylum Chordata; class Chondrichthyes; order Rajiformes; family Rajidae; genus Okamejei; species Okamejei kenojei. The sequence continues at coordinate 55,022,717 of CM069142.1, forward strand.
AGAAGTGAGTACAATCTTTAAACAGATTGACCAGACAAATTTCCCCCCATAAAGGTTTTAACCTTAGAACTAGGTTCTTCGTACACTTAATGAAAATCAAACAAAACTGCAAATGCTGGATGAAGAGTTTGTCACCTGACATTAAAGGCTGTCTTTCCTTGGTAAACCAGCATCTGCAGTTCCTTGTTTCTTCATGTTAACGTTGTTTTTTCTTTCCATTGAAGCTCTGTGAGCTAGAGGGTGTTCACAGCATTTTCTGTTTCTCTTGTGCTTAACTCTTTATAATCAGCTCACTCAAATGGAACATGACAAGAAAATTGTGAAATATCTAAATCAATGAATGAAGCCCATTTTATTTATGTTCTAGAGTAAATGATGCAATCATCTACACTGGACCATTAAACATATTTCAAAATATCGTATTTTATTTTTTCTTAAACTCACGTTATAGACCACATTTTCCATCATGCCTTGTATAGCTCCTGTTGAAATGAATTTTTCATCTTGAAATACAATGAACATACCAGACTTTATAAATATTTCAATCAATCTGACTACTTTTTTAAAAAATGAGTAATCCTGATGAGAATAAATTACGCACAAAACAGATGTTGGCTAAGTTCGTTGACAAGTCTTCTGTTTGAAATAAGAACTCGTGTCCTCTTGTGTCTATTCAAAAAGTAATTTATGCATTAAAGGTGGATTTGTCTTTTTCAAAGAATCTTCGTCTTGCTTGTGGAATAGAATCAACCTAATAACAAAGACAAAGCACCAATAGATCATAGGGGATGAGAAAGCTTTTCAAATGAATGGTCAGTCCCACAGTTGGATTATATTGGGATGCATACTTAGCCAAGGAATATATTTGCAATCATTGAAGGTCCACTGGGCTTCCTCAAATCTCTGCATGCATGTGCAAAGTGATGGAACACATCACGTCAACCTATCCTCTGTTGCAGGATGTACATCATTTCTTCAGTTGGTATCTCAGGAGAGCATTCTTTTTAATCCCTGCATGAGTGTTTTCCTTATCATACAAAGAAAAAAGATAATGTTAAGGTGAAACGTTCATTTTATTCACGCAAGTCCCAAACAAGTCCCTTGGAAAGTCACATGGAACATGGTTATCATTTACCCTTGTTTATTTGCTCTTGATTGCAAAAGCTAATTTATTACTATTTTTGCTGCACTCGTGGATTCTGAAGGCAGAGTGGCAAAGACTCTGTAGGTTAATTGGCTTCAGGAAAGATTGGAAGTTGTCCGTAGCCTTTCGGATAGCATGAGTGTATGGGGATCGCTAGTCGGCATGGACTCAGTGGGCCGAAGGGCCTGTTTCTGCACCGTATCTCTGAACTAAAACTAAACTAAACATCAATCTGCCATTTGAATCCACTGCTTTATCGATGTAGTTTGTTGTCCGACTTCCTACTTAGTTCTGGGCCAATTAGTTCAGGGCTAATTAAAATGACAGGCATTCACTTGTCTGTCACTTTAATTTTCCATCCTACTCAAATTCTGACGCCTCTGGGTTTCGGCTTCTTACAGCGTTCCAATCAATTCCAACATATGATCAAGGAGCAGCATCTTGCATTGAGGTGTGTTACAGCTTTGGGATTCAAGATCTACTCCAGACAGATTATAGGCCTCCACCATCCCATCCTGCTATCCCACTATCGCTATGTTTAAGAAACATGTAGACAGGTACATGGATAGGACAAGTTTAGAGGGATATGAGCCAAACACAGGCAGGTTGGACTAGTGTATCTGGGACATGTCGGCCAATGTGGGCAAGTTGGGCCGAAGGGTGTGTTTCCATGCTGCATGACTCCATGGCTCGCAATGACCATCCCGTCTTAGCTGGCACCAACCATCAGTATCATCCAATCCTTCTTGGTTTTCCACATGTCGTAGGATTTCCCTTTGTTCTCTCCAACCCCACCCCCCTCCCCCCCTCCACTCCGCCCACCCTTCTTGGTCACTGAAAAAAAATCAATTTCTAACTTTTGCTAAAGATAGACACAAAATGTTGGAGTAACTCAGCGGGTCAGGCAGCATCTCTGGAGTAAAAGATAGACACAAAATGCTGGAGTAACTCAGTGGGTGAGGCAGCATCTCTGGAGAAAAGGAATAGGTGACGTTTCGGGCCGAGACCATTCTTCAGACTGAGTCGGTAGAGAGGGAAACTAAAGGTATGAAAGGCTACAAGGAACAAATGAATGAAAGGTTTGAGAGGAACAAATTAAAGCCATGTGATGATCAAGAAAAGGTGAAGCTTACAATCGTCCATAGTTTTCCGTGGAAAAGGTGATAACGAGTGGACACAAACAGTGAAACTAAGCAGGACGACAGTTCTGAACTAAGCAGGACAACTAATTCTGAACTTAAAGAAAGGTAACTTTGAGGGTATGAGACATGAATTGGACAAGATAGACTGGCAATTGATTCTTAAAGGGTTGACAGTGGAAAGGCAATGGAAGGCATTTAAAGACTGCATGGATGAGCTACAACAATTGTTCATCCCAGTTTGGCAATAGAATAAATCAGGGAAGGTAGTGCATCCGTGGATAACAAGGGAAATCAGGGATAGTATCAAAACAAAAGATGAAGCATACAAATTAGCCAGAAAAAGCAGCCTACCAGAGGACTGGGAGAAATTCAGAGTCCAGCAGAGGAGGACAAAGGGCTTAATTAGGAAAGGGAAAATAGATTATGAAAGAAAACTGGCAGGGAACATAAAAACTGCCTGCAAAAGTTTTTATAGATATGTGAAGAGAAAAAGATTAGCTAAAACAAATGTTGGTCCCTAGCAGACAGAAACAGGTGAATTGATCATGCAGAACAAAGACATGGCAGACCAATTGAATAACTACTTTGATTCTGTCTTCACTAAGGAAGACATAAATAATCTGCCGGAAATAGCAGGGGACCAGGGGTGAAATGAGGTGGAGGAAGTGAGTGAAATCCAGGTTAGCCGGGAAGTGGTGTTAGGTAAATTGAATGGATTAAAGGCCAATAACTTCCCAGGGCCAGATAGGCTGCATCCCAGAGTACTCAAGGAAGTAGCCCCAGAAATAGTGGATGCATTAGTGATAATTTTTCAAAACTCTTTAGATTCTGGAGTAAATCCTGAGGATTGGAGGGTAGCTAATGTAACCCCACTTTTTAAAAAGGGAGAGAGAAAACTGGGAATTACAGACCAGTTAGCCTAACATCGATAACGGGGAAAATGTAGGTCAGTTACTAAAGATGGGATAGCAGCACATTTGGAAAGTGTGAAATCATTGGACAAAGTCAGCATGGATTTATGAAAGGTAAATCATGTCTGACGAATCTTATAGAATTTTTCGAGGATTTAACTAGTAGAGTGGATAAGGGAGAACAGTGGATGTGTTATATCTTGACTTTCAGAAGGCTTTCGACAAGATCCCACATCAGAGATTAGTATGCAAACTTAAAGCACACGGTATTGGGGGTTCAGTATTGATGTGGATAGAGAACTAGCTGGCAGACAGGAAGCAAAGAGTAGGAGTAAACAGGTCCTTTTCAGGATGGCAGGCAGTGACTAGTGGGGTACCACAAGGCCCTGTGCTGGGACCCCAGCTATTTACAATATATATTAATGATTCGGACGAGGGAATTGAATGCAACATCTCCAAGTTTGCAGATGACACGAAGCTGGGGGGCAGTGTTAGTTGTGAGGAGGATGCCACGAGGCTGCAAGGTGACTTGGATAAGTTGGGTGAGTGGGCAAATGCACGGCAGATACAGTATAATGTGGATAAATGTGAGGTTATCCACTTTGGTGGCAAAAACAGGAAAGTAGACTATTATCTGAATGGTGACCGATTAGGAAAAGGAGAGATGCAACGAGACCTGGGTGTCATGGTACACCAGTCATTGAAAGTGCAGGTGCAGCAGGCTGTGAAGAAAGCAAATGGTATGTTAGCATTCATAGCAAAAGGATTTGAGTATAGGAGCAGGGAGGTTCTACTGCAGTTGTACAGGATCTTGGTGAGACAACACCTGGAGTATTGCATACAGTTTTGGTCTCCTAATCTGAGGAAAGACATCCTTGCCATAGAGGGAGTACAGAGAACGTTCACCAGACTGATTCCCGGAATGTCACGACTTTCATATGAAGAAAGACTGGATAGACTCGGCTTGTACTCGCTAGAATTTAGTAGATTTAGGGGGGATCTCATAGAAATCTACAAAATTCTTAAGGGGTTGGACAGGCTTGATGCAGGAAGATTGTTCCCGATGTTGGGGAAGTCCAGAACAAGGGGTCACAGTTTAAGGATAAGGGGAAGTCTTTTAGGACCGAGATGAGAAAAACATTTTTCACACAGAGAGTAGTGAATCTCTGGAATTCTCTGCCACAGAAGGTAGTTGCGGCCAGTTCATTGGCTATATTTAAGAGGGAGTTAGATGTGGTCCTTGTGGCTAAGGGGATCAGGGGGTATGGAGAGCAGGTACGGAATACTAAGTTGGATGATCAGCCATGATCATATTGAATGGAGGTGCAGGCTCGAAGGGCCGAATGGCCTACTCCTGCACCTATTTTCTATGTTTCTATGTTTCTATGGCAGTGAAACTAGTAGGATGATTAGGGTGGGGGAGGGACAGAGAAAGAGGGAATGCAAGGGTTACTTGAAATTAGAGAAATCAATGCGCATACTGCTGGGTTGTAAGCTGCCCAAACTAAATATGAGTTGCTGTTCCTCCAATTTGCATTTGGTTCCAATCTGACAGTGGAGGAGGCCCAAGACAGAAAGATCAGTGTGTGAATGAGAAGGGGAGTGAAAGTGTTTTGCAACTTTTGCTAGATTGATGAGAGATCATCAACCTGAACCATTAACAGCATATTTCCAGCATTTTATGTTTTATTTTCTGTTTTCCTCCATCTATATTTTTCACTTTTCAAAATGGAACCCTGTAATTTTGCTGTGAACGCTTCCTAGATTGGTCAGCTTCTAAGGAATGTGATACTGTATTATTTTTTCCGAAGAGGTGGAATAATTTATGGCTGTGCTCCTCCCATGGGAACTGAAGAGTAGAACATTTTAACTTTACTGTCCATTTGTAAAATAAATCATAATTAGTAACTAACGGGAACTAACTACGTTCAGCCACAGCCTGTGATACAATGCATTTTGACATGTCAGCAGGCTGGAAATACATTTATTCTGTATTAAAACTGCACCTGCATGCCGATATTCCTGTAATGCTCATAATTATCTCCTGTCACATCACACATTTGCCTTTATACTTAAATTACAACACACACTTTTGCAGCTCACTCATTTTTAATAATTTTGATAACTCCTCTGTTGCTGTTCACGTTTCACGTTGCTCACATTTAAGTTGTACGTTCTCAAGCTGTCCCATTCTATCTGTCTTACTTTAAATCAATTGGCAATATATGATGGTAAAAGTTCAATGCGAAAAAAGACATGCCAGGCTGCAGCAGGCAGGGGGGAAGTTGGGACAATGCCCCACTCAGCCCCAAACAACCGGGGAGTTTATCCTAAAACATCTTATAGCCAATGAGCCAATAAGACAGCACGGTGGCACAATGGCAGATTTGCTGCACAGCGCCAGAGGCCCGGGTTTGATCCTGACTACGGGTATTGTCTGTACGGAGTTTGTGCTTTCTCTCCATGACAGCGTGGGTTTTTTTCTGCCGGGTGCTCCGGTTTCCTACCACATTACAAAGACGTACAGGTTTGAAGGCTAATTGGTTTCGGTCAAATTGTAAAATTGTCACCAGTATGTAGGATAGTGCCAGTGAATAGGCGGGAAGGGGGGGGAATCGCTGGTTTGCACAGATTCAGTAGGCCGAGAGGCCTGTTTCCACGCTGAATCTCTAAACTAGCTGAACTAAAAGATCTACCTTTAATCTGCAGTCAAGCTAAGCTTGTAGTGATCACAACCACCAATTTCTGCACAACAAATATCCCACTAAAAAGTAACGTTAAAGTCAAGAAGATCAATTTTAATGGTATTAATCGAGGAGTAATTATTCCATAGGTGATCCGCTCCCCCCCACCCTTCTCCTCAAATAGAAAAACAATAGGAACTTGTAGAGACCCCTAAGGGTGCCACTGAGATTCAGTAAAAGGTTCATCTGAAAGACGGCAGACAAGGGTAACATTCCCTCCATACTGAATGGGGAATAATCACACTTCACCCCTCCCTTCTTAAAAATAGCCTGATGAGATATTTTATGGCAGAGAGCAGAGAGAGTATCGGTCAATATCTCATCCAAAATACGGAAGGTTAGTGTGGCATCTCCTCTCCATTGCATTGGAGAATCTGCCTGATTTCCTGTGACTTGAACCCTTAAACATATGAAGGTAGTGAGAGAGATCGAACAATGCAAGCACTGACATGTCTGTGGCATCATATTTTAATAACTTTACAAGGCAGTTGCAAGTATAATTTGGTTGTTTAGTTTTTTTTCAATTTAGTTTTACTTAGTTCAGATTAGTTTAGTTTCATTTATTTTCATTTTGTTTAATTTAGTAACGTTTAGAGATACAGCATGGAAATGGGCTATTTTGCCTTCCAAGTCCACACCGACCAGCCATCACCCATACACTAGTTCTGTATTACACACTAGGGACAATTTACAGAAGCCTAAAACCTGAAACGTCTTTGGAATGTGGGGGGAGATCAGAACACCCGGAGAAATCCGACACGGTCACTGGGAGAATGTACAAACTCCATACAGACCGCTGTTCCACTGTGCCACCCCTATTAATTCACCAGCCACAGTCTGCTATTCATGACAACCAACTTCCATTCAAATGGTTTTGGTGATTTACGGTATACTGGAATGAATTATGGTCGAAAAATGAATGGCTTTGCTAATGTGCAATCCTGACAGGAATATCTACTCAACAAATCCTCATGTTCGAAATTTGTGAGTGCATGAAAACATGTTAAACAAATGGATAATAATGTGCAGCATATTCAAGATATGCATGGCTGAACAACATTGGTAGTGTGTATTATTAAAATCTACTTATATACCGCTTAAGGAAACAATGCTTGTTCATTGTTTGTGCAAATGGCCAACACAAATCTTGCTACTGAATATATTTAAAGGAGTGACTCCCATTAAATTAATGTAAAGACTGGTGCAGGGTGCAAATAGATATTTTGCACTTTAAATCTCTGCTCAGAGGCTTGATCCTTAAAAGTCAGAGGAAATAACTCCACAACCTCACCATTTTAGTCTTCTGGCACAAAGGGAATGACTGAAATATTTTGAAGCCTTCTTGATAGCTACTTAAAGATGTGCTGCAATTTTCATCATGTTTGCTTGTACAGCTGCAGATATAGTGAGAGCTCATTGCTTTACATATGGAGGAATTCCTCTGGGCACGCCACCATGTCATTTCTAAGATAGAGATTCAAGATCGCAGGATGCATGAAGGACAGGTGAGCTCACACCTTAAATACTACATGCCTACACTGACCTCCGGGTCATTCCTGTGTGAAGAAATTTGCCAGTGCTGATAATTGAATAGAGACATCATTCAACTCTGCACCCTTCTGCTGCCACACTTGGTTTGATTCAATAAATGGTTGTCAAAGATACAAGCCTTCGCTTTAATCTCTCTGAGTCTTACCAGACAACCGCAGAAATCTCTGTGATTCTCCTAAACCATTGGCCTCTAATCGTTTCCTTGTGCAACCAAAGGATTCTTTAAGAATATGTTTGCATTTTCATTTTTATCATGTAAAGCCACGTATCTCATCAAGTTTTATCTTCATTAGGGTGGTAAAGTGGCGCAGCGGTCAAGTTGCTGCCTTACGGGTTCAATTCTGACTACGGTTGCTCTCTGTACAGAGTTTGTATGTTCTCTCTATGACTGCGTGGGTTTTCTTCCGGTGCTCTGGTTTCTCGGTGGGCCAAAGTGCCTGTATCCCCACTGTATCTCTAAAGTCTCAAGTCTCTAAAATCAATATCCAAGTAACCAATTTACAGCACACTTCTGAAGTAGATTTCTTCGTGTGTCTCCACAAAGTAACCTGATATGTCTGTGGAGTTTTGGGAAATCAAAGAATTGTTTTTTTCAAACTCTACGACAGAAACCGCATTTGAACTAACACCACCATTCTCGACAGAGCTACCAATGATGATCAATGTTTAACTTAAAGTTAGAGACCTAACAATGACTGCAGCAAGGATATTTTATAAATGTATAAATTCAAAGCAAAATGGTGGAGATGGTCAGAAGATATTACAGCATAATAACAGGATCAACAGATCAGCTGTAGGTGGTTAAACTACAGTGAGGAAACACAACAGGCGTTGTGAGCTTTAAACTAAAGGGCCCGTCCCACCAGCATGCGGTGAGCGCGACCAAACTGGAAGCGGGGGCCACGCGGAGGTCGAGTGATCCCCGTACAGGGCTGGTCCCACCAGCATGTGCCTGCATGCGGCGAGCGCGACCAAACCGGCAGTGGGGGCCACGTGGAGGTTGGGTGAGTGGCGCGAAGTGGCGCGAAGTTGGAGTGAAGTCCGCGGTAAGTTCGCAAGGACAGAGAGGGACACAGAGAGAGAGACACGGAGGCACAAAGAGAGACGGCCACGGAGGCACATAGAGAGGGCCACAGAGGCACATAGAGAGAGGCACGGAGGCACATATAGAGAGGGCCACAGTGGCACATAAAGAGGGTCACGGAGGCACACAGAGAGGGTCACGGAGGCACACAGAGAGGGTCACAGAGGCACACAGAGAGGGTCACGGAGGCACACATAGAGAGGGACATGGAGGCACACATAGAGAGGGTCACGGAGGCACATAGAGAGGGCCACGGAGGCACATATAGAGAGGGTCACGGGGCGCGGGGCTTGTTTTTTCAGCATAACAACAGGATCAACCAGCGCGGGGCTTGTTTCAATCCACAATCCAGCACAATCCAGCGCGGGGCTTATTTTTTCAGAGGCCCACAGGAGACGTTGGAAGAGAAGAAGGGGGAGGAGCGACACCCGACCGGTAAGCTTAAAAATCCAGTGCGGGGCTTGTTTTTTCAGAGGCCCACAGGAGCCATTGGAAGAGAAGGAGGGGGAGGAGCGACACCCGACCGGTAAGCATAAAAATCAAGCGCGGGGCTTGTTTTTACCGAAATCCATAACGTTCCATTCGGAGAAGTGGTTTTTTTTGAGAAAGCCGCTGATTGGTGGGAAGTGGACTAGGGTAAGCAGCTGATTGGCAGTCAGATTTCAGCAGTTTGTAGTGTACTTTGTATTGTGTTGATATTGTATCCTGTGTAAGGGGGGCAGTATGAAGGCCAGGGCAGTGTACTGTTGTGGATGTCAGATGTGGGAGGTCAAGGAATCTGATAGCCCTCCAGACATCCACATCTGCGCCAGGTGTGTTGAGATGGGGCTCCTAAAGGACTGTGTTAGGAACCTGGAGCAGCAGCTCAATGACCTCCGTCTGGTCAGGGAGAGTGAGGAGGTCATAGAGAGGAGCTACAGGGAGGTAGTCACTCCAAAACCACAGGAGGTAGACAAGTGGGTCACAGTTAGGAAGGGCAAGGGGCAGAGGCAGGGGCTAGAGAGTACCCCTGTGACACCTTCAAAATAGGTACTCCAGTTTGAGTGCTGTTGGGGTGGACAGCCTACCTGGGGCTAGCAACAGCGACCGGGCCACCGGTACAGAGACTGGCCCTGATGCTCAGAAGCATAAGGAAAAGAAGAGGAGGGCATTAGTAATAGGGGACTCCATGGTTAGGGGGTCAGATTGGCGATTCTGTGGATGTAGTCCGGAGACCAGGATGGTAGCCAGGGTCCGGGATGTGTCTGAACGTGTCCAAGGTATCCTGAAAAGGGAGGGAGAGGAGCCTGAGGTCATGATACATATTGGTACCAATGACATAGGTAAAAAAAAGAGAAGAGGTCCTAAAAGGAGAATTTAGGGAGTTAGGAAGAGAGCTATGGAAAAGGACCACAAAGATAACAATCTCAGGACTACTTCCTGTGCCACGCGACAGTGAGAGTAGGAATGGAGCAAGGTGGAGGATAAACGCGTGGCTGAAGGACTGGTGCGGAGGGCACGGATTCAAGTTTCTGGATCATTGGAACCTCTTTTGGGGAAGGAATAACCTGTATAAAAAGGACGGGTTGCACTTGAACCCAAGGGGGACCAGTATCTTGGCGGGGAAATTTGCAAAGGCTACCGGCGGGATTTTAAACTAGATAGGTTGGGGGGAGGGACTCAAATAGAGATAGCTAGGAGACGGTGTCTGAGGCAGGAGGCAGAGAAGGGAAGCACTCAGACCCAACATGTACGGGGGGAAGAAGAAAAAAATAATAAACAGAGAATAAGAGGTGGTGGGTGTCTTAAAGGTGTGAGCAGAGAGAAAGAGGGGTATAAAATGACAATAGAAGCAAGTGGTAGCAAGGTGAAAATTAATAGTGGCTAGCAGACAAATCCAGGAAAAAAATCAAAAGGGGCCACTTGTCAACATAATTGTATAAAGGGTAAAAGTGTTGTTAAAACAAGCCTGAAGGCTTTGTGTCTCAGTGTGAGGAGCATTCGTAATAAGGTGGATGAAGGTGCAGATAGCTATTAATGACTATGCTATAGTTGGGATCACGGAGACATGGCTCCAGGGTGACCAAGGCGGGGAGCTGAACATCCAGGGATATACAATATTCAGGAGGGATAGACGGAAAGGAAAAGGAGGTGGGGTAGCGTTGCTGGTGAGAGAGGAGATTAATGCAATAGAAAGGAAGGACATTAGCATGGAGGATGTGGAATCGATATGGGTAGAGCTGCGCAACTCTAAGGGGCTAGTGGGAGTTGTGTACAGGCCACCTAACAGTAGTAGTGGAGTTGGGGATGGCATCAAACAGGAAATTAGAAGTGCGTGCAACAAGGGTAACACAGTAATAATGGGCGACTTCAATCTGCATATAGATTGGGTGAATGAAATTGGCAAAGGTGCCGAGGAAGACGATTTCTTGGAATGTATGCGGGATAGTTTTCTAAACCAGCATGTGGAGGAACCAACGAGAGAGCAGGCTATTCTAGACTGGGTATTGAGTAATGAGGAAGGGTTAGTTAGCAGTCTTGTTGTGCGTGGCCCCTTGGGCAAGAGTGACCATAATATGATTGAGTTCTTCATTAGGATGGAGAGTGACATAATTAAGTCAGAAACATGGGTTCTGAACTTAAACAAAGGTAACTTTGAAGGTATGAGCTGTGAATTGGCCAAGATAGACTGGCAGGTGAGTCTTAAAGGGTTGACAGTGGATGTGCAATGGAAGGTATTTAAAGACTGCATGGATGAAGTACAAAAATTGTTCATACTAGTTTGGCAAAAGAATAAATCAGGGAGGGTGGTGCATCTGTGGATAACGAGGAAAATCAGGGATGGTATCAAAACTAAAGATGAGGCATACAAATTGGCCAAAAAAAGCAGCCTACCAGAGGACTGGGAGAAATTCAGAATCCAGCAGAGGAGGACAAAGGGCTTAATTAGGAAAGGGAAAATAGATTACGAAAGGAAAATGGCAGGGAACATAAAAACTGACTGCAAAAGTTTTTATAGATATGTGAAGAGAAAGAGGCTAGTTAGAACAAATGTTGGTCCCTTGCAGTCAGAAGCATATGAATTGATCATGGGGAACAAGGACATGGCAGACCAATTGAATAACTACTTTGGTTCTGTCTACACTAAGGAAGACATAAATAATCTGCCGGAAATAGCAGGGGACCGGAGGTCAAATAAGATGGCGGAACTGAGTGAAATCCAGGTTAGCCGGGAAGTGGTGTTGGGTAAATTGAACAGATTAAAGGCCGATAAATCCCCAGGGCCAGATGGTCAGCATCCCAGAGTGCTCAAGGAGGTAGCCACGGAAATAGTGGACGCATTAGTGATAATTTTTCAAAACTCCTTAGATTCTGGAGTAGTTCCTGAGGATTGGAGGATAGCTAATGTAACCCCACTTTTTAGAAAAGGAGGGAGAGAGAAAGCGGGGAATTACAGACCAGTTAGTCTAACATCGGTAGTGGGGAAATTGCTAGAGTCAGTCATTAAAGATGGGATAGCAGCGCATTTGGAAAGTGGTGAAATCATTGGACAAAGTCAGCATGGATTTACAAAAGGTAAATCATGTCTGACGAATCTTATAGAATTTTTCGAGGATGTAATTAGTAGTGGATAAGGGAGAACCAGTGGATGTGTTATATCTGGACTTTCAGACAAGGTCCCACATAAGAGATTAGTATATAAACTTAAAGCACACGGTATTGGTGGTTCAATAATGATGTGGATAGAGAACTGGCTGGCAGACAGGAAGCAAAGGGTAGGAGTAAATGGGTCCTTTTCAGAATGGCAGGCAATGAGTAGTGGGGTACCGCAAGGCTCAGTGCTGGGACCCCAGCTATTTACAATATACATTTTACTTCGGAGTCACGTGAGTGACTACGTGAAGAGCCCGCCTCACGCTGGTAACGGCATGACGTCGACGCTGACGGCAGAAGGTGGAGCTGCAGTAAGGAGCAGCTCCTCGCAGCGGTCGGAACGGCCCGCAGGTAAGAACAGTAAAGTTGGGTTTTTTAGCGGGCGCTGGGTAGGTCCAGCAGTATAGGAAATTTGTTAAAACAGGTCAGAGTCATGTTAGTGCTGGATAAGCACAAATGATGAAGTAAATTTATATTCGCGGGTTAAATGCTTCCTGGGGTGAAAAATAAATATACGGGAAAGCTAGTGCGGAGCCGGTTCCGATACCGGTGGCCGCAGATATACCCGTTAGCGAATTAGTTTACAAAATGATAACCACGGAGAGAAATGCTCCCGAATATGAAAAATGGAAAATAAAATAAAATAAAAAATCTGAGAGGCCCGTGGTTCTGATGACTCTGACATTGAAAAGTCCTCCACATAAGTAAACTATGTGGAACTGATTATGGAGCATATGGAGAAAGTTCTCCAAATAATTATGAGACTAGGGTCATAGTACCCTGAAGGTTCCTAAGGTTAGCCCTGAGGGGTTTAATTATTCTGAATATGGCCATGGGCCTAATTGGAAGTTGGAACTCCGGACCCAGGATTTGGGCCGGAAGAAGTCTCATGGGATAAAATCCCAATTGATTTAGGGCTGCAGAAGGCAGACCCTGTTGATGGTGATTTGCATTTTGAAAGCACACCACAAAATAAAAATAAAAATAAAATGAAAAAATATGAAAAGAGGCCAAAGATGCATGGAATAGCAAAAGGTTTTGCTATATATGAAGGAAGTGGTGAAGCTATGGAAGAAATCCTAGCTGCCAACATATATATATGGTATCTCACCAACTTCATGATTCTGTGATGATTGAAATATTAAAATTGCACAGCACAGGAAATTGTGCCTCATTGGAAGAGCCTACGGTTTATCCGTTAATATGGGCATCCATGACTCCAAATATGAGAGCGTCAAATAGTGAGGTTTAAAAATCCTCACAAATTATTCTGCTGCTATTATGGTTTTTGGGCAAATGAAAGGTAAACATAAATAAAGACGCTATTGTGCAATTCTTTCTATGAAATTTTATATAATATAAATGGCTATTTGGGCCATTTTTTCACCCAAGGTTGCATACCTGTGTGGAGCAAGTGGTGTTTAAGCTCTTGGTTATCTGTTTGGAGTAATCTGCCTAACTTATTGAAATTGGATGAAAAGCTAAATTTTTAGCTGCATGAAACCTTCGTCTTTGGACGAAAAGGTATTTTCGCCCAGAAGGGGATTTGATATTGGAAATAGAGGCAGAAATATGTCAAGGAAGTTTTATTGTATTGCACAACCAAATACTTACCCGAATTCAGGGGATAAGGAGAACACCACGCTCATATGCAGAGGAATTAAAGACTTGTTCCCTGCTTAAAGAAACTGCGGATTAATCTCCAGTTAGAGGGAGATTACAAAAAGTTTATTAAGACTGGCTTACTATTATTTTTGATCAGTATATTACGAGCAGTTTCATTAACTACTATTATTTTAAAAAAAAAAAAAAAAAAAAAAAAAAAAAAAAAAAAAAAAAGAGGTTAATCCTCCTGTACAGAATAAACCTGCTTATGTTTTCGTGTTTTCTGCAATTGAAAAAGCAGAGATTTATGTTCACATTGCCTAATTATCTAGAAAAGAGGTAATGGAAAAGGTTTTTGAACACGAGCATAAATTTGTCTTTAATGTTAGAAGGCATTACAGATGATGGTTGCAGAAGTATTCTGGACCTTACAGGTCTAAATAAGTTTGTAGAATACAAACATGTTCAAATGGAGACATTGAATACTGCAAAATATTTAATTCAGCAGGTTGTTATATGGCTAAGATTGATGAAAAGACGCCTATTATTCTGTACCTATGCATCAGGTCTCGGTGATACTTAAATTTTAATTGGTTGTGACAATTATGGCAGTTAAGCTTTGCCAAATGGACTGAGTTCAGCTTTTTTACTCTTTACGAAACTGTTGAAACCAGTTTAGCCCAATTAGAGCACAAAATGCACATCATTATGGCTTATCTCAATGACATTCTGGTCATTAGTGATTATCAGGAGTCAGCTGAGGACTCAGTTTCAGTTACTAAAGCTTTGTGGTAAGCTAAGGTTCTTAATTATCTAATTAAGCCCCAGCTGCAGCCAGCACAAACAATTTACTTTTGGGGTTTGTAATTAACTCAGTGACTATGTTAATACCTTTACCAACAGTTAAAGTCGATGATTTTTTGGTAACTTGTCATTATCTCATTCAAAACCTTATCCTTCCATCCGAGAAATGGTGACAACCATTGGTGAACTGCTAGCAGCATTTCCTGCAGTAGAATTTGGTTCATTACATTTATCGATATCTTCGAAGGTACAAGATACAAGCTCTCAAAGAGAAGGCAGGCCATTTGACAGGCCTATGTAATTAACAAAAGAAGCTGTATTGGAATTTACAATGGTGGGTTAAAAAAGGAAAATGTCCCACAAGCTGCTAATAAATATTATGATTAAACAGCCTGAAATGGTTTACATACAGATGCTAGTGCTCTCGGATGGGGGCCACAGATTTATCCTCCAGTTGTGGAGGTAGATGGAAAACTGAAGAACAAGTGTTTCTCCAAGAGTATGGTATTAACTATTGGGAGTTATTGGGGGCCTTTTATGGGCTTAAAGCATATTGTTGTGCTAAACAAGGTCTGCATGTGTTAATACAATTACACAATAAAACAGCTGTGGTTTACATTAATCACATGGGGAGAGTTGGATCAGTATCATGTGATTGTCTGGTCAATGAGATATGGCAATGGTGTATTGGTCGGCAGATATGGATTGCAGTAAGCTATACTCCAGGTAAAGACAATGTGGTAGCAGATGAAAGGTCCAGGATTTTTAAAGATAATACGAAATGGATGTTTAAGCCACCAATATTTAAGAATATTGTTCGACGATTTGGGTTGCCAGAAATTGATTTGTTTGCATCCAGGCTTAATCATCACTTGCCTCATTATGTGTCTTGGGAACACGATCCGGACGCAGTTGCAGTAGATGCATTTTTATTACACTGGGGAAAAATGTTCTTTTATGCTTTTCCACCATTTGCTCTGATCCAGAGATGCTTGAAGAAAATAGAGCAAGATTTAGCTTCCGGATTGTTGGTAGTGCCAAATTGCCCAACTCAACCTTGGTTCCCAGTTATGCTGAATATGATTAAAGAACCGTATATGCAGATTCTTAACTGTAGTGATATCTTGACTAATCCAGTAACAAATGAAGATTACCCATTACATGCATATATGAATTTGTTAATCTGCAGGTTTTGACCAGACCACTACAGGAACTGGGATTGTCGGACCAAACTTGACAGTTATTGGCACATCATGGCGAGATAGCACACAGAAACAATATATGACACATATTAAGAAATAGGAAGAATTTTGCACACAGTCAAAATATTTCTGATGATTATGTGAATGTTACTCATGTTTTGGAATTCCTTGCCAATTTGCGCTTTGGTCAACATTTAAGTTACAGTGCCATTAACACTGCACGCAGTGTCTTGTCGTCCTATTTAGGACTTATGACTGGTGAGAAATCAATTGGGTCGCATCCATTAATATCACGATTCATGAAAGGAATTTTTCACATGAATCCGCCAAAACCTAGATATACAGAGATTTGGGATGTGAGCATAGTACTTGCTCTACTTAGAGAATGGACGCCAATTGAAGGGTTGTCATTGGATAGGTTAACATTGAAATTGGTCATGTTAATGTCACTGGTCTCAGCCCAAAGAGTGCAAACTTTACAAATGTTGCGTTTAGACTGTATGCATGTGACTACAGATAACGTTGTATTCTATGTTTACGATCTGATCAAACAAAGTAGACCAGGGAGATCTGGAACAAAGGTAACCTTTCAAGCTTTTCATATTGAGCTTGCTTTGTGTGTGGTTAGACATTTGAACCAATGTATTAAAGTGACGGACACTTTTCGAGGAAACGAAAAGACATTGCTGCTTACGCACAAAAAGCCACACACAAAAGCTTCAGTTCAAACTATCTCAAAATGGTTGAAACAGGTGTTGGTTTTAGCGGGAATAGACACTGATGTCTTCAAATCTCACTCCACCAGGGCGGCAGCTACGTCCGCGGCGAAGGGGCGGGACGTACCTCTTGAGCATATTTTAAAAATCGCAGGGTGGAGTAAAGAAGAAACTTTTTCAAAGTTCTACAACAAACCTGTTCACACTATGACAAGCTTTGGACACGCGGTGTTGGGAGCACTATAATCACCTGCTTTGTTTGCTATTAATTGCTATAATCAGTTGTGTAGTCACTGATATCTTTTGTCACTTGTAATCATTTTTTTCCCTCAAATATAAGGAGGGTATTATATGGTCTTTCAGCCATTAAAAAACTTGATTGTGAAAAGATCTAACATTTGTGTGCTTTCTCATGTATGTGTTTACTTAGCCGGACTGTCGTACGGATTAATTCTACGACATAAAAAACACAGAAAGCTTTAAAACTCTTCACGTAGTCACTCACGTGACTCCGAAGTAAAATAGTAAGATTAAACGAGAACTCACCTGTTCGAAGTTTGATCGTTATTTTACGAGGAGTTACGATGAGGGATTACGTGCCCTCCACTCCCACCCTCGTAAAATAAATGATCAAATGGTGGTTCTAAGTCTTTTTATGAGCCTTACTATGTTACTCCGGCTTTGGTGTTCTGTGTTTTTCATGCCGTTGCTTTGAAGTATGCCGTTACCAGCGTGAGGCGGGCTCTTCACGTAATCCCTCATCGTAACTCCTCGTAAAATAACGATCAAACTTCGAACAGGTGAGTTCTCGTTTAATCTTACTATTAATGATTTGTACGAGGGAATTGAATGCAACATCTCCAAATTTGCAGATGACACCAAGCTGGGGGGTATAGTTAGGTGTGAGGAGGATTCTAGGAGGCTGCAGGGTGATTTGGATAGGCGTAGATAGGATAGAGTATTGCGAAAAACTGGACAGACTCGGCTTGTACTCACTGGATTTTAGAAGATTGAGGGGGGATCTTATAGAAACTTACAAACTTCTTAAGGGGTTGGACAAGCTAGATGCAGGATGATTGTTCCTGATGTTGGGGGAGTCCAGAACAAGGGGTCACAGTCTAAGGATAAGGGGGAATTCCTTTAGGACCGAGATGAGGAAAACATTCTTTACACAGAGAGTGGTGAGTCTCTGGAATTCTCTGCCACAGAAGATCGTTGAGGCCAGTTCATTGGCTATATTCAAGAGGGAGTTGGATGTGGCTCTTGTGGCTAAAGGGATCAGGGGGTATGGAGAGAAGGCAGGTACGGGATACTGAGTTGGATGATCAGCCATGATCATATTGAATGGCGGTGCAGGCTCGAAGGGCCGAATGACCTACTCCTGCACCTATTTTTCTATGTTTCTATGTTTCTATGTCACGGAGGCACGATGTAGAGGCAGTGCGTAATGCGGGCCGACAAGCCGTTGCCGCACGGAATTTTTGAACATGGTCAGTTTTTCGGAGCAATGTCGGGACCAGCTCCGCACATTTCCATGCGGCTCCGGCGATCGAAGTGGGACCAGCCCCACGAGGCAGGACGGCTCAAGCGACAACGTTAGGTCGCGCTCACCGCATGCAGTCGCATGCTGGTGGGACAGGCCCTTTACTTTATCATCCTCCTCAGACTTCCACTGAATACTACGCACTCATGTGTTTTTTTCCCAGTTGTTATCAGGCAACTGAACCATCCTACCAACAACTAGAGAACAGTCCTGAACTACTATCTACTGTACCTCATCGGAGACCCTCTGACTATCTTTGATCGTACTTTACTGGCTTTATCTTGCACTAAATGTTATTCAAGTTATTCCCTTTATCGTGCTGCTGTACACTGCGGATAGCACGATTGTAATCATGTATGGTCTTTCCACCGACTAGTTAGCAAGCAACAAAAGCTTTTCACTGTATCTCAGTACGCGTGACAATAAACTAAACTCAAAAGTCAAATTTAAAGCACTCAAATTTACTTAAAGCACACGGTATTGGTGGTTCAGTATTGATGTGGATAGAGAACTGGCTGGCAGACAGGAAGCAAAGAGTAGGAGTGAACGGGTTCTTTTCAGGATGGCAGACAGTGACTAAGTGGGGTACCGCAAGGCTCAGTGCTGGGACCACAGCTATTTACAATATACATTAATGATTTGGACGAGGGAATTAAATGCAACATCTCGAAGTTTGCGGATGACACGAAGCTGGGGGGCAGTGTTAGCTGTGAGGAGGATGCTAGGAGGCTGCAGGATGACTTGGATAGATCGGGTGAGTGGGCAAATGCATGGCAGATGCAGTATAATGTGGATAAATGTGAGGTTATCCACTTTGGTGGCAAAAACAGGAAGGTAGACTATCATTTGAATGGTGACCGATTAGGAAAAGGGGAGATGCAGCGAGACCTGCGTGTCATGGTACACCAGTCATTGAAAGTAGGCATGCAGGTGCAGCAGGCTGTGAAGAAAGCGAATGATATGTTGGCATTCATAGCAAAAGGATTTGAGTACAAGAGCAGGGAGGTTCTACTGCAGTTGTACAGGGTCTTGGTAAGGCCACACCTGGAGTATTGCGTACAGTTTTGATCTCCTAATCTGAGGAAAGACATTCTTGCCATAGAGGGAGTACAGAGAAGGTTCACCAGGCTGATTCCTGGGATGGCACGACTTCTATATGAAGAAAGACTGGATAGACTCGGCTTGTACTCACTGGAATTTAGAAGATTGAGGGGTGATCTCATGGAGACTTACAAAATTCTTAAGGGGTTGGACAGGCTAGTTGCAGAAAGATTGTTCCCGATGTTGGGGAAGTCCAGGACAAGGGGTCACAGTTTAAGGATAAGGGGGAAGTCTTTTAGGACCAAGATGAGAAAATCGTTTTTCACACAGAGAGTGGTGAATCTGTGGAATTCTCTGCCACAGAAGCTAGTTGAGGCCAGTTCGTTGGCCATATTTAAGAGGGAGTTGGATGTGGCCCTTGTGACTGAAGGGGTCAGGGGATATGGAGAGAAGGCAGGTACAGGATACTGAGTTGGATGATCAGCCATGATCATATTGAATGGTGGTGCAGGCTCGAAGGGCCGAATGGCCTGCTCCTGCACCTAATTTCTATGTTTCTATGTTTCTATGTTAAAGCCCAAACTCAAAAACTCACAAACTCAAAAAATGGCGCTTCGAGAACAATCCAATCATGCAGTTAAATAATTTCTCTTGAAGATGGTTTAAACTTTTTGCTCCATATTCCAATAGGATTAAGATTACTTAAAAAAAAATCTAATATTTTAACGTGTGGTTTTAGTAACAATAAAGAGATAATCCCCATTCACTTCCACAGATACCAGTCAGTCTCAGAAAGAACAGAAGGCAATTTAGAATGTGACTGGGTGCCTGAAGGAAAGAAGTAATTCTCTACTTCGCCAATACCATGCACTTACATCTCACACTAGCGCTGAACATTATATTTCAATTACATTTGATGAAATCAGATGAATTCTTTGATCCATTATTTCAATAAAGTCACAAACCATATTTGAAATAACTGGTTTAACAGCCACTTGAATTTGAAGGGTCCTGACCTGTAATATCGCCCATCAATGTACTCCAGACCCGCTGAGTTACTCCAACGCTTTATGATTACGCAAGATTCCAGCATCTGCAGTTCCTTGTTCCTCGCAATTTAGATCTACACAGCAAGGATACAATACAGAATGTCTTTAATTGTGTAATCTTGTTCATCCCCGCTTCCTTGTCCTTGTGTGGACAGGCATTCCGTGAACAGACTGTGAAATCCCCACCTAAGCCACGATACCTCTCAAACTTTCTCTTCTTATCTATCGTTCTTTAAACCAAGCATTTGGACACCTGTCCTGATGCTTTCTGATCTAGTTTGATATTAGCATTTTATCTAATTATATTACTGAGAGGTGATCTTGGATGCTTCACAGCAGAAGCGATGCCATGTAGGTGCAAATTGAGGATAATATATTGGAAGTTGCTATTAGGACTAATAAACGTGGCACAGTGTATAGTAGAGCGGCTCGGTGGTGCAGCAGTAGAGTTGCTACCTTACAGCGCCAGGGATCCGGGTTCAATCCTGACTACCAGTGCTATCTGTACAGGGTTTTACACATTCTTCCTGTGACCACATGGGTTTTCTCTGGGTGCTCCAGTTTCCTCCCACAGTCCAAAGACCTATAGGTTTGTAGGTTAATTGGCTTCTGTAAATTGTAAATTATCCCTAGTGTGTAGGATAGCGTTAGTGTATGGGGTGATCGATGGTCGGCACGGACTCGATGGGCTGAAGGGCCTGTTTCCACGCTGTACTTCTAAAGTTTAAAGTCTAAAGAAATGTTCCAACGAAATGTGACTGAGTGTCTAGAATCAGACATTGGAGTCTCACTGAGCTGATTAAACAATCAAAAATTACAGTATGCGATATCATAATAATTGCAAATAATAAATAATGATTGAGTGAATTATACCATGGCTGTGATTGCAAGCCTATGTTTTGAAAAGATATAATTTTGAATTCTTAGCAATCTTACATATCATTTTATATATTTTCAAAGTGAGTCACAAATGGCAAGTTAGAAATCAATGTATAATCACTGTTAGACAAAATTGCTGGAGAAACTCAGCGGGTGCGGCAGCATCTATGCAGAGAAGGAAATAGGCAACGTTTCGGGCCAAAACCATCGCTGTTCCTATGCGTATAAAAGCTACAAAGAAGCAACAAATAAATCAAATAAATCAAAACCAATTTTACTTCCAAGTTTAAAACTTTTCTTGCGTTCACTTTCTGTTTTAGCGGTAGGGTGTAGACCGTTGAAATGTTACAGAAAGTGAAGAAGGTGTCGGCGAGGCGATCCGCAGGGAAAAGGTTCAAGTACCGTGATAGTATTGTTAGCGGATGCCCGCCTAGGTCACCAAGTCCGCCGCCAGCAATGGAGCTAGCGACACCGGACCCGCTGCCCGTGAGCAGCGTAGCCATGCCGGTAGGGTGTGAGGCTACTGCAAAATCAAATAGGCCCGTGGACCCAGAGTCGGGCCAGGAGGTTTTACCCTCACAAGGAGAGACCGTTTGCTCACGGCTCTCCCAGGTCGAGGTCTTATTACAAAAGATGCTCGACAGGGACGAACTCCGTGAGGAGGAGTGGTGCCCCCGCCAGGCTAGTGGAGAGCCTGTGCTAGCAGCGCCTATAATAGGGCTGCAAGAATGCCCAACTTTTGAGGAGGAGCGGTATACCGGCGCAGCAGTTTACTGACGCTGAATCAGTGGCTGGGGAGAACGATAAGGGAGTGGAACTTGAAGTTATTCCGAATATAGCGGAGAAATTTGCAGTCCCGAGAGAGGCAGGAGAGCCATTAGGGGAAGAATTGGCATCAGCCATCCAATATATGCTCTCTCATCAGCTGCAAGAATTGGCCATGGATGAGGCGGCTAAAAAGTATGAAGCCCCTATCAATTGCGATTTACTAAAAGTACCAATGGTAAACCATTTCATATGGACACAGTTGGGGGTGTTAGCAAGATCCCAAGAACTAAAATTTCAAAAAGTATTGAAATTACTTTCAGCAGGACTTACGGCATTTGCTATTACGGTAGACAAGGGGCATATGTCGGATGCTCACCAAGATGCACTGGGACTTCTGTGTGTGCCTATTTTGAAATTAACAATATAAGAAGAAGTGTTATTTGGCCAATTATTAATCCTAATCTGGCATCATTGTGTAAGCCGCCCAGCGTACAACCGCCTAACCTTTTGTTTGGCGGGGATCTCGGCAAGCAAGTTAAAGACCTCCATGAGGACGCTAGAACTATGGGCCTTATCAAGCCGGATGTCAAACTAGGAAAAAGGGTTTTTCCTTACCGGCGGGGTACCATTACGGACGCCGGGGAAGCGACCAGCCACTCAGCTTCGCAATCTCGGAGCTGGCAGCCTGCCACAGGCGTGAGGGGAAGGGTGACTTTCCCTACAAAGGGCCGGGGGCAACAAGGGCAGCCAGGATGTACGCAGGTGATAAATTTTCCTCCTAAAGAAAATAAATCAAGTGAAATAGATGTTCAAATTGGGGGCAGATTAGACTTGTTTCTCCGTGGCAGATTAGACTTGGCTCCGCTCAGTCGGGACCCAACTCTCCACTGCCACTGGCGGGAGGACCGCGTGGGAGCAGGGTAGCCAAGACACCGATTCCCCACCGCTTCAGTCCGCACGACCGTGGACTAGTGGCAAAAGAGTGCGGAAATCTGGGAGCCCCGTTCAAACGGCAGGCCCCGGCTCACCGTCTCAGTCCGGAAGACCACGGACAGGTGGCAAAACCGCACACAAGTCGAGTAGCCCCGCTGGATCGGCTGGCACCGACTTCCCGCCGCTACAGTCCGGAAGACCTCTGACTAGCGGGCAGGCCCGCGCGGATGTCGTGTAGCCCCGCTAGAGCGGCTGGCACCGACTCCTCACCGCCTCAGTCCGGAAGGCCGCGGACTGGCGGCAGATCTACAAGGAAGTCGTGTAGCCCCGCTGGAGCGGCTGGCACCAACTTTCTACCGCATCAGTCCCATAGACATCACTCCGACGGGGTGCGGACTGGCGGTAATGACCCCATTGATTCTGCAGAATCTGGTGAAGATGACCTGCTGTTTGCAGATTGCAACGGCGATCCCATAGCCCGCATGGAGCGGATGATGGAGCAGCTGCTCCAGAGGGACCTACTCCAGCAGGAGCATGCATCCCATGGATCATTCAGGTCCACGACAGGCCCCTTTCCAGGGCTGTCCAACACCTCTCCCTCCTCAGAAGGGAGCGCCAGAAGTCAGGGATTGCCTGACTTGGAAGAGGGGTTGACCAAAGACCCTAAGTTGCATGGGATGCAGGAAGAGGAACTTCTGGGGATGGTGTCAAAATTCGCACATCTATCCCAGAAAGGGCAACCTCTTCAACCACGGCTAGCGGCCGCTATCAATTACCTGACCACACACCAGCTTCAGGAACAGGTAATTACAGAGACCACAGGCAAGTACCCGGCCCCGGAAAATTGTGTGTCGTTGAATGTACCATCTGTCAACACACCCATATGGGGGAATATAAGCCCTGGGATAAGGGCACAGGAACTGGAAATCCAGAAAATCCTCAAATTACTGACTTCCGGGATTACTGCGTTTGCCAGGTCAATCGATGGTGTGGACATGACGGAAGAGCAGCAGGATGCCTTAGCCCTGCTTTGTAACACGTGTTACACCAAGCTTGTTGTTTGGGGATGACCTGCCCAAACAGGTCAAAGACCTAGACGAGGAAGCAAAGGCACTCGGCATGATAAAACCCCCTTCCTCCAGCAGGCCACCAGCATATCGACGGCAGCATCCATATGCAACACCCAACAGGCCCCGGTTTCACCCTTATAGGGTGACGGGTGCAAACCCAAAGGTCGCGCCTCACCCACAGAGGTCTTTTTTAGGCCAAGGCACAGAGCAACCCCCTTGGAAAATGCGTCAACCCCACACCATGGCGCCACAACATCCCAAGAACCAAGGACGGAAGGCCAAGCCCCACCGGTAACCATGGAGGTAAGGGTGTCTGGTTCCGTTGGGAATTCTGCATGTCAAACCTCACAAGTGGGAGGCAGGTTGTGTCTGTTTGGGGATGCATGGAGTCCCATAACTTCTGACCCTTTTATATTGCACAGTATTCGAGGTTATGAAATTGAATTTATAATCAAATAACTTCCCCCAGTTCAACATGTACCTAGCCGTAAGTTTGTACTTTCTCAAAAAGAGAAAGTGGAAGGACATGCAGAACTATTCAGACTATATACAAAGGGGGTAATAGAAAAAAATGTACATGAACCTTTTGAGTTTGTATCCAACATCTTTACCAAAACCAAAAAAGATGGTGGATGTCGTATTATAATCGACTTAACTCAACTGAATACCTTTGTGCAATATACCCATTTCAAGGTGGAAACATTTGAAACTGCCAAGCAACTGATTTCCAGAGGGTACTTCATGGCCTGCATCGATCTAAAAGATGCATACTATTCAGTACCTATACGCAAAGATCACCGCAGATATTTGAAATTTGTCTGGATGGGGCAGCTGTGGCAGTATAGATCACTGCCTAATGGTCTTACAACAGCCCCCAGGTTGTTTACCAAAATATTGAAACCAGGATTGGCATCTATACGGAGACAAAACCACATAGTCATGGCCTATCTTGATGACATACTGATTGTGGGGAAAACCTTGGAATTGGCTAAATTAGCTGTAACAGCCACCAAGTCACTGTTTCAAAAGCTGGGGTTCGTCATCCATCCAGACAAATCCAAATTAACGCCTACTGTCGTTATGGACTATCTGGGATTCACGATTAACACTAATCAAATGATTATTACTTTCCAAAATAACAAAGCGGCAGATATTATAGAGGCATGTAATAGCCTTGCTTGCGCCAGGAAACTGACTATTAGACATGCTGCCAAGGTAATTGGGAAACTTGTAGCTACATTTCCAGCTGCACGATTTGGACTGCTGCATTATCAAAATGTGCAAAGAGCAAAAATCTCAGCACTAAAAACCAATGCTGGGCATTTTGATAGACCTATGCAAGACCAACCAAAGCAAGAAATGAGCTACGATGGTGGATTAACAGCATCCGAGACTTATAATCCCATCATAGTTACAAACCCTTCAGTCGTGTTGCAAACTGACGCCAGCGCTCACGGCTGGGGAGCTACCGACACCACGTCTAGTTGTGGCAGCAGATGGGATTTGCACGAATCTACATTTCTCCAATCACGAGGTATCAACTATTTGGAAATGCTGGGAGCATTTCACAGATTACGGGCTTACTGTACAAATATGCATCATACACATGTCCGTCTGCAAATAGACAATACCACAGTGGTGGCATATTTAAACCATATGGGTGGTATCAAGTCGATATCTTGTGACGAATTGGCAAACACAATTTGGCACTGGTGCATTGAAAGAGATATTTGGATTTCAGCTACTTACCTTCCGGGTAAGCTTAATACAGTGGCGGACGCCAGGTCACGAAAATTCAATGACAACACCGAATGGATGTTGAACCCCCAAATATTTGCTAACATTATAGCTCAGTATGGTACACCAGATATTGACTTCTTTGTGTCCAGATTGAACCATCAGATACCAACATATGTCTCTTGGGAACCAGACACTGGGGCAGTAGCGATGGATGCTTTTTCGCTACATTGGGGGAAATTGTTCTTCTATGCATTCCCCCCTTTCTGCCTCATCAGTCGGGTATTGCGGAAAATCCAGTTAGATTCTGCATCAGGGATACTGATAATACCCGACTGGCCCACACAGCCATGGTTCCCGGTGGTCCTCGACATGGCGAAGGAACCATGGGTGCAGATTCCTAAATGCCCGAACCTCCTGACACATCCCATATCAGGAGCGAGTCATCCATGCCATGGTCATCTGAACCTGTTGGCTTGCAGGTTCTGAAGAGACCTTTGCTGGAATTCGGGCTGTCGAACAGGACCATGGACATCGTCACAGCGTCGTGCAGAGAGTCCACAAGGAAGCAATACATTACCCATGTAAGGAAATGGGAGGTCTTCTGTTCCAGGACTAATATCACCTACGACTCTGTCACCATCACGGATGTGCTGGAATTCCTCGCGGGCCTTCACTATGATGAGGGCCTCAGCTACAGTGCCATCAATAGTGCTAGGAGTGCATTATCGTCCTACCTCAGGCTTGGAGTGGGATCCCATCCGTTGGTGTCGAAACTTATGAGGGGTATTTTTAACTACAATCCTCCAAGACCACGAAACACTGTGACCTGGGATATAGGGGTAGTGTTGTCCCTACTCAGGAGTTGGTCACCAGTTTCGGCACTCCCACTTGGAAAACTCACCTATAAAGTGGTGATGTTGATGGCACTCATTACAGCTCAGCGGGTCCAGACCCTCCACAAACTGAAATTAGACAGGATGGTCTCGACCCCCACCAAGCTAACCTTTTTTACAGATGAATTACTTAAACATCATAGACCTGGAACAACCGGTCTTAAATTAGAATTTCACGCATATCCCATTGATGTACGCCTCTTTATAGCCAACCATCTCCAACATTATATTAATGTCACTCAAAATTTAAGGGGAATGGAAACAGGTCTATTTATCAGTTGTAAACACCCGCACTACAGGGTAACTGTACAGACTATTTCCAGGTGGCTCAGGGTGGTGTTGGATGCAGCAGGGGTAGACACTGATATTTTCAAATCTCATTCTACCAGGGCTACGTCCACATCAGCGACGAGGACCAAGGAGGTACCCATGGACCATGTCCTTGCAACAACGGGCTGGGCCAATGAAGGCACTTTTCAACGGTTTTATAATAAACCTGTGGCCACTCCCGCAACGTTTGCAGATACTGTTTTAAGTTCTGTTCCCTGAACGGTCCCCGTAGGCAGGGGTTTTTGTTTGTATTAATAAATACATTATTGTTTTTCAGCTCTGTTTCAAATCTGAAATACGTTAACATACTTCCTCCATCAATTATTACGGCAGTGTGTGTGCATGGACGTGGTCTAGTGCATGAAATCACCGAGCTTTGAAATCTTCACAAAGTCACTCACATGACTCCGAAGTAAAATAGTAAGATTAAACAAGAACTTACCAGTTTGAAGATCGATCCTTATTTTATGAGGAGTTACGATGAGGGATTTCGTGCCGTCCGCTCCCAACCCTCTATCAAAAAGTCAACTGGTATATGGATTTCTCTTAATCTTACTATCTCCAGTCAGTTCTACTATCTGTGATTTAACACCGCTGCTTTGAAGAATGTCGCGCATGCGTGCTGACGGGGTTTTCACGAAATCCCTCATTGTAACTCCTCATAAAATAAGGATCAAACTTCAAACTGTTTAGTTCTCATTTAATCTTACTATTTTATTCTACTGTGTGTCCACCTAATCAGCATGTTCCAAGTCAGAAACTTATATTTTCAGAAGAAGAGAATGTGCACATACAAGCAGAACTTAACACATTACACAAAAAAGGGGTTATTGAGAAGTCAGTTCATCAAAATCGTCAGTTTGTGTCAAGTATTTTTCCTAGGTCTAAAAAGACTGGGGGATGTAGAATCATTCTGGACCTGACGAGCTTGAACTCCTTTGTTTGCTATAGGCATTTCAAAATGGAAACTTTTTCTACGGCTAAACATCTGGTTTCCAAAGGGTGTTATATGGCCAGCATTGATTTAAAGGATGCATGTTACTCAGTGTTTATTCATTGTGATGATAGGAGGTATTTAAAATTTATCTGGATGAGTTAGTTGTGGCAATTCAAAGCATTGCCTAATGGGTTAACTTCAGCTCCTAGATTATTTACCAAATTGTTAAAACCTGTTCTAGGATTACTCCGAGCTCAGGGGCATGTTGTAATGACCTATTTAGACGCTATTTTAATTGTCGGGAAGACTCGGGCTGTAGCTGAATAATCTGTTTCAATTGTTAAACTCACTTTTGAACAATTAGGGTTCGTCATTCATCCAGATAAATCCAAATTATCACCAAATCATTGATTATTTGGGCTTTACCATTGAATCACATGTTAGTGACTTTGCCCAGGGACAAATGGCAGCAGTTAATTGAGGATTGTGTTAATCTCCTCAGTGAACAACGGCCTTCAATTAGACAAGTAGCCAGTTTAATTGGTAAATTGGTGGCTGCTTTTCCAGCTGTGCAGTTTGGACCGCTGCATTATCAACAATTACAATGAGCAAAAGAACAGGCACTGAGGACACACACGCGTCATTTTGATAGGCCTA
The DNA here is from genome assembly GCA_035221665.1 of Okamejei kenojei. NCBI lineage: Eukaryota > Metazoa > Chordata > Chondrichthyes > Rajiformes > Rajidae > Okamejei > Okamejei kenojei. The sequence goes on from CM069142.1 coordinate 55,051,093, forward strand.
TGCAATTGTCAGCTGGAGGCAATTTCAGACATTCAATGGTGGATCATAAATGTCTCAAAAAGCTCCAGGGAGGTTTTGGTTGAACCACCTTCCATAATATTACAGACGGATGTCAGTGCGCTGGGTTGGGGTGCTACAGATATGTCTTCCAGTTGTGGAGGCAGATGGAATACTGATGAAGAGGGATCAATTATTTAGAGCTTTTGGGAACCTGGTATGGGCTTAAAGCTTATTGCTCTGCCAGGAGTGACTTGCATGTGCAGGTTCAGATTGACAACACTACAGCAATGGCATATGTAAACCACATGGGTGGAGTCAAGTCACAGTCTTGTGATAGACTGGCTAATCAGATCTGGGGCTGGTGCATTGACCAAAACATCTGGCTTTCAGCAATATATTTACCAGGTAGATTCAACACAGTAGCTGACATTAGGTCACGCCAATTCGATGATAACATAGAATGGATGTTAAATCAGGACATATTTAATCAAGTGGTTGCTCAGTATGGAATGCCAGATATTGACTTGTTTGCATCTAGACTAAACCATCAGTTGCCCAGATATGTTTCATGGGAACCAGATCCTGGTGCAGCAGCTGTGGATGCATTCTCACTGCATTGGGGTGGAATGTTTGTATATGCATTTCCTCCATTCTGTCTCAGCAGTTGATGCTTGCAAAAAATCAAGCAGGACTCTGCTTCAGGAGTATTGGTAGTGTCAAATTGGCCTACACAACCATGGTTCCCTCTCGTATTGCAAATGGCTAGTCAGCCTCACATGATTATTCCCAAACATAAAAATCCAGTGATAAATCCAGTAACTGGCGATCAACATCCTTTACATGATTATATTGATCTGTTAATTTGCAGATTTTAAGGAGGCCATACCTGGAGAGAGTACTGTCTGATCGTACCGTGGATGTTCTCAAGTCGGCCTGCAGGGATAGTACTCAGTATATCACCCCAATAAGGAAGTGGGAGGTATTCTGTCTATAGCAGAATATCTCATATCAAACTGCAGATATCCCAGGCGTACTGAAGTTTTTGTCCGGTATTTGGAAGTTCTTAAGCTTCTTCGCCAGTGGACTCCTGTTGCAAGCCTATCTCTAGCCAAACTAACCATGAAGGTGGTCATGCTTATGGTGTTGGTATCAGCCCAACGTGTGCAAACATTGCAAAAGCTATGGCTAGACAGAATGCAGGTTTTGGCAGATGCCATTACTTTTTATGTCTATGATCTGCTCAAACATGGTAGAATAGGCATCACAGGATGTAAGATTTTTTTTTTAGCATACCCCACAGATGCTCGCCTATGTGTAGTATCACATTTGTCTCATTACATTGAGGCTACCAGAGTCCTACAAGGGACAGAGTCTGCATTATTTATTAGCCACAAAAAACACACACAGTAAGGTGACAGTGCAAACAATTTCAAGGTGGCTAAAGCAGGTTCTGGGAAGTGCTGGGATTGATACTGATAAATTCAAATCTCATTCCACCAGGGCGGCATCAACCTGCGCGGCAAGGGCGATGGACGTGCCTATAGGCCATATCCTCACGGCCGCAGGACGGTCCAGTGAGCTGACCTTCCAAAAAAGTTATCATAAGCCGATTACAAGGCTGGGAGTGTTTGCTGATTCTGTTTTGAGTTCTGTTATAGTTTCCCCCTGAGTTAGAGGGGTTGTTATTGTTTCATTTGTAAATAAACCGTTAATTCATTTGATAATGTTATGATTGATGCATTATTGATTATTTAATGACTTTGAGTCAATCAATGCAGTGTGAACGCCAGATTTGGGTCTGCGGCATGAAATCACAGAGCTTTGAAATCTTCACGTAGTCACTCACGTGACTCCGAAGTAAAATAGTAAGATTAAACAAGAACTTGCCAGTTTGAAGTTTGATCTTTATTTTATGAGGCGTTACGATGAGGGATTACGTGCCCTCCGCTCCCAACCCTCATAAATATCATCTGGTAGTTCTAGCTCTGTATGTTACTATTATACTTCAGTCATTATTACCTGTGATTTCACTACTCTGCTTTGAAGATTGACGCACCAACGGCTGGACGGGGTTCTTCAAGTAATCCCTCATCGTAACTCCTCATAAAATAAAGATCAAACTTCAAACTGGTAAGTTCTTGTTTAATCTTACTATTATATCAGTTAAGCTAGGAATGTTGGCATAGGGAGTTTCTGGTATTTTTCAAATATTGCTGTGGGTTCCTTTGCATTCACAAGGCCATGATTTAAAATTTCATTTGAACAACGGCATCTCTGGAAATGCAGGAATTATGTACTGACGTGTAAGGCAGAATATCTGCACCTATGTTTATGGTTGAACTTGAACCATACCTTCTGACCTCAGGGTAAGAGCAGGATCAAGAATGGCAGAGTTGGCGTTTGTACATTCTCCATGTAACCACGTGGGTTTTCTCCAGGTGCTCCAGTTTCCTCCTACACTCCAAAGATGTACATGTTTGTAGATTTAATGGGCTTTTGTAAAAAATTGAAATTGTCCCATGTGTGTGGGATAGTGCTTGTGTAAGGAGACCCCTGGACTCGGTGGGCCAAAGGGCCTGTTTCTGTGTTGTATTTCTAAACTAAACTAAACTAAAATATCACCAGGTTTAACATTTCAGATTGAAGGGCCTTTGTTAGTTACGATGAAGTAAATGGACCAGAAACATTGAAACTTGTTCTATTTTCCTAAAGTTTGTCGGATCTGCTGACTGTTTTCAGCATGTTTGATTTTTTATTTCATATTTCATCTGCATTTTTTGTTCTATTCATTGGTACATGGTACTGGCCCAATCTGACACTTCAGTGTATTAGGATGGGTAACCATCCCGACTACAGGTGCTGTCTCTATAGAGTTTATACGTTCTCCCCGTGACCTGCAGGGGTTTTCTCCGAGATCTTCGGTTTCCTCCCACACTCCAAAGACGTGCAGGTTTTTTGGTTATTTGGCTTGGTATAAATGTAAATAGTCCCCAGCATGTTAAGGATAGTGTTAGTGTGCGGGGATCGCTGGTCAGTGCAGACTCGGTGTGCCGAAGGGCCTGTTTTCACGCTGTATCTCTAAACTAAACTAAACTAAACTAAGCTAAACTAAACATGCTGCTGAGATCCTAAGCAACTGTTCAGTGCTGATGGTTGAATTTCTCCCCAAAAGCTTTACTCAAAGCAGGACAAAGATAATGATGGCAATGCATTGACATCCAAGACAGCGGTGACCACAGAACATCTGGTCATAGTCCAAACATACAATAACAGTGATCCTAGCAGCGTGTAAATTTGTTCAGATGATGTAGATGCAAGGCACCTCCATCTGGTAGATCATTCAGTATATGTGCAAACAGCTAGGACATGGAGTGAGTCTTCCTGTAGGATAACAGTGCAGTCTCAGGGCTCAGCAAGCAAGCATTTAACTGATAGTAACATTTCCTGCCTTGTGAAGTTACTTAAGGCTCCTATTCATTCCCATTCGATAAATCAGAAGCCTGTTTTTAGATGAGCCGCTCTATTCAGTCATTTTGCCTCCGTTTATTTTTTTGTTACTTCATGGATAAGAAATATACAACAAAAGATTGGTGGAGATTGATAAACCGGGGAGGAAAAAAAAATCACCTAATAGACAGAAACACGGTGGAGATGTGAAAGCCTATATCAAAAATCAGTTTTAACTCTTTTAAGAGAACATAGTTAAAAAAAAATATTTTTCCTTTACCCCAGTTTTCTTTCTACTGATACTGCACAGGCACAGAGAGCACAAATGATGCACAAGCAGAAAATAATACATAAAGCACAAGGGGCGGCACGGTGGCGCAGCGATAGAGTTGCTGCCTTACAGTGTCAGAGACCAGGGTTCGATCCTGACTATGGGTGCTGTCTGTACGGAGTTCTATCTGTGACCGTATGGGTTTTCTCTGGGTGCTCTGGTATCCTCCCGCACAAAGACGAGCAGGTTTGTAGGTTCTGTAAATGGTAAGTTGTCCCTAGTCTGTGAGATAATGCTAATGTACAGGTGATCGCTGGTCGGCTCGGATGCGGTAGGCTGAAGGGCCTGTTTCCATGCTGTATCTCTAAAGTCTAAAGCTGAATAATCAAAATTCACAGTATGGGATATCATAATAATTGCAAATGATCAATAATGAGGGAGTGAATTATGTCAGGGCCGGCAATGCTGTGATCACTGATCGGCGCGGACTCAGCGGACCGAAGGGTCTGTTTCAGTACTGTATCTCTAAAGTAAAGCCAGGATTCAGTTAAAGATGGTCGTAACAATCTATGAGGAGCTGGGAGCTTGTAAGTAAACAGTATAATATCTCACTAGTGACGTAGCCATCCATGTGGTTTTTCACTACCTTTCAGCTGCCTAGCTCATGTGGTGCCGAAGAGTTATGACCCTCTCACATTCAAGAGAGAGCTGCCACAGCTCATCCTTTGCTCTCCAATGGCCTCTATCCATGCAGCAGCAATGAAAATAACATTTCCAAGGTTTAAAATAATCAGCAGTGGTCTTCCTGTGTATCCAACACTGGCTATATTCAGACACGCACCTTAACAAGTAACAACTAATTTGGAGATGCCATGGTAGACAATATTACAAGTCAGGCTGGACTTCTTGTCTTCATTAGTATTCTGGTGATTGATCTTTATTCAAACTAGCTGACTGAGTTTGAGATCTCACAGAGACCGTTGGACGGCACGGTGGCGCAGTGTTCTATAGCGGCACTGCCACCAGTGTTACTGTAGATGAAAGACCTATCTTAAAACAAGCAGAAAATGTATTAAAAGGCCTGCAGAAGAAGAGCAGCACATTGACGCAGTAGTTGCATTGTTGTCTTACTGTGCCAGAGATCTGGGTTCGATCCTGACTGCAGGAGCTGTCTGTACGGAGTTTGCAGGTTCTCCCCGTGACCTGCATGGGTTTTCTCCGGGATCACCGGTTTTCTCCCACACTCCAAAGATGTACAGGTTTGTAGGTTACTTGGCTTGGTATAATTGTAGATTGTCCCTAGTGTGTGTAGGATGGCGTTAGAAAGCCTGCACAATTCTAACTGAGCCAGTTTGTACAACCCCTCGCATTCTTTTCCCACCATTTCACCTTTAACTTAAGCCCCAGGTGGCAGAACTGCTCTGGCTGTGGTTGCCGTCAGCTATTGTATAAATGTAATAAAGAAGCTGCTGAATATTACGTTCCTCACAATATGAGGCACTGAGGCACTGATTTAGTCTCCGGTGATCATTTTACCCTGTAAAATAAAATGTTGATCTTTATTGCTTTGAGCAATATTTATGCTGTTTCCCAATGATCCATTAACGCCATGTAAAAGAGCCCTTTGAAAGATGACCCCATAATCATCTGTGAAGAATTAAACACATTGGCCCATAATTACTGTTTGCCAGTCATCAGTAGATCCATTGTGGACATGGGTAGAATTTTACTGCACTTTTAATTCACAAATTCAATATTTTATGGGGTTTTTTCCAGAAAACAGAAAGGATATGATGACTGGAACACTACGAGAAACAATGCTGGCGAACTACAGTTTAAAGAGAATGCAGGCTGGGTAAAGGTGTTATGGAAACGCACAAATAGTGTCCCCTTTGCATGATGGCACAGAACAAGGGCCACTGTCAATAAAGACCATAAGACCATGTTACATAGGAGCAGAATTAGGCCATTCAGCCCATCTAGTCTGCTCCACCATTTGATCATGGCTGATCTATTTTTCCCTCTCAATCCTATTTTCCTGCCATCTCCCCATATCCTTTGATACCCTTTCTAATCGAGAATCCACCAATCTCTGTTTTAAAAATACCCAATGACTTGGCCTCCACCATCATCTGTGCCGATAAATTCCACAGATTCACCACCCTCTGGCTAAAGAAATCCCTCCTCATCTCCATTCTAAAGGTACACCCTTTTTGTCTGTGTCGTCTGGCGTAGAATCTCCCACTCGTGGAAACATCCTCTCCACATTCACTCCTTCTACGCCTGTCATTATTTGGTCAATTTCAATGAGATCTCCCCTCATCCCTTGAAATTCAATGAGTATAGGCCCCAAGCCATCAAACATGCTTCCTCAGAGCACAAAACTACTCACAAAATTCCAAATGTAGCCTCACCACCTTATAACACATCAGTATTACATCCTTGTTTTTATATTCTTCTCCTCTCTAAATGAATGCTAGCATTGCATTTGCTTTCCTTACTGCCGACTCAATCTGCAAATTAACCTTTTGGGAATCGTGCACCACCAGTCAGTCCCAAGTCCCTTTGCATCTCCGATTTCTGAATCCTCTCCCCATTTAGAAAATTATCTATGCCTTTATTCTTTCTACCAATGTGCATGACCCGTACACTTTCCTATGCTGTACTCCATCTGCCACTTCATTTCCCACTCTCCCAACCTGTCCAAGTCCTTCTGCCGACACCCTGCTTCCTCAACACTACCTGCCCCTCCACCTAGCTTTGTATCCCACGGATGCAGTTATGACAAACCCTGGTAGCTGGATCTGAGCCTATCTCTGTATTCACTCGCTCATTATTCTTCGCCGGCATCTTCAATCTCTCACTTCAACTGTCTTCTGTCCCCATCTGCTTCTAAAGGAAACCTCCGTCACTCCTGGTCCCCAAGAGGAATATAGTGACCTGTCCTAATTAATGCCACCTGGTATCTCTGACATCCACCGGAAAGAGATACTCCACATTTGCACCAGTCTTTTGGACCATCTAGACCCATTGCAATATGTGAACTGGAAAAATAGATCCACAGAGAAGATAATCTTTCTTGCACTGCACTCAATCCTGGATCGCCTTGACAATAAGAACACAAATGTCTGGATGGGATTAATTGAACACAGCTCAGCATTTTACACCATAATTCCAAATAAGATCATCCCTAAACATGTAAACTTTGGCACTCGGGTCTTCATCTTCATCTGGCTTCTAGACTGCTTGCTGCTGCTGGCGCCGACAATGGCGGCCATGGTGTAGTGCTGCTTGCTGTTTTGTATGTGTTTGTTCGTTTGTGTCGTCTGTGAAAACCATACATAGATTACTTTCATGAGAGAGGTACTCATAAACATTGGACATACGGTATCCACGAGTAGTTGCTCTACTCAACAGCAAAAAATCTGTAGCCTCCCTTTGATCTGGTATTTTGGTTGGTTCGCATGCTTGATCAATGGTGTTTTATCATTAATGTTTTATTCTTAATTAATAATTATTAACATTTAGTGTTTTCTGAGATTCGTAACTGTCACTGTATGTCATGTTGTTACTTGTGGGCGGAGCATCAAGGCAAATTCCTTGTATGTGAATACTTGGCCAATAAATTTACTTACTTACCTACTTACTTACTTAGACGTCCTGACCGATAGCTCTCAATTGGTTAGAATTGCTCATAATGTTTCCTCCACGCTGCCCCTTAACACTGATGCTACTCAGGGTTGTGTGCTCTGTCTTTTGCTCTACTCTCTGCATGCCTATGACTGAGTGGCCAAGTACAACACCAACTCGATCTTTAAGTTTGCCTATGACACCACAGTTGACAGTGGATCCACTACAGGAATGAGACTTAGTGCAGGAAAGAGATTGAGAACATAATGTCATGATGTTGGCACAATGTGTAGGCCCCCCTCGGTCATGACTGACCATGGATGATGCATCCTAGTTGTTGGCTGCTTGCTCCAAACCTCGGCTAGAGCAGCGTCACTTGCGGCTGAAGAGACCAATGCGGGAGTGACAGTCTCTGTCGCAAAGGTCACATTTGTGTGTGGTCTCTGGTCTGTTGAAGTTGCTGCGCTCCTTTCTGCGTGCCCGCTTGTCTGCCGCTGCGTTCATCAGTTTCTCTTCCCCCGTTTTGAGATGTCGGTTCAGGGTACCTCTCCACCTCGTGCCCTTAACCTTGCCCATAACGTCAGTAAGATGAAAAAGCTGGTTGTTGATTGAAGAAAGCAAGTGGGTGAACACAACCCTTTCCTCATCAATGAAGCTGCTGTCGAGATGGCTTCAAGTTCCTTGGCATTGCTATCTCCAGCAGTCTAACCTTCACACTGATGTGGTTAAGGTGCACAGTGCATCTTTAGTTCTTTAGTACTCTTATTCTTAACTACCTCATTTGGTTATTCTGTTTTTATACTTGAGTATTCTTTTGCTCTCTTTTGATTTTGCACTACAATCTTGCACCTTTCTGATGCTTTGCGCCTTGTTGTATTTATTGATGTATTTATCGTAACTCTTATGTGTACTGTTTACTCTGGAAACTTCATGTGAACAGAGAATTCCATTGCAGCCTCATGCATATAAATCAATCTAACCTCAGCGATGAAAACAAGGCAGTGACCGTTTCCATTGAATGTCAAAGGAAATTAGTCCCCATCGTCCAACGGAATCTCTGAGTTAAAGGCTGGGAAAATGGGAAGAAAATTGAAATTGTAGCAGGTAGTCCCATCTCCGCAGAGATATCAGTTTTCACGGTTGAGTTGCACAGGCAAGTACCTAAAAACCTTAAAAATTGCATAACAAATGGGATGTGTGCCCTGATCTCTGTATGTTTAGGGACCTATGTAAATCCATATAAAAAGATCCTAAAGTGTTCAGAACTGTTCAAATTATCCAAGTATGAGCGTTTGATCGTTGACACATGAAGAGAGAAATATGGCAGTGCTTTTGTTTGCTCATTATTACTGAGAAATCTTCACATGACTTTATTAATAGCAGATAGCCTTCCAGCTCTTGAGATTTGGAACTTCACAGTAAAGCTGCTCTCAATAAATACCTCTTGAAAAACAAATATTCTGCAGGGATGAATATATTTAAAGAAGGTAAGCAGGAAACGTGACTAGTTTTAGGCTTTAAGAAAGGAATAAAACACAGTATTACATGAGAATGCATTAGAGTCTGCACTAAATCAGCACTAATAACAAAAATCATTTTTAATATTTCTTATTACTTGTAGTAAGGTTCCCAAGATCTTTGAAACAAAATACAGACAATTTGGTGGTACCGGGGGATCTTGAGCTCTCTCTGTATCCACACCTTAAAGTGACCTTAAACAGACCTCATTTTCCAATCTGAGACAATGTAAAGTATCTTTCCCAGTTGGCACAGGAGGGGGCTGTGCATGAATTTCCTCTCGTTATCCTGTCCCGTTGACCCCAACTGGTCTTTCCCAGTCATGGATCATTATCTACATTGAGGGATCCCTGCAAAAATGCCGCTCCACAAGGAGCCTGCTGCTGTCAAGAAAGAAAATCCATTACAGCACAGCCATCAATGTTACCATGGACGAGAGGCCGATCTAAAACATGCAGTAGAATTCTTCAGACACCTGCAGAAGTAGGGAGGTAGAACGGCACAGCAGTATTGCTGCGTTACAGTCCCAGGGACCCAGGATCGATCCCGCCTCGGGTGCTATCTGTACGGAGTTTGTAAGTTGTCCATGTGACCGCGCGGGTTTTCTCTGGGTGCTCCGGTTTCCTCCCACATTCCAAAGACGTGTGGGTTTGTAGTGTACTTGACCTCTGTAAATTGCCCCTAGTGTGCAGGATGCAAAACTGGAATAACATATAACTAGTGTAAGGGTGAGGACTCGGTGGGCTGACGGGCCTGTTTCCACACTGTATCACTCAACAAAGAAATTTGTTATCGAGCGATGAGGAGAGGGAGACCTTATTTTCATCCTGAAAGGTTTGAGCTGATATTCCACCATGGTAACACTGATGGCTTTTGTCTGCTACCATCTGAAGTCAATTGAAGCGGCAGAGGAAATCAGGAAAATCAAGCACTTTCTTCTTGGCCCTTGTTTAGTTTAGTTTAGTTTAGAGATACAGCACGGAAACAGGCCCTTCGGCCCACCAAGTCTGTATTGACCAGCGATCCCCACACATTAACATTATCCTACACGCACTAGGGACAATTTACAACCATACCAAGCCAATTAACCTATAAACCTGTATGTCTTTAGTGTTGGAGGGATCCGCAGATCCTGGCGAAAAACCCATGCAGGTCACGAAGAGAACTTAAAAACTCCAAACAGACAAGCACCCGTAGTCAGGATCAAACCCGGGTCTCTAGCGCTGTAAGACAGCAATTCTACCATTGCGCCACCATGCCGCCCATTGCATTTCATTGCATTGATGAGGAGTGATCACCAGAGAGAGTGATGATGAGAGGGAAGGGTGTGGATGGAATCTTGCCCATATCTTCATGCATTTTTTCCAGCCTTACCATTTTGTTGGATGATGTGTTCCAGGAAAATCCTGGCCTCGTGTTAATAATTAGTTGGAGGATGAATCAGGGCCAGATTGACCTCCTGAGTAATTTTATCCTCACCTCTTGAGCTCTGAGGGTATTTTACTAATGCTGGAGTTTTAATCTCTTTTCTCCTATTCCAAGACAGTACATAGCTTTCTGCTAAATCAGATGCGACCAGTCAGACAAACAGTAGATTTTCTTTTAGTTATAAATTCACACCACCAACACGATAAGAAGCATAATTCAGAGGAGTCTTGGATAGACCTATCTTAACCCTATATGACAGGCCGAGGAGAAAATGGGCTGTTTTTGTCAGATCAAGCAGAGGTATAGCCAGATTAGTGACTATAAATGGAATTATTTGAAAATCTATTTGATCTTAATTAAAAAAGGCTTGGAATAACAAAGGATTTATTAGCTGCTTTTATTTGCTTAGAGAAATGGTACGAGATTTTTGCAGCTGGCTAGAAAAGTGTGACCAAAATCCAAAAGGATTATCACTGTATTAACAGTAAGACCTACTTGTAGAGCACTTGTGAAAGTGCTTTGAGCACGAGGAGGCAGCTGGTCTGTTAATGTGGCACTAGCTCACTTACTTCTGAAACCTTTGAGATCTGGCAGCAGAGTACATCCTTGCAGAGTCTGCTTCCCGGATAAAATGGAGAGAGAGGAGGGAAAGGCATAGTCCTATGCTACCATGGCCATGGAATGAAACCTTACCTCCACTTCCACTAGCCTCCTTCAATCTTCCCCATGTCAGCCTTGAGGATTGGGCATCACGGTGGCACAGCAGTAGAGCTGTTGCCCTTACAGAGCTTGCAGCTCCATCGACCCGGGTTCGATCCTGGCTAGGGTGTTGTCTGTAGCAATGTTACAAAATTTTGAGATTTTAAAAATCAAGTCTGCAATTTATCCCATCAGATAAAGCACAAAAATAAGTTTGATTTGACACCTAATTCACTTTCATATCTTCAGTATTAAAAAAATTATGGCCATTTTCATACTCAGAAATTAGCATCTTGTTCCCTATTGCTTTTCCATTGACAACACAAAAGCTGTGATCAAGGACAGTCAAAAGCCCATAACTTTCTTAATAATTAAGAGAACTGAATGAAATTTTTCTGTTATTATAGATTGAAGCATTCTGAAACAAATATGAAACAATCTTACTTGGATGACCTGAAATTAAAGCATATAATTAGTTAGTTGCCTAATTGTAGCTAATTCCAAAATTCAATTACTAGTTGTAAATATCTATCCATTTCTTAAGAAAAGGTTAACATTTTTTAAAAGCCTAAGTGTCCAAATAACATTCACACAAGAATTCACAATATAACATGATTTTTAAATCTCATTGTCATGAATTTATAGGCCAAATGGAAGGAATTCCCGTAAATTAATGGCCATTTAAATCATCTTGCGAGTGGGATTTTGTGGAACGCGATTGTTTGGAACGTTGCGGTTGCGGTGAATTTAAACCCCATATCGGCGGGAAAAACACTACCGGATTATATGGGTCATAAGTCACCTTTTCGCAACGTGAAATTTTGATTAAAGGCATCCTAAGAAACAAGTTTATATGAACAAATAAAGGGTGTACCTTGCCTTGTCCCCTACGTGAGATCCGTCCCGTTGTCGGCGTTGATGGCATTAGAAGATGATTTTAATTTTACTCCTGCTATTAAATTATCCAGCGCTAATTTTAATAAATTTAATAAAACAGCAGTCGAAGCGATTTTTCTTCAGCAACTAAACAGCCTGTTCAAAATCGATTTGAATAGTCCGAAGAAAAAACGCATTTTAAACCCGCCCCCCCTCTCAAAGGCGCCAAAGTCGCGCACACGGCCAGTGACAGAACTGCAGCACCGCTGAAGGTAGTTTTGTAACATACGTACTGTCTGCATGGAGTTTGTACGTTCTCCCCATGAATCCCTGTGTGGATTTTCTCCGATATCTTCGGTTTCCTCCCACACTCCAAAGATGTACAGGTTTGTAGGTTAATGAAGGAACTGCAGATGCTGGAGAATCGAGGGTACACAAAAGGCTGGAGAAACTCAGCAGGTGCAGCAGCATCTAAGGAGCGAAGGAGATAGGCGACGTTTCGGGTCGAGACCCTTCTTCAGACTGGCCAGGGATCAGGGAAACGAGAGATATAGGCAGTGATGTGGAGAGATAAAGAACAATGAATGAAAGATATGCAAAAAAGTATTGATGAAAAAGGAAACAGGCCATTGTAAGCTGTTTGTAGTGTGAAAATGAGAAGCTAGTGCGACTAGGGTGGGGGAGAGAGATAGAGAGAGAGGGAATGCCAGGGCCCTAGGGCTGAGGGAGAGGTGGGAAGGGGAGGAGACAGCAAGGGTTAACAGAATTGGTCTGTAGGTTAATTGGCTTGGTATAAATGTAAAATTAACCCTAGTGTGTGTAGGATAGTGTTAATGTGTGGAGAACGCTGGTCGGTGGGCATTTGGTGAGCCGAATGGCCTGTTTCCATGCTATATCTCGAAACTAAAGTAAACAAAACTAAAATAAAGCATCAATGTGGCGAACAGGAAGGCAGTTCTCCAGCCAATGCTTTGACCTTGTGCTTTCCTGGGTCGATCAGTCAGAGTGAGGGGGGGGGGGGGGGGGGGGGGGGGGGGTGGCATGGTTAAAAGCATCAAGGGGGATTTGGGGAAGGAGATGAATCAACACTCCAGTAGGAAGGTATCTATAACCAGAGGCATAGATCGGGAAACAGGTAAAAGGTTTAGAGGGGGTCCGAGGAAGAATGCTTTCACTCAGAGGTCAGTTGGAATGTGTAGTGCACAGTGGAGGCAGGTAGTCACACACAACATCTAAGAAGTATATAAACAAATACTTGAATCATCAAAGCACTATTATTTTGTGTCATCACACAAATGTTTGCCAATAGCGAACAAATTTAGTGCCACGTCGTTGGTCTCTGCAAGGTCCTTTACCGTGTATGTGTCGTGCAGCATGTCACAGCTCAGGAGGAGTTCCATAGTCTGGAGGCCCCGTCCGCACTCACAGTCTGCCGCATCTTCAATATATCCTCACTTCAGCATGTTCGATTTGCTCCTTCCCATGCCTGTCCGCAGCCTGTTGAGACTGCGCCAGGTTATCCACGGTTGGTCGGAACCTGGTGGGAGTTTCTCAGAGGGATCGATTGCCATGTGAATGTCTTCCGGAGATTTCTCTCGTCTCTCTTCCCGGAGTTTGAGCCTTCTGCAGTCCAGGGGATGGACAGAAGAGAGGAAATTTCAAATGCGTGATTTCAAATGCTCAGGTAGCAAAGTGTGGCCATGTAGGGGGTGTCTTTCATCCTCTGATTGTCTGAGGTGTTCTGTTTGACTGGCTACACCTCTTCAGATTCTGCTGCATGACTCTCAGTTCAGTTTAGTTTATTCACGCATACCGAGGCACAGTGAAAAGCTTGTGTTGCGTGCTAACCAGTCTGCGTCTGTTTGATCAGCCATGATTGAATGCCACGTAGACTTGATGGGCCGAATGGCCTAATTCTACTCCTATCTCTTATGATCATGATCTTCATCAGGACTCATGCAGGAATTTTCATGATCTGTTTTATTATTCCATTCAGAATTGGTGATTGGAGACAGTCGAATAATGGAATAATAAAACAGATCATGAAAATTCCTGTACGAGTCCTGTCGAAGATCATGATCATAAGAGATAGGAGTCGAATTAGGTCATCGATGCCTTGGCTTTTACCTGAAGAATGGCTTGTCAGAGAAAGTGCCAGGTAACCTGCAGCATTTGTGCTTGTCGTCTTCAGCAAGTCCCACTAGTGGTTACCTGGCACTTTCTCTGACAAGCCATTCTTCAGGTAAAAGCCAGAGCATCGATGACTGAATTCTGCTATAGAATCAGCACAGCAGCAGGCCCTTCGGACATCAAGTCTATTTGCCGTTTAATCTTGGCTGATCGATCTCTCCCTCCTAACCCCATTCTCCTGCCTTCTTCCCATAAGCTCTGACACCCACACTAATCAAGAAAGAAATATAGGGTCTCAACCCAAAACTTCGACCATCATAGAATCGCATCATCACAGACGCTGACTGGTTAGCACACAACAAAAGCTTTTCACTGTGCCTTGGTATGCGTGACAATAAACTAAACTGAACTGAGAGTCATACGGCATGGAAACAGGTTCTTTGGCCAGCTTGCCCATGCTGACTCAGGTGCCCCATCTACACTATCCCACCCATCCATGTTTGGCCCATATCCCCCAAATCTCTTTCCCTCCATAGATACCACTCGTCACACTGAGTTCCTGCAGAAGTTTGTTTTTCCTCTCTTAACTCCAGCATCTGCACTCTCGTGCCCACACAGATCACCTTGTCGAATTAATCCGCACTTACATATTGTGCCTCCTGCACAGGAAATCAATAGTAGCCCATGTTGGCCAATATCACCAGCTTTGGTAGTTGGTACTGGCTTGGATCAAACCTGCACACATCTCAATGATGTTAGAAGTAGACTATGGGAAGACTGACATGGGGATGAAAAGTTCTGTATTAAAGAGCAGGAATTCTGCTAGTAATTAGAAATTGAATCCAATCCCTAGCACCACATTTTTTTTTCCAATGGCTTCTGGCTTGCATCCAAGGACAACACCAAAATCTTGGTGTAAGAGTTCACAAATTCCGCTTGATGTAACCGTTCTGTCAACAGTGAGAAGACGGCAGGAAGGGATAGGGAGCTTCAAACGGTTTGAGAATTCTTTCCATCAACTTTGCTGCAAATGACCCAACCGGCATTCTCTCTGGGTCACTCTTCAGTTATTTTGTTCTGTTTAAAACCACTGTAACTCTCTCCCCTCATGTCAGGTGTCAAGGGTCACGAGTGTTTTATTGTTATATGTACCCAGAACCGAACAATGAAATTCTTACAGTAAGTTCAGGGACGATGTTGATTCATAACAGCTCTGCAAACTTGCCTTTTAATCAGCAGAATAATATGAAAAGTCTGCTTAGGCTGCATACTACAATATGGATGTTTTAAATCGGGCTTCTGAATGCAAGGCAGCATTTAATAACTGAAAACTGATCATTACTCCACAAACTGTGCAATTTGTAACATGCTGGAAAATAAACGGGAAAGCTTGGTTCTACATCAGCCTCGTGTGAGACTCCCTCAACAGTTTTCTATTGCACATGAGGCCCCAGACAGGGCACATAACTTCACATGCTGGAACTTGCACAAAGACCACATTCCTTTTGGTAAGAGATGAGGAGGAATTTCTTTAGTCAGATGGTGGTGAATCTGTGGAATTCTTTGTCACAGAAGACTGTGAATGCCAAGTCAATGGATATTTTTATGGCAGAGATAGATGGATTCTTGATCAGCACGCGTGTCAGGGGTTATGGGGAGAAGGCAGGAGAATGGGGTTAGGAGCGAGAGATAGGTCAGCCATGAATGAATGGTGGAGTAGACTTGATAGGCTGAATAGCCTAATTCTGCTCCTATCACTTATACCTTATGAGATAATTGCATGGCACTAAATGGGAAAGAAGGTTGTTAGGTATATGGAGGTGCGTGAGGTGGAGATTTAGTCTCGTTTTTTGATAGACGCAAAAAGCTGGAGTAAATCAACGGGTCAGACAGCATCTCTGGAGTAAAGGAACATGTGACATTTTGGGTCGACCCTCTTTGAAGAAGAGGGTCGACTCGGTGACAATTTGGGTCGAGATCCTTCTTCAGATGGGTTTAGTTTACTTTAGTTTAGTTTCGTTTAGTTTAGATACAGCCTGGAAACAGGACCTTTGGCCCACCATGTCCATGCAGGCCAGCAATCTCCATACACTAATACTATCCTACATGCACTATGAACAATTTACAATTTACAATTTTACCAAGCCAATGAACCTACAAACCTGTACGTCTTTGGAGTGCAGGAAGTAACCAAGCAGGTCACGGGAAGAACGTAAGAACACCATACAGACAGGATTGAACCTGGGTCTCTAGCACTGTAAGGCAGCAATTTTATTTCGGAGTCACGTGAGTGACTACGTGAAGACCCCGTCCAGCACGCATGCGCGTCATTAGCGTTCATGCAGTGCACCCACGACGAGCGGGAGTTCAAGGCGTTCCCGCTACAATTTGAAAGTTGGGCCGACAGGTAAGTGTTTTACCGTGGCCCTGTGTATTTTCTCTGTGGTCTGCTTTGTGTTCCAGAAAGAATGAGCAAGACCAGAGGAAAGAAATCTGTAGCTCGCCGCCGTTCGTCTCCCGTTGAGCGTTCTTTGGAGGGGGGGGGGGGGCAAGGGGGGGCAAGAGGCGGCAGGATTAACTACCGAGCCGAGCCCAGCACCGCTAGTGCAGCCTGAGCAGCGGGCTGGAGGTACCTGCAGCCAGAACCGGGCGGTAGTATCCGACGATTCGGATGAAGATGCCTCACCGCTCGAGAGCGGCACAGGCAGCCGCCTAAGCCGAATGGAACGGCTCATGGAGCAATTGCTCCAGCGAGATCTGCTGAGAGAGCAGCAGCAGACTCACCAAGGGAGCTCAGGCACTCCCGCAGTGCCCTTTACGGCACTGGCCATTGCTTCACCTTCTATTGAAGGCAGCATTGGCGACCAGGTCTGGGCTGATCAAGAAGAGGGGTCGCTGGCTGAAGATGTCCGGAGTACGCAGGGTGTACAGGATCAGGAAGAGCTGCTGGGTGTGGTCAACCGCTACGTGGCCATTCCACAAGCGGGTCGGCCTTTAGAGCCGAAACTTGCAGCCAGCATTCACCACCTGTCCTCAAAACCCCTACAAGAACAGGTGGTCAATGAGGCTCTTGAATTATATTCAGCCCCAGAAAATTGTACATCATTGAATGTACCAGCTGTAAACAGCCAAATTTGGGGACATTTGGGGCAGAATATCAGGAACCTGGAGTTGAAGCTCCAGAAAACCCTAAAACTCCTGATAGCAGGAATAACTTCATATGCTCGGTCCATAGATGGTGTGGACATCACCACAAATCAGCAAGATACATTAGCTCTGCTGTGCACACTCAATTCGAGATTAACAATTTACAGAAGGAAATCATCATGCCTGCCCTCAACCCTAAGTTTGCAGGACTTTGCAAAACACCGGGTTCAGAACCTCCAATTCTGCTCTTGGGAAAGGACCTTCTAAAAAAGGTGAAAGACCTGGAGGAAGAGTCCAAGACCTTTGGTCTCGTGAGGGCAGGTTTGGGACCGAGCAGACCTAACAAACCCAGGCGGCAGTACCCCACGGCGTCCACCAGTCGCCGACTACCATATGGGACTGGTGAAAGCTCGGGGTCCGCAACCATTCCCCGTAAGCCTTTTTTAGGCCAGGGCCCAGAGCGGACCCCATGGAAAATGCGCCACCCCCAACATCAACATCAACAGCAACATCAACAGCAGCCCTCTACATCCCAGCAGACACCTCATCGTCCAGCGAAGAGGCAGAAGAAGCACCAGTAACCATGGAGGTAGGTGGGTCTGGTTCCTCTCAGCATATGAGCAGTAGGGGCTCTATACTAACAGGGGGGAGATTGCACTTGTTTTTGGATGCATGGGAGTCTATCACTAATGACAAATATATACTCAGCAGCATTCATGGCTATAAAATTGACTTCGTTCATGAAAACATGCCGCCAGTTCAGCATATACCCCAAAGGGTATTCACCGTCTCAGTCAAAGAGAAACAAGAGGGTCAAGCTGAATTGATGAGGCTACTAGCAAAAGGTGTCATTGAAAGAACAAAACATGAACCTTTGGAATTTGTGTCTAATATTTTCACTAAAACTAAAAAAGATGGTGGATGTCGCATCATCATTGACTTAACTTCATTAAACGAGTCTGTTAAGTATATACATTTCAAGATGGAAACTTTTGAAACACCCAGACAATTGATTTCTAGAGGGTACTTTCTGGCAAGCATTGATTTAAAAGAGGGATTATGTGCCCTCCGCTCCCACCCTCTATTATACAGACCAACTGGTAATTAAGTTCTTATTTTTTCTTTACTATATTTATTTCAATCGTTGTGTTTTTTTTCTGTGAATCCACACCGCTGCTTTGAAGAATGTCGCGCATGCGTGCTGGATGGGGTCTTCACGTAATCCCTCATCGTAACTCCTCATAAAATACAGATCAAACTTCGAACTGGTAAGTTCTCATTTAAGCTTACTATTCTACTGCCGAGCCACCTTTCAAGGGTATATAATATCCCGTGAGATTATCAGGGGAAAATTGCAGGGAGTTTGGGGACTCAATGGGGAAGAAGTTAGCAGTGCTAGTTCCAACATGACCTGCTGACAATGGAGATTATACACACACATTCATGGAGAAACAGGACTGCTTCTAAATGCCTCATCTTAACAATGACACGCTCTCACAACTTGTACACAGTGTACTTAAAAGTGAAGATCATGGTGCTCTTAAAATTGTTGCAATTACATAACATAATAATGGTACAGACAAGAGGGCTTAGGGGAGAGGATTGGGTTTCTGCGGACTGACATCAACGTGAAGTTGTGGTGAGAACCACAGCCAAGGAAAACCCTAAAGAATAACTAATATGAAAGAAGATTGAAGCCTCCTATTCCCAAACAGTGGGATTAATTAGGCTAAGTTGGCAGGCCCTCTAATAGATGAACTGAGGACCAGGCAAATTACAATTTTAGAGGCCCCCAAACCAAGATCAAGCAGAGGCCCCTACATTTTAGAGGGCCCCAAATCAAGATCCCCGAAGCAAACAGACATGAGGCCCATGCCAAATGGCACTCGTTGCACCCCCCCCCACCCACCCCCACCCCCTCTGAAAGGGCCTGTATGTTGGACTCCATTTAATTCATCTTAATGGGTCTCAACTCTCTAGTTTCAACCTGCTTAGGCATGTGAGGATTGCAACTTTCATGATCTTTGGACAATAGAGCACAATAAAGTACAGTAAAGCACAAGTGATATTACAAGGCCACCACCGACTTTCCGGCACCCTTGGTTCCAGAACCTTGCCTTACTGTTCGTTTTGCCGGACTAACAGATGCAAAGTCGGCCGTGGAAGTCCGCTTTAGGAACAGATCTATCGGCTCTGGCCAAGACAGAGTTCCCGAGACCTGGCCGCAGGAGCAAATTCGACCCGCCGATCGGCCGCGGAAGTCCCGATGAGGTTGAGATCAGTTACGTCACCCGGCCTAGGTGCAACATTTTCGGGAGGATTTCCAGGGGAGATTTCAAGTGCGCTCTCATAATTTTGTCTGGATTAAAGGGCGCGCCGGACCACCAGTTGCTGTAAAATTGGTGGTGGACCTTTTATTATGAATATCAGACTGCCCTCACTTCCATTGCAATGAACACAGAGCAAAAATCCAGGAGTTATATTCCTCCACACCAAACGCCTGATCCGTCTCCACATAACGGCAGTACCAATAACTGCCAGACAAACAATCCACACACGGTAACCGAAAATTACACCACAATAGTGCGACTGAATCACATTCACAGCACAAGATTAGTCTGTTATTTACTTAAGTCTGATATTAAATAACCAGAAACTATGCACAAAGCACAGAAAACAGAGCAAATCACACACTGGGCTAGAAAGGAAGAGTATTTGAAGTGGTCTAATCAATTACACTCTAGTTTCAACCAGAGGACACGGTTTGACAGCATAGGGGTCAAAATGCACACCAGCCATACATTTCCCCTTAGCCACCAGTGAATGAGCAGCACCATCAGGTTTCTGGATGTCGTAACATTGTGACGAAGGTAGGTGCAAGATCATTTTCAAAACCAATTAATCACCATAGTGAGCCACGACTTGTCTGTTTCACCGCGCGTTGAACCCGTATAACCTGAGACAGCAACTGGGCACTAGATCATTGACTACCCCCACCCATCAGCAACGTCATCTCAACTCATCTCGTGTTCAACTTACTGCTCATTATATCATATGTCTTTGAACACTACATTTCACAAAACAGTGAGGTATGGGAGAAAGACACGGGTGATAGTTTGTTACTTATATTTTACTAAGGAAACTACATTATGCAAATAAACAAATAAAAGTCCTAAACAGTGCTGGAATAGAGTGGAATGCAGCTGAATTTCACTAAACTATACTAGAGATTGCATCAGACCTCTCACTATTGTTTGTTGATTTCATGTATATATTCTGTATATTGCCGAGACCAAATGACTTCTATACATCGGAAAGACCAAGCGTAGGCTCGGCGATCATTTCACTGAACACTTCCGCTCAGTCCGCATTAACCTACCTGATCTCTCAGTTGCTCAGCACTTTAACTCCCCCTCCCATTCCCAATCTGACCTTTCTGTCCTGGGCCTCCTCCATTGTCAGAGTTAGGCCCAGCACTAATTGGAGGAACAGCACCTCATATTTTGCTTGGGTAGCTTACACCCCAGCAGTATGAACATTGACTTCTCTATCTTCAAATAACCCTTGCTTTCCCTCTCTCTCCATCCCCTCCCCTTCACACTTCGCCCACCTGTCTCTAACTGCATTCTATCGCTGTCCCACCTACTCCACTGACATCAGTCTGAAGAAGGGCCTTAACACGAAACATCGCCCATTCCTTCTCTGCAGAGATCCTGTCTGTCCCGCTGAGTTACTTCAGCATTTTGTGTCTACCTTCCATATATATATATATATATATATATTTATACACATATTTATATGTGTGTGTGTGTGTGTGTGTGTGTGTGTGTGTGTGTGTGTGTGTGTGTGTGTGTGTGTGTGTGCATTCTGTTGTGCTGCTGCAAGTAAAGGGCCTGTCCTATCAGCATGCGACTGCATGCGGCGAGCGCGACTAAATGTGGTCACTTGAGCCGTACGACCTCGCGGGACCGGTTCCACTTCGAACCGCGGAGGTGTCTGGAGTTGTGCGGGGCCGGTCCCGACATCATACTGACCAATCAGCTGGGCAGGAGGCAGGCCAAGTGAATTTGGACGTCGCACGGCATCTGGCGGTGACGCCATCACGCGACGGCACGCCGGGCGGTGACGTCATACGGCCTCGATGCGGCTGCAGGCCTGTCGGCCATTGCCGCGTGGTTTATTGAACACTGTCAGTTTTTCGGAGCCCCGCGCGATGCCGGGCAAGCTCCGCACAACTTCATATGCCTCCAGCGATCGAAGTGGGACAGGCCACACGAGGCCGTACGGCTCAAGCGCCCACGTTTGGTCACGCTCACCGCATGCAGTCGCATGCTGGTGGGGCAGGCCCTTAAGAATTTCATTGTTCTGTCTGGGACTTACGACAACAAAACACTCTTCACTCTTCACTCTCGATTAATTGTTTTTAAAGAAGCAAAGTGCTGGATTAACTCAGCAGGTGAGGCCACATCTCTGGAGGACATGGATAAGCAACATTTCAGGTTGTTGGGCCAAGGTCCAGCTCACAGATGTTCTGCCCATTTTACTTTATCTGTTATTTCTAGTTGTTTAAGATAATTATTTATCTTCTTATTTTAGGGTGGCGCTGCCTGGCAGCTGCGGCTCGCTTGCAGTCCGCCTGTTTTTTTCTTTTTTGTTGTTGTTTTCTTTTGTCTGTTTCAGTTAAAGTTAGTTAAATTTAGTTTATTAGGTTGTGTATGTGTGGAGGGTGGGAGAAACAGGGTTTTAGTCTCATCCTTTGAGGGGATGCGACTTTTTCTTGTTGTGTCCCCCATCTACGTCTCCGTCTGCGCAGAGGCCTAATGGCGGAGCTGGCAGCCTCGGGGCTGTGGCAGCGTTCTGGTGTTCCGGCAGTGGCCCGACTTGGAGCTGTGGCGGCGTTCCGGTGTTTTGGCAGCAGCCCAACTTGCAGCTGTGGTGGCATTCTGGCATTCCGGCGGCAGCCCGACTTCGGAGGCTCGGCAGGTCGACATCGTCAGGAGGCCGCAGGTCACAGGTTGGTGACCTGTTTTTCCGGAGCTCCCGCAACAACAGCTGCATCCACTGGACTGGAGGGTGGCAGCTTCGGCAGCTTTGACTGCCCCGGGCCGCGGAGTTTGAACCGGCCCGTTCGCGGAGCACGGTTGAGCCGCGGGACTGACTTACCATCACCCGGTGGGGTCACAACATCGAAGGCCTGGATCGCCTCAGTGCAGAGGGAGAACAAGGAGGGAAGAGACAAAGACCTTAAGACTTTTGCCTTCCATCACAGTGAGGAGGTGCACGGTGAACTCACTGTGGTGGATGTAAAATTTGTGTTTATTGTGTGTTTTTTGTTATTTTTATTATATGTATGACTGCAAGGCAACAACATTTCGTTCAGACCGAAAGGTCTGAATGACAATAAAGGAGACGTTGACTTTGACTTTGACTTTGGCACGGTGGTGTAGCGGTAGAGGTGTTGACTTACAGTGCCAGAGACTAGGGTTCGATCCTGACTAAGGGTGCTGTCAGTACGCAGTTTGTAAGTTCTCGGTGTGAACATGTGGGCTTACACCAGGTGCTCCGATTTCCTCCCACACTCCAAAGACGTGCAGGTTTGTAGGTTAATGCGTAGGAAAGAACTGCAAATGCTGGTTTACACCAAAGATAGACTAAAAATGCTGGACTAACTCAGTGCTGAGTTACTCCAGCATTTTGTGTCCTTCTTAGGTTTGAAGGTTAATTGGCTGCTGTAAATTGTAAATTGTCTCTAGTGTATAGGATATTGTTAGTGTACGGGGTGATCGCCAGTCAGCACAGACTTGGTGGGCCGAAGGGCCTGTTTCCATGCTATGTCATTGAAGTCTAAAGAAAAGCTTAGAGGGATACGGACCAAATGCTGGCAAATAAAACAAGGTTAGATGGGGCATCTTTGTTTGCATGAATGTGTTGGGCCTAAGTGCCTGTTACCATGCTGTTCTAAGGCTTTATGCTTTTTTATGTGCTGGTTTATGCCAAAGATAGACACAAAATGCCGGTGTAACTCAGCGAATCAGGCAGCATCTCTGGAGGGAGTAGATAGGTGAGATTTCGGGTTGGGACATTTCTGCCTGGAAGAAAGGTCCCGACCCGAAACGCCACCTATCCATTTTCTCCAGAGATGCTGCCTAACCCGCTGAGTTACTCCGGCATTTTGTATCTATCTTCCACAATCAGTCTCTGCCTCCTATAATCAAGCCAGTTATGTATCCAGTTAGCTAGCTATCCCTGGATACCATGTGATCTAACTTTCCAGAGCAGCCTACCATGTGAGAGACACGATCTCCCATGCACAAAGCAGTGCTTATCATCGCTAAACCTTTGCCTTTCCAAACGCATGTATATTTTGTCCCTCGTAATCCCCTCCAGTTACTTACCTGCCGCAGATGTTGGGCTTTCTGGTCTCTAGTTCCCATGTTTTTCTTTGCAGCCCTTCTTAAGGAGGAGCCCAGCATTAGTCAACCTCTAGTTATCTGGCATCACGCGTGTGGCTAACGATGATTCATTTATCTCAGCCAGGATTCCCGCAATGCCGTCTCCAGCTTCCCACGGTGTTCCTGGAACACTGAGATTAATCATCATATCTTCTACTACTCATCGAGCAAATTCAAAGCAGAGAATTTCTGGAAGCAGTTCAGGTCAGTGAGGGCCACAAACGACATTTTTCACAAAGACAGCCTCACCTTCTCATCAAATCCCTTCGTTCTGCAGAAACACCGCCTAATTGTTTCTTGTACCTATTTATATTGTCGTCTTCTATAATCTAGATTAACTGTCAATTCGCTTTGTTATTTTTAAAACTTTAATTAGATTGCCTCAAAATGAAAAGAAGCCCAATTTCGTAAACCTTTCCTCAGGACTTAAATTTCTCTCAGTGGAATTACCTTCATTGCTTCAGTGCCTTCCTCAGAGCAATAACGCGTTTCTTATAATTACACGGGTACAATTCCGCACAGTTCTCTCGATGAGTTTTGACCGGTGCTTTATTCAGTGACAATACAATCTCTTAGGATTTGTACAAACTCTTTTGATTGAATTCCATTTATCCACGGGTTCTAAAAGACAGCAGAACTTCATTATCAGGAAGTCGCGGATCAGAAAAGTGATATATTGAACTCCACTGCAGAGTATAAGAGAGAATTCAGCGAAATTGAGAAGATTGTTTGTTTAATGAAAGGTTTGTAACACAGTGCAAAATCTACTACATCAGCGAGACCAAGTGGAGACTAGGTGCCCAATTCAACAAACGCTTCCTCTGTGTTTGCCAACGCTTCTTGCAACCACCAGTTGCCAACCATTCTCAATGGCATTGGTACTTTATTAGTACTTTATCTGTCCCCTGTACTGAGGTACGGTGAAATTCATTTGTGTACACAGTTCAGTACAAGTATCACTATACATAAGCACTTAGATACATATTAGATATGCATCTCAGGTACGGTACAGTGTGTAGTAGTAGTGCACTGAGACAGTATACAGACAACACCTCATATTCAGCTTACTTAGTGCTGGTGTATGGGGTGATCACAGGTCGGTGTGGACTCGGTGGACCAAAGTGCCTGTTTCCGCATTGTATCTTTAAAATAATTGAATTCTCCAATTTCAAGTAATACCCCTCAAGCCCGCTTTTCTTCCTTCGTCCCAGCAGTGCACACACATTCCTTCCACCAAACTGTTTCTTCCCCCTTTCCTTCTGCTCATCGGCTGCTCATCCCGAACAATAGACAATAGACATTAGACAATAGGTGCAGTAGTAGGCCATTCGGCCCTTCGAGCCAGCACCGTCATTCAATATGATCATGGCTGATCATCTCCAGTCAGTACCCCGTTCCTGCCTTCTCGCCACACCCCCTGATTCCGCTATCTTTAAGAGCTCTATCTAACTCTCTCTTGAAAGCATCCAGAGAATTGGCCTCCACTGCCTTCTTAGGTGGGGAATTCCACAGATTCACAACCCTGTGTGAAAACGTTTTTCCTCACCTCCGTTTTAAATGTTCTACCCCTTAATCGTAAACCGTGGCCCCTGGTTCTGGCCCCCCCCTACATAGGGAACATGTTTCCTGCCTCTAGCATGTCCAACCCCTTAATAATCTTATATGTTACAATGAGACCTCCTCTCATCCTTCTAAATAGAGTGTACAAGCCCAGCCATGTGCCGTTCGTCCAAACGCTATGGCTCGGCATGGCCCTCCGGCGAGGCCATGCTGGGGTAAAGGCTTGGGCCACCATTTCCGTCACGCCATTCCGTCGCGTAAACCCCGATCTCCAGCTTATCTTTTCTTCCCTGATGCTAACGCTAATGCTAACCCCAACGCTAGCCCAACGCTAGCCCCAACACTAGCCCCAGCTCCCAGCTCCCAGCCCCCCCAGCTCCAAACCCCCAGCCCCAGATCCAATCTCCCAACCTTTTTTTGTAAACCAGCATCTGCAGATTCTTATTTTAAGTGACAAGTAGGTTGGTAAGTTAATTGGCCACTGTAAATTGCCTCAATTGTGTAGCTCAACCCTTGGGGAAGGTGATGAGGTAAATAAAATGCGATTCATGTACAATTAACATTAATGGGTCTGCATAGACTTGTTGGGCTAAAGAACATGATTCAGTGCTGTACAGCATTAAGACACTAATAGAACAGTTAACATAATTTGGAGTCTGAAGAAGTGTTTCAGCCCGAAACGTTGCCTATTTCCTTTGCTCCATAGATGCTGCTGCACCTGCTAAGTTTCTCCAGCACTTTTGTCTACCTAACATAATTTGATTCTGCTTTCACTCATATCTTTTGCCAACCAACCACTGATGAAGATCACAGAAACATAAGTGGCCCACAAACTCCTGGCTGGAAGAAGCTGAATAGATGGCAAGTCAAGAAAAGGGGAAATGATTTAGTGAAAGTGTTTGGCATTTGTACTTTGCTGTCTTATGATTTGGATAAAAAGCAACAGTTCTGGAAATAAAAGTATCCAACTCTTGGCTAAGAGAAGTAACAAAATCCAGTATACTTCAGACAACAAAGTCCCTAAAGAGTTACTGACGATATTTTAAACAAGCCGTCTTTTGTTTGACATTAGCAAAAACAACCTTAAAATCAATCCTGAATTTACCATCATTAATGTCACATGGGACATCAAAGTGAACGGGGAACGGGAAAATGATAGTATTTGGTTTTTGGTTTACTGATATTACTGGGCTTAAAAGCTCTGTTTATTCTCGATGCGCGTTTATTTCTCAGTAAAAGCTACAGTTTGCAAAAGCACCTTAGAAGAAAGAGTCTTCATTTAGCTGCCTTTTCATTTGAAAGCCAGTGTAATTTGCAAAAGGAAGTACAGCAGTAATTTGCAACCATTTAGATGGACTTGAGAGGATCATGTTCACTTGTAAGGGATACAAAAGCATTTGTGTAACCCAAGATATTTACAGACGAATACAAAAATCGTAAATCCAATGTGGTTATTTAGGAAAGATAAGTAAATTTGATTTTGAAGCAGAAATTCCACTGAATAGTTTCGCTCCAAGTAGTATCCTGAGAATGACTTCCTGACAAGCTTAGTTCCAGTTATCTGATCCAAACCATAGCAAGGCATTGCATGTTATTCTTGGATTAATAAATGAGTAATTCATTTTTATTTAATGATGGAACATTGAATTTAACCCAAGCATCCCCAATCAAATGGTAAGGTCCTTTAAAAATATTAAATTGAATCTGAACAAGTATCTAAATGACAGTATCTTCAATTCCATAAAATACAAGCTACCATTTTTTCAATTATAACTTTTTTTTTAAATTTAAGCAGGACGCCACTGACTTGCTAGTTTCTTGTTTGCAAATAGCTCTGGTATCAATTCCAGCAAGGGCACTTTCAATCTTGCCAAGATGTCTTTAATCGAATTTAAAGGCTGGTGGGAAGCCAAGCAGAACATGGCATTGCCTGGAGCTATTAGTGAATTTACTTTAAACTATAGGCTGTTTACCAAATCCTCGTTCTCAATTTTTGTACAATATGACTTCTGTTATATTTTTAACCAGTGGTCAAATAAAAAGAAATGGATCTTTGCGAAGAGCAGAAACCATGAAATGTTGGGGGGGGGGAAATCCCTTTTAGCAATTCTGGTTATTGATTTTTTTTCAGACATCATTTAGCAAACAGTAGAAAACCATTAGGCAATGTTGTTCCCAAAATGACCAGAGTGTAATGCAGGTTTAGATACACAGATAATAGCCCTTGCTTTGGCCGAATTCCAAATTTAAAACATTGCATCCCTAAACTTATTGGACCATAGCTTTAAAAAAAAATGATTGTTCTGTTTATTTTTAAGAAAATCTGCTCCCCAAAACTTATAATTCTCCTGGAAACTGTACTACAAGCACCATTCACATTCAATTTAAATTATTGCATTTTATTATGTTAACTGATGAATTCCTTGTTTAAAACAATTAGTTTCACATCTGTGTTACAATGGTAAATAGATTAGATTAAATTCATTGTAATATTTGCATATAAAGATCTTACAACATAAGCTGAAGAATTAGTGTATATTGACAC
Source organism: Okamejei kenojei (assembly GCA_035221665.1). Taxonomy (NCBI): domain Eukaryota; kingdom Metazoa; phylum Chordata; class Chondrichthyes; order Rajiformes; family Rajidae; genus Okamejei; species Okamejei kenojei. The sequence goes on from CM069142.1 coordinate 55,078,796, forward strand.
AAATAATTGCAATTCATTCCGTATCTCTGACAAGCTCTTTCCAATGAAGTTACACAATTTGAAACGTGAGGTTCATACGCCCTGTGAGGCTGATTTCAAAAATCCTCGGGTTCCATTGTCTTGCAATAGAGTTGATTTTGCATGAGGTAGGAATTATCGTTCTTCCTCTCTCTTATGGGAGTTCTGTGAGACCCTTTCTCACAGCTCCCCTTCTGTGATTCCTGCTGCTCTCATGATCTACCACCATGTTCTGACCCAGCCTGACTACCACAGCCACGTGCGTTTCCACAACATTTGCCTGTGCTGCCATCTTGTGCCACATGGCTTCCAGCAATTCCCCTCTCCTTCCACCTATATTCCTTCTTCCAGTTTCACACTTTAGAACCACTCAATCCTTTTATCCCGCACCTTCTGTCTTTTCATCACTGGCCTTTGTCCACCATCTGCCTATCAGCACCACTCCACTCCTCTCCATAGGTGAATCAACCTATTACTTGCCAGGTTTTGTCCTGCCCCTCCTCTCTTCCAGCATCCCCTCCCCCCCCCCCCCCCCCACCCCATCTACAATCAGTCTAAAGAATGTCCTGTCCCAAAACTTCACCTATCCATGTTCTCCAGAAATGCTGCCTGAAAAGCTGAGTTACTCCTGCACTTTGTGTCTATTTTTGCAAACCAGCATTTGCTGTTCATTGTATCCACAAATATTGCAGGCCTATTTTTCTTCTGCATTCGGTTACTGAGTTGTTATTTCCTTTCCTCAGTAAGTAACAAATACAATGTTGAACAGTATAGCACAGGAACCGGCCGTTCGGTCCACAATGTTTGTGCTGAACAGGATCCCTAGTTAAACTGTTCTGATCTGGCTATACATGATCCATATCCATCTATTCTCTGCACTTCCAAGTGCCTATCTAAAAGCCTCTTAAATGCCACTATCGTATCTGCCTCCTTCACCACCCCTTGGCAATGCGTTCCAGGCCCCTATTACTCTCTGTGTAAAAAAAACTTGTCCTACACATCTTCATTAAACTTTACCTTGGAGCAATGCCCTCTAGTGTTGGATATTTCCACCCTGGGAAAAAGGTTCTGACTGCCTACTCTATCCATGCCTCTCCTATTTGGTCTACTTCTATCAAGTCTCTCCTCAACCTCTGACATTCCAGAGAAAACAATTCGAGTCTATCCAACCTCTCCCTACAGCTGGATTCCTCTAATCCAGACAGTATTCTGTCAAACTTCCTCTCCATGATTCGTCTTTGTCTGGTCTTTTTAACATGATCAGGCCAGATGTGTAATCTTGGTCAATTTTACCAGATGGATATTAAAAACATTCAACTTTGCTCTCCAGGTTGCTCCAAGATTAATATTGCCAGAAGAATGCTGGAGAGTGATGAAGGAATGGAGCAACAACCAAGAAAATGTCTCTTTTGTCTTTCACTGTGTTGTTGGAGTCTTTTTCACTATAATTTGTTTTCTAGTTTACTGGCACAGGGCCTAGTGCTCCTGCTGTTAAATGCCATCCCATGCCAACTAGCCCTAAACACATCACACATTGAAAGATTCATTTTCACCTTTAGAGATGGTAATCCCTGCTTTGTTGACCTGGAGGCGTTAGTTTAATGCTTCATGATTTATTAATGTTATTATTCAGTCTTCTTAAATGCCAGACTCCACCAACCCTCAGTATCAACTACATGTTGGTGAGGCTGTATTTAGAATATTGTATTCAGTTCTGGACACCATGTTATAGGAAAATGTTGGCAAGCTGGAAAGGGTGCAGGGAAGATTTACAACGATGTTGGCATGATTCAAGGGTCTGAGCTATCGGGAGATGTTGAGCAGGCTAGTACTCTATTCCTTGGCATGCAGGAGGGTGAAGGGTGATCTTATAGAGGTGTACAAAATCATGAGAGGAATAGATCGGGTAGATGCACAGCGTCTCTTGCCCAGTGTAGGTTGAAGAACAGACGGCCTGAAGAAGGGTGTTGACCCAAAACGTCACATTCCTTTTCTCGAGAGATGCTGCCTGACCCGCTGAGTTACTCCAGCATTTCCTGTCTATCTTCGGTGTAAACCAGCATCTGCAGTTTTTTCCTACACAAGTTAAAATCCCTGTCTGAAGAAGGGTCCTGATCCGAAACTTCGCTTATCCATGTCCTCCAGAGATGCTGCCTGACCTGTTGAGTTCCTCCAGCACTCTGTGTTCTAAGCAAGATTGCAGTTCTTTGTGTCTATGGTTAAAATCCCAAATGTGCAGGAGAGATTCAAGATTCAAGATTCAAGAGAGTTTCCCAGACAGGACAATGAAATTCTTGCTTTAAGCGCTGTAAGGCAGCAACTCTACCGTTGCACCACCATGCCATTAAATTTATAAAAAGGTCAAGATATAATATGGATATTTTGACAATGTTAACATTAGCCTATTGTCCAATATTTACAGTTCATTCTTCTTGTATTCATAAGGATTTAGAATCAGCATGGCAGCAACACTGAAATAAATTAAAACCTATGTCTTTGGCCCAATGCTAGATAGAATTTAGTAATTAAGAAGACCAGAGGGAGTTTTAGAGGATATAAATTGTAATGGAAGAATTACAGTTTGTATCCACTGTGAATCTTAAACAAATTTTGTACTACATCTTATGTTGCCAAATCAATCTTACCTTAGCAAAGCCTATTAGCTATTGATAAATAATTCAAACTGGTGAACCTAAAGTGAATTTGGATAATAACTGCTGGGTGGTAAAAGGATAGCATGAATGTAAAAGGGGAACATCCTGCCTGACAACCATGCATTTAATTTAGTTTAGTTTAGTTTAGTTTAGAGATACAATGCGGAAACAGACTCTTCGGCCCACCAAATCGACACCCACCAGTGATCCCCACACATTAACACTATCCTACACACACTAGAGACAATTCACATTTATACCAAGACAATTAACCTACAAACCTGTACGTCTTTGGAGTGTGGGAGGAAACTAAAGATCTCAGAGAAAACCCACGGGGTAACGGGGAGAATGTACAAACTCGGCAGTCGGGATTGAACCCGGGTCTCTGGCACTGAAAGCACTGTCAGGCAGAAACTCTACCGCTGCCATGTTCTGTGTCAAAAACAGAAAATGCTGGAAGAGTTTATCTATTGTTTGTTTTTTGAATATGTGTGTATGTTTTTTATATGTGAGTATGTGTATATATACACACTGAACTTTTTTTTCTCTCTCATTTATCATATTATTTACAGTGTATTATGCTTACATATTCTGTTGTGCTGCAGCAAGTAAGAATGGCATTGTCCTGTCTGGAACATATGACAATAAAACGCTTTTGACTCATCAGGGCTGTAAAAATAAGATAACAAGCCTATTTGAAGTTGCAGACGGGGAAAGATGCACAAACTTTTCAGACAGATTAGGCTGCGTCTATAGAGAAAGGACCAGAGTTACTGGCCTTCTGTTATTACCTGGTTCCGTTATTGATTCTTAAAAAAGGTCATTGACCTGAAATAATAAATCGTCTTCACACTTTTCACTTCCTTATCGTTGTGTTTCCCCCTCCCCTGAGTCTGAAGAAGGCTCATCCATTCCTTTTATCCAGAGATGCTGCCTCTTCTTCTAAGTTACTCCAGCATTTTGTGTCTATCTTCTATGTAAACCAGCATCTGCAGTTCCTTCCTATACACTCTGTTCCTTTCCCTTTGCTTGGAGTACTTATGTTGCCACTTTCACGGAGCTATGAGATTGCACCACGAAACCTTCTGTATATCAATACGTCTAAAGCTCCTATCACCTACTGTATACTTTCCCCTACATTTGATCTTCCAATGTGCAACCCTGCACACCTGTCCAGATTAAACATCATCTGCCATTTCTCTGCCCATATCTGCAACCGATCTTTATCCGGCAGCATTCTTGATGGTCTTCTGACATTATTCTACATCAATCATGTGTGTGTGCTAACTCACCTGTGAAATACTTTGAGTTATTTCTACTGAATTGAGAATGTTTGACAAGTGTAAGTTGTTGCATCAGTTGGAAGTAGACTTCAAGAAGACCCTCACACGGAAAGCAGTAAATGGAAGGCAGAATAGTAAAATCAAAAATATTTGCCTTGTTCGAAACACAATTAGATACAATGTTGGAGAGAGGCTCTGAGAAGATTGAGCTTCATTGATTAAGTTAAGTATTATCTGTTGAATCTGCATCGCTGTTCTTGTCTACCTCGACCAACTAATCATGTCTGACTCTAGTTCTACATACCTTTTAAATCTCCAAGTCAAGCAAATGTTTAACTTCCTTGGAAAATAATTTATGAATCTATTTCAGCAATGATTTGTGGCAAAGAATTCAAACATTCTAACCGCACTCTGTGCAAGGAATGTTTTTCTAACCTCTTTAGTTCATTTGGGAATGTCCTCTGTTTATGTTTTCACTGATCTGTGGAACAATCACAATGTATCTTATCGTAGCCTTTCTGAAACCTGAAGACTTCAAGCATGTCACCCCTGAACATTCACAGCTGCAGAGAAATCCCTAACTTCACAAGTCTTCACAATCATAACCCTTCATGATGATCAATACTATATATTTTTCATTGGCATTATATTTTTCCCTTGGAGCGAATGTCTTGTTCCAGACTTTCCGACTGATATATTTGCCTAGTCCACAAGCATTTAAGCCAGTGGTTTAGGATAGAGAGAGCTGCACTGTTACCCAGTGTATCTGCATCGGCCAGAACATGAGAAGGCACTCAATGATATGCACCAGTAATCTGCTAACATTGGAATAACTCTGAGAACCAAGCAGCCACAGAACCAGCCATTGATCTTCAAAGCCTACAGGGAGAGAGCAGGGGGAGATGGTTTAGCTTAGTTTTAGTTTAGAGATGCAACGTGGAAACAAGCCCTATGGGCCATTGAGTCCATGCCAACCAGCGATCACTGCACATTTACACTATTCTGCACACACTAGGGACAATTCAATGTATCTGCACACAGCATGGACAAATCAATCTTATAAAATGAAATAAAAGCACAAAGTGCTGCTGTTTTTTTTGTAAATCAGCATCTGTAGTTCCTTGTATCTCCTTATAAAAGGAACTTTTAGTTCATTGACACTCTTACTTACTTCAAGATGACCTAAAGCTTTCACATGTCAATGAAGTAAGTTTTATAATGTGTAGTCATTGCAGTAGTTTAGTTTAGTTTAGAGATACAGCGCAGAAACAGGCCCTTCAGGGCACTGAGTCTGCACCGACCAGCGATCCTCGCACACTTACACTATCCGACAAACACTAGGGACAGTTTACAATTTTACTAAGCCAACAAACCTTTAAATCTGTTCATTTTTGGGGTGTGGGAGGAAACCAGAGTACCCAGAGAAAACCCATGTGCAGGTCACTGGTTGAATGTACGAACTCTGTACAGATAAGCACCCCCAGTCAGGATCGAACCCAGGTCCCTGGAGCTGTAAGGCAGCAACTCTTCTGCTACGCCACCGTGCTGCCCGATGGTATCAGATCAGAATCTCAACTTCAACAAGGTGGTTGAAGAAGGCTGGCAGAGAATGTAATCCTTGTCTTTTTAGCTTTGACCTATGCGCTCTGTTCTTCATCTTCATAAATATATATACCAGGTTCCCCCAAACCAATGTATATGGCATGTCCCAATTTGCAACAGAGATTGCAAATCCTCAATTAGTCTCGTCCATATTTGGACACGTAGATAAAACATTCATTGAGAGAAAATCATCCTTAACTATGAGGAATTCCCCTAAAACTAGATAAGCTGAAGTATAAATGCTTGAACAGAATGAGAACTTCAAGATGTTAGTTGGCATTATCCTTAGCAAAGTTTTCATTTGGTTCTTAAAAAAAAGACATAAAGTGCTGTAGTAACTCAGTGGATCAGGCAGCATCTCTGGATAATACAGATAGGTGATGTTTTGGATCAGGACTCTTCTTCAGACCTATTTTATGGGGTTCTAGAAAAACAGCTCAGAAAATGTAAGGTAGAGACACAAGAGGCTATTGATGCTGAAAGCTTGAACAAAAAGCAAACTGCTGGAGGAACTCAGGGGGAAAATAGACAGATGATGATTTGGATCAGGACCCTCCTCAGATTGATTGAGTAGAGGGGCGAGAAAATCTAGGTTCCATGTTTGTAAATCTTGTTGTTTTGGACAATATTTCGAATAAAAAAATGCTAATGTATCCATACTTGCATTTGTAAATAAACATTACAAATTCGAAACCATAATCGATGACACAACTTGAAGGTACAACTACCATATTATTAACTAGGATAAAGTTACTAATCAATTGTGCAACCAAAATAAATATAATTTGCAATAATGATAATCAGATTAATTGAGCAATAAACTTGCTTGGATAGTTTAAAATCAGGAAGCCCTGTCCTTAAATAATAGGGTGAAAAATAATATGAAGGAATTTTGTAATAAAATACAACTTTTCAAAATTGCACTTGATTGAAAAATACGAATCAGTTAAATATTTGAGATGTGCTTCTTTCAAATTGGAGTAATTTACTAGTTCTTCGAGTTGCATTTCAATTGGGGTCAGATTAAATTAAATCCCTTTTACTGTAAATAGACACAAAATGCCAGAGTAACTCAGCGGGTCAGGCAGCATCTCTGGAGAAAATGAATAGGTGACGTTTCAGGTCGAGAACTTTCTTCAAAGATGCTTCGTGTCTATGGGTAGGAAGGAACTGCAGATTCTGGTTTAAACCAAACATAGACACAAAAAGCTGGAGTAACTCAGTGGGACAGGCAGCATCTCTGGAGAGAAGGAATGGGTGATATTTCGGGTTGAGACATTTCTTCAGTCAGAAGTCCCTTCTTCAGTCTCGAAACGTCACCCATTCCTTCTCTCCAGAGATGCTGCTTGTCCCGGTGAGTCCAGCTTTTTTTGTCTCCCTTCATGTCTACCTTTGGTGTAAACCAGCATCTGCAGTTCCTTCCTACACTATCCCTTTAACTGTCAGTATACTAGGGTTAATGCTAATGGTAATGGCAATCAGAAGGATGGAGTCAATCAGGGGCCATGGGGCATTAGAGATAGGAATGGAAGGTAAATCTGAGATGGCCATTTGGAAGAGAACCTATCTGGAAGATATGAGACTGCTTTTATCTCTATCAAAATGCTAGCTTATGGTTGAACCTTTTTATTTAGTGTGGGCCTCAGTTCTTCTTTAGGGCCCTACACTGATCCCTAGTCTCACATGTGCTAAGCAATTCAGTTAAATGAGGTGTGTACCATTTGAGGTTCGTCAACCTGAATACCTGAGCTGGTCATTCATACAGAGGACAAACATTGAGAGTGCAATAATATCATCATAAGTTTCTGACTGACTAAATGACCAGGTCTTTAATAAAATTCCATCACATGCTGTACAAAATGTCAAATTTCCAGGACATAGGATGCAGTTACTAAAATGTATTGAATCTTGAGCTAAACCTTGCTATTGGTATTAGGGGGGCATGGTGGAGCAGCGGTAGAGCAGAGGATTCATGCATTGCAAGGCCATTTTGGTTAAGTCTGTGTTTCTGTGTATAAAAGCCACAAGCTGCTAGCTGGTGCCAGGAAGTCTAGGTCCCAGATCAAAGTTGCAGACAAGAAATGTATGAGTATCTCTTCCATTGTCAGTATGAATGAGATTCTTGCAGAGGACCCCCAAAGTATTGTAAATGCATGAAGTTGATTGGATTGCTGCAAAATAATTGTAACTAATGTAAATAATGTTGCAAGACAGTTACCCGGTAGTTTGTTGATTGGCCAAAGTGTTAAGCCCTGGCAGGATTGTTTTGAGTTCCAGGGTAAATGTTGCATTATTCAGTTAAGTTAGCTTCCTTCCAGAAGCTTCTCCAAGAAACAATGTATGTGCGACTGTAATTGGTTTGGGGTACTGTCAATAATGTATTGATGTAATTAATATGTTTGATTGCTCTGTAAAGAGACCACCCCTACGTAGTTCGGCCCCTCAAGGTTCGTGGACTATAAAAGGTAGCTCCATCTTGGATCAAGGTCGATCCTCTGGAGGAACGCTTGGGACTGCATGACCTTTTGGAGTGTGTCTGCTTGCACGGGGCTGAAGGGCTTGGCAAGGTTGAGACAAGGATCAAATAGGGGAATTTGCTGTTCAATCAAAAAATAAAGTTTAGTTGTTCCAGTGCTTGACTCGGTGTTTTTTACTGAACTAGACTTGGGGGGTAAGCTTGAGAAGAGCGTATTTACACCTCCAAATATAGGAGAATGGTGGCAGACTAATGTCTATTGGGGCTATAAGAATTAGTTATATAGATGGTGGGCCAATTCATGCTCTGAATTGCTGGGTTGTACTTTATGGCATTGTAGATTACTACATCAAAGAGGATTTTCTTGGCAAATTGAGTCATGGAGGTTCATGCTTTCAAACCGGCACTATTAAGGCAGCGAAAAGAAATGCTTTTTCAAATACAAATTTTGCCTTCAGTGAATTAATATTAATTTAGTAGCTGCCGTATGCCGCACTGCAGGACACTCTCGCAGATAGCTGCTGGCCATAAGCAAACAGTCAATCGAAATCTGCAGGCATGAGAAAGAAACTGCTGTCTGAGAGATACTTCAGATTCAATCTTCAGTACAATAACTAACATGAATGAAGAACAGAACTAATGAATGGAACCAGCTAAAGGTCAGCGGTGGCTGTTTTGTCGGAGCTGCTTCAGATCAAAAATAAAAAGCTCTTTAAAATCGAAGCGATCGTAACGCATCTGGAGTTGGAGTAGATGTCAGTTGGTTTTAGTTTTAGTTTTAGAGATACAGCACGGAAACGTTTAAAACTGAACAGTTGCTTTGGATATCAGCAGCATGTTTAGTTTAGTTCAGTTTAGTTTAGAGATACAGCGCGGAAACAGGCCTTTCGCCCCACCGAGTCCGCACACTAACACTATCCTACAAACACTAGGGACAAATTACATTTATACCAAGCCAAATAACCTCCAAAACTGCACGCCTTCGGAGTGTGGGAGGAAACCAGAGCACCCGAAGAAAACCCACGCAGATCGCATGGAGAACGTACAAACTCTGTATGGACAAGCACCTGCACTGTAAGGCAGCAACTCTACCGCTGCTCCACCGTACTGTCTTGGGCCTGTAGTAAAGGTCATGCCCGACCCCACCTTGGCCTCAACCTCACTTTCCCACTTTCAAAACTTGTTTGATAATATCCCTACAATCCATCATAGGAAACATTTCACCCCGTTAAAAAATACAGCCATAAGTTCAAGTTATTTTTGGAGAAAACTCACCAGCCATAGTGTCAAGTAGATTTGGGCTAAGTGCTTGCCAGAAGAGTGCAATTAGCCAGCTATAGCTTGCCAATTGGAGTCAGTGGTGCGTTTTGTTATCCCTGCTGTACATGGAGGTTTACAAAGTGGGTTGAAATTTAGAGTAATGATCAATCTGTTTGCTCACACATTACATGCAAAATGAATCAGCCCTTTTGTTTATAATTGTCTTTGTCTCATTATAATGCCCAGGAGGCCGCCTTCTGGAAGAGAGTAGAAATGCGCACAGGGGTACTTAAAACCACAGTCGACAATTGGAACAACTGCGATTCTACATCGTTACCCACCTTGGGTCGCATTGATTAATGATCGCGTAGGGTAATCAAGCTCTTCACTTGAAGGGATAATGAGGCCATTAAGAGGTAAAATTAGGTACCATTTCTGGAGAATATCTCATGGAGTATCAAAATTTGTAAGGACTCATAACAAAACGTGCATGAAAGTTAGACACACAGTGCTGGAGTAACTCAGCAAAACTGGCAGCATCTCTGGATAGAAGGAATGGGTGATGTTTTGGGTCGAGACCCTACTTCTCAACAAGAAACGTCTTAGTTACTCCAACATTTTGTGTCTATCTTCAGTGTAAACCACCATCTGCAGTTCCTTCCTTCACAAAACCTACATGAAAATACATTAGAGCTTGCATCCATAAGAACTTTGTGTGGCACGGTGGCGCAGTGGTAGAATTGCTGACTCTCAGTGCCAGAGACACGGGTTCCATCCTGGCTATGGGTGCTGTCTGTACGGAGTTTGTACTTTCTCCCTGTGACCTACATGGGTTTTCTCCAGGAGCTCCGATTTCCTCCCACACTCTAAAGACATTCAGGTTTGTAGGCTACTATAATTGTTGGCTTGATATAATTGTAAATTGTCCCTAGTGTGTGTAGGATAGTGTTAGTGTGCAGGGCTCACTGGTCGGCACAGTCTCGGTGGGTCAAAGGGTTGTTTCCTGCTCTATCTCTAGACTAACCTAAACCAAACTAAACTAACTTGAAAACTTTTATTCAATTTATAGCTCCAAAACTTTGCATTGGATGGAGTAAATAATACAGACAGCACAGTGGTGCAGCTGGTAGACACTTCGAGTGCTGCCTGTACGGAGTTTGCACGTTCTCCCTGCGACTGCGTGGGTTTCCTCTGGGTGCTTCAGTTTTCTCCCACATCCCAAAGACCTCCAGGTTTGCAAATGGCCTCTGTAAATTGCCCCAAGTGGGTAGTGAGTAGATGCGTAAGGGGAATTAGTTTAGTTTAGTTTAGTTTAGTTTGGTTTATTATTGTCATGTGTATAGGTACAGGTAAAAGCTTTTTTGTTGCAGTGTTATCCAGTCAGAAAAAATACCACACCTTATAGAGATTATATAGAGCTAGTGTGAACTGGTGATAGATGGTCAGCATGGACTCTGTGGGCTGAAAGACCTGTTTCCATGCTGTATGTTTAATGTAAACTTCACCTACTATTCCTTAAATCCAGAGGGTGTTGCAGACTGTGTCTAGGTATTTTCTGGATATTTCATAGTACATGTGTCCACGGAGGTTACAGTTTGTAGCCTCCTAAAAGTGATCCCCTGGTTGACCATCTACCAAGAGTCAGGGGTATACAAAATGCTGGAGGAACTCAGTGGGTGCAGCAGCATCTATGGAGCGAAGGAGATAGGTAACGTTTCGGGCCGAAACCCTTTTTCAGCTACCAAGAGTCCCTGTCTGGGATCCTGGTGTGTCTCAATAGTTCCTTTGTATACTGTATATCTTCAGTTTTGATCATTTTGTCTACCAACCTCTCCAACATCATTTTGATTAATCTAGGACCACATTTTGTCCACCGGACATGTTCTTCTGATCTTCCTGCAGCCATTCTTCACGCAATGGCACGCTGTACAATTGTGGCATTGGTCATTGTGTGGTGCCTTTGTCCATTTTGAGGGCCAGCTTCCATGTTTGTAGATATGTGGGCTATCTGTTGGTAGTTGTGCAACGTTGAAACACATTTTATCAGCGCAAGCTGAAGCTGAACCATGTACTCTTTAACAACAGGAAACCAGCGGTGCTCTTCAATGTGCGTCACATGTAAAGATCGCGATCTTATGGGCACTTTTAGATTTAGAGAGATACAGCGTGGGAACAGACCCTTCGGCCTACCGAGTCCACACCGACCATCGGTCACCCGTACACTAGTTATATATCATCCCACTTTTGCATCCTAAACACAAGGGGCAATTTTACAGAATCCAATTAACCTTTGGAATGTGGGAGGAAACTGTAGCACCCAGAGGAAATCAATGTGGTCACAGTGAGAATGGTCAAACTCCGCACGGACAGCATCCATGGTCAGGATCGCACCGGGCCTCTGGTGGTGTGAGGCAGCTGCTCTACTGCTGAACAACTGCGCCACCCTAACCCTTTTGAAACCCGCTTTAGTACACCCACATCATGCAGTTTTCATGCAATTACTAACCTTACCTTCAAATTACCTCCTATTTTCTCACATATTGAATTGAATTGTCCTCATTGTATGAATTACATTTTAAACGAAAACATATATAGGTGTTGATTAAATGATTGTAGTTTTAGTGTGTTTTTAGTTATCAGATTTTTAATCCAACTATATTTTAGTAGAAGATAGACACGAGATGCTGGAGTAACTCAGCGGGACAGGCAGCATCTCTGGAAAGAAAGAATGGGTGACTTTTCGGATTCAGACTGAAGAAGTCTGAAATGTCTCAACCTGAAACGTCACTCATTCCTTCTCCCCAGAGATGCTGAGTTACTCCAGCATTTTGTGCCCGTCTTCGGTTTAAACCAGAATCTGCAGTTCCTTCCTATATATATTAGCAGAGCCATGATTGCACTATCACTGTAAGTAAAATAACTTTGGGATGAGGACTTTTCAGTGAAATACTTCAGTTTAGTTTATTGTCACGTGTACCGAGGTACAGTGAACATTTTTTGTTGCATGCTATCCAGTCAGCGGAAAATCAATACATGATTCCAAATGAGCAATTTATAGTGTACATACTATACATGATAAGGAAATAATGTTTAGTGTAAGGTAAAGCCAGTAAAGTCCGATCAAAGATAGTCCGAGGGTCACCAATGCAGTAGGTCATGGTTCAGCACTACTCTCTCGTTGCGGTAGATGATTTAATGCCTGATAACAGCTGAGAAGGAACTGTTCTGAATCTGGAGGTGTGATTTTTCACACTTTTATACCTTTTGCCCAATGGGAGAGGGGAGAAGAGGGAGTGGCCAGGGTGTGACTTGTCCTTGATTATGCTGCTGGCCTTGCCGAGGCAGCGTGAGGTATAAATGGAGTCAATGGAAGGGAAGTTGGTTAGTGTGAAGGTCTGGGCTGGGCATGCAAATACCTGCATGAGTCAAAGGTATCTGAGCACCAGTAGTCACTGCAACAATTTCAGTAAATACTACCAGGAGAAATTTAATTTCCAGAGTGAAAAAAGGCATTTCAACTTTTCGGAATCAGTTAAATGATAAGGTGCAACTGAACAATGTGTCTGATTTTGGCAAGGAATTTAAATGGTGTGCAATTTATCCCCAAGAATTTTGTCCGGCTAATCAAGTCTGTATTCAGTCTGAACAAAAGTGCCACAGCTTATCTCCAACGTGCAGAATGAGAAAAAAATATATTTTTATACTTTCCAAAGCACAACAGTGTAAGAATGAAAGCTGATTCACACCAGATGCAGCACAAAATTTCATCATCATTTAATTTCACAATTAAAATATGATCATTTATTTCAATAACATAGGATCTTACCTCCCTTCTTAAAAATGTACTGCAGAAATGGAAAATGCCTATATATTTTGCAAATGTTCTTTTAAGAAAATCCTTTTATTATTAAGGGACTTTGCTTTGAAATACTTGCTGATTTTAAGTGAGCTGACCAAACAGTTATTAGTAAATGCGAAAGAACTACAGATGCTGGATAAAATCGAAGGTAGACCAAAATGCTGGAGAAACTCAGCAGGTGAGGCAGCATTTATGGAGAGAAGGAATGGCTGACGTTTCGGGTCGAGACCCGTCTTCAGATTGATGTCAGGGGAGGGGGGGCGGGGGGTGGTGGGAAAACGATAGAAAGTGGGCCGAGACAGTACGACTTATAGGAGAACTGGGCAGGGGGAGGCGAAGGAGAGAGAAAGCAAAGGCTATCTGAAATTAGAGAAGTCAATGTTCATACCGCTGGGGTGTAAACTACCCAAGCGAAATATGAGGTCCTCCGCTCAGTCCGTCGTAACCAACCTGATGTCCCGGTTGCTCAGCACTTCAACACCCCTCCCATTCCCAATCTGACCTTGTCAGAGTGTGGCCCAGCGCAAATTGGAGGAGCAGCACCTCATATTTCGCTGGTCGGTGCAGACTCAGTGGACCGAATGGCCTGTTTCCGCGCTGTATCTCTAACCTAAACTAAACAACTGCAATGACTACACATTAAAAACTTACTTCATTGCCGTGTGAAAGCTTTAGGCCATCTTGAAGATCTTGAAGTAAATAGTCAAGTCAAGTCAAGTCACTTTTATTTCTATAGCACATTTAAAATAGCAACACTCGTTGACCAAAGTGCTTTACATTGGTGGAGGTACTAACGTTATACAACAGTGGTTCATAGATTAAATACATACATAAATACATACATATAGCCTTCCCTCAGAGGACGTCAAGAAAGGCTTGAGAGTAAAGATGAGTTTTAAGTCTCGACTTAAAAGAGGGGGCAGTTCTGATGGGAAGAGGGATGCTGTTCCACAGTCTAGGAGCTGCAAACGCAAAGGCCCCTGAGACAGCGGGATGTTCAGTAACCCCAAGTCGGCTGATCTGAGGGACCTGGAGATGGTATGGTGGGTAAGCAGACTTTTGATGTAGGTGGAGGCAAGCCCATTAAGGGCTTTGTAAACATAAAGAAGGATCTTGAAATTTATTCGGAACCGCACAGGGAGCCAGTGGAGAGAGGCCAGAATCGGGGTGATGTGGTCCCTTTTTCGGGTGCCCGTCAGGAGTCTCGCTGCGGCGTTTTGGACCAGTTGCAGGCGAGACAGGGAAGATTGGCTGATGCCAGTGTAAAGGGAGTTGCAGTAATCGAGGCGGGAGGAGATAAATGTGTGGATGATCTTTTCGAGGTCATCAAACTGGAGGAATTGTTTTATTTTAGCTATCGTCCGAAGCTGGAAGAAGCTAGCTTTTACCATGGCATTGACTTGTTTGTCAAATTTCAATGCTGAGTCAAATATCACGCCAAGGTTTTTGACGTGAGGTTTGAGTAATGGGGTAAAGCTTCCACGGCTGCCTGCTATCGTTTTGATTGAGTCTGAGGGGCCGAGAAGGATGACCTCAGACTTACTCTCGTTTAGTTGGAGGAAGTTCTGGGCCATCCAACACTTTATATCCTCAAGGCAGTGGATAAGGTTAAGTAGATTTGATCGGTTTTTGGGCTTCAGGGGGAGATAGAGAGTTGTGTATCGTCTGCATAGCAATGGAAGGAAATGCCGTGCCTTTGAATGACTTGGCCTAAGGGGAGCATATACAGGGAGAAGAGAATGGGGCCAAGGATGGAACCTTGTGGAACCCCGCAGCAGAGGCTAGCTGGGGAGGAGAAAGAGTTTCCTATGTTAGTAGAGAAACTCCTACCTTTGAGGTAGGAGATGAACCAGCTCAGGGCAGTGCCATCAATACCAACCCCGTACCGGAGACGGTCAATTAGGATGGTGTGGTCGACTGTTTCAAATGCTGCGCTGAGGTCAAGAAGGAGCAGGATTGCACGGTCGCCGGCGTCAACGGTGAGAGGTCATTATGTACCTTCAACAAGGCAGACTCTGTGCTGTGGTGGGCCCTGAAGCCTGTTTGGAAAGTTTCCAAGATAGTATTTTGGTGAAGGTAAGGCATAAGTTGACTTAAAATGACCTTTTCCAGGTAAAATGACCTTTTCATTGAGTGTCAATGAACTAAAAGTTATCTTTATAAGGAGATACTAGGAACTGTAGATGCTGGTTTACAAAATAAAATCACCTTTCAATGTATTTTAAATTACCTTTCAAAAAAGGCAAAATCACCTTTCCATTGACAACTAAGAGTGTTAATGAACTAAAAGTTCTCTTTATAAGGAGATACTAGGAATTGTAGATGCTGCTTTACAAAAAAACTGCAGCATTTTGTGCCTTTTGTTTCATTTTATAAGATTGATTTGTCCATGCTGTGTGCAGATACATTGAAACACATCTACAGATTAAAATATATTCACTGGAAAATGCATATATTTCAACATCATTGTACCTGGTTCACTCTATAAAAAATTACCATTCTCCTTTGACTTTGCATTATGGCTGATCAAACCAAAGAAATGAAAAGCCATTGCAAGCCAATTAACCTTGGGTGAAAATGTTCTTCTTTACTTCTCTGATTCCGCTAATGTCTTGCAACAAAGACATAAAGCTCTGCAGCCATGATTTGAAAGATCCTTGACACCTTTGATTTCTCAAGTATTTATCATTTGATTTTCACAGTAGGGTGTTAGAAATGAAAATCACACTGCCTCGCAAAATGCTGTTTCTCAAAAGGCAGCTTAATTATACAGTGTTAAATATGTAAATTGGAACCTTTCCGAAAGTCTTACTCATATCTACAAGGTAACCTGACAAAAAAGGGGTGGGGGAAATTCATCTTCAAAGTCAGCTAAAAACAGACAATGTCAAATAGGCAAGACATTTTAAACGCACTTGATTTTTCTTTTATTATTGAAATTACAGGCTGATATCTGAAGTCAACCTCATCAAACAATAACTGGTAGAGATGATGACCAATTAACATTCAAATGCAAGTCTGTGCACTTGTATGTGAGATATAAGGAACTGCAGACTTGAAGTGTGAAAGTGGGTCTCGACCCGAAATGTCACCCATTCCTTCGATCCAGAGATGCTGCCTATCCCGTTGAGTTATTCCAGCATTTTGTGTCTATCTTCGGTTTAAACCAGCATCTGCAGTTCCTTCCTACAATATTTTGTCTGCACCACTGCGATACCTCCAACTTTGAAGAAGTTTTCCTCCTCTCTTTGACGAGAGTTCTGCAACATCCTCTCTCACTGTCCCCCCTCTGTGATTCCTCCTGCTCTCCCACTCCACGCACCTTACATTTCCTTATCTCTGTATCTCCCTCTCCCCTATTATGGCTGAAGAATGGTCTCGACCCAAAACATCACCCATTCCTTCTATCCAGTGATGCTGCCCTATCCCATTGAGTTACTCCAGCATCTTGCGTCTATCTTCGATTCCTTCCTACATTAAAAAAAACGCAGATGTTGGTTTTTAAAAAATTGCCAAAGTAACTCAGTGGGTCAGAATTTATGTGTAGGAAGGAAGCGCAAACGCTGGTTTACACCGAAGATAGAAACAAGATGCTGGAGTCAACTCAGTGGGTCAGGTAGCATCTCTGAAGAAAAAGAATAGGTGACCGTTTGGGTCGGAACCATTTTTCAGACTGAAAGTAGAGGTGGAATAGCAGAGGGGGAATAAACTAGATGCCATAAAAGGCCAGAATAATCCAAGGTCTTTATCAAATGACCTCAGGTATAATGGCCTATTTTTGGTTAGGGAAGGTGCGATAATAAGAGGGATACAAGGGTGCAAGCAGCGGAACTGGTAGAACTAGGGTGGGGGAGGGGGGGAGAGGAGATGGGAGGGAATGCAAGAGTTACTTGAAATTAGAGAGAGAGTAAGAGAATCAGAAGGGGTGTTAAAATGGTTAACAACTGGGAGATCCAGCAGGCCTCGGTGGACAGACTGCAAGTGTTCCGCCGATGCTTGGTCTCAATGAAGCAAAAGAGTGCCGAATACAATAGACTAAGATTGAAGAAGTGCACATGAGCTACTGTCTCACCTGGCTAGGGGAGAGAGGAGGTTTAGAGATACGTGTTACATGTCCTCCAGTTGCTGGGGAAAATATCATTGAGAGGGTGGGCACGGGATGAGTGAACCAAGGCGTTGCGGAGGGGGGGTGTCTCTACAGAAAGCAGAAAGTGGTAGGAATGGAAAGGTGTGATAGGTGGTGGGATCACATTGGAAGAGATGAAATGTTAGGGAATGATGCGCTGTATGTAGTAACTGGTAGAGTGGAAGATGAGGACCAACGGTATTCTATCCTTGTTCTCTCTGGGGGAATGGAGGGCAAGAATAGAACTGTGGGACACAGAGGCGACTTAGGTGAGGGGGCTCTGTCCACAACAGAAGGGGAGAAAACATGTTTATTAAAGAAATAAGTCTTCTCGTTTGTACTAGAGTGGAAAACCTCATCTCAAGAGCAGATGCAGCAAAGTTGGAGGAATTGAGAGTTATGGACGGTGTCCTTGCAAGAGGCAGGGTGGGAGAAGGTTCAGTCCAGGTAATGGCGGGAGTCGATGGGTTTGCAGTAGATGTCAGTCGATAGTCTGTCCACTGTGGTGGAGGCAGAGCGATGGAGAGAAGGAGGGATGTGTCTGAGGTAGTCTAAGTGAATTTGAGGGAAGGATGGAAGTAAGAACAATTTGGAGCCTTTGGTGAAGGTGCAGAAGAAGTTTACCAGAATGCTGTCTGGATTAGAAGGAAGGTTAGATAAGGAGAAGTTAGACAAACTTGGATTGTTTTTTTCCAGAATGTCAAAGGCTTGTGGGAGAACTGATACATGGATACATAGATACATAGACAATAGGTGCAGAAGTACGCCATTCCCCTACTAGTATATACAATTATGAGAGAGCGAGACAAGGTAGACAGTCGGAACCTTTACTCCAGGGCAGAAATACTAGGGTTCATTGGTTTAAGATCATAGGGGGGAAGTTTAAAGGAGATGTGCGGGTTGATGGTGGTGGAAGTAGTTACGACAGTGGTGTCTAAGAGCCTTTTAGATAGGCAGCGGATGGAAGAATATACAGTAGATCACTTGCAGACAAAAGGGGTTAATTTAATTTGCCATCATGTTTGGCTCAGACATTATGAGACAAAAAGCCTGTTCCATTCTGTAATGTTCAATGTGCTATATTAGAATGAGTCCAGCACTGACAAAATACACAATTTGGTATATATTTGTGCTTAAATTATCAGATGCAATGATCATTGACACAGACACGGCATTTCACAATGCTTGTGCCATTTCAGCATCCTTAATGGCAACACATAAAATACTTTCCAACTTTTGTGTGTCATTAGCAATGCATTAAGTGGAGCTTTAATGTTAATACAGTATTTTATTTCCAATCTCTTCCAGTGGCTAAATGTTTGTGTAGACAAATGTAACAATATTAATGTGAAGTGTGATTTTGCTTTCTGCCAAACACCACCCACAGAGAATATAACTGATGCATTTCCAGTAACAATGTTTCCTCTCTATATGGGTTCAATTTAACATTGTCGGAACCAAACTAAATTCCGAACAAATGGCCATGGGGGATAGTTTGTTCAAATATACTGGAAATTTGCCCTTGCAATTTTTGGAAGCAAATATGCAAGGTTTTAAAAACACACCTTGAAAATCAGACTGTTGTGTTAAAGAAGGAACTGCAGATGCTGGAGAAACTCAGTGGGTGCAGCAGCATCTAAGGAGCGAAGGAGATAGGCAACGTTTCGGGTCGAGACCCTTCTTCAGACTGGTCAGGGATCAGGGAAACGAGAGATATAGACGGTGATGTGGAGAGATAAAGAACAATGAATGAAAGATATGCAAAAAAGTATCGATGATAAAGGGAACAGGCCATTGTAAGCTGTTTGTAGTGTGAAAATGAGAAGCTAGTGCGACTAAGGTGGGGGAGAGAGATAGAGAGAGAGGGAATGCCAGGGCCCGAGGGCTGAGGGAGAGGTGGGAAGGGGAGGAGGCAGCAAGGCTTAACAGAATTGAGAAAATGCAATGTTCAAGCCCAGAGGATGCAGACTCCCCAAGCGGAATATGAGGTGCTGTTCCTCCAACTTGCGGTGTTGCTCACTCTGGCCGTGGAGGAGGCCCAGGACCGAGAGGTCGGATACGGAATGGGAGGGAGAGTTGAAGTGCTGAGCCACCGGGAGGTCGGTTTGGTTATTGCGGACCGAGCGGAGGTGTTCGGCGAAACGATCGCCAAGCCTCCGCTTGGTCTCACCGATATAGATCATCTGGCATCTGGAGCAGCGGATGCAGTAAATGAGGTTGGAGGAGGTGCAGGTGAACCTCTGTCGGACCTGGAAGGACTGCTTGGGTCCCTGAAAGGAGTGGAGGGGGGAGGTGAAGGGACAAGTGTAGCATTTCTTGCGGTTGCAAGGGAAAGTGCCCGGGGAAGGGGTAGAGCGGGAGGGAAGGGAAGAATTGACAAGGGAGTTGCGGAGGGAGCGGTCTTTGCGGAATGCAGACGGGGGGGGGGAGATGGGAAGATGTGGCGAGTGGAGGGGTCACGTTGGAGGTGGCGAAACTGGCGGAGGACTATGTGTTGTATTTGCCGGCTGGTGGGGTGAAAGGTGAGGACCAGGGGGACTCTGCCCTTGTACTGACTTTTTTGTCACCAGTTGCTCATGTTTTACTGGAAATTTTAACATTCAATAATTCAGTAATTATATTTTATAGGTACTTCCAGTTGGACTGCTTGCAATCTTAGCAAACAAACTGATTCTAGGGGCTGTCTTTTGACTGAGATGCTGAACGGACTCTCCAATCATCACATGTCCATTTCCCTCCACGGATGCTGCCTGGCCCGCTGAGTTCCTTCAGCAGTTTGTTTTTTTGCTCAACATTTCAGCATCTGCAGGCCATTATGTCTCCATCTTTCCTCTCAGATGGACATTAAAGATCCTGAGGCACTATCTCGGCAAGAGAACAAGGAAGTCGTCCCACATTGATCTCCTGGCTGACATTCATCCGTTTAGCAGTATTCCTGAAACATATTATTGTATCATTAGTGCTTTGCTGCTCGTGTGATTTGAGATGTGCAAATTGTAATTACTCTTTCTCAAACACTTTTGCCACTCGGTAATGGGGTTGTATAAATGCAAGTTTATTTATTCTTTAGGTTGGGAGACACAATGGCCTTATTATGCAAACAGTTCACCTAGAAGAAGTCACAGAGTGCTGCAGTAGCTCAGCTGGTCAGGCAGCGTTTCAGGAGAAAACGAATAGGTGATTTATCGGGTCAAGTCAAGAAGCAAGACTGTTATATTTTACAATATATTGTGTATTGAACTTTTTATCAAATGTATATACACAAATACATACATATATATAAAATCATAGAATCATAGAAAATAGGTGCAGGAGTAGGCCATTCAGCCCTTCGAGCCTGCACCGCCATTCAATATGATCATGGCTGATCATCCAACTCAGTATCCTGTACCTGCCTTCTCTCCATACCCCCTGATCCCTTTAGCCACAAGGGCCACATCTAACTCCCTCTTAAATATAGCCAATGAACTGGCCTCAACTACCTTCTGTGGCTCTCTGTGTGAAAAAAGATCTTCTCATCTCGGTCCTAAAAGACTTCCCCCTTATCCTTAAACTGTGACCCCTTGTTCTGGAGTTCACCAACATCGGGAACAATCTTCCTGCATCTAGCCTGTCCAACCCCTTAAGAATTTTGTAAGTCACTATAAGATCCCCCCTCAATCTCCTAAATTCCAGCGAGTACAAGCCAAGTCTATCCAGTCTTTCTTCATATGGAAGTCCTGCCATCCCAGGAATCAGTCTGGTGAACCTTCTCTGTACTCCCTCTATGGCAAGAATGTCTTTCCTCAGATTAGGAGACCAAAACTGTACGCAATACTTCAGGTGTGGCCTCACCAAGACCCTGTACAACTGCAGTAGAACCTCCCTGCTCTTGTACTCAAATCCTTTTGCTATGAATGCCTGCTCCTATACTCAAATCGTTTCGCTATTAATGCTAACATACCATTCGCTTTCTTCACAGCCCGCTGCACCTGCATGCCTACTTTCAATGACTGGTGTACCATGACACCCAGGTCTCGTTGCATCTCCCCTTTTCCTAATCGGCCACCATTCAGATAATAATCTACCCTCCTGTTTTTTTTTTTTGTAAAATATTTTTATTAGAAATACATATTAAGAAGAAATAATATAAAATCGAAAAAAAAGGAAACATATTATTCGTCACATACATTCTTAATATTTTTAAAATTCATGGTCATTCTTATTTATACTTCTATATTTTTTATTATTTTATAACAGTAGGAAGTAAAGAAAAATAATAAAAAGAAAAAGAAATAAGAAAGAAATGAAAAAATCAATAAAATGAGTGGAGTATTAAGCAAGATATTCTTCATTGGAGATATATTCATGATCTATTGTATATAATTCTTCATCTATTCCTTCATTCAGGCTTCAGTCAGGGCCTCGAACCGGACCACCTTAACCCTTTAAATATTCAATAAATGGAGACCATATTCCTCTGAATTGATCTAACCTGTCCATTAGGACAAGTCTTAATCTTTCCAGGTGAAGTGTCTCCGACATTTCTGTAATCCACGTTTTGATTGTGGGGGATATGGGACCTTTCCAAAATCTTGGTATTAATTTTTTACCAATTATTAAACTATTGTAGCGGCACCATACATGGTGAATAAAGCCAGATGTCAGGCAGGTTCAAACAGTCGTTTATTGAGGCTCTACACGTTAGGTTGGTCCGCTAACTATAATATCATTGTTGCTGTAGCTGAGCGAGGTTGTTCTCTCGGGCTCAGTTACCTATGGACTGCTAAGGTCTCGAGGTGATATAAAACTTAAATAGCAGGACACTCCCTCTAGCCCATGACGTCACGTGCCAGCCCTCGTACCTCCTGACGAGGGTTCGAGCATAAGTGGCCCGAGTTTAGGCTGACGCCACAGGACCCCCCCCCAGAACAGGAGGAAGGAATATCATGGTCGAGGGAGGCTCCTGCATGTAGGTCTGGGACACCCCGGGCGTGGGTTGGGACGGAGGGCTCCACGGGCACAGTGATGCTCTGCGTGGGCGATCCCGAAATACCGAGGAGTGCGAGGAGACCGATGCAGAAGCCGCCGGACAGAAGGGGTCTGGGACACCCCGGACGTGGGTCGGGACGGAGGACTCCACGGGCGCAGTGACGCTCTGCGTGGGCGATCCCGATGTACCGAGGGGTGCGAGGAGACCGAAGAGACATGGTCGCATCTCCGTGACCAGCTAAGGGAGAGTGTCCTGTGAAATACGGCCTCCAGCAACGGCTGGGAGACGTCGGCAACAATGAGGAAAAAAAAAACGAAATAAAATAAACTGATTACTGAACCCGGCGTGGTGATGCAGTGAAAACAAAATGAACAGAAACAGCACAAATTACAGTGAGCAATCACGTGCAAAGTGGTAAGTTCAAATTGTCCAGTGTCCATGGTGCAGGATGTGAAGCTGTGCTGGAAAACCAGATGCTGCAGTGGCAGCCTCCGACCTGAATGAGGCACTGTCGCCAGTGGTCAGGCTGCAGGGGCGGCATCCGGCTGGAAGGTGGCGCTGTGGACGGCGGTCAGGCTGCAGTGATGGCAGTCGATCTGATGGTGGCGCTGCTGCTGGTGGTCAGGCTGCAGTGACGGCATCCGGCCGGAAGGTGGCGCGGTGGACGCCGATCAGGGAAGTTCGAGCTTCTCTTCCGGCCGGCTGCGGCAGCCATTTTTGTAGTTGTGCGGCCACTTGTTTCAGGAGGCCGCAGCGGCCATTTTACCGGCTGGCTGAGGCAGCCTTCATCAGCGATTGAAGACCCCGCTGCTGGGCCGGACAGGCAGCCAGCGCCCAGGGATCTTCGGAGTCCACGCCGGTGAGGAGAAGATGGGCGTATTCGGCAGGCGCCCCAGGGAAGTCGATCTGATGGTGGCTAGGCCCTGGGCAGCGGTCGGCGGGGCCAGGCGTGGTGCAGGGCAGGACGTGGAGCCGTGGCCGCGGTGAGGCCTGTTGCGGTGCCGGGTCTGGAGTGGTGAACCCGGGTGAGGTGAGGCCGGTGCAGGGCCTGGAGCTGTGAGGCCCGGTGCAGTGCAGGGCCTGGAGCCGTGTTTTTAGGGCGAGGCCAGTTGTGGGGTGTGGGAGAGCAGCAGGTACTCTCTCTCTGCTCCCAGGGCCGTCGGGCGTGTGTCGGCGTTGCTGTGGGCCGAAGGCCGCTAGGCTCACAGGTCCTGCTGCAGCTGGTGGGGCAGCGGCGGCTGCTAAAACGCTCTGCTCCGGTGGTCGGCTCCTGGCGGGTCATGCAGGGGAGCTCGGCGGCCGTCACAAAAGGCCTGGAGTGGTGTGGGGGTTGGAAGCGGGGCCTGCCCCGTTTCCGGGAGCGGGAGGGCGGCGGCAGCCGCAGCTTCTCATCTCCCGTGAGCAGCAGCTGGTGGAGAAGAGGCGGCGTACCTCACTGCGGGGCTGGGTTGGTGGCAGCGTAGTTCTGCAGGGCTGGGCAGCCGGCAGACATCAGGTCTCCCGAGGCCGCGTGCTTCAGGTAGGTCCAAATTTCAATTCGGACAGTCGGGGGTCACCAATGTAGCGGCACCATACGTGGTGAATAAAGCCAGATGTCAGGCAGGTTCAAACAGTCGTTTATTGAGGCTCTACACGTTAGGTTAGTCCGCTAACTATAATATCATTGTTGCTGTAGCTGAGCGAGGTTGTTCTCTCGGGCTCAGTTACCTATGGACTGCTAAGGTCTCGAGGTGATATAACCTTAAATAGCAGGACACTCCCTCTAGCCCATGACGTCACGTGCCAGCCCTCGTACCTCCTGACGAGGGTTCGAGCATAAGTGGCCCGAGTTTAGGCTGATGCCACACTATAACCAATAAAAATTAGTTGTTGTGTTGTTAGTAGCTGATCCGTTTCTAATATTCCTAATATGATTAATTTTGAGTCTGGAATTAAATTTGCATTAACTACATTTGAGATTATCTTAAAAATTTCTGTCCAAAAATTAGTAATTTTTGTACATTTTGTGAATGAATGCGTTAGATTAGCTTCTAACTGCTGACATTTATCACATATAGCAGAAACATTTGAAAAATTCTGTATTTGGATTTTGAGATGTGTAATCTATGTAAAACTTTAAATTGTATCAAGGAGTGTCTGGCATTTAATGAGCAATGGTGTATATGTTGTAAACTTTCATTCCATACTTCTACACTAATGTTTTGACCTAATTCGTTTTCCCATGCTTGTCTATATTTTTCCGCATTTGGTAAATCATTTTCCAGTAAGATATTATAAATATATGATATTAATTTTTCTGTATTCGGATGTTTATTTAGACATTCATCCAAAATGTCTGTCTTTCTATTCCTAAAATCTGGTGTATTTGATTTAACATAATCTCTAATTTGTAGATATCTAAAATACTCTTTTGAGTGTAATCCATAATTTTGTTGTAATTCCTGAAATGAAAGAAATAAACTTTCCCTGTAGAGATCACCCATCTTATTTATTCCATAGTTCTTCCATTTAAAAAAACCTTTATCCATCAATGAAGGTTTAAAAGTAATGTTGTTTACAATTGGAAGAGCCAGTGGTATATTCTGTAATTTTAATGTTTTTTTTAATTGTTTCCAAATACGTACCACTTTCTATTATTGGGTTTCCTCTATAAATGTTCTTATGTATTTTAGTGTTAGCAAATAAAATCGAGCTAATTTCGAAAGGTGAACAGTCTTCCTTTTCCATTTTTAACCAGTTTGGTTGTTTATCTACTTCTTCCAACCAGAAATTCATATTTTTTATATTAACTGCCCGGTAATAAAACATAAAATTAGGCAATGCAAAACCTCCATTCATTTTTGATTTACTTAGATGTTTTTTAATTATTCTATGGTTCTTATAATCCCAAATAAAATTGGTAACTATAGAGTCCACTTTCTTAAAAAAAATTTTAGGAAGATATATCGGGATCAGTTGAAACAAGTATAATAATTGCGGAAGAAAAATCATTTTTATCGCATTAATTTTACCTAGCATTGAAATAGGTAATGTTTTCCAATATAGGATATTCTTAAGTAGTTTATTCAATAAGGGTGGGAAATTGGATTTAAATAAAGAATCATATCTTTTTGTTTAATAAATTCCAAGATATTTGATTTTTTCATTTGCTATCTTAAAAGGATATTGTTGTAATATATGTAAGTTATTTCCCATTATTGGCATAAGTTCACTTTTATTCCAATTAATTATATATCCTGAAAACAATCCAAATTGAGTTATTAAATCTAATGTTAGGAATACTAATTTCCAGCTTTGTGATATAAAGTAATACATCATCTGCGTATAAAGAGATTTTATTTTCAGTTTCTTTAGTTTCATACCCGTATATTTCAGGATGCAATCTCACGGATTTTGCTAGTGGTTCTATTGCAAACAGTAGTGGAGATAAAGGACAACCTTGTCTGCAGCCTCGGAATAAGCTAAATTTAGTTGTTAACATTTGGTTTATTAATATTCTAGCTGTTGGCTTGGTATATAGCAACTTAACCCATGTTATAAACTTCTCCCCCAACTGAAAAGTTTCCATAAAGGAAAATAAATAAGACCATTCAATCTGATCAAAAGCTTTCTCTTCGTCCAACGAAATAATTGATAAATCCTTATTAATGTTTCTTTTCGAGTATATAATATTGAATAATCTTCTCAGGTTGTTTGAGGAGTATCGTTTTGGTATAAATCCTGTTTGATCTGAATGAATTAGTTTATTAATCACTGTATTTAGTCTTTGTGCTAGTATTTTGGTTAATATTTTTTGATCAGCATTTAAAAGATATAAAGCTCTATATGACCCTGGGTCATCCAGATTTTTATCTGATTTAGGGTATGAGCATTATAATAAAGGTGTGGCCTCACTAAGACCCTATACAACTGCAGTAGAACCTCCCTGCTCTTGTACTCAAATCCTTTTGCTATGAATGCCAACACACCATTTGCTTTCTTCACAGCCTGCTGTACCTGCATGTCTACTTTCAATGACTGGTGTACCATGACACCCAGGTCTCGCTGTATCTCCCCTTTTCCTAATTGGCCACCATTCAGATAATAATCTACCCTCCTGTTTTTGCCGCCAAAGTGGATAACCTCACATTTATCCACATTATACTGCATCTGCCATGCATTTGCCCACTCACCCAACCTATACAAGTCACCTAGCAGCCTCCTAGCATCCTCCTCACAGCTAACACTGCCCCCCCAGCTTTGTGTCATCCGCAAACCTGGAGATGTTGCATTCAATTCCCTCATCCAGATCATTAATATATATTGTAAATAGCTGGGGTCCCAGCACTGAGCCTTGCGGTACCCCACTAGTCACTGCCTGCCATTCTGAAAATGACCCGTTTATTCCTACTCTTTACTTCCTGTCTGCCAGCCAGTTCTCTATCCACATCAATACTGAACCCCAAATACCATGTGCTTTAAGTTTGTATGCTAATCTCTTATGTGGGACCTCGTCGAAAGCTTCTGAAAGTCCAGATATAACACATCCACAGGTTCGCCCTTATCCACTCTACTAGTTACATCCTCAAAAAAATTTATAAGATTCGTCAGACACGATTTACCTTTCATAAATCCATGCTGACTTTGTCCAATGATTTCACCGCTTTCCAAATGTGCTGCTATCCCATCTTTAATAACTGACTCTAGCATTTTCTCCACTACCGATGTTAGACTAACTGGTCTGGAATTTCCCGTTTACTCTCTCCCTCCCTTTTTAAAAAGTGGGGTTACATTAGCTACCCTCCAATCCTCAGGAACTACTCCAGAATCCAAAGAGTTTTGAAAAATTATCACTAATGCATCCACTATTTCTGGGGCTACTTCCTTAAGTACTCTGGGATGCAGCCGATCTGGCCCTGGGGATTTATCGGCCTTTAATCCATTCAATTTACCTAACACCACTTCCCGGCTAACCTGGATTTCACTCAGTTCCTCCATATCATTTGACCCCCGGCCCCCTGCTATTTCCGGCAGATTATTTATGTCTTCCTTTGTGTAGACAGAACCAAAGTAGTTATTCAATTGGTCTGCCATGGGTACTATTCAATGGCGGTGTAATGCTTTGGAGTGGAATAAATCAACAATAATAGCAAAAAGACTCAAGTCTATGTAAACAATAATATGGTAAAATAGTACTCTGTAAACAATATTATAAATGAAAAAATGTTCAGTATATGTATGTATTATACACACAGACATACATACATGCAGACGTACATAAGTACATACATACATACATACATACATACATACATACATACATACACATAAAAACAAACAATAATGATGCAAAAAGACAAAACCAAGAAAAAACCAAACCCGAGTCTATGTAGTTTATTGCTTATTTGGAGGTTGTAGTGTTTAATCGCCTGATGACTGTAGGGAAGAAGCTGTTCCTGAACCTGGACCCATCTTCAGACTGATCACCTAAAAGTTCTCTGGACAACTGTGCCTTTGAATTAGGGACACGGTTTGCATCAGTGCAGAGTCAAAACCTTTTACCTTGTGCAATCCAAATGAACAATAAAGCAGCCCCAATAACGGCAGAACCCAGGCACAGAAGCTTCATATTTAAAAATGAAAAATAGATTTTTGTTGTTTAGCATAGATTGCAATAAGAAGAAGTTTTGCTTGGGACTTTATCCCATGGGTACTATTCAATGGCTGTGTAATGCTTTGGAGTGGAATAAATGTAATATATGACCATGTTTTCTGTCTTCACAGTTTGCAGTACCCTTGGTACCTAAAGCTGAGGAAAGTAATGAATTGTTTAGCAAGGACTTTGATTATCCCTGAATGTTTCCCTTGCTGTTATTCATGCTTGTTCTGTGCCAGCATGGCAGTACATCTGCTGTAATCGGGCTAGATAAATTAAAAGAAAATACAACAAAACAGAACAAAGAACTTCAAGGGTATCAGGAAATTCTAATTTTCTCTAAAAACAGGAAGCCTTTAAAATTTAAATAACAACGTACAGACCTGTAAATAGAAAGCAGTTTTTTAAAATTCGTTTAAAATTCGTTTAAAACCTCTCTGATTAAAATAAAGAAAATCATCAAATTCTTGACAAATGGGAAATCCACTCAATCCACACAGCAAGCCAATTAGTATCTGAAGGAGATGGGTTCATTCTTCATTGGGATCCCAATTAAATGAGATCAATTTATCTCAAATTGTCCCAAAGTAGAAAATCTGAAACATGCTACATTTTAGAAGACTTCTGAATACAGAAAGATTCATTAACCTTTTGGGCCTGAAGCATGTACAGATACATGTAAAATAAGCTGCTGCAAGAACTAAGTGAGACAGAAAGCATCTGTGGAGGGAAGTGGACAGATTACGTTTTGTGTTGGGACCCTTCTGTGGAGGGATTTGGACAGATGATGTTTTGGGTTGCAATCCTTCTTCAGTCTGTTGGAGTAATGAGGAGAAAGCTGGTGGAGAGAAGAGAAAGGAAGAAGTGGAGCAAGAACCGGTGAATGATAGGCAGATTCAGGTGAGATGTTTGGAGATAGATTGATTGAATTGATTGAATGATACAGCATGGAAACGATCTTTGTCCTTTGTCCTTTGGCCCATCGAGTCCACATCAACTATCCATCACCCTTTTACAGTATTGTATATGATTCCCCTCTTGCAAGTAGTCCCTATACTAGGGGCAATATACAGAGGCCAGTTAACCTACAAACCCAATTGTAGGAAGGAACTGCAAATGCTGGTTTGCACAGAATGCTGGAGAAACTCAGCGGGACAGTGGGTGAAGTCAAGAAGTCACCCATTACTTCTCTCCAGTGATACTGCCTGAGTTACTCCAGCATTGTCTATGTCCTGTGTCTATCTTCGAGCTACAAACCCACACATGTTGGGGATGTGGGAGGAAACCGGGGCCCTGGAGGAAACCCATGTGGTCACAGTGACAACCTACAAACTCCACTCGGCCAACACCCGAGGTCAGGATCGAACCCTGGTGCTATGAGGCAGCAGCTCTACCTGCTGCGCCACAGAGATGGCTGGAGATGATAATCAAGGCTGGTGCTGAAGTGGAGAAGACATCAGGGTGCAGAGTGGGAATCTGATAAGGAAAGAGGATAGGATGTGAGGTGTTGAACCAGAGGGAAGAATAGTGTGTGGAAGGGAATGGCAGGGAGGAGGGTGTAAGATGGAAAAGGGAAAAAAGGAGATCCAGAGTAGGGTGACCTGGAAGATGAGTGGATGCAGGAGGGAATGGAACTGGATGATGGGGCAGGAGTGGAAGGAAAGGTGTACATGGTGGGGCTGTGGTGGAACATGGGTAGATAAAAAGGAGGGGAATAGTTACCTAAAATTGGAGAATTCAATGTTCATACTGTTGTGTTGTAAGCTACCCAAGTGAAATATGAAGTACGGGTTTCAGGGGTTATGGGGAGATGGCAGGAGAATGGGGTTAGGAGGGAGAGATAGATCAGCCAGGATTGGATGGCAGAGTAGACTTGATGTGCCAAATGGCTTAATTCTGCTCCTATCACTTATGACCTTATGACCTTATGAAGTGCTCTTCTGATAAGTAAGCTGCTTCCACAACTGAAGATAAACAGAGGGAGGTACAAAATCACAAGCTTGTCTTCACTTTCTATTCTATTGACATCTGCACTCAAGAAGACTTGAACAATGTACCTTCAAGGTCAGGTTGCTCTGTAGCAAACAATATTCATAGCACACCATTGCTTGCCCTGGCATGTTCACTAAGGGCGGTTTGACCTCTATATATTATAATATTCAAAGTAGTTAGCATCACTTAATCCACCACCATTAACAGGCTGGGCATCACCATTGACTAGGAAATTAACAAGGACATTTCTACATGGTTCTGCCCATAAAAGCTTCATATTCTCCAGGGAGACCCTGAAATGCTGACTCCCCAAAGCCTTTTCAAAATGGGCAATATTCCATTAGAAATAAAATTATACTGTCTCACAAAATATTGTGCTAGCTTGTGTGTTTACTCAATTTTTGAGATATGGGTTTAATTTAGATAACTGGCGATTACTACCCACTCTTAATCAGAATTTAAAAAGGTGGCAGTGTGGCACATTTTTGAATCGCAGCAGTAATTCTGGTGATAGTACATTGCTTTGTTGTTGGGTAGAAGGGGTTTAGATGTGGTGATAATGAAGGGGCCGCAATATAAGTCCAGGTCAGCATCATATATCGTATGAACGGGGGCCTGCAGGAGGCATGTTCTCAGGATTCTGTAGACCTCCCCTCCCTCTTTTGCACCTACATAATTCTACCCTCCACCCTAGGTATACCTTTCTCTCCACCCCTCCTGCCCCGTTCACACATTTGCATTCCCCTCCTGCGTCCGCTCATCTTTCAACCAAGCCTTCTCCGGGTCCCCTGTTTTCCTTACCCTCCTTACTCCCTGTCCCCATCATCTTTCCTTTTCACACACTATCCCTTCCCTCGCACCCCTCCACACCACTCCCTTCTCTGGTTCTGTTGCTAACTGGTTAAAGTGCATTATATTGGATTGAATACATAAGACACGAGTGAGGATCATGGTGGGCTATCGTGCAGTTGCTTGGGCAAGTGACATGCCCAACGCACTCTAGAAGTTAAATATCTTCCTGAACACATCAACCTGCCTAATTGTCACCTCTTCAAAGTCTGTGGGAATTCTACCCACGCCACTTCCTGTGCCCAATGAAAGGTAGACAATCTACAAATGTACTGTCACTTGCAAAAATTGGTAACAATTCCATAGACGTTCCATCGAAGGATGTAATGCTGAGGCTTTATCAAGGCTGGTGAGGCCAACATTAGGAATATTGTGATCAGTTTTTGGGCCCCTTATCTGAGGAAGGATGTGTTGCAAATGTACGCAGAGAGCAATATTTAAAAACTGGAAAACAAAAGAGCGGACAAATAAAAATAACGTGTTGTTTTCAATCCAAATTGCCCTTAAAACGTTGCAATCACTTTGAAGTTGCCAACATTAGATAAATTGGACTGGATGAAACAGAGGTGAACAGAACTGCCAGACTCGCGTGTACCTTCAGCATTTTCTACGTTTTATTTGTTATTGTGATTTTTGCCATAATTGGGTATTTCTGTTGTACTTCTGGGAAGGCTACACTTCCTGTCAGCAATGAGTAATGGGATTTTAGCTTATTGATACATGTAAAGGTTAATTGAGTGTCAGTCCACAGCAGAAATGTCTTCAATATCATTATTGTTTGAACACTCAGTCTTGTAGCACTTATTGCACTCTTGCCTGTGCCGCCCTATAGACTAGTCCTTGGCCCTTTCTCTGTTGTGAAGACTGCCCACTATTACAACAAATGGCATTTGGAAGAGGAACCTAAATGTGCCACGACGATATTTTATTTTGTTCCTGGGGAAAATAGCATGCTTGAGATTTTAAATTGCAACATTAGCAAAAGTAGATTTTCGCCAAGATTTCCCAATGGGACCAAGTGTCTACACAGGGGTATAACTGCATCAACCTTTTTTTATGCATATTCCTGATTATTCCATTTTGAAATGCTATCAATCAGGTAGTGTTTTGCAGATTTCTTGCAGGGCAGGTCAGGAAGATCTTGCCTCATAGATCTCACAGGGAATTCAACAGTAAATTGCATTTTGTTGGTGCTATGCATATTCAGTAAAGTATAAATTATTTACAGTGATATGGGCTGGGCAGACTATTATGATCTTGGCATGTTTGCTTAACCATATTCTTAGGTGCATTTGTAGAGGAGCTTCATTTACTACTGATTGCTCATGCTCCATTTATGGGGAATATTAAACTCGCTCTAACTTGAATCTTGCCTCTTATTTGCAAGACTCGGCCCAATCCTCCTCTTTTACCTAGGTAGACAAAAGTGCTGGAGAAACTCAGCTGGTGCGGCAGCATCTTTGGAGCGAAGGAAATAGTCTGAAGGAGGGTTTCGGCCTTAAATGTTGCCTATTTCCTTCGCTCCATAGATGCTACCGCATCCGCTGAGTTTCTACAGCATTTTTGTCTACCTTCGATTTTCCAGCATCTGCAGTTCCTTCTTGAACATTTCCTCGTTTACTTGCTCCACTAAAATGAATATGTGTTCCTTTGCTCAGAGTCTGTTTTTCTATAGGGGAAAATATCCTCCTTTTGAAATTCCAGTTGCCAGCTACATTTTTCATGCCTGATACCTTTGTTTAGTTTCTATTGTTGCTGCTTTCTTTTTCATATCATTTTACATCCATCTAGGAAAGTGCTCAGGACCAAGCTGTGGGAGGAGCTCAGCAGGTCAGGCAGCATCTGTTGAGGGAAATGGTCAGTTGACATTTCTGATTGAGGCCCTTCACCCAGACAGGAAGAATAGAGGGTAGAAGTTGGTTTAAAGAGGTGAAGAGGAGGGGTGGAAAAAGAACTTGCAAGTCAAAGGTAGATCCTGATGAGATGGTGTTGGTTGTCAGAGATAAGGAGGGAGGGAAGCATAGTGTTAGTGACAAAGATTGGGAGGTGATAAGTGGAGATAACAAAGGGCTGCAGACAATGAATCATATGAAAGGAAGGTGAAACATAGAAAATAGGTGCAGGAGTCGGCCATTTCGATCTTCGAGCCAGCACCACTAAGGATGATGAGCAAATGGGAAGGAATGGAGGGGGGACAGCGGGAATGTGTGGATGATGGACGAGAACTTGGAATGGTGAGAAATAAACTGGTGGGGAGGGGGGGGGGGGGGGCTGGGGGAATTTAAACCGAAGGGTGTGTGTGAGAGGACCTGGGCATACCAGACCTTGGTTTAAAGACAGCACTCCCAACAACGAGGCATTCCTTTGGTTAATCTAGATCTTTGTACTCAAATCTCTAAAGATGTACAAAGCTGGAACTTCTGACTCGGAGAAAACAAGGGTCATGAATTATCCAAGATATTATTGTCATGACTGCATATTACAAACTTCCCTTATGCAAATAGCTGCAGATGCTGGTTTAAACCGAAGATAGACACATAGTCACCCATCCCTTCTCTCCAGAGATGCTGGCTGTCCCGTTGAGATACTCCAGCTTTCTGCAAATATTACTTGTCAGTAATCTTCACCTCTGTCTACTTCTGCATTATTTTACACCCTCTGCTGATTTTTCTACCTCCACATCATTAGAAATCCATTGCCTGTCCAAATGTGACCCAGCTTTGAAATTGAATGCATCAGTATGGAAAGATAGTGGGTAATGATGCTCTATTACAATTGTAATACTGCTGACATACCCGTTGCTCCTCTATTTGAGTCATTTTGCTTTTCTCACCAACCACAATATTCTCACCGTTATCAGTGGGACAAGCTCTGCAGGTCTCCCTCACCTGCATAGCAAAGACCCCCTGTGCACTTTACATAGCTTTACTGGTTTCAGGCACCTAACTTCATCTTCTCAAAGCTCTCTACAGGAGGCACCATAGGCACCGAGCTTACTAGCGTAAAATCTAGCCAGAACTGAGAAAGAAAACAAAATCTCTCAGGGAAAATGGAGATGCAGAGGAATTTCTTTAGCCAGAGGGTGGAGAATCTGTCAAACCCATTGCCACACAGGCAGCTGAGGAGACCAATGGGTAGTTTTAAAGTGGAGATTGATGGGTTCTTGATTAGTAAGGGTTTCAAAAGTAACAGAGATAAGGCAGGAGAATGGGGTTAGGAGAGATAGATCAGCCATGATTGAATGGCAGAGTACACCTGATGGGCCAAATGGCCTAATTCTGCTTGTGTCTTAATGATCTCATGTTCTTATGAAATAGCACCATATTCAGTTAATAAGAGATAGTACTGATAACTAACTAAATCTACGGATGTTATCTCATGAAGTTGGCTACATGGATGATTGGTACCTGAAGTGAGAATGAACAAAAAGTTGAAGTAGGATACAAAGGTCATTAGGTCATAAGGTCATAAGCAATGGTGTGATATGAATATTGCTTGCTGCAGAGCAACCTGACCTTGAAGGTACATTGTTCAAGTCTTCTTGAATGTAGATGTCAATAGAAAAGAAAGTGAAGACAAGCTTGTGATTTCTACCTCCCTCTGTTTATCTTCAGTTTTGGAAGCAGCTTACTTATCAGAAGAGCACTTCATAAGGTCCTAAGGTCATAAGTGATAGGAGTAGAATTAGGCCATTCAGCCCCATCAAGTCTACTCTGCCATTCAATCAAGGTTGTTCTATCTCTCCCTCCTAGCCCCATTCTCCTGCCCTCTCCCCATAACCTCTGACATCTGTACTAATCAAGCATGTTTGTTTTTTTAATTTCAGATTTCTAACATCTGCACTTTTTGTTGTTTTCATCGGTACCGGCTATCTCTGCCTTATAAATATCCACTGACTTGGCCTCCACAGCCTTCTGTGGCAAATGATCCACAGATTCACCTCTGACTAAAGACATTTCTCCTCATCTCCTTCCTAAAAGAACGTCCTTTAATTCTTGAAAAGTGCTGGAGTAATTCTGTGGGTCAGGCAGCATCTCTTGAAAAAAAGGAATAGGTGACATTTCGGGTCGAGGCCCTTCTTCAGACCCTTCTTTTTGTGTCTATCTTTGGTTTCAACCAGCATCTGCAATTCCTTCCTATTTGCACTTTGTGTCCATCTTCAGTTATAAAGCAGCACCTGCAGTTCCTTCCTACACAAGCTACAAACCTGAATGTTTTTGGAGTGTGGGTGGAAACCGGAGCACCCAGAGAAAACCCACGCAGTCACGGGGAGAACGCACAATGTCCATACAGACGGCACCCATAGTCAGGATCGAACCCGGGTCTCTGGCGCTATAAGGCAGCAACTCTACCCCTGTGCCACCATGCTGTCTCTGGGGAGAGAAATGATGAATAGTTGGGCCACATTTCTGGAACAATAATGGTAACTACCTTAAAACTGTGTAAAATGCATTAGAAATCACCACAAATTACTGGTCAATTGTACCATTCTGCCACTGAGCTTGTCGACACCTTTTCCACCTGAACGCTCAAGAAATTACTGGATTTGTCTCAGTAATAATCACTGGAGTTGAGTTAAGGTTAACATGTTCATTTGCAGCAAGAAAGAAAGTTACTGGAAAAGGATACAATCGTCTGGGCATTACTCATTGATCAGAAGTCTGTAAAGCCAGATAGAACCAAGGTTCACTTGGCGGAAACATATCAGGACATTGACCATTGGTAATTTTAAAAGTGTTATAGTGTAAGAGGGAAAATGAAAACCTCTCCAATTCTAATCTTCAGTTATTTAATGCGGGTAGTTTTAGTTACTCCAAGGGTTTCGACCCAAAACATTGCCTATTTCCTTCGCTCCATAGATGCTGCCTCACCCGCTGCGTTTCTCCAGAATTTTTGTCTATCTTTAGTTACTCCATGGTCACTTATCGCCAAAGCGATGGAAATAATTGATGTAAACTCAGTAGCAGCAGGTAGGTTTATTTGTCAATGATTGTCCTTCGTGTAAATACTTGTTCACCTGCTTTGCATTTTAGTTACACACAAGACGGTGTGGGGCATCACCATGGCACAGCAGTGGACTTGCTGCCTTAGAGCACTTGCAGCGCCAGAGACGCAGGTTCCGATCCCATGTAAGGGTGCTGTCTGTTTGGAGTTTGAACGTTCATCCAGTGACCGCATGAGTTTTCCCAGATATCTTCGGTTTCCTCCCACACTCCAAAGACATACAGGATTGTCGGATAATTGTCTTGTTACAAGTGTAAATTGTCCCGAGTGTGTGTGCGATAGTATTAATGTGCGGGGATCGCTGGTCGGTGGGGACTCGGTGGGCCGATGGCCCTATTTCCATGCTGTATCTCTAAACTAACTAAACACCAAGAAAGTTGTTAAAGGTAATTTTCACCGTCCAGCTATATTTTGAGCCAGATTATTTTCTTTGCCTTTTCTCACTATTTCTGCTCAATCGTAGATGAAACTGGAGATGAAGATGGATTGGAGATGACATAAAGATTCAGTGCCCTCTAGACCTATCCCTGGCCAAACACTTATTTTGATTTCTAAAACCAACTGGTTGGAACAATTAAAGACACAAAGTGCTGGAGTAACTCAGCAGGTCAGGCAGCATCTCTGGGGAAAATAGATGGGTGATGTTTCGGTCCAGGACCAATTATATCAAGAACAAAGGCAAAATGATATTTTATACAGTAAAACCTTAGCTATTATTCAAAACCAATTAATTTAATTGATAGCATTTAAATACCATTTTCTTTCAAGCATGTTTCAATCCTCAGTAAACATCATTCCAAGCTATCTGCTCAATATTACATTAAAATAGTACAGAAAGCAAGCTCAACGTTGCCATTATTTATTTGTTAAATTGAATGCTACCATTGTCCACAGTTTGGGGTTTCTAAATGTTAGGAATTGCTTATGAACGAACAAATGGTTTCCAAACTGATATTTCTCACTCGCCCTCTCAAAATATGCATCGCAGTGAAACCAAAGCCTGTCACCTTTTGGAAATGATTTGCGACAACAAAAGAAGACCTGACAAAAGAACATCATATAATGCGCAACTAATTACTGATAGCCATCAGAGAAAGCTGCAAATGATCCCTTAGCCCGTGTAAAGACCATGCGGAGATTAAATCAGCAGGTTTGTGCAGAACAATTGAAAAAATGTCCACAAATGTTCCACAAGAAGTGCTTAAAAGCACAAGGCACTGAAATGCTACGTTAATTCTTATTAATTGGACTAATATTATGATATGGACAACTTGATGCTGAGTTCATACCAGTCCTGATGTAAACTTGGAGTAAGTACACACAAAGGGTATTGAAAGTTCACTGAAACCGATATTTACTTCTTTGCTCCCTCGAGATAACTGAAGCCTACTAAACCTGCTGAGTTCGGTTAGTCCCTGTTCTTGTAAGGTCTATGGTTCATTGCACATCCCTGGCCTATCATGTAACTTTTTTTTCTCTTATGACTACTTGTTTATGGCATAGCTGTAAATTTCCACTTAGACTCAATTTACAATTGTTTTGAAGTGAAGCGTGTCATCCAAAGTATATGGGAATAATTTATCTTTCTCAGTCATGGTTGTAAAATTTCAGGATGTAAAACTGGAATTCATCTGTTGTTCACGCCAGAATAGTACTCCCCATTCTGGAATAAAGCATTTACTGCCAGGAGGCATAAAATATAGAATGATAACATTGTCCTTTGCATTGTGCCCTGATGTTGCAAAGCACCACATATCATTTTACAGAGTCTGTTGGCCGTTCTCAGGACTATCATTAAGAAATTCCAATTCTCATTTTCGAAGACTAACAAGGGAGACCTGTCCATATCATAATGTCAAGGGAGACCTGACATTTCTTACAGAAATTGGCAGAGTAGTTGTGGTGTCGATGTTTGACCTGAACGAGTTCTGTCATTCAATGAGAAGACATTTCTTCTCGCAGTGCTTGGTAATCTTTGGCATTTCCCTATTCCCCTTAGCAAGGGGGCTGTGGGAGGCTTCACTGCAGACTATATCCAAGGCAGACGGGCGGCACAGTGACAGTGTGAGAGCTGCTGCCTCAAAGCGCCAAAGACCTGGGTTTGATCCTGCCTACGGGTACTGTCTGTGTGGAGTTTGTATGTTCTCCCTGTGACCACATGGGCTTTCTACAGGTAAACCAGTTTCTTCCCACATTCCTAAGAAGTGCCGATTTGGAGGATAATGTAGACTTTAGATTTTAGATTTTAGAGATACAGGTCCTTTGGCCCACTGAATCTAAGCTGACCTTGCGATTACCTCATACACTAACACTACCCTACACTAGAGACAATTTACAATTTTATCGAAGAAAATTAACCTACATATCTGTGCAACTTTGGAGTGTGGGAGGAAACCGGAGCACCGGGGGAAAGCCCACATGGCCACAGTGAGAACATACAAACTCTGTACAGGCAGCACCCGTAGTCAGGATCAAAGCCAGGTCTCTGGCACTGTAAGGCGGCAAATCTACCACAGCACCTCTGTGCTGCCTAAATTGGCTCTGTGAAATGCCCCAATTGTGTCGCGTGTGAAAGCGGGATAACATAAAACCCGTAAACGGATGGTCGATGGTCGGTGAGGACTCGGTGGGCTGAAGGGCATGTTTCCATGCTGTATCTTCTTCTGCAGTTGTATGGGGATCTGGTGAGACCACATCTGGAGTAATGTGTACAGTTTTGGTCTCATAATTTGAGGAAAGACATCCTTGTGATTGAGGCAGTGCAGCGTAGGTTCACGAGATTGATCCCTGGGATGGTGGGACTGTCATATGAGGAAAGGTTGAAAAGACTATTCTCTGGAGTTTAGAAGGATGAGGGGGGATCTTATCGAAACATATAAAATTATAGAAGGACTGGACAAGCTAGATGTAGGAAAAATGGTCCCAATGTTGGGAGAGTCCAGAACCAGGGGACACAGTCTTAGAATAAAGGGGAGGTCATTTAAGACTGAGGTGAGAAAACACTTTTTCACCCAGAGAGTTGTGAATTTGTGGAATTCCCTGCCACAGTGGGCAGTGGAGGCCAATTCGCTGGATGGATTTACGAGAGAGTTGGATACAGCTCTAGGGGCTAGTGGAATCAAAGGATATGGGGAGAAGGCAGGCACGGGTTATTGATTGGGGACGATCAGCCATGATCACAATGAATGGAAGTGCAGGCTCGAAGGGCCGAATGGCCTCCTCCTCCAGCTATTTTCTATGTTTCTATGTTTCTATCTCTAAACTAAACTAAGCGGAGCATATGCTCTTATCATGAGACAGAGTATATTCAAGATATTCAAGACTGAGTATATTCAAGATAGATTTTTAGATATTAAAGGCATCAACAGATATTGGATTATTTCGGATTACTTCAGGATTGTGGGACTGAGGTAAATGACCAGGTATTAGTTGCTTCTACCTACTTATATTCTAATGCACTTATAATCTTTAATATTCATAAATATGTATCTCTCAATCAACAGCACAAACATCCTCTTATGAAGACATGTGTTTTGAGATCTTGTACATAAATTCATTTCCACATTATCAACATTTTAGCAGTTTAATACTTTAGCATTCCTTTGGACCATCAAAGTTCATGGGCCATGGGAGATACTATGTGAATCCAAAGGTGAGGTTCCTTGAAGGTGGAGTCACAGATAGATAGGGTGGTCAAAAAGGCGTTTGCACATTGGCCTTCATCAATCAGAGTACTGAGTATACAAATTGGGAGGTCATGTTGCAGTTGTATAAGACGTTGGTGAGGCCGCATTTAGAGTATTGTGTTCAGTTCTGGGCACCTTGTTATAGGGACTATGTTGTCAAGCTGGAAAGGGTACAGAGAACATTTACAAGGATATTGCCAGGGTTAGAAGGTCTGAGCTACAGGGAGAGGTTGAGTACACTGGGACTCTACTCCTTGGAGCGCAGGAGGTCTTACTGAAGTGTATAAAATCATGAGAGGAATATATCGGGTAGATGCACAGAGTGTCTTGCACAGAGTAGGGGAATCGAGG
Organism: Okamejei kenojei; assembly: GCA_035221665.1. NCBI lineage: Eukaryota > Metazoa > Chordata > Chondrichthyes > Rajiformes > Rajidae > Okamejei > Okamejei kenojei. The sequence goes on from CM069142.1 coordinate 55,118,563, forward strand.
ACCAGAGGACATAGGTTCAAGGTGAAGGGGAAAAGATTTAATAGCAACCTGAGGGGTAACTCTTTCACACAAAAGGCAGTGGATATATGGAACAAGTTGCCAGAGGAGGTAGATGAGGCAGGCACTATCCCAACATTTAAGAAACAGTTAGACAGGTACATGGATAGGACGGGTTTGGAGGGATAAGGACCAAATGCTGGCAGGCGGGACTAGTGTAGCTGGGACATGTTGGCTGGTGTGGGCAAATTTGGCCGAAGGGCCTGTTTCCACCCTGTATCGCTCTATGACTATGAGGGAGGACAAGGCTGAACAAGGAACACAGAAGGAAGAACTTTAAGCAATTAAGTGAAAATGGTGGTTAGAAAACTATGCGTGAGGTTGTTGCAACAAGGAAGAGTGAGATGGCAACGGGAACAGCTTCAGATCAAGAAATTGGAAGCAGATTGGTGGTTGATGGTAGGGTTTGTGCACAGCACAGAGCCACAAATGGAAGATCACTGAGCAAAGGATGGACCATTTGGCGAGATGGTTTAAGCTGATTTCTCCAGTTTGTGGTTGGGAGGAATGGGGGTGGCCCACCTGATTATTGGATGAATGACTTTATATGAGAGGAACCTCAGACCTCAAGGCGTTAAAATTAACAGCAGTTTGTACTGGCTGTTGGAGAGGAAATCATAAAGTAATGGATTAATCTTTCAACAGTTGAGAGGAAGGAATTGGTTCCTAATTAACTGCTTCCCGATGAGCAAAGCCAGAGCTCAACTATCTTTTTGGATTACAAGAGAAAACCTACTGGTAACTCACTGTAATGAGCATGTAATTTAATTATCATTGCTGAATGTCATGCTGTCCGGGAATTACGAACACATCACTTCCACCTAGAATTCTGTCCTTCTTCATAACAACTGATAATAACACTCTACCAATTGGTGATTGTTCCAATTAAATGTCGAGGGAATGTAATCCCATTCGTAACAAGAACATATCATTCATGACACAGCTGCAGTAATGTTCATTCCATTAATCAAGTTCATTTTACTTGATGTGCTTGGTGATGTTCCTTGGAGATGTGATGATGCACAAAATAAATGGAAGTTGTTTTCAGGTTTTTGTAAAAACTTATGGGGCACTTTGTGTATACATGCATAAATAGTTCAAGAAATGAGCTGCAAGATTAGTTTAGTTTAGTTTCAAGATACAGCCTGAAAACAGGCACTTTGGCCTACCAAGACCACGCTGACTACCGATCAGCCATACACCATTTCGATCCTATGCATAAGGACAAGTTGGAGAAGCCAATTAACCTACAAACCTGCACGTCTTTGGGACGTGGGAGAGAAACTGGAGAACCCGGTGAAAGGGAGAACATACAAATGCGATTCCATGCGGTCATGGGGAGAACATAACAAACTCCGTGCAGACAGCACCCGTGGTCAGGATCGAACCCGAGTCCTTGGCGCTGTAAGGCAGCAACTCTATTGTTGTGCCACTGTGTCGCCCTAATGCCACTGTGCTGCATTAAGATGTGCAAATATTTAGGAAGGTGGAAGGGGAGAATTTGTAAAACTCAATTCAGCAACAATGAACTGCGAGTTTCTACACTGATACTAGAACAGAATATTGTCCGTGGGAGTTCCAGGTACTCAGCCTACACAACAAGTTTCCTGGTGTGCTCATACATCCCATTGAGTGCAAGTGAATGACGAAAATCTTTGGAAATGTTGTTGCAGCAACCTTATTATGACATGTTACTCTCAAAGCCACACCAACCAATTGTGTACCTTTAATTCTGATGGAAGGTTGTCTAATAGAAACATTAACTGTCTTTTTATAAGCTCATAAGTTAATAAGTTATAGGAGCAGAATTAGGCCATTTGGCCCATCAGGTCTCCGCCATTCAATCGTGGCTGATCTATGTTTTCTTCCCAACCCTATTCTCCTGCATTCCATAACCCCATAACTCCTGACACCCGTACTAAACAAGAACCTGTCGATCTCCGCCTTGAAAATATCCATTGACATGGCCACCACAGCATTCTGTGGTAATGAATTCCACAGATTCACCACCCTCTGACTAAAGAAATTCCTTCCTCATCTTGCTTTTAAAAGTTTACTCTCTATGGATACTGTCTGAATGTTTATTTTTCATTTGAGATTAGCTGCACCTACAGTTTTCACTTTTAGATTTATGCATAGCCATCATTTCAATTCATTTGATACAATTCATTCAGTTTCCCTCCCCACTGACTCTCAGTCTGAAGAAGGGTTTCCACCCGAAAAGTTGCCTATTCCTTCGCTCCAGAGATGCTGCCTGACCCGCTGGGTTACTCCAGCATGTTTGTGTCTCTCTTCGGCCATTTGTTCCTTATGCATCATTCATGATTCTGCAAACTTCAAGTCCGAAATGTTAAAAAAATATTAGAGTCTTAACTTGGCCACATTGTCCTGGCGGGAAATTGTTCACTTTAGTTTACTATTGTCACGTGTACCGATTTACAGTGAAAACTTTTTATGTTGCGTGCTATATCCAAACAGCGAAAGGAATATACATGATTACAATCAAGCCGCCACAATGTACAGATACAGGATAAAGGCTATAACGTTTAGTGCAAGGTTAATTCCAGTAAAGTCCTATTAAAGATAGTTCGAATGTCTCCAATGAGTTAGATGGGAGGTCAGGACCTATTTCGAGCCGGTGATAGGATGGCTTAGTTGCCAGATAGTAGCTGGGGAAAAAAACTGTCCCTGAATCTGGAAAAAACAATAGGTTGTTCACTTACATAGTCTGCATCATGTACAATTTAATTTCCCAAATGTTAATTTCTGTGACAGCTCTGCGCTCTCATTTCTAAGAATATCTTCCAATTTTATTATTTTTCATCTGTTTTGGAAAAAACCCATCTCAAAATCTCTAGCTGCTCAGAGAGCAACACTTATTACGGGGGATTAGCAAGAAGGTTGGTTGTAAAATCTGCATGTCAATGTGGGGTCACAGATGCGAGAAGCAGCTAATTGATGGGGTAATCAAACGAGAGACAGATAGAGTCCTTTTGCAGTCTAGCCACCCTGCTGCTGTGGACAGAAGCATGCAGTTGGAGCCTGGCTTTTAAAGGGGACTGGGAGAGGGGGAAGGTGGAATCACAAACGATTTGATGCGAGATCAAAGTGCAGAGGGGGGAAACCACAGGTGCAAATCATTAATCGCTCCATTCACCCAAAGATTTACAAATGTCGCAGCGATCAGTTTTCCAGTTCCGAGTGCGTTTATAGTAAAAGGCGCTTAAAAGCTGCAGCACGGCAATGACTGCCTACTCGAGGATAGAGCGCACACATTAATTACAACATTTACTGGCCTTCCGAGCAAAACTGTAGTGTTTTCTCAGTTGGTTACAGGAAGACAGAATTGACCCTGAGTGATGGCTTGAGGATAGAGTAACAGAGGTACTGCAGGACTCTAGGAGATGCCATCAGCTACAACATTAGATTCTGATTGTTATCTGATCTATAAGGCAGTTACAGGTTTGAAATACACTTTTAAATATGGATTTTGTTTTAAACCTTGTAATGCCACCACAAGGGAATCCTTAACTCATCACGGTGGCACAGCAGTAGAGTTGCTACATTATAGCGCCATGGGCCCGGGTTCGATCCTGACCACGGATGTTGTCTGTGTGGGATTTGTACATTCTCCCTGTGACCGCATGGGTTTTCTTCGGGTGCTCCACTTTTGTCCCACATTCCAAAGACGTGCAGATTTGTAGCTTACATGGCTTCTATAAATTGTCCCTAGTGTGTAGGATGGAACTAATGTACGGGGTGGTCACTGGTCGGTGCGGACCTGGTGCCCGAAGGGCCTGTTTCCTCTGTATCTCTGAACCAAAACAAAACTAAACTTTCATAATTAAGCATTTCAATCATACATCTGTGGTGGCGAAAAGTTCCTTTTTATTATAATAATGTAACAATAATGTAATGGAGCCATTCCATTGCAATAAATTAATGTTTTAATTAGTGCAAAAAAAAATTCAGCTTGCACTAAGCTGGCACTATGAGGATGACTCCTGCCAGTTTCATACGTGGCAAATTTCATTCCACACATGACATTTACTATATTGTGCATATAAATATCCCACATCCTGAAGCTTCTGCAAAATTATGCACAAAAATTGTTTTTTAATTGCCACATTTTCTAGACCAGAGAACACATTTTAAAGCATAAATTAAATGTTTCTTGTCACACAGCTGGTGGACATGTGTATGTCTGCCATTTTCTGTTTTTGTTTTATATTTCTAGCTTCGACCATATTTCCCTTGTGAACCTCAATACTTGAGACCCTGCCCCTGAGTGAAGCTCCTCAAAGGATTCATGCGTTGAGAAGCACCGCTTCAGTAAACGGGGCTGATTTAGGCCTGCTCTGTCTTCAATTGGTAAGTTAAAGACAGGAGTTGGCACCATATAGAGTCATACAGCATGGAAACTGGCCCTTTGACCAAACTTGCTACCTCGACCAACATGTCCCATCTACACTAGTCCCTCCCAGCTGCCTGCATTTGGCACATATCCCTCTAAACCTGTCCCATCCATGTACCTTTCCAAATGTTTCTTAAACATTGCGATAGTACCTGCCTCAGCTACCTCCTCCGGCAGCTTGTTCCATATACCCACCATACTTTGTGTGAAGAAGTTACCCCTCGAGTTCCTATTAAATCTTCCCCCCCCCCCCCCCACCCCCCTCGCCTTAAATAGTAAGATTAAATGAGAACTTACCAGTTTGAAGTTTGATCTTTATTTTATGAGGAGTCGAGTTGAGGGACTACGTGAATAGAAGCCCGTACAGCCGTTGGTGCGTCAATCTTCAAAGCAGCGGAATGAATTCACAGCTAACAATGACTGAAGTATAATGGTAAGATGATAAAACTAGAACTACCAGATGAGATCTATGAGGGTGGGAGCGGAGGGCACATAGTCCCTCAACTCGACTCCTCATAAAATAAAGATCAAACTTCAAACTGGTAAGTTCACGTTTAATCTTACTATTTTACTTCGGAGTCACGTGAGTGACTACGTGAAGACTTCAAAGCACTGTGAATTCACGCCGCAGACCCAAATCCGACGTTCACACTGCCTGGATTGACTCAAAGTCGTTAACAATCAATCATGCATCAGTAACAACATTTGTTAAATGAATAACAATTTATTTACAAACAAATCATAACAAACCCCTCTAACTCAGGGGGAAAGTGTAACAGTACTCAAAACAGAATCAGCAAACACCCCGAGCCTTGAAATCGGCTTGTGAGAAAACCTCTGAAAAGTCAGCTCACTGGACCATCCTGCGGCCGCGAGGATATGGTCTATTGGCAAGTCCATCGCCGTTGCCGCGGAAGTTGATGCCGCCCTGGTGGAATGAGATTTGAATTTATCAGTATCAATTCCAGCACTTGCCAGGACCTGCTTTAGCTACCTTGAAATCGTTTGCACCGACACCTTACTGTGTGGTTTTTTGTGACTAATAAACAAAGCTGACTCTGTTCCTCTCAGAGGTTTAGTAATCTCAATGTAATGAGATAAATGTGAAACTACACACAAGCGATCATCTGCGGGGTATGCTGAAAACTCAATCTTACATCCTGTCATGCCTCTTCTATTATGTTTAAGCAAATCATAGACATAAAATATAATGGCATCTGCCGACACATGCATTCTATCTAGCCGTAGCTTTTGCAACGTTTGTACACGTTGAGCTGAAACCAACGCCATAAGCATGACCACCTTAATAGTTACTTTGGCTATAGATAGGCTTGTAACCGGAGCCCACTGGCGAAGAACCATAAGAACCTCACTCACATTCCAAATACCGGCATACCTGGGTTTAGGAGGATTAGAATTGAAAACTCCCTTCATGAATCGTGAAACTAACGGATGTGTCCCTACTGTATGTAATTCTGCATTCATAGGTAAATAAGAAGACAGAGCACTTCTGGCTGAATTGATCGCACTGTAACTTAATTTTTGGTCGAAATAAAGAGTTGACAAAAACTCTAATACATCCGTGATCCCTGCAGTGTGATATACAATATTCTGCTGTAGGCAGAATTGCTCCCACTTCCTTATATAGGTGATATATTGCTGCTGTGTACTATCCCTGCAGGCCGACGTGAGAACATCCACAGTCCGATGAGACAGTCCTCTCCCCAGGTATGGCCTCCTTAAAACCTGCAAATTAACAGGTCAATATGATCATGTAAAGGATGTTGATCCCCAGTGACTGGATTTACCAGTAGATTTTTATTCTTGGGAATAATCATGTAAGGCTCCCTAGCCATTTGTAATACAACGGGAAACCATGCTTGTGTAGGCCAATCTGGCACTACCAATACCCCTGAAGCGGAGTCCTCCTTGGTCTTTTGCAAACATCTGCTGACGAGACAGAATGGAGGAAATACATACACAAACATTCCTCCCCCAATGCAGCGAAAACGCATCCACTGCTACTGCCCCAACATCTGGTTCCCATGAAACATATCTAGGTAACTGATGATTTAATCGAGATGCAAACAAGTCAATATCTGGCATTCCATACTGAACAATCATTTGGTTAAATACATCCTGATTTAACATCCATTCAATGTTGTCATTAAACTGACATGACCTAGTGTCAGCTACAGTGTTGAATCTTCCTGGCAAATAAAGTGCTGAAAGCCAGATATTTTGGTCAATACACCAGCTCCAAATCTGGTTAGCCAGTCTATCACAAGACTGTGACTTAACTCCACCCATGTGGATTACATATGCCACTGCTGTGGTGTTGTCAATCTGAACCTGCACATGCAAGTCCCTCCTTGTAGAACAATAAGCTTTGAGCCCATACCAGGTGCCCAACAACTCTAAATTATTAATCCCTCTTAGTTGAAGAAGCGATGTCTCATCCACATTCCATCTGCCTCCACAACTAGAAGACATATCTGTTGCACCCCCAACCCAGTGCACTTACATCAGTCTGTAATATCAGTGACGGTGGTTCCACCAAAACCTTCCTAAAACTTGTTGAAACATTTGCTATCCACCATTGTATGTCAGCAATCGCCCCAGCTGAGAACTGCATAAAGCCTATCAAAATGGCCCCTTTGTATTCTCAGTGCCTGTTCCTTTGATCGTTGTAATTGTTGATAATGCAGAGGACCATACTGCCCAGCTGGAAATGCTGCCACAAACTTCCCAATTAACCTGGCTACTTGTCTAATCGAAGGCCTTTGTTCTCCAATGAGATTAACACAGTCCTCAATTAACTGATTCAATTTATCCCTGGGCAAAATTACCAACATGTGATTGGAATTAATGGTAAATCCCAGATAATCAATAATTTGGACTGGTGATAATTTAGATTTATCTGGGTGAATAACAAATCCCATTTGTTCAAAAGTGATTTTAACAACTGAAACTGATGATTGAGTTTCAGCATGAGTCTTTCCAACAATCAGAATATCATCTAAGTAGGCCATTACCACATGCCCCTTAGCTCTAAGTAACGCTAACACAGGTTTTACCAATTTAGTAAATAATCTGGGAGCTGAAGTTAATCCATTTGGCAATGCCCTGAATTGCCACAGCTGAGTCATCCAAATAAATTTCAAATATCTTCTATCATCCTCATGAATAGACACTGAGTAATACGCATCCTTTAAATCAATAGTTGCCATATAACACCTTTTGGACACTAGATGTTTGGCCGTGGTAAAGGTTTCCATTTTGAGATGCCTATAACAAACAAACTTGTTCAAACTCGATAAATCCAAAATAATTCTACACCCCCCAGTCTTTTTAGATCTGGGAAATATATTTGACACAAATTGTCGACTTTGATAGACAGAAGGCTCAATTACCCCTTTCTTATGTAACAACTGAATCTCTGCTTGAATAAGCACATTTTCTTCATCTGAAAAAATAAGTTTACGACTAGGAAAATGTTGATGAGGTAGAGTGTCCTTAGAGTAAAATTCAATTTTCACCCCTTCAATACTACTAAGTATGAACAAATCTGATGTCAACTGCTGCCATTGTTTGAGAAACAATTTTAACCTTCCCCCAATTTGAACAGGAACATCAATTAATTCATCGTCTGTCGATGTTTTCCTTACCTGCATCTTTCCTTGTGGACCTTGTTGTCCTCGACCTCTTGTCGAGGAGGAACTACGTGCCCTCCGTTCCCACCCTCATAGATCTCATCTGGTAGTTCTAGTTTTATCATCTTACCGTTATACTTCGGTCATTGTTAGCTGTGAATTCATTCCGCTGCTTTGAAGATTGACGCACCAACGGCTGTACGGGCTTCTATTCACGTAGTCCCTCAACTCGACTCCTCATAAAATAAAGATCAAACTTCAAACTGGTAAGTTCTCGTTTAATCTTACTATTCTCCTTCACTTCATCTTCAGCGTCCAGAGTTGGTTCTTGACAAGCTGGATTTGTAGAGTCATAAGATGTCCGTTGATTCCCAGTTGTTGTTCTGTCAGCTTCTGATTTAGGCTGTTTCGGATGGCAAAACCTACTCCGTGGATCCTCGGTTGTTTAGGATCAAGAAAAAGGTGTATTGATCTTGTTCTTCCTTTAGTTGCCCTTCTCCAGCTCTGCGGTTCTCACTCAGAGCAACAATGTCAAATCTGAATTTCGGAGTTCCCGAGCAACAAAGGCAGTTCTTCTCTCTGGTCGGTCTGAGTTTGGGTTGTCCATCAGAGTTCGTATATACCAAGTTCCGAGTTTCACTTCTTGACGGTTTTCGACCGCATGATGGTGATCCCTCTGGACGCGGCTTTCCAGACAGGACGAGGCAAAGCAGACCAAGGCCTTCGACTCAGTATCAAGGAAACTCTTATGGGATATCCTATCCAACTTTGGAAAGTACATTCGAATCCTGACACTCCTTCACAGTCGTGGCCAGCAACAGCAACTATGAGCTGTTTCAAGTCAGATCAGGAGTGAAGCAGGGATGCGTGATTGCCCCAACACTGTTCATCATCTTCATAGCGACAACCATCCACATCACCCAGGACAACCTACCCGCAGGAATCGGAATCGTCTACAGAACAGATGACAGACTTTTCAATCTTGCCCGTCTCAAGTCCAAAACTAGGACATCTATGAGCTCCCTCATCGAGTTCCAATCCCAGACGATTGCAGCTCTCTCAGAAAATCATCTGCAATAGATCCCAACTGCCTTCAACAGTGCGTACACAAAACTTGGACACTATCAACTCCAAGAGGACTCAGGTTATCTACCAATCGTCACCAACTGAGACAGATCAGAAAGAACCGTCAATTCAACCTGGAAAATGTGGATCACTTTCCATACCTTGGAAGTCACCTCTCCTCCAATGTCGACCTTGATGACGAGATCCAAGATCGTCTTAAGTGTGCTGGGACAGCTTTTGGACGTCTTCGAACAAGAGTCTTTCAAAATTGTGACATCCGAACAGATACCAAAATGTTAGTGTACAAGGCAGTGGTGATTCCAACGCTCCTGTATGCATCAGAAACCTGGACACCATACCGACTCCATCTGAAAACACTTGAAAAGTTCCATCAACTATGTCTTCGAAGCAGCTTAAATATCAGTTGGGAAGACAGAAGAACCAACGTCAGCGTGCTGAATGAAGCGAAAACATCTAGCATCGAAGCCTTCATCATCAAGAACCAACTAAGATGGGTCGGTCATGTTGTTCGGATAGAAGACGAGCGTCTACCAAAGCAAACCTTCTACGCCCAGCTTAAAGAAGGCAAACAGAAAAGAGGCGGACAAAAGAAGAGATTCAAAGATGCCTTAAAAGCCAGCATGAAGAAATGTGCAATCGACATCGACAATTGGGAAACCAATGCCAAGGACAGGAAACTCTGGCGAACCATCATCCAAGAAAGAACAGCGACCTTCATAGACAAGAGATGCGCAGAATTAGAAGAAAAGAGAAGAAAACGGAAAGAGGCAGCAACAACCAAAGCCCGATCTGCCATCTGGAATTACCTATCCTGAATGTCGAAGAACTTTCAAAGCCAGGATTGGACTCATAAGCCACCTGAGAGTCACTAAAAACAACAGAATGTGAAAACAACAGAACGTAGATCATCATCCTCAACCTCGAGGGATAGCCACGATGACTGGCTCCAAACTCATAGAAGAATTTACTGTTTGTTGCATGGCCTAATTTTTATGAGTCAGTTCGCAAGTCATTGGAGCAAAATCGGCCCATCGAGTCTACTCTGCCATTCAATCATGGTTGATCTGTCTTTCCCTCTCAACCCCATTATCCTTCCACCTTGCATGAGGGTATGAGCCATGGGTTCTTCATATGCAGTTCCAATGGAAGCAAATTACTTAGCGGGTCAGGTAGCATCTCTGGCATCCCCAGACATGCAGAGTTACTCCAGCACTTTGCGTTCAACACAAGATTCCAGCATCTGCAATTCCTTGTGTCTGGAAGCAAATATATCAAGAGCTTAGTGCCACCCAGTAATCAACCCTCGTAGTAATGAGCAAAAACAGATTTCTTCCAAATATTAGATGTAAGGAATTGCATATAGTGGTTTACAATAAAAGGAGACAGTAGTGTAATGGGTCAAGCAGCGTCTCTGGAGAACATGAATAGGTGGCTTTTCAGGTCGGGACCCATCTTCAGACTGAAAATCCTATCTAAGAAAATATTTTCAGAGAATTAGCCACTGAGATGTGGTTAAACGAGTTTTAGAGGCAAAGAAAAGGGATTTCAGGATAGGACTTTGATAGGTGAAGGCACATCAGTCAATGTTCAGAGACGGGAAATAGATGGGGCCCAGAGGGAAGGAATGCACAATTTTAGGATTGTTAGATTTGGGAAGTTACTGAGATAATGAGGAATGAGGTTGTCAGGTAATTTGAATACATGAATACAATTTTTTTAAGTTGAGGTACTGGGGTTAAGGAGCTCATATAGATTAGAGCCAACTGTATTAATAGCTTGGTGGATAATTTTCAAGCTAATATCTAAGGATAAGAATCTATCCCTCGGCGCATTGCAATAGACTAACCAGTTATGAGGATTTTGAAAACTGTGATCCTTCAACAGACCTGAAATGTTATTACTCTCTGTCTCCACCAATACTTCTTGACTTGCTGTGTGTTTCTGGTATTTTATATTTCAATTTCAAATCTCTAGCATCTGCGTATTGTTTTGATTTTCAGCTATAATTGGGTGGCATGGTGGCGTGGTGGTAGAGCCTTACAGCGCCACAGACCCGGGTTCAATCACGACTACGGGTGTTTGTCTGTGCTGAGTTTGTACATTCTCCCCGTAACCCACGTGTGTTTTCTCCGAGATCTTCGGTTTCCTCCTGCACGCCAAAGATGTACAGATTTGTAGGTTAATTGGCTTGCGTCAAGTTGTCCCGAGAGTGTGTCGGGTAGTGTTAATGTGCGGGGAACGCTGGTCGGTGCAGACTCAGTGGCGCCAGAACCCTGTTTCATCACTGTATCCCGAAACTAAACTAAACTAAAAACGAATAATCAAAAAGGATAAATAGTTGGTCAATGACAGATTTAGAACTCTTGCTCAATGATAAGCACAGGTATAAATCTGTCAATATCTCTGCAAAGTGATTGATTATCCTGGGTAAGAGTCACTTGTGATTGTTACTAATTAACATATCCAGACAATATGGGCACTTTGGCAATGTGTCCCATTTGAAGATCTGTAGGTAAGGCTTCAAGTGACTTCAAGTGACTGCTGATACAGTAAAACCTCAGTGTTGCAGTAACAACATACATCATAAAACTGTACCTGTCTGATGGTTCAATGGTTCAACAGTGCTTTATTTGTCACATAAGCAACTGCACAGTGAAATTCTTTTTTGCAATTATTAAACATGAAGGTGCCGGCATTTTTGTTGCCATTATTCCAAGTCTAAAGTCTGGTCGGCCCTCGTGCTCGATGTACTGGAGCATTTCCCGCGAACCGACGTCCTTCTCCTCTACTCACCCGGCCATCTTTGTGTCCCTGGACACCTCTTGCAGCTAATCCTGAGGATGCTGGAGGCATTACTTTGCTACTACCTCCTACCGGCCCTTGCTCCTCACGTCCAACGGCTCCAGCTCCCTCCCGGTCCCACCAATCGACAAGCCTTCGGGCCAGGTTCCCAATCCCACCAACCAACAAGCCTTCATACAGTTTCCTGATCCCACTGAGCCTACAGTTGGGGCCCGACAAGAATTCGGATGGGTTACTGGTCCCACCGACCGACGAGCCTTTGGGCGGGCCCTCGGTTACGCCCTCCGACGAGCCTTCCCCATCTCACCGACCGACAAACCTATAAGACAAAGACACCAAAACAAAGTACTGCAATTGCAGAAAGGCTCAGTTTAGACTTTTGTAATGAGCGGAGTAAATGGAATTAACCTTCACTGCAGTCAATTGATAAACTGAGTCTATCCTTGGGTGCATTGCAAGAATCAAATCTGGAGTTGAAAAGGCGTTAATGAGGGGGGAAAGATTTGATAGGAACCTGAGAGGTAATATTTTTACACATAGGGTGATTGGTGTATGGAACGAGCTGCTGGAGGAGGTAGTTGAGGCAGCTCAATAACCGCAATGTTTAAGAAACATTTAGACAAGTACATAGATAGGATACGTTTAGAGGTATATAGGCCAAACGCAGGCAGGTGGAACTAGTGTAGATGGGGCATGCTGGTCGACATTGGCAAGTTGGGCTAAAGGGCCAGTTTCCATGCTGTATGATTCTAGAAGGACTCAAAGTGCTGGAGTACCACAACAGGTTAGGCAGCATCTCAGGCTGACCTCCACCATGCAAAGCACAAGTGCCAGCCTTGGACACCTCCTCAGATGAATGCCAGGCCATTAAAAAAAGAGAGATGCTGCCTGTCCCGCTGAGATACTCCAGCACTTTGTGCCCTTTTGTATAAACCACCATCTGCAGTTCCTTGTTTCCACTGAGTCGAATATAGGCTGTGTAAATTTAGAGGTGTTCCATTTTGTTGAACCAAAGTCCCTTCCGAATTGCTGGCTAAGTAGTAATTCTCCAAAAATCTTTTCTTAGATTCACAAAGCATTATGCAGTCAACTAAGTTTCAGTGAAGAAATACCTTCTTGCTTCTAGCAATAAAACAATTTTTCCTCCTCAACTACCCCTGAACCAAGAACTTTATGTAGAGCGAATGGAGGCAGGGGCCCTGATGAGGAATGGCTGGGAATATAAGAGTTTATGTACTTGCATAAGAACATATAAATCTAATATTACCTTTTGTAAAACCAGCCTGCCCAATTTGTGTGTAAATCAAATTGTTTTCTAATGTTTATATATTACCTGTGGAATAGTTCATAGCTGAACACAATTTTTGGCTTTTACTAGATTTCTTGGTAACAACATTGTTGAGAGTTTAACAGGTAATGGGCCCAGCCATAGAAAAGAGATGACAGAAAAATGATAAATTACAAGGTGTTCGTGACTGTACAGTCGCACCTGGATCCCAGGACTACCAGATGTTCTATAGAATGGAGCTGCTCTAATAATGTCACTTTTACTATTACTCAGCAGTCCTGCTTGCCTTAGAAAGGTCATTAGAGGAATTGAATATATCTGTCACAATGCCGTGGGTACATGTGACGTTGAAACGATTTGTATATATGGTTTTAAAGAAGGAACTGCAGATGCTGGAGAATCGAGGGTACACAGCTGTGGGAGTCTTTGGTTTGTAAGAATCGGACCACAGTCAGCTCGCGTCCGCAATAACCAAGCCGACCTCCCGGTGGATCAGCACTTCAACTCCCCCTCCCATTCCGTATCCGATCCTCTCAGTCCTGGGCCTCTCCACGGCCAGAGTGAACAACACCGTTCACGAATGTTGGAGGAACAGCACCTCATTATTCCGCATGGGGAGTCTGCATCCTCTGGGCTTTTGAACATTGAATTTTCTCAATTCTGTTAAAACCTTGCTGTCTCCTCCCCTTCCCACCTCTCCCTCAGCCCTCGGGCCCTGGCATTCCCTCTCTCTCTCTATCTCTCCCCCACCCTAGTCGCACCAGCTTCTCATTTTCACACTACAAACAGCTTACAATGGCTTGTTCCCTTTATCATCGATACTTTTTTGCATATCTTTCATTCATTGTTCTTTATCTCTCCACATCACCGTCTATATTTCTCGTTTCCCTGATCCCTAACCAGTCTGAAGAAGGGTCGCCTATCTCCTTCGCTCCTTAGATTCTGCTGCACCCGCTGAGTTTCTCCAGCCTTTTGTGTACCCTTGTATATATGGTTGTTCATACCATTTATGTATGTGGCCTCTTTGAATTAAGGCTTATAATGAAGAAGGTGTTCAAATATTGGGGCATTTTTCCAATGGATCATGGAAGGCCAAGTGCAAACTATGAACATGTAAATGGTTTTGGGAGGAGATAGGAAGATTGTTTCCAACAACTGCACAGTGGTGTAGCGGTAGAGTTGCTGCCTTACAGCGCCAGTGACCCGGGTTCGATCCTGGCTACGGGTGCTGTCTGTACTGTGTTTATACTTTCTCCCCGTGACTGCGTGGGTTTTCTTCGGGTGTTCCGGTATCTCCAAAGGCGTACAGGTTTGTAGGTTAATTGGCTTCAATAAAAATTGTCAATTGTCCCTAGTATGTAGGATAGTGTTAGTGTATGGGGTGATCGCTGGCCAGCGTGGACACGATGGGCTGAATGGCCTGTTTCTGCACTGCATCTCTCAAGTCTGAAGTCTGAAGCTGGAGAATAAGGAGATTTTTAAATAGATTTTCACAGAGAAGGTGATTGGAATAAGGAGCAAGGAACAGCAGTGCTTAACCAACATCACAAAACACAATATTCACAATATTCCTTGGAAGTCAATCATCCACAACAAAGGCCATCATCTCTGTTCAATAATTATAGCAAGAAAAGATTTGAAAGTAAAGTGGCATTCTCATGTAATACACATTTCTTTTTTGACAGTATTGGTGAACATAAACTTTCGATAGCCTTCTGATATGATGAATGAATGAATGATACTTAATGGTCACATGTGACAAATGACAGTGATATTCTTCGTTTTGCACCCCCCTCCCCACCAAGGTATGCAAAGAGTCGCCATTTAAAGGGTGCCTTCAAAGTTACAAACAATTCCGCACCAGGTCCTCCTTTGTTCCCCCCCCCCCCCCCCCCCCACCCCCCCACCCCCGCTCCCCTCACGGCAGTTCCTCCAAACTGGGACCTCCTTTGTTCTGCCCCAATGACGGTTCCCCCACATCGGGTCCTCCTTTGTTCTTACCCCCCCCCCCCCACCATGGCAGTGCCTCCATGCCAACGACTGCCGACGAGAAATCGAGCATTCAACGTGTCCTAGACTAATGGTCATGGCAGGACTTTCAAGAACTGTTGAATTTCCCACCGCCGTAAGGAGCTCGCCTCTCACAGCATTATTTCATTGCTGGAAATCTGCCTGCAGAAAATAATTTGCTGATCTCGTCATCGCCCTTTCCCCACTTCTGGCAGTGTTACACGTTGCAGGGCCTGCGAGACCAAAATGTCATTTACAGAACAGATGGCTCCACTGATTCCTTCCTACATAAATATGGAAGCTATTATTTCATGAGGGCTCTTTACGCTTATGTCCTTACATGAGAAGAAAATCAATGACAGGGTTCTGTATTGTGATTCCCCTCGCAACAGGAGGACAAGGAGCTCAATTGTGTCAGAAGAAACTGCAGATACTGCTTTAAACCGAAAGGTAGACACAAAAAACTGGAGTAACTGGGTGGGGGTTGAGTACAGGAGCAAAGAGGTCCTTCTGCAGTTGTACAGGGCCCTATTGAGACCACACCTGGAGTATTGTGCGCAGTTTTGGTCTCCAAATTTGAGGAAGGATATTCTTGCTATTGAGGGAGTACAGCGTAGGTTCACAAGGTTAATTCCCGGGATGGCGGGACTGTCATATGCTGAGAGAATGGAACGGCTGGGCTTGTATACTCTGGAATTTAGAAGGATGAGAGGGGATCTTATTGAAACATGTATGATTATTACATTATTACATGTTATCGTCCACTAGGCCGTGGGCCTAGTGGACGATAACATTGGAGGCCTGGATCGCCTCAGCACAGAGGGAGAACAAGTAGGGAAGAAGACAAAGACTTTAAGACTTTTGCCTTCCACCACAGTGAGGAGGTGTCTGGTGAACTCACTGTGATGGATGTTAAATATGTGTTAATTATGTGTTTTTTTTTAAAATTTATTATATGTCATGACTGCAAGGTAACAAATTTCGCTCAGACGAAAGGTCTGAATGACAATAAAGGAATCTAAAATAAATTAAGGGTTTGGATATGCTAGAGGTAGGAAACATGTTTCCAATGTTGGGGGAGTCGAGAACCAGGGGCCACAGTTTAATAATAAGGGGTAAGCCATTTAGAACGGAGATGGGGAAACGCTTTTTCACACAGAGAGGTGTGAGTCTGTGGAATTCTCTGCCTCAGAGGGCGGTGGAGGCTGGTTCTCTGGATACTTTCAAGAGAGAGCTAGATAGGGCTCTTGAAGATAGCGGAGTCAGGTGACATGGGGAGAAGGCAGGAACGGGGTACTGATTGCGGATGATCAGCCATGATCACATTGCATGGGGGTGCAGGCTTGATGGGCCGAATGGCCTACTCCTGCACCTATTGTCTATTGTCTATTGCCTTTTGTCTATTGACAGGCAGCATCTCTGGAGAGAAGGAATAGGAAAAGTTTCATGTTGAGACCCTTCTTCAGAAGAAGTCTGGATAAGGGTTTTGAACCAAAATGTCACCTATTCCTTTTCTCTACAGGAGCTAAGATGTGATTATGAATAATAATCATAGAATCATAGAATCATAGAGTCATAGAAAATAGGTGCAGGAGTAGGCCATTCGACCCTTCGAGCTTGCCCATTCAATGTGATCATGGCTGATCATCCAATTCAGTATCCTGTGCCTGCCTTCTCTCCATACCCCCTGATCCCTTTAGCCACAAGGGCCACATCTAACTCCCTCTTAAATATAGCCAATGAACTGGCCTCAACTACCTTCTGTGGCAGAGAATTCCACAGACTCACCACTCTCTGTGTGAAAAATGATCTTCTCATCTCGGTCCTAAAAGACTTCCCCCTTATCCTTAAACTGTGACCCCTTGTTCTGGAGTTCCCCAACATCGGGAACAATCTTCCCGCATCTAGCCTGTCCAACCCCTTAAGAATTTTGTAAGTTTTGACTAGTGACATAAATTTATTGCACTATTCATAATTTTACATTAGTAAATCGATTGTGTTGTAACAGTAATATGAGAGTAATTCAAAGGACTGAACCAACAATTTAGAGACACATGGAACTGCAGATGCTGGAATCCTGAGTGAAACACAAAATTCTGGAGTAACTCAGCGGGTCAAACTATCTCTGGAGGACATGGATAGGCAACGATTCATGTTGGGATAAGCAACTATTCGGACAACTTAGAGGCCTATATTCATCATGGCAGTTGTGGAATTTACACACCACTATTTATTTGAATGTCAAGGACAACTAGTCATGATGACCATGAAACCACTGAATTGCTGGAACCCTCCAATTCACTAATATCTTTAGGAAAGATATCTACCTCTCCTTATCTGCTCTGGTCTCTATCTGATGCCAGATCCGACTTTTAAATTTGACTTTTAAATATCCGCTAAAATGAGCTTGTGTAAGCAAAGGGTTAGTTAATGATTTCTTGGACTATCATGCCTTCAGCCGATATACAATTACTCAGTGATTTAGGGTGCAGTGAAGAAGCTATGGCACGGTATAACTCCAGGCTGAACAACGGACCATTGAATAGACTAGACAAACACCCGCCTGACCTTGCTTCTCCTGCTAACCTGCGAATACGCTTTGGGTATGTTATCAGGCAAGGAACTTTATGACTTTGGACTTCACCAAGTGCTGGGTATCGAGGCTGGTCCCAGGGAAGGGGAAACATTACCCCGGGGTCATCGAAATCAGGAATCGCTGATGAGCGGAGTGGGGATGGGCATGTTACTGTATCGAACTAAAGGAATCTATGTATTGCTTAGAGCAACTTAAATTTGATACAGTAACATGCCCATCCCCACTCCAGTCGCCTGCAGTCGCTGAAAAAAATTGCCTAAGTGGGACAGGCCCTTAGGGAATCTAATGTATTGCATAGAGCAACTTAAGGGCCTTTCCCACTTAGGCGTTTTTTTTCAGCGACTGCCGGCGACTGGACACCCCCACGACAATGTCTACAACAACCTACCACCTAGTTGACGTCAGGCTATGGCAAGCTACCAACAACCAGCGATCCAATCGTCGAGACTTAGGACGTCCATCTAAGACCACACCTACGACAGCCTACCACCACACAGGCGACAACCTACGACAAACAAAGTCAACCTACGTTCACCCGCGATAAGCTACGACAAGCAACGAACCTGTCGGTGACAACTGAAGACAACTGAAGACAATTCTGTCGCCGGTACCTGTCTCCGGTTGACGTAGGTCAATGTAGTCGCCAATGGAAGTCAGCAGCAGCGACAACCAATGTCTCCTGGCATCATCCTGGCACCAACCTACAACAACCTACGACAGGCGAAGACAGGAAACATCAAGCCCACTGTTGCTGAAAGATTTAGAACATTTCAAAATCCAACGGCAACAAGTTACGACACTTGAGGAGACAACTCACGACAATACAGGCATCACCCCGCGGCCAGGTGACGCAAAGCCTATTTTCCGGCTGTCGCTGAAAAAATCGCCTAAGTGGGGCAGGCCCGTTAATATAAAGTGTGTTTGACTTTTCTCTTCAAGACATAAACCAGATCCGTAGAACTAGGTGCAATATAATATTTTACACAACAGCTACTCAACAGCAATATGGGATGGACAATAAATGCTGACTATGTTTGCAATACCTTGCATCAAGCTTGTCCTAAAGATAGATACAAAATGCTGGGGCAACTCTGATAAAAAAAGATGGGTGTCGTTTGAGGAGGGAACCCAGTAAGCAGAGGGGAGGGAACTGGAGATAAGAAAAGGCCAGAACAAAGATGACCGGCAACAGATGACCAAGGAAGGGTGGAGCCCACAATGGCTCATTGTTGGCTGGGGACAAGGTGATAGCGAAGGGAACCCGCTGAGTTACTCCTGCGCTTTGTGGCTATCTTTGGTATAAACCAAGCATCTGCAGTTCATTGTTTCTATATCATGTTTGCCCCAGTTCTATGAAAGACCTCTCAGATCGGTTCCTCGCCCAGCTCCTTCCCTACTATCTTAGAAAATGTTTAATTTTCAGTCACGAGTCCAGTTCTTTATTCAATGTCACTATTCCGCCTTCTTCAACTAAAACTTCTGGGCAATGCATTCCAGATTGAACCAAGCTGCTACATAAAACAAAACAATTCTCCTCATTTGTGCCTCGCTTCATGTACTATCTTTAATCTGTGGTTTATGAATCCCTACCAGCAGAAACAGTTAATCCTCAGTTCCTCTATCAAAGCCCTTCATAATTAAGAATTTGTATAGAGCAGTAAATCCAGTAAAGAAAATAACTCCTTTCAAGACGGATATGAATGCATTTCAATGTGAATTGTTTATACAGAGAGAGAAGTGAACATGACTAAACACAGCAATTAATTGATACATTTTTGTGGAGGCATCAATGTTTCTAACATCCTCGCAACATCTCCTGGTGACCCCAAGCAGTCAGAATTGAATGTTACTGATTTTCTGATTGGAGTTGTATTTCCAAATCTCGTTTGGTGCCTTTACTTGTTTCCCTTTTGGGGATTAAGGAAGGATTTTCTGCAGGATGTTTTAGGTTTTGGTATTTTCCCCTTCATTATCATGGATGTTCTGGACATGCCAACTTAAACATTCACAAAGTGAATGGGTTTAGGAACTGAGAGGCCCCTTTGTGTTTCAAATGTTATCATCTTCACCACAGACTATTACCGTACCTAATGTAATTGCCCTACCCACTCAGTTCAGATTCAGACCACAGCCTTTTGAAATGGCACATAGGCAGTAGTTGGCATGAGATTTAAAAGGATGAAAATGTGTCTTTCTTTCCTCTTTTAAGCCAATTGAACAGTAGAATCCCACGATCCTAATTAATAGCAAAATTACCACAGAGAAAGATGACCTTTAAAGCATTGGTGGTACCAAAGCAGAGCGTATTTCATGTTCTAAGCCTCTCTGAAAAGTTGGGAGGAACCTCAGCAGGACAAATGTTGAACCAGCTTTTCTCATGTGTTCTAAAAACAGATACAGCTAATACTGTGAGTGTGTGTCATCTGAAGGATCAATAGGGTTGGGTTGATGACAATATGGGAGAACCGGGATTGTTCTTCTCAGTTTCACACCACACTAGTAGCCTGCTACCACACTCCAACCAGCTCCTTCCATTTGGGAAGGCAAGTTGCCTCTGGAAGCTGGGGTATGGTTCAATTCACCTCTACCCCATTGAGGACATTGGACAATGTTTATGAAACTGATGCGCTACTATGCTCTATAATGCTGAGAACTATATTCTGCACTCTGTATCTTAGTGTAGTAACAGACTTATGCCCCTGTCTCACTGTGCGAGTTGACCCACGAGGTACCCCGAGTGATAGACTCGTGGCTGCCCACGAGATGCAAGTGTATGATCAAGTGTGTGGCCGAGTTCCCAGGGTTGTAATTGCTGCGATGTTGCAAGTTCCTCTCCCGAGTTAGCAAGTTCCTCTCCCGAGTTAGCAAGTTCCTCTCCCGTTACTCTTGAGCCAACCGTGAATGAAGGTATGGTTTAATAAAGCAACAATGTTAAAATACATCTCCACCTGTGGTTTTGAGTTATTTCAGCGCGGGCCGCATCTATTGATATGACCTACAATGGGAAAATGCGCATTCTACCAAGCATTTCTTGTTTTTTTTATGTTTTTAAATACTTTTTTGCAATGGATCTCTATTTTAAATAATTTTAAAAAAGGAAGCAGCCCGGGTGACTGACATTGAGCGGCCGTTGGGACCCGACAGCAGACACACACACCACACACACACACACACACACACACACACACACACACACACACACACACACACACACACACACACACACACAGAGAGAGAGAGATACACACAGACAGCAGCTGGCCACCATTCAGAGGAATTAAGCAGCGCGGGTGACTGAGCGGCCGCCAGGACCCGACAGCACACACACACACACACCACACAGAGATAGACAGACAGAGGGGAGAGAGAGAGACACACACACACACACACACACACACACAACACACACACACACAGATAGAGATACACACAGACAGCAGCTGGCCACCTTCAGAGGAATTAAGCAGCGCGGGTGACTGAGCGGCCGCCAGGACCCGACAGTACACACACACACACACACACACACACACACACACACACACACACACACAGAATAGACAGAGAGGGAGAGAGAGACACACACACACACACACACACACACACACACAGCAGCTGGCCACCACTTCAGAGGAATCAAGCAGCTCGGGTGACTTTGAGCGGCCACCGGGACCCGACAGCAGACACACACACAGATACACACAGATAGACAGAGAGGGAGAGAGACACACACACACAACTCAGCGGAATGGCAGCATCTCTGGAGAGAATAGAAGTCGAGACCCTTCTTCAGACTTACCGAAATGCCACCCAATCCTTCGTCAGAGATGCTGTCTGTCCCGCCGAGTTACTCCAGCATTGTGTGTGTCTATCTCCGGTGTGAACCAGCATCTGCAGTTCCTTCCCAATCCCACACTCTCGGCCCCGGGGGGGTGGATGGAGCATCACACGTGGACACATCCCACCCACCACCCCAGACTTGCCCCTTCGGCAGGTCTTTAAGCCGTTCATTGAGACAGAGTGAAGCCACGGGGACAAGTGGCAGAAAGGCCGAAGATAGACACGAAATGCTGGAGTAACTCTGCGGGACAGGCTGCATCTCTGGAGCGAAGGAAAGTCTGAAGAAGGGTCTCGACTCTATTCCTTCTCTCCAGAGATGCAGCCTGGTCCGCTGAGTTATAAACTCCAGCATTTTGTGTCTATCTTTGGTTCAGTCTTACGAGCAAAAGAACAGATTATTAAAGTTCCCACGGTACACTCACGAGACACTAAGATAAACGCACGGGGCCACTACGTTATTGCAACGAGTTAAAATGTTTTCCATTTTACACTTGAACAGTTAATTTGACTCGTGGAAAAAAATCAAACATGTTTGATTTTTTTCACGAGTTAACAAGTTTCCCGAGTACCTGCCGTTAGCGCCACCACGAGTCGATAAGTTGCTCGTGCGAGTTCCGACGTTCCCGCTACGTGATCACCACGAGTGAAAACTCGGGGTCACTCGTGGGCCAACTCGCACAGTGAGACAGGGGTTTTTAGTCGTCAGTCTGAAGAAGGGTCCCAACCCAAAACGTCACCTATCCATATTCTCCAGAGATGCTGCCTGTCCCGCTGAGTTACTCCAGCATTTTGTGTATTTTCCTGATGAATCTTCTCTGCACCATCTACAACTCAATTACATCCTTCCTACAGTGTGGCCACCTGTCTCTGTTCTTTAAGACCTATCTCTTTAAGTCATTTTTAGTAACTTTTTCTCATATCAAATTTTCTGTGGCTCTAAATGTTCTCCATTAAAGTGCCTGGAAGTATTTTACAACCATGCAATATAAATATGTTATTATTTTGGAAGCTGCTCACTATCAAAGGCTGTAAGCAATGAGAATCTTGAACAAAGTATTATGTTAGCCTGCGCTGAACTCAGCAGCATTGTATTTCTGCTGAGGACATTGATGGGACAAAGGTCATGAAGATGAACGTGATGTTGTGGTTAGCATGTCACAGCAATGCTCAGAGATCACCCTAGTCTAAAAACTATTGATTCCATCAACACTGTCACAGGAGAAGTTACGGCAAGCTAGGTTTACTCAGCATGCTTAGTCAGCATATCAGTGGAGAGATATTATTACACTTGCACAGAGAGTAATATGAGTAAGATTCTGGAGATTGAGAATTTAATTTGTCAGGAAAGGTTAAGAATTCTAGGAATAGTCACATTGAAAGGTGGGTAGTTTCAAGGTGAATCAGCTGTGGTCCTCAGTATTATGATGAAACCGAACTCAACACATTAATTACCATAATAAAAGATATAAACAAAAGGACACACAAATACAAACTAGATAGGAGTACGAAAACAAATCAACAACATATAGGAAAATAAAATATAGGAATGAATTAGTAAGGAAGCAGACCAGACAAAGAAGTAGATTAATGATTCAACATGTTAGTGGAGTGAGGTAATTTGAATAACAGAATAACAGAATAACAGAATAACTGGGTTAGGAAGTTTGAGATTGATCATGAAAGCACAACTTGTGCTAGCGATCTTTCTTTCATTATTCCTAAAAATGCTCATGCTAAAGCTTCTGATGTTGTGTTAAACAGGTCCCAACAGTCCATTTCAATTGATGTTACTGGATCACAGGGAATGGGCAGATGTGATACGTTGGCACTGCGTCTCGCCAATGAGTTCAGAGACACAGCATAAAGGGCCTGTAAACTCGTGACGTTTTTTCAACACTGTGAAAAATGTCCATGAGTAAAAAAATACTTGTGATGAAAAGAATTGTTACTTTTTACTCGTACGAGCCCCTACGTACCCGCTACGTACATTACATGAGCTCGAATCAGGGGAGAACTCGGGAGAACTCTTGAATAACCATGTAAAGTGGGACAGGCCCTTTAGGACAAAAGTGCCAACGTGTGATGTGTCTGGAGATCAAGACATTGGTTGATCAGATCCGAACTTCCAACAAAAAATGACAGTGAATTCAGGTAACTTCATATACAACCATAGGCTTGGAAATGGAAAATCTGACATTCGATGCTACTTATTCAACCTTGTAAAGTCTTCACAGTGTGTATTGGTTAGACTTCATAGAGGAAACCAGCATTGACTGCAACTGCTAGTAACAACATCGAACCATATTCTTTACTTTCTAACTGTGGGAATTATTTGTAACTTTTGAGAAATTTTTCCTGTTGGGGTCTGTTCAAATGATCCAATTTATTGTTTCAATCCATATTGTGCATTGTAAGATTTGTGCAATTTAATATTGATACAAGACTAAATATATTCAAACATTACCCGTGGATGATATTTTAATTTATTTCAAAAATTAATTAGCATAGTAACAAAAACATAAGGGACAGCACAGTGGTGCGATGGTAGAGTTGCTGGCTTACACCACCCGAGACCCGGGTTCAATCCTGTCTACAGGTGCTGTCTGTATGGAGTTTGTACTTTCACACTGTGACCACGTGGGTTTTCTCCAGGTGCTCCAGTTTCCTCCCACATTCCAAAGACTACAGATTTGTAGGTTAATTCGCTTTGGTAAAATTGTGAATTGCCCCTAGTGTGTAGGATAGTGTTAGCATTGCAGGGATGGCTGGTCAGCGTAGATTCGGTGGCCGAAGGGCCTGTTTCCACACTGCATCTATAAAGCCTAAAGTCTAAAGATTAAATACAATTTCAAAATTGATTGAGTGATCAGTAGTTGGTGTGGCCACAGTGGGCTGAAGGGCCTGTTTCCATGCTGTATCTCTAAACTAAACTAAGGATATATTCAATGTAAAGGAAGGCTAATATATTGTTCACAATGAATGGTTATAATACTGTGGAACGCTGTTGGTTGGAAAAACATAGAAAAGTGCAATGCCAGCAACATAAACTAAGCCTATATCAGAACAGACTGTAAAAACAAAATGGTGATTCTCATCTGGGCCAGCAGGTGTCAAGGAAACAATGACAATTGAAAATATAGGGGTGGGAAAATTCGACATGGCTCATTATACAAGGTCATTCTGCCAATTAGAAATTTACTATATTGCTCTTCATTAGAAACTTAGGAGCAGAAGATCCCCAAAATGAGCTGGTTTGCAGGTTAATTGGCCTCTGTAAATTGCCCCTAGTGTGTAGGAAGTGGATGCAAAATTGGGATGACATAGAACTAGAGTGGATGTGTGATCAATGTTCTTTGTGGAGTAACTGAGCTGAAGAGTCTGTTTCTATGCTGTATCTTTTAATCAATCAATAAATCAATCCAGTCTTGTTCAGAATTAGTACTTGTTAATACCGAAACAACATTTAAAATATATTTGGACAGGTGCATGGATTGGAAAGGTTTAGTGGAATTTGACCTAAATGCAAGCAGGTGGGACTAGCAGAGATGGGGCACTTTGGTTGTCATAGACAGGGTGTGCTGAAAAAACGGTTTCTATGCCGTATGACTCTATGACCATATGATTCTAAGAGTACCCAGAAGAAATGCTAGAAAAACTCCAGTGTCTGATCTTTCCCATTAACATTTACCTTATTTAAACCTTAACAGGATGGAACAAGCATAGCGCAAAAGATTCTTCTGGGGTGCATGTAGGTACAGCAGGCAGTGAAGAAAGCCAATGGTATGTTGGCCTTTATAACAAGAGGAATTGAATATAGGAGCAAAGAGGTCCTTCTGCAGTTGTACAGAGCCCTAGTGAGACCACACCTGGAGTATTGTGTGCAGTTTTGGTCCACTAAATTGAGGAAGGACATTCTTGCTATTGAGGGAGTGCAGCGTAGGTTTACAAGGTTAATTTCCGGGATGGTGGGACTGTCATATGCTGAGAGAATGTAGCAGCTGGGCTTGTACACTCTGGAGTTTAGAAGGATGAGAGGTGATCTCATTGAAACATACAAGATACAAGGGAGCATTTATTTGTCACATGTGCCAGATGGCACAGTGAAATGTGATTACCATACAGCCATACAATAAAAATAAAGAACACAACACACAATAGAGTTCAACATAAAAACATCCCCACACAGCAGAATCAAAGTTTCCCACTGTGAGGGAAGGCACCAAAGTCAGTCATCTTCCTCTGATGTTCTCCAATGTTCACCCATGGTCAGGGCCACCCCGAGCCCTCAGCAGTCGCCATTACGGGCGGCCCGATGTTCAGGCCCGCTCGCCGGGGTGATGTAAGTCCAACGTCGGGGCTGGGGGACATCCTCAGCGGCCTGGACATCAGAGTCGGCCATCTCCTTCCGGAGTCCACTGCTCCCAAAGTCCGCAGGCTGCGCTGGGCGGAGATGCAACGCTGGCAGCCCTCGGCAAAGGGCCCCAGGACTCCGCGATGTTGTTCAGCGCCGGCCGCGCTGGAAGCTCTCCCAAACCGCAGCTCCACGATGTTGGAGCAGCGGCCCAGCGCTCAGCAGCTCTTGTCCGGTTCCCGGTCCCCGGCAGGAAAGGCCGCTCCGATCCAGGTTGTAGGCTGCGAGGAGGATGCGACTCAGAGAAATAGTCGCATCCCCGCCAGGAAGCGACTGGGAAACAGTTTCCCCCTTACCCTGCCCCCCTCCCCCACATAGAAAAGTTAAAGTTAAAGATATAAGATTGTTAAGGGCTTGGACATGCTAGAGGCAGGAAACGTGTTCCCGATGTTGGGGGAGTCCAGAACCAGGGGCCACAGTTTAAGAATAAGGAGTAAGCCATTTAGAACGGAGACGAGCAAACACATTTTCTCACAGAGAGTGGTGAGTCTGTGGAATTCTCTGCCACAGAGGGCAGTGGAGGCAGGTTCTCTGGATGTTTTCAAGATTGATAGGGCTCTTAAAAATAGCGGAGTCAGGGGATATGGGGAGAAGGCAGGAATGGGGTACTGATTGGGGATGATCAGCCATGATCACATTGAATGGCGGTGCTGGCTCGAAGGGCCAAATGGCCTACTCCTGCACCTATTGGCTATTGTCTATTGGTGCCCTATATCCTTCAAACAATTCTGCTTAGGTTTGCTAAACATTCAGCAAATGATGGCAACTCATGACCATATAAACAAACCAATTGAAATGCACTGATTTCAAACCCTTAAGGTAACACAAATGTTTCTGTGACAGATGATTATGAAACAGCCACTTCACAGTTCGGGAACCTCTCTGTAATATGAATTTAACTCAGAATGAGATTTTTTTCAACACATATACATTTCTCCACAGTTTTCACTGGAAATGCCTCTAATAAAATCAATCTGCCCAGATAAGCATTTGCAAGTTTCCTATAGACAACGGAGAGCAGACAGTGAAATGAGAGATTTTTAATTCACTCTCAATATGAGCATTATTGGCAGGACCCACATGTATTGCCTGTCCAGCTGCCTTGAGATGTTTGCTTGCTAAGCCGATTAAATGATGGCCTAATACTGTGGGAAGCTTGCTGAGAACATTCCTGAAAGGGAATTAGGGAACCTTTAGAATCTTGCCCATTGGGCGGGTGGTGCAACGGTAGAATTGCTGCCTTACAGCGCCAAAGACCCAAGGTTCGATCCTGACGACCGGCGCTGTCTGTATGGTCGTCAGGATCGTACATCTGACCCTGCGACCGTGTGGGTTTTCTCCGGGTGCACTGGTTTCCTCCCACATTCCAAGGACGTGCAGGATTGTAGGTTAATTGGCTTCTGTAAATTATCCCTGGTGTGTAGGATAGAAGCAGTATATGTGTAATAGCTGGTCGGTGCAGATCAGGTGGGCCAAAGAACCTGTGTAGGAAAGAACTGATGCTAGTTTACACTGAGGATAGACACAAAATGCTGGAGTAACTCAGAATGGGTTCAGAAAGGAATGGGTGATGTTTCGGGTCGAGTCCCTTCTTCAGACAGGCCCGTTTTCACGCCGTATCTATAAAAAACCAACACAATAATTTCAATCACCTTTTATTTCCACATATATGAAATTGTATTCAAGTTCTTCAACTGCTGTAAATTTGTATTCAAGTTCTTCAACCTGGGATTTGAACTTTGCTAGCAGTCATATCACCACTGTTGAATTTTATTTTCACATGGCAGAGTATTCTGAAGGTAAGTTGTCAATGGAATGGCCTGTGGGTTTAGAAACATAGAAACATAGAAAATAGGTGCAGGAGTAGGCCATTCAGCCCTTCGATTCAGCACTGCCATTCAATATGATCATGGCTGATCACCCTAAATTAGTACCCCGTTCCTGCTTTCACCCCATTTCCTTTAATTCCATTAGTCTTAAGAGCTATATTTAACTCTCTCTTGAAAAAGTCCAGTGAATTGGCCTCCACTGGTTTCTGTGGCAGAGAATTCCACAGATTCACAACTCTCTGGATGAAAAAGTTTTTCCTCATCTCAGCCCTAAATGGCCCACCCCTTATTTTTAAACTGTGACCCCTGGTTCTGGACTTCCCCAACATGGGGAACATTTTTCCTGCATGCTGTTGTTCCAGTGAACTATAAGGGCCTCTATTCCATCAATGGTAACTTTTTCTTTAAATATCTGAGCAACGTCTTTGCGGCAAATGTCCACCTCAGGTTAGAGATACCTCTTAATAATCGGTCCTCTACACCAGATCGCATAAAGGACAAGACTGACAGCGAGGATATCGCCAAAGAAAATGGTGACGTCCTTCATCTCTGATTCACACTAAAACTAGAATACATTAATGTGATACTAAAAAGGGCATGATTTGAAAGGCAGAAATTTTGATTATCTCTCAGCCTTCCTCTAAATAAAAGCATTAGCAGTGTAAAATATTCTGCTATCTCCCCCCCCCCCCCCCCCCCCCCCCCCCCCCCCCCCCCCCTGTCTGCTATCCCATGTGTGCTCCAACATATCCCATTAGTATAGGGAGTTTGCCCTGCATCTGTAGTTGAAGCATATTCATTAAATGCTGTAAAACAAGGCCACAGAAACCATGAATGCAAAATCTGCTGCTTTGTTTTACTCCCAGAATTGGTTGTTTTTATGGTTGTTTTACTCCCAGAATTAAACCTCTGCTTATTTTGTATGTTTATCACAATCTGTCCCATGTTTCTGGGTGTTTTTCTGTGTTCTTTCAACGTCTGAACAAATAACAAAAAACCTACCATTTATTTAGCATCTTTCGCAACCTCAGGATTCCCAAATTGTTTCAAAAGAAATTAAGTACTTTTGAGATGAGGACCTAAAAGGAACATGAACGATGTTGTTTGTCAAGATTAAATGTCCACACCCTCCTAGCCTGCCAACTCCTGTGGTTTTTAGCCAGCTGCATTGCTGATGTAATGTTGCTTGGCACATATGTTGTTTTTATTCCACACAACCCCACTCAATGTTCCATCTTCCCATTAACCCTTCAATTCCCGACATTAGAGGAGAGCCTAATTGCCCCTCAGGTTCAAAACATCTTGCCCCCTCTCACCTTGAACCTATGTCCTCTGGTTCTTGACTCCCCTATTCTGGGTAAAAGACTCTGTGCATCTACCCTATCTATTCCCCTCATGATCTTATACACCTCTGTAAGACCATCTCTCATCCTCCTGTGCTCCAAGGAATACAGTCCTAGCCTGCCCAACCTCTCCCTACAGATCAGGCCCTCAGGTCCTGACAACATTCTGGTATTTCGACAGTAAGCTTAGCTTTGTCCATGACAAATCATGCCTTACTAAACTGATTGAGTTTTCTGAGGAGACGACAAAGGTGATTGATGAGGGTAAAGAAGTGAATATTGTCAGCATGGATTTTAGTAAGGCATTTGATAAAGTCCCTCAAGGTAGGCTAATCCAGAAGAAGTGGAATCCATGGTGACTTGGTCATTTGGATTGGGAACCGGTTTACCCATTGAAGACAGAGGGCAGTGGTGGAAGGGTGTTAATCTGGCTGGAGATCTATGCCCAGTGATGTTTCTCATCCCCTCGCACTTCATTGTGACGGTGTGCTGTTAGGGGCACTTACAATATAGTGAACCAGCCACTCTTAAGCATTATTCTGACATCCAACGAGCCCTTGCCTCAGACTTGTGGGCTGTTAAAGATGTCAGCGTTGTCAAGAGATTGAAGATTTGTGGATGCCTTTGATTGCCGCAAACGTTTGGAAATATTTAGGAAAGGCTTAAGAATGCAATGAAAGTTTGAAACTATTTTCTTTTTATATCTAAAGCTCGAAACCACATTAAGACACTAAAAAAACAATTAAAATCATTAAATCTAACATACTTCAACAATACAAAGAACTACTGTACTTTGATGTAAAACCAATGGGGTCAAGAAATTATTTTTAGGAGGAGAGTTAAGAAGTGAAAGAATATGTGTTGTCAAACAGTGAAGTTTAACACGGATAATAAGGATAATTCAGGCCAGTGAGCCAATAGGTCATAGAATCATACAGCCTTTCGGCCCAGCTTGCCCATGCCGACCAAGGTACCCCACCTACACTAGTCCCACCTGCCCATGTTTGGCCCATATCCCTGTAAACCTATCCTTTCCATGTACCTGTCCAAATGTCTTTTAAATGTTGTTCTCGTTTCTGCCTCAACTACCTCCTCAGGCAGCTAATTCCACATACCCACCACCCTTTGTGTGCAAAAGTTGTGCCTCAGGTTTCTATTACTTTTTTCCTCTCTCACCTTAAAACTATGTCCTCTGGTTCTTGAGTTCCCTACTCTGGGTAAAAGTCTCTCTGCATCTACCCTATCTGTGCCCCTCATTATCTTATACATCTCTCAAAGTCACCTCTCATCCCCTTATGCTCCAAGGAATACAGTCCTAGGCTGCCCAACCTCTCCCTATAGCTCAGACCCTCAAGTCCTGGCCGCATCCTCGTAAATCTTCCAGCATATTTCCAGTAGCAGGGTGACCTGGCAGGCAGAAAAATCCAGGGCAAAAATCAAAAATCAAAAAGGGCCACTTTTCAACATAATTGTATAAGAGGTAAGAGTGTTGTAAAAACAAGCCTGAAGGCTTTGTGTCTCAATGCAAGGAGCATTCATAATAAGGTGGATGAGTTGAATGTGCAGATAGTTATTAATGAATATGATATAGTTGGGATCATGGAGACATGGCTCCAGGGTGACCAAGGCTAGGAGCTGAACATCCAGGGATATTCAATATTCAGGATGGATAGACAGAAAGGAAAAGGAGGTGGAGTAGCGTTGCTGATTAGAGAGGAGATTAATGCAATAGAAAGGAAGGACACTAGCTTGGAGGATGTGGAATCGATATGGGTAGAGTTGCGAAACACTAAGGGGCAGAAAACACTAGTGGGAGTTGTGTACAGGCCACCTAACAGTAGCAGTGGAGTTGGGGATGGCATCAAACATGAAATTAGAAATGCATGCAACAAGGGTAAAACAGTTATAATGGGTGACTTCAATCTACATATAGATTGGGTGAATCAAATTGGCAGGGTTGCTGAGAAAGAGGATTTCTTGGAATGTATGCGGGATAGTTTTCTAAACCAACATGAAGAGGAACCAATGAGAGAGCAGGCTATTCTACACTGGGTACTGAGAAATGAGGAAGGGTTAGTTAGCAGTCTTGTTGTGCATGGCCCCTTGGGCAAGAGTGACCATAATATGGTTGAGTTCTTCATTAGGATGGAGAGTGACATTGTTAATTCAGAAACAAGGGTTCTGAACTTAAAGAAAGGTAACTTTGAGGGTATGAGACATGAATTAGCCAAGATAGATTGGCAAGTGATTCTTAAAGGTTTGACGGTGGATATGCAATGGAAGGCATTTAAAGACTTTATGGATGAACTACAACAATTGTTCATCCCAGTTTGGCAAAAGAATAATTCAGGGTAAGTAGTGCATCCGTGGATAACAAGGGAAATCCAGGATTTCAAGGGATAGGATCCAAGGGATAGGATCAAAACTAAAGATGAAGCATACAAATTAGCCAGAAAAAGCAGCCTACCAGAGGACTGGGAGAAATTCAGAGTCCAGCAGAGGAGAACAAAGTGCTTAATTAGGAAAGGGAAAATTGATTATGAAAGAAAACTGGCAAGGAACATAAAAACAGATTGCAAATGTTTTTATAGATATGTGAAGAGAAAGAGGTTAGTTAAAACAAATGTAGGTCCCTAGCAGTCAGAAACTGCTTTGGTTCTGTCTTCACAAAGGAAGACATAAATAATCTGCCGGAAATAGCAGGGGACCGGGAGTCAAATGAAATGGAGGAACTGAGTGAAATCCAGGTTAGCCGGGAAATGGTGTTAGGTAAATTGAATGGATTAAAGGCCAATAAATCCCCAGGGCCAGATAGGTTGCATCCCAGAGTACTTAAGGAAGTAGCCCCAGAAATAGTGGATGCATTAGTGATAATTTTTCAAAATTCTTTAGATTCTGGAGTAGTCCCTGAGGATTGGAGGGTAGCTAATGTAACCCCACTTTTTAAAAAGGGAGGGAGAGAGAAAACAGGGAATTACAGACCAAATAGTCTAACATCGGTAGTGGGGAAAATGCTAGAGTCAGTTATTAAAGATGGGATAGCAGCACCTTTGGAAAACGGTGAAATCATTGGACAAAGTCAGCATGGATTTATGAAAGGTAATTCATGTCTGACGAATCTTGTAGAGAGGATGTAACTAGTAGAGTGGATAAGGGAGAACCTGTGGATGTGTTATATCTGGACTTTCAGAAGGCTTTTGACAAGGTCCCACATAAGAGATTAGCATACAAACTTAAAGCACACGGTATTGGGGGTTCAGTATTGATGTGGATAGAGAACTGGCTGGCAGACAGGAAGCAAAGAGTAGGATTAAACGGGTCATTTTCACAATGGCAGGCAGTGACTAGTGGGGTACCGCAAGGCTCAGTGCTGGAACCCCAGCTATTTACAATATATATTAATGATCTGGATGAGGGAATTGAATGCAACATCTCCAAGCTTGCAGATGACATGAAGCTGGGGGGCAGTGTTAGCTGTGAGGAGGATGCTAGGATCCTGCAAGGTGACTTGGATAGGTTGGGAGAGTGGGCAAATGCATGGCAGATGCAGTATAATGTGGATAAATGTGAGGTTATCCACTTTGGCGGCAAAAACAGGAGGGTAGATTATTATCTGAATGGTGGCCAATTAGGAAAAGGAGAGATGTAGAGAGACCTGGGTGTCATGGTACACCAGTCATTGAAAGTAGGCATGCAGGTACAGCAGGTTGTGAAGAAAGCGAATGGTATGTTAGCATTCATAGCGAAAGGATTTGAGTACAAGAGCAGGGGGGGGTTCTACTGCAGTTGTATAGGGTCTTGGTGAGGCCACACCTGGAGTATTGCGTACAGTTTTGGTCTCCTAATCCGAGGAAAGACATTCTTGCCGTAGAGGGAGTACAGAGAAGGTTCACCAGACTGATTCCTGGGATGGCAGGACTTCCATATGAAGAAAGACTGGATAGACTTGGCTTGTACTTGCTGGAATTTAGGAGATTGAGGGGGGATCTTATAGAGGCTTACAAAATTCTTAAGGGGTTGGACAGGCTAGATGCAGGAAGATTGTTCCCGATGTTAGGGAACTCCAGAACAAAGGGTCACAGTTTAAGGATAAGGGGGGAGTCTTTTAGGACCGAGATGAGAAGATCTTTTTTCACACAGAGAGTGGTGAGTCTGTGGAATTCTCTGTCACAGAAGGTAGTTGAGGCCAGTTCATTGGTGATATTTAAGAGGGAGTTAGATGTGGCCCTTGTGGCTAAAAGGATCAGAGGGTATGGAGAGAAGGCAAGTACAGGATACTGAGTTGGATGATCAGCCATGATCATATTGAATGGCGGTGCAGGCTCGAAGGGCTGAATGGCGTACTCCTGCACCTATTTTCTATGATTATATGACCAAAACTGAACACGATACTCCACCTTTGGCCTCACCAGCACCTTGAACGGCTGTAACATAATATCCCAACTTCTATACTCAAAACCCAGACTGATGGCCAATGTGCTGATAGCCTTCTTGACCACCTTATCTACCTGTGACGCCACTTTCAAAGAACTATGTACCTGTACTCCTAGATCCCGCTGCTCTACAACATTCGCCATAGCCTATTGTGAAGGTCCTCCCCGGTAGGACTTCCCAAATTGCAATGTCTTGCACCTCTCTGTATTAAACTCCTTTAACTATTCCACTTCCCACTTGCCCAACTGATCGAGATCCCGCTGTAACCTTTAATAACCAACTTCACTATCTACAATAGCTCCCACTTCAATATCTTCTGCAGACTTTACTAGAATGCTGCCTGGATTAGAGGATATTAGCTATAAGAGTTTTATCTGGAGTGTCAGAGGTTGAGGAGAGGTTTGTTAGAAGCGTATACAATTACGAGAGGGCATGGATAGGATTGACAGTCCGAAACTATTTCCCATGGTGGAAATGTTAAAGATTGTCACAGAGATTAAGTTTAAAGGAGATATACAGAGAGTGGTTGGTGTCTGGAATGTGCTGTCAGGGGAGTCCATGGAAGCAGTTAATATAGTGACAGTCAAGAGGCTTTTAGATAGGCACATGGATATGAAGGGAATGGAGGGATATGGATCACATGCAGACTGAGGAATTGAGTTTAACTTGGCATCATGTTCAGCACAGCCATTGCAGCACAAAAGCTTATTCCTGTGCTGTATTGTTCTGTGTTCTATCTTTATCACTTCATAAATTAATCAGTCATAGGAGCGGAATTATGGCATTCAGCCCATCAAGTCTTGCCTGCCATTCAATGGCTGGTCTATTTTTTTGCCTCCACCCCATTCTATCCATAACAATTGACATCCTTACTCATCAAGAACCTGTCGATCTCTGCTTTAAAAATACCCAAAGACTTGGTCTCCACAGCCATCTGTGGCAATGAATTCCACAGATTCAACACCCTCTGGCTCAGGAAATTCCTCCTCATCATCTTTCTAAAGTTACATCCTTTTATTCTGAGGCTGTGTCCTCTGCTCCTAGACTCTCCCATTAGTGGAAACATCCTCTCCACGTCCACAATATCCAGGCCGTTTATTGTCCCTTGTTCTAAGCACGGAGGACTGGGAGAATGTCTGAATTCAGCACAGAAAGAGCGGGTAGTTGATCAGGAAAGGGACAGCAGAAAGGGACAACAGTAACCCATCTGACCAGGTTATCTATTAACCAAAAAGCCACTCAGATCAAGGGAAGTAAAAGATGGGGTTTAAATGCTGACCTTTTGACCAATGCACATCCTGTCTAAATGAAACTGATTCTGCCCACTTAAACCTCATGCCGTTTCAAATTTAAGAGCTCACTGTGGTTTGGCTATCAGTATTTCCGCTGGAACTATATCGATGTTGTGGTGACTCGGTAATGATATGAGGTCATACCTTTGCCTACCCTGGTGCCTACATTCTTAACTGATATCTTATCTACTTGCTGATATTGAAACTATTTCTACATTCATGGCAGATCTGTGTGCAGGGAGGAACTGCAGAGGAACTGCAGATGCTGGTTTAAACCGAAGACAGACACAAAAGGCTGCAGGAACACAGCGGGTCAGGCAGCATCTCTGGAGAAAAGGAAAAGGTGACATTTTGTGTCGAGAAGAAGGGTCTCGACCTGAAACCTCACCTATTCCTTTTCTCCGGAGATGCTGCCTAACCCTCCAAGTTGCTCCAGCATTTTGTATCTGTCCTGTGAAACATGTGTTGCAATTGCTGTTTAGCAATTGATCCAGAAAAGATGTCTCTAATTTTGACAATAATCACTATTAAAATAGGTCTTCCAGGAGGTGTTTTTTTTCACACGTAATCCTTGATATTATTATGTTTGATAATTGCAGTCAAATTCTTATGAAAGAGTTTACCAGCTTGCTTTAAAAATGCACAGAAATAGCATTAACTTCCATGTTGTAACAAGTCCACGGGACCTGAGCTCTTCTTGGAATTAAAATGCCTACTTGTAGGGATAAAGTCGAAAGGAGACTACTTTAAATTTAATAGTGGACAAAAACTCAAGATTGATCATGCTAATGGAATTCCAAGCTAGCACATACCCCATAATTTGTGGAACAAAATGCTCTACATCACAAAACACACTATAATTTTCCATTGTAATTGTCAGAGGCTGATGATTCAATGAAAGGAAAGTTAAAGCCGCCTCTGCAATTTTTGTTACTCATGCGGATAACTTAAAGAGAGCGTTAGCCGTGAATGTGCTGCATTTTAATTTGTCTTGAAGTTACATGTGAGGACTGCGGGAAGTAGCTTTTGTTGAACTGTGCCGTTTTAAAAGATGAAGTAGTTTCCATTGCGTGACTGCTGGATTCTGTGCAGTTACACATGCACGGTGCTGCAAGGGTGGCACTGGGTGTTGTCTCTGCAGAGTCTACACATTGCCTCTGTGATGGTGCTCCAATTTCATCCCATTTCCCAAATGTGAGCAGTAAGTCATAACAAGACTACTGCAAAAAAGAAAGCCCTGCGTGTCGGTAAATGGTAAAAGTGTGACTAAATAAAATCTACAGGGTGACAGGAACATAACGAGAGGGGGAATGCGATTGGCGGCAATGTTAGAAACCAAAATGGACACCAAGGCCCAAAAGACCTCCTTCTATGTATGGGAGGGAACTGCAGATGCTGCTTTACACCAGAGATAGACATAAGAAGCTGGAGTAACTCAGTGGGTCAGCGAGTCTCTCTGGTGAAAAGGAGTAGGTAACGTTTCATGTGGAGATCCTTCTTCAAACTGGTCGAGGGAAACAAGAGATATAAAAAGGTACAAAGAAACAAATGAATGAAGGTATGCAAAAGAACAAATTAAAGTCAGCAACGATGATCAAGGAAAGGTGGAGCACACAGTTCATTGTTGGCTAAGGAGAAGGTGATAACGAGTGATATAAACAATGAAACTAGGCAGGGTGACAGTGAAACTAGTACTATGACACAGGTGGGGGAGAGAGAGGGGATAAATAGGTAAGAAAGAACTCAAGAGAACGATGAAAACTGCCAATTGTTTAGTTTGTTAATGGTTCTGTCAATCACTCCAAATTACTAGGAAATGTGAGCTAGGGATTTCTTGCAGGAATTCACTCCTTCATGAGTGGATTAATACACCTTCTGCTGGGTGGAGAAATGGAGAAACCTGCCTTTTAAAAGCAGCTTGCTGGAAAGTTCGTGTAAGGAACATTAAAAAAATATAGAGCATTGTGCTTGCCCCACCATTCCTTAAGATAATCAAGTCAAGAGTGTTTTATTGTCATATGTCCCAGATGGGACAATGAAATTCTTACTTGCTGCAGCACAACAGAATATGTGAATATGTAAACATAGTACATAACGGGGAAAAAAAAGAAAAAGTTCAATAAGTAACAGATTAAAGTGCAAATAACAAATAATAATATTCTTTTGCAGTTCAGAACTCAGAGCTTATTCAATGTTGTGTTTAATAGCCTGATGGCTGTGGGGAAGAAGCTGTTCCTGATGTGATCTTTTGCTTCACTGTCACTTTCCCTTAATGTTGAATTTAGATTAGTTTATAAATACTGCGTGGAAACAGACCCTTCGGCTCACCGAGTCTGGGCCAAACAATGATTACCAGTACACTATCTCTATCCTGTACACTGGGGACAATTTACAGAAATCAATAAACCTACAAACCTGTACGTCTTTGGAATGTGGGAGGGAACTGGTGCACCCTTGGAAAACCTACACCGTCACAGCGAGAACGTCCACACACCATACAGACAGCACCCGTAGTCAGGATCGAACCCGGGTCTCTGGCGCTGTAAGACAGCAACCTACTGCTGTGCCACCGCAAATATCGAAAAATTTAGCAATCCTTTTCCATGATGTCTCTACTTCCTTGATCAGGTTTACAGATGAAAGTGACGAGGAAGGAGGTTGTTTTCTCAGTTCAATCTGTTTTTATTTAAGCTATATTCACAGAGAGTTGTAGTGATGGGATCGTAAGTAGATAAAGATCATTACAATGGATCGACTGGGCTTATATTCACTGGAATTTGGAAGGATGAAGGAAGAACTTATAGAAACATATAAAATTCTTAAGGGATTTGCAGGCTAGATGCAAGAAAAATGTTCCCGATGTTGGGGGAGTCCAGAAGCAGGGGTCACAGTTTAAGAATAAAGGGTAGGCCATTGAGGACTGAGATGAGGAAAAATCTTTTCACCCAGAGAGTTGTGAATCTGTGGAATTCTCTGCCACAGAAGTCAGTGGAGGCCAATTCACTGGATGTTTTCAATAGGGAGTTAAAAATACTTCTTAGGGCGAATGGAATCAAGGGATATGGGGAGAAAGCAGGAACGGGGTACTGATTCTGGATGATCAGCCATGATCATATTGAATGGCGGTACTGGCTCGAAGGGCCGAATGGCCTACCCCTGCCCCTGTTTTCTATGTTTCTATGTCAGGTGACTTGGAAAAGAAAGGCGTTTGTCAGATGATCCACATCGTAGGCACTCAATGTGTTTCTCATCTGCAAGCACAAGCTTCTCAATGAACTTTACATCTGGGATGTAACTGAGCAGAATTGAAGACCTAGTCAGCTCACTCACCCTGGTCAAAAGGCAAAGACACCGGCTGGAGAAATGGTGATAGAAGCTAACTTCATGTGGTTTGGCCATTCATCTGACTTTCTTTATCAAACCTGCACATGAAAATTGCTTATGAAAATAATAGACTCCAGAAGAAAATCAGTCCTTCAAACCTGCCTTAATAAAGTGTGTAGGAAGGAACTGCAAATGCTGGTTTAAATCGAAGATGGACACAAAAAGCCCGGAGTACCTCAGCGGGACAGACAGCATCTCTGGAGAGAAGGAATGGGTGACGTTTTGGGTCGAGACCCTTCTTCAGACTGAAAGCCATGGGAAAGCGAAAGAAGAGATATAGACGACGATGTAGAGAGATAAAGAACAATGAATGAAAGATATGCAAAAAAGTGACGAAGATAAAGGAAACAGGCCAACAGGCCAAAACACAATAAAGTTTGTTTTGTTTTCACTTATAACAGCCTTCTTATGAAATTTCCTGAAAAGGTGGCATGAAGGAAGAATAATGAACCTTAAAGTGCATTTCTTATGCACAGAATTAAATGTGTTGGCTGTACAAATGCACTAAGCAGCACACTAATATTAAATTTGCCCATTGACATTCACACAAATGTTGGATTTAATAACATTGAATCAATTAATTCTATACAAGTGGGTGTTCATATCCCAGCACCAGATATTGTAATAAGTCTTGATGCTCAATTTAAACTCTCTCTATTCCATAAAGACATTGCAATTTCAAGGAATATGTTTAGCTCCACACTTGACAACTCTAAGCCACCAAAGATCACATTTAAATCCCTTCGTATGAAAATCACATTGGCCCTAAGCAAATCTAAACCAAATCTAAATGAAAATTGCACGTGAAAGCTCTTTTTCATTTAGTTTTTTCACCATCCAAATACATAGGACATAATGGCCATATCTGTGCATTTACCTTACGTTCATTTTTAATTCAAATGTCCTTACAAAGTGGAATTCTGCATTACAAAATAGAAGGCTCTAATGATCTATGGTAAGTACGCCAACAGTTATTATATTTGACAGATATAGTTTAAAAAATCAGAAGCAAATGGTCTTTCTTTCTTTTTAACATAATGAAAAATAAATTGTGATTTATTTTATCAAATGTACTTAAATCTCCTCAGAGTATCATGTCACAATCCTGCATGCGAACACTAATGCTCGCAGTAGTCCCTGCAACTAATCCTCCATGCTGAGGATTTTTCCATTAGAATTTATTTCGACAAAGTGGCACTGCAGGGTGATAAATGACCTAAATTAGGATGTGGCTCTGGCTATGAGAGTTTGACCTTGCTTGTATCAACTAAACTGCACTAAAGCATCTTCGTATTTGTCATTTTCAGAACCTATTGAAATTTGTTAGCTGCCAGGCTTTTATTGTAAATTGTCTTCAAATGCAGTGTTTAGTCTTGGGGGGATATTAGTCATTCAGAAAAGACTTACGCACACAAAATAACTACCATATTATTAATTGTAAACTCAGCAGTATTAGCGTTTACCTGGGAAAATCTATTTCTGACAGCCTGTCCTACTGAGTGTGACATAGGTTCACTTTACTTCTTTACCCCAATGCATTCTTCTTTAACTGAATAACAAAATGGGTTGAAAATAAGCATGACTGAATGGGCTTTTTCATACATATATAAGTCATTTGAGAGTCCCTAAACCCTTTCCTGTCTTACAATTTCCAGTGTCTTATGATTATTTGCCACCTGCATCTTGGAGGGGAGCCAAGAGAAATAACACCAGCACTCTACAATAGGCCATTTACCTGGGATCATACAGACTCCAGCATCCAAATCCATTTACATAATATAACTCGTTAGGCTGTGCTTGGGATAATATGCAGAGTTTAGTGTTTTGTTTAGTTTAATTTAGAGATAGTTTAGAGATTCAGCGTGAAAACAGCTCCTTCAGCCCACCGACTCTACACCGACCAGGGATCCCTGCACACCAGAACTCTCCTACACACATTAGGGACAATTTACAATTTTACCAAAGCCAACTAACCTACAAACCTTTACGTGTTTGTAATGTGGGGGGAAACCAGAGCTCCTGGAGA
This sequence comes from Okamejei kenojei, assembly GCA_035221665.1. Classification (NCBI taxonomy): domain Eukaryota; kingdom Metazoa; phylum Chordata; class Chondrichthyes; order Rajiformes; family Rajidae; genus Okamejei; species Okamejei kenojei. Next base: position 55,159,025 of record CM069142.1, read on the forward strand.
AAACACACACGGTCGCGGGGAGGATGTATAAACTTGGTATAGACAGCACGCAGAGTCAGAATTGAACCTGGGTCCCTGGCGCTGTAAGGCAGCAACTCTACCACTGCACCACTGTGCCACCCCATTAGTTCAGTTTAGATTATTGTCACATGTACCAAGGTACAGTGAAAAGCTTCAGTGTTGCATGCTTTCCAGTCAGCGGAAAGAATATACATTTTACTTCGGAGTCACGTGAGTGATTCCGTGAAGAAGCCCAGCCAGTCCGCATGTGCGTCAGTACGTCAGCCGCATTGGTGCAAGCACCAGACTGGCAGGGCAGCGCTCCTGCCAGCGGTAAGTTAAACCTAGAAGGTAAGTTCGTTTTTACTTACCATGGTATTTTCAAGCAGGAGCCTCTCTTCACAGAGGTTTTCCTGCCAGTTTCAGAGCCCGACGAGTGTACCGGTTATGGACTATGGGGAAACCCCAGTCCGACCGCGGAAGCGGATAACCGGCAAAAGATCGGGTTGGGAGACAAGGCAGTCAGCGGCTTCCAGCCTGCAGGGATGCCGTGGAATGGCAAGGAAGTAACGCCAGAGTCGCTGACAGTGTGGTCAGCGGCTCACAGACGTCGGTCCCCAGGCAGGGAATCAAATTGGTGGAGAAAGGACTCATTCAGCCCTATTGGACTCGGGTGAGTCGGGCTACAAGGGTTTTTCTCTAATAATAAAGTTTACATGTTATAGCATTTTTCTTAAAGTTAAAAGTTAAAGGCAAAGTTAAAAGTGAAAAAAGTTAGTCATGTGTCCCTGATAATTAAATTCTTTCTTGTTTAGCACAAATTGCTTTAACCCTTCACAGGTAAAGCTGTACACTAAAAATGTGATTTAGTGAGCCTACAGTGTAATAGCGCGAGCCTATGGGACAGCGCCGGCCTAAGGGAGAGCCACGCCGGCAGCGCCTGGGACAAGGCTGTTTCATTTGTGACATTACCGGCCTACGGGAGAGCCGCGCCAGCAGCGCCTGGGACAGGGCTGTTTCATGTCAAAAAGCGCCGGCCTCTACGAGAGGCGGCGTCGGCAATGCCTGGGACAGGGTTGGTCAAAGTAACACATAAGTCTGCTAGGCCCACGGAATTGGGGGAAGATTCCCTGCTGGGGCTGGATAGCAAAATAATAGGCCCATGGAGTCAGGGGAAGATTCCCCAATGGGGCTGGATAGTGCGTTTGAAACGACTATCCCAAATGCAGCAACTATTGCATACAGTGCTACAGCAGGGCACACACCAGCAGGAGGAGTGTCAGCACCACCCTGAACAAAAAGGCGCCAGCAGCATCTAGTAGAGAACTGTTTGATAGCACCTTCATGGATGAGGAGGCGCGAGCCATGGGTCATCTTAGTTCTGACCCTAACTCTGATGGTAAGGTTGAGCCAGATGTTGCACCTCTGCAGGCTGTACCAGCAGCACCAGTTGACAGAGCTGCTACAGGTCTCCCTCTTGGAGGCAGAGACCAAGACGGGTTGGTATCCTGCTGACGCTGAGTCTCAGGGTATGGCCGTGGGGCAAACCCCAAGGGATGAATGGCACGTGTCAGAGGTACCTTTTCCTTACAACAAAGTTGCCATCCCAGCAGAATGTTCTATTCGGGTACAGGTCCAATGGGGTCATATCAGAAGAGGTATCCTGTGGCCTGTGGCAGCGCCTGTTTAGGGCTGCCTACGAATCACCCTCGCTGAGGTGGGGCGTGCGAAAGGTCAAGATATAACTGACTCCATGCTCTAAAGAAATCGATGGAACATACTGAAGCACCTATGTGCCGGCAGTGAACAGTGCCAACAGGGGGATGTGAGAGCCAGCCGTCGAATTTGTTATTCAGGTAGGCCTATTCAACAGGGGAGGAAAACCTGGCAGACAAATCAATTAAGGCTAATGGTGGCCAAAGGTCATCGTTTCAGAATGCACCCCGGGCGTTCATCAGCAGTAGGCAGTTCACTGGAACTGGGGTCAGCATGACAGCTGGGCAGAAGTTCCACGCACCCTACCAACCCTACTCAACAAAGTGGATCTGGCACTTCCAAAACACAGGTAAGTGCACCGATCACAAGTTGTAATATTTACATTTGTTTGTACAACACACAAAGGATAAAAAGCATCTGGTTGAGGCACAGTATTAGCAATCCAAGCAAGTTTGGATTATGGCCAGAGTTGTCTTTGATGATAAGGTTCGGAAATCGGGCCAAGGTTCTCGTGCAAAACACCCATGGAATAAGGCAGGAGTGGCATGTTTATTATGAAACATTCTTCAGTTGTACAGGGTCTACTTCAGTTGTACAGTTGTACTACTTCAGTTGTACAGGGTCTTGGTGAGACCACACCTGGAGTATTGCGTGCAGTTTTGGTCTCCAAATCTGAGGAAGGACATTATTGCCATAGAGGGAGTGCAGAGAAGGTTCACCAGACTGATTCCTGGGATGTCAGGACTGTCTTATGAAGAAAGACTGGATAGACTCGGTTTATACTCTCTGGAATTTAGGAGATTGAGAGGGGATCTTATAGAAACTTACAAAATTCTTAAGGGGTTGGACAGGCTAGATGCAGGAAGATTGTTCCCGATGTTGGGGAAGTCCAGGACAAGGGGTCACAGCTTAAGGATAAGGGGGAAATCCTTTAAGACCGAGATGCGAAAGACTTTTTTCACACAGAGAGTGGTGAGACTCTGGAACTCTCTGCCACAGAGGGTAGTTGAGGCCAGTTCATTGGCTATATTTAAGAGTGAGTTGGATGTGGCCCTTGTGGCTAAGGGGATCAGAGGGTATGGAGAGAAGGCAGGTACGGGATACTGAGTTGGATGATCAGCCATGATCATATTGAATGGCGGTGCAGGCTCGAAGGGCTGAATGGCCTACTCCTGCACCTAATTTCTATGTTTCTATGTTTCTATGAAAAATAGAGAGTGTCGAGTATATGAAATTTCCGAATATGAAAACATCTTTTCCTGACTAACAACATATTCATAAGGGTCTCAAAGATCCATTCTATGCAGTTCCCATTACAGAGATTATCAAAGACAATATAACTGTACTAATAACAGTAATGGGATAAACTGTTTGTTGGTCATTGGGATTTACCTTTAACTATTAATTAGCCTATGATTCCGCCCTGTGGCAAGAGATTGGAGTTAATAGCAACCTGTTATAAAACTGACTTTTATTTAATCAAGAGTAATTGGCAATATAGTACCTGTGTTTCAGCTGATCAAATCGAGGAACTGATATCGTGCAAAGTAGCGACTTCTCAAAGGACATGTAGACCATTGTTAGCAACCTTATGCTATTATCAGCTGAAGCTACCTCAGTCACAATGATGAATAAACAGTATTCAGCATTGCTCCAGTAGTTTGGTCGGTCAAATTCAGTTATTACAAACTGATGCTAAGGACTCTAAGGTGAGAAGTTCCGAATACCATCTCTAGTTGGAGGTAGTGGAGATTCGCATGAGTTACCAATTCTTCATTTGTTGGTATCAACTAAATATAGACACTAGATGCACCCCATGGGTAAAGGGCTATTGAGCAAATATACATAATCTACATGCTCAACTTCAAGTTGCTACTCTACGGTGGTGGCATATGTTAGTCACATGGCAATCAAGTAAAAGTATCCTGTAATAATTTACATAATCTCCTTTGCCACTGGTGTATCATCCAGTTCAGATCGATGGCAACATAAAATAGGTATTGGATCTCAAAGTATTATGAAGTATGGTTCAATGCTACATCGAATATCGACGTATGTTGGTTCATGTTTATTCACATTGCAAAAATATGTGGCAGAACAGTGTGGAGAAATACATTCTTGCTACAAAAGGAAGAATGTTCTTTTATGTCTTCCTCCATTTTGCCTCATTAGCCGGGTCTTAAAACAGTCAGCAAGACCTCGCTTTGGATTCGTACTGTTGGACTGGCTAAGCAGCCATGTTGCCTGCTTTCATCAGGCATAATAATACAACGGTATACGGTTATTCCAAAAAATGAAAACTTTGCTGGTTCAAACTGTGGTTCAGGAAACCAGCCTCTGCATAATAAAACGAATATTGACTTACACATTCTGAATGGATTGACTTACGGCTCAGGTTGTCACATCAAGCCATGGATGTGCTCACTACAGAGTGCAGGGATAGCACCCAAAAAAGCAGTACATTCCTATTGAGGGGATCGGAAGCGGTTTTGTTTAAATGTTAATGTTACATTTAATATGGTACAGATTACTGACATCTTCCAGTTCATTCTTAAATGGTTTTGACAATAATTCAGTTATAGAGACACTGCTGCTGCAACAAACGGGAACCACTCTGTCGGGTTCAACCCGGATATTGAGTTGTTAAAGAGATCTTGACACAAGTTCTCCCACTACAAGGATATGCAGATTGGTTATTGAAAATGTGTTAACATTACTTCACCATGACACTAATATCAGCACAACGAGGGCAAACATTGCAAACGCTGTGGCTAGATAGGATGGAATATATAGGTGCCATTACATTTTACATTCTGATCTACTCAAGCAGAGCAGACCAGGGGTGGCAGGATTTAAGATCATTGTTCGGATACCCCACGGTCTCGCGTCTATGTGGGAGGGCAGGCTTGCTATATTGTATCAAGGCCACCAGAATCCTAAGAAGTGTGGAATCAGCATTGTTTATTAATCAACAAACAACCACACAAGGGAAGGTCGGTTCAGACTATTTCAAGGTGGCTGCAGCAGGTTTTGGGCTATGCAGGTATTAACATTGACGATTGTATATCTCATTCCACCAGGTCAGCATCAACGTCAGCGGACAGGGCAATGGACATTCCCATCGACCATATCCTCACGACTGCAGGATGGTCAACTGAATTGATTTTTTTTAATTTTTACCATAGGCCGGTTACTGACCAGGGATTTTGCCCATTCTGTTTTGCGTCCATTTTAGCCTCCCCTGAGATGCAAGGGTTGCTATTGATTTCTTTATTAACGTAAACCATTAATCCATTTGAATCAATATCATGCTTAATGCATTTTTGATTATTCACTCATCCTGAGTCAATCAATGCCGAGATTTGGATCTGCGGCATGAAATCACAAGCTTCGAACCCTTCACGGAATCACTCACGTGACTCCGAATTAAATAGTAAGATTGAACAAGAACTTACCAGTTCGAAGTTTGATCTTGATTTTATGAGGAGTTACGTTGGTGATTACGTGCCCTCCACGCCCAACCCTCTCTCATAAAGATCATCTAGTAGTTCTCGAGTCACGCATCTTACTATGTCACTTTGGTAATTGTTATTTGTGATTTCATACCACGGCTTTGAAGATTGACGCGGATGCGGACTGGCTGGGCTTCTTCACGTAATCACCAACAAAACTCCTCATAAAATCAAGATCAAACTTCAAACTGGTATGTTCTCATTTAATCTTACTATTATCACAATTAACTCGTCCACAGTGCACAGATGCAGGATAAAGGAAGTTAATGTTAATAAGTGCAAGATAAAGTCCGATTAAAAATAGTCCAAGGGTCTCCAATGAAGTAGATAGTAGGTCAAGACCACTCTCTAGTTGATGATAGGATGGTTAATTTACCTGATAACAGCTTGGAAGAAACAGTGAACTGGAGGTAAGCAGATATATCTGGATACCTTAGCCTGCTATTTGGGATAAAGTGGAACTGGTGCACGTGTAGTCAATTGTACCATAATAATTTAAAAAAACGTATTGAGTACCGAAGGTACAAAATCCCTGTCCAAGAGGCATTGATCCCATTTTATAATTCCATACAATGTTATTCAATATTATATAATACTGTACAATGGGCTCCTTGTGATCAACGGAAAATGGTGGATATCTAAGATCTCCAAACAATAGTCCTCCATGAATTTACCATGTGTCATCTTTTTATTGGGCATTTTCAGTTTGTTTCTACCAAGTGGAAGCAAGTCACTTGGGAGGAATATATAGACTGTGTTAGAAATTTTACTGTGAGCATAATGATTTTATCTTCTAAATTCTGGTCGCTGTTCGCAGTTGGGCACTCAGAAGATAGAAAGCACATTTCCTGAATTTTAAGCAAGCAGGTTATTGCATGTATTTGACAAATATGAGGGGCATGAATGGCATGGTCATTGATGATAGGTGCAAGCATTGACTGGAAGGTGCTGCAATATTTAATTGGCTAGGTAATAAAAATGAACTACAAATGCTGGTTTATAGAACACAAAATGCTGGAGTAACTAGACAGGTTGGGCAACATCTCTGGAGAAAATCAATAGATGACGTTACGGGTCCAGACCCTTCTTCAGACTGATTGTAGGAAGAAGAGCCCTGACCCAAAATGCCACCTGTCCATTTTCTCCAGAGATGCTGCCTAATCTGCTGATTTACTCTAGCATTTTGTGTCTATCTATAATAGGCTAGGCTACTAAAGCAAGATGGGTCTAATATCCTTAATCTCATTATTTCCCCCTGGATATCTAAATGGTATTCGATCACATCTATCTCTGTCCTATTAGGTGATAATGAAACACCGTACACCTACCATTCAAAGTCACATATACTTTGCTTCAAGGAATCATTTCCACTGAGAACTGTGGTCACTGTAGTGTAGCCCCTCTTGCCAACACAACCCCACCACTGTAAGAGATCACATAGACAACATTGTGGTTTGCATGCAATCTTTCACCTGCTGGGCAGTGTGGAACTCTGCACATTTTACATTTTGGTATATTGCTATCCTAAGGCAATCGACCAAACCAACATGGTCTGCAAACCATTTTAGGAAATGAATCTACGGAATTCTTTGCATTCGAGCATACGCAATATTCCATCAATTGAAACAAGCAATAGTTGGCCATTCACCCTTAGTGTTTGTTTAATGTATGCCTTTTTCATCTTTACTAATTCTATGCAAGTAACAAAAAGAGGCTGAAGCCAAGCTGAGGGTGATAAAAACGTTGCAAAGGAGGAGGTTGCTAATAGATTTGTAAAATCACCTAGCTTCACTGCCTTTAGATAGCTCAGCTTCGGGCTGTAAATGAGCAGTCACGATCAGGCCAGAGTTGCTAACAGGAAACATGAGGAATATAGTTTGTGTTTTGAGTGTAAGAAGAGCTGGCGTCTGTCATCTAGCTACACCACATAAATTAAAGCCGGCTACCAATCTATGTGTGGATTAACTCTACCTCTAAAGCAAGCAGCACTTGCTGACACCACACTTAGTCACCCTGCTACAGCAAAGATGCCACTAACCTGGAAAGAGTGCAGAGAAGATTTACAAGGATGTTGCCAGGACACAAGGGCGAGATTGGGTTGGCTAGGACTTTATTCTTTGGTGTGCAGGAGGCTGAGGGGTGATCATATAGAGGTGTATAACATCATGAGAGGAATAGAGAGGGTATTTTCCCCCAGATAGGGGAATCAAGAACCAAATAGCATAGGATTAAGATGAGTGATGAATGATTAAGAATATAGAATATTGAATATGGCACAGGACTAGGTCCCTTGGCCCACAATATTTGTGTCAACCATGATGCCAAGTTAAACTGATCTCATATGCCTGTGCATGATCCAAATCCCTCTATTCCTTGCACTTCCATGTGCCTATCTAAAAGTCTCTTAAACACCACTATCATAGCTGCCTCCACTACCACCACTGGCAAAGTGTTCCAGGTAAAAAAACTTGCCCCGACATCTCCATTAAACTTTTCCCCTCTCACCTTGAAGCTATGCCCTCTAGTTTTGAACATTTCCACCCTGGGAAAAATGTTTTGACTGTCTACCCTATCTGTGCCTCTCATAATTTTACATACTTCAATCATGTCTTCCCTCAACCTCTGATGTTCCAAAGAAAACAATCCATTCATCCAACCTTTCCTTGTAGCTGAAACCTTCTAATCCAGGTAGTATTCTGGAGAAGCTTCTCTTTAAAAGGAACCTACAATGTATTCACATCGAGAGTGCTGGGTATATAGACCAAGCTACCGGAGTAAATAGTTGAGCCAGGTACAATAACAATATTTTATGTCTATCTTGGTGTAAAACACAATCTGCAGTTCCTTCCTACACATTTTGTTTGCCCCACTGTGAAATCTCCTCAACGTATACCTACTTTGAAAAAGTTCTCCTCTCAGTCTGAAGAAGGGTCTCGACCCGAAACATCACCTATTCCTTTTCTCCAGAGATGCTGCCTAACCTGCTGAGTTACTCCAGTATTTTGTGTCTTTCTTCAGTCGTAAACCAGTTCCTCCTTACAGAACAACATTTAAAAGACAGTCTGAAGAAGGGACCCAACCCAAAACATTAACTGTCCATTCACTCTACAGATGCTACCTGACTCACTGAGTTCCTCCAGCACTTTGTACTTTGAATATTGAAAAGACACTTGGACAGGTACATACCAAGGCAACGTTTGGAGGGATATAGGCTAAATGTAGGCAAATGAGATGAGCTTAGATGGGACATCTTTTTCGGTATGGACTGGTTGGGCTGAAGGGCCTGTTTCCATGCTCAAAAGTTCATAAGTTATAGGAGCAGCATTAGGCCATTCAGCCCATCAAGACTACATTGTCAATCAATCATGGCTGATCTATCTGCTGTATGACTATGACTAACATTTGTTATTCTTGGCCCATGTCCATTCTGTCATCAAGCTCTGTCATCTCGAGTTTCACAATGACAGTTTATAGAAAATTAATATAAAATGGAGACTGGGTATCTTAATGAATTGGGTGGCAAGTAACAACAATTAACTGAGAAGAGTGCACACTCCACTCTCTGACATCTCATTCCATACCAAGGGTTCCAATCAACCCCAGTATGTCAAAGCCCATTAGCACTTGATGTGCCCTGTTTATAAACAAGAGGTGAGGAGGAACAGTAGTGGCACAGTGGCGCAGCGGTAACGTTGGTGCCAATACTGGAATCAATAGAATGTATGGTGGGCAGGTTCTGTGACAGAAGGTGTTACCAAGCACTGCTAGGCTCCTTGTAGTAAAGCTGGAAATAATCCATTATATATTTCTATCTTCTACTAGTCTGATCTCAAAATGATGCACAACCAGATTCTGACATTGTTTCTCATATATACACTTAAATAATAGGAACACAGGTTTTTAAAACAATCATTGTCTGGCCAGGTCAACCCTGCAACCCCAATTCTTTGCTGCTGCCAAGAAAACAGGCCTTCATGGCCAAGTTATGACAACATTTTTAACTGCTTTGGACTTAAATTGCACAAAATGGTACCAGAAACATGGCGACTCGTGCACACTGTCTCTGTGTAACCTATAACTCCTACACTCTTGTAGTTAAGTGTGATTGTGCACAGATAGAGTAAGATTTTTACTGAACTGTATGCAAAAAAGGAATGTCACTGTACCAAGGTACATGCTACAATAAAGTACCGTTAAAACATTGAAGCAATGAGTAGAGGGACTGAGAAAATAATTTCCTTTATTGACATATCAACAACTGTAACTAATTATTATTATTAGCAACAGATATTTGGACTATATCAGCCGCCAGTATACACAGAACTGAATAGAATTTGTTTGTCTTTAGGCCTAAGCATTTTTACTACAAAAACAGTGCTAATAGTGAATAAACAAAATGCCATAAGGAGTATTACCGTACTAATCCTATGAAAACAACCAAGGCACTTAAATATGACGGGCTGAACATTTTAGGCTGTTTTCCAGGGTTTCTGGGTTCTAGTGTTGCTTAAAATGGATAAATTGGATAATTCCAGTGGAAATTCAATCCAAATGAAATTAGGTAAGTGAGTAAATATGGATAATATTGTTGATGGGGAGCCTTTTATAGAACTTGGTTCAATGTGCTCACTGAGTTCCCATATCTGTGCCATTCTCAAATGTTTCTTGGCAAACATTTATCAGTCAGTGTATTCCTCAGACTTTTCATCTGAACAGTGCCCTTTTTTATCCTTTCTACACCACCCACTCCCTTTCCTAGACCTGCTTTGGAACAATTGCTGGAAAGGTTAAAGAGAAGAGTTACAAGGATGTTGCCAAGACTAGAGGGTTCTGAGTTACAGGCAGAGGTTGTGTGGGTTGGGACTATTCCTTGGAATGCAGAAGGATGAGGGGTGATCTTATAGAGGTGTATAAAATCATAAGAGGAATAGATCGGGTGGATGCACAGAGTCTCTTGCCCAGATTAGGTGAATCGAGGACCAGAGGGCATAGGTGTAAGGTAAAGGTGAAAAGATTTAATAGGAATCTGAAGGGTAACCTTTTCACACAAAGGGTGGTGGTATGGAACAAGTTGCCAGAGGAGGTTGATGAGGCTGGGACTATCCCAACGTTTAAGAAACAGTTAGACAGGTACATGGATAGGACAGGTTTGGTGGAATATGGACCAAACGCAGGCAGGTGGGACGAGTGTAGATGGGACATGTTGGCCGGTGTGGGAAAGTTGGGCTGAAGGGCCTCTTCACACTGTATCACTATGACTCTATGACTCTATGACAATTGGAGAGATCTAAAGGCATTATTTAAATAAACTCACTCTTACACTTTAATCTATTTTCACAGATACTTCTGATAAAGACATTCAAAGCCACAACATGCTTTCATTGCAAAAGCCACTGAATCTTTTTGTAACTCCCTCATAGACACATGTTACCCATGTTTACTTCCATTTCTACAAAATTACATCCCAGACCATCTTACAAACCAGCCACCTTTCCATCGAATCCATCTATACTTCACGCTGCCTCGGCAAGGCTGCCAACATACTCAAGGGCCCCAGTCTCACCCCGGTCACTCCCTCTTCTCCTCTCTCCCATTGGGAAGGAGGTTTAGAAGCTTGAAAACACATACCCTCCAGATTAAGGAACAGTTTCTTCCCAGCTGTTATCAGGCAACTGAACGGTTCTGTCATTAGTTAGAGTGTGGTCCTGACCACCCATCTACTTTATTGGAGACCTTGAACTACCTTTAATCGTTTTTTATCAGACTTCAATGTTATATCTTGCACTATATGTTGTATGCTTTACCTGTGCATCGTGGCTGGATCACCCTCAAACAAAAGTTTCTCACTGCACTTCGGTACATGTGACAGGAATAAATTAAACTTAACCAACTTAAACTAAAATATCACTTCCTATTTAACAACGGAGGAGAACCATGGAGTGGTTCACAAGCTATTAAGACCTTGGCTTCAGTAGAATGATTAACAGTGCAGTGAATATTTCCATCTGCACTGCTGAATTGTGCTGATAAAGTGGAAAAACAAATGAAGATTCTCAGAATGAGTGAACTGGATTCTTAGAAAATCAACGGTAAGAACTTTGTGTGGAGAAAATAACGTTGTAGTTAATTAGTAATAACTTTTTAGGAGTTACAATGATATTCCTATTACTCTCTTAATGAGCTGCACTCAGTGGCTTAAGTGAATACAATCTACTGAATGCTCAGGGCAGGACCTTTAGTTTAGTTTAGTTTAGTTTAGAGATGCAGCGAGGAAACAGACCCTTCAGACCACCAAATCCTCACCGACCAGCGATCGTCGCACATTAACACTATCCTACACACACTAGGGACAATTTGCACTTATACCAAGCCAATACACCTACAAACCTGTACATCTTTGGAGTGTGGGAGGAAACCAAAGATCTCGGAGAAAACTCATGCAGATCACGGGGAGAATGCACAAACAGAGAGCGCCCATAGTCAGGCTCGAACCGGGTCTCCGGCGCTGCAAGTGCTGTAAGGCAGCAACTCTACTACTGCGCCACTGTGCCGCCTAACATGAGTTCTTATGCAGGAAGAAATCAAAGCAGTCAGAGGAAACAGATGTTATCACAGGGATAACATGCAGACTCTTCAATAAAGATGTGGCAGCATTGTGGTTAAGTTACTGGAGTTCCAGAAGACTGGGTCTGAAGAAGGATCTCGACCCAGAACGTCATCCATTCCTTCTCTCTAGGGATGCTGCATGTCCCGCTGAGTTACTCCAGCATTTTGTGTCCATCCCAGATGACTGAGTTTGCAACATAACATGGCAGAAGAGAATTTAGATGCAATAATATGCATCCACAAATCTTCTAGATTGTTGAAGATAAAGCTATTTCTTGACAAATTTTCATCATAGTGAAATCCACCACCCCAGAGAATATTTTAAGCCCTTGCAAGTTCCTGTACTTTATCCAAGTGTTGTTCAACATGGAGAAGTGTAGAATTATCAGCTGAGGGAGGGCAATAAGGGGTGATAAAGTTTCCATGCCTAAAGTTAACCTGCTGCCTTGAGACCTCATATGGTCTGGATTCCACATTGAGGAACCTGCCATTGTGCCTGCACATCTGTTGGGGCAAGATGTTCCTAGAGATTGTAAGCGAAGAGCCCAGTGCAATGTCTGTAAGACATGATTCTGTCACTGGGACCACCTGGGGTGGCACAGTGGTGCAGCGACCCAGGTTCAATTCTGACATTCACCACTGTCTGTATGGAGTTTGCATGTTACCCCTTTGATAACATCAGTTTCCTCTGACTTCTTTGATTTCTTCCAACATAAGAACACATAGGAAAATAGGAGTAGAATTAGGCTCCTCAATATTGCCCACCATTCAATATGACCATGGCTGACCTACCACAGACAATTTCTTAGTGTCTGATTCTCTATCATTCAATTCCCCAATCTTTCAAAAGTTGATCTACCTCCACTTTAAATACTTCTAATGATCTAGACTCTCGGGCAGATATTTCAAGAGATTCACTATCCTCAGTAAGACATTTCTATGTAGCTCAGCCCTTTATCTTATAGTTCAGTCCCCTCAGTCAAGACTCTCCATAAGATGTTAAAGAAGGAACTGCAGATGCTGGAGAATCGAGGGTGCACAAAAGGCTGGAGAAACTCAGCGGGTGCAGCAGCATCTGAAGAAGGGCCTCGACCCGAAACGTCGCCTATCTCCTTCGCTCCTTAGATGCTTCTGCACCCGCTGAGTTTTTCCAGCCTTTTGCGTACCTATTCTCCATAAGATCTTGAGTAAAAAAGAAACTGCTGAAGGAACCAGATGTGGATGAAGATGTGGGTCAGGCAACATCTGTGGAGGGAAATAAACAGACGACGCTTTGGGGTGGACCCTTCCTCAGATTCAGAAGTTTGTTTTTTAATCAATATTTCAGCATTTGCAGTCGTCCTTTGTCCCTTTGGGGTCTTATGAAGTCCAATAAATCATCCCTCGTTCTTCTGAACTCCAAAGAATACACATCCAACTTGTTTTGTTTTTCTTCATAGGACAATCCCCTCATTCCAGCAATTAAACTTTGTGCCAAAGCTACCTTTCTTCCCTTCCCTTCCTTCGGGGCAAAGAGATCAAACTGTGCACAATACTCCCAAATATTCTGTGAGAGAGCATTAGCTTGATTGGGCAAAATAGCCTCTTTGTATGTCTTAAAGATACATTAAATACCAACTAGTTGTTTAACTTATCTGTGGAACATCTCTCCCAACTGAAGCATCAATGTCCAAATATTCAAGAGGAGAAATTTGCAAAATTGACTTTACTGGAAGAGACTTTGCTGTGTCCAGTCATGGACAGATCTGCTATATTTAATAAAGACAAAATCAGACAGAGTTTATTCTTGTTCCATTAAACATAGTAGTTATGATATCACTTTTAAAAAGGAGATGTGGAGGAATTTATTTAGCTAGAGGGTGATGAATCTGTGCAATTCAATGCCACAGGCGGCTGTGGAGGCCAAGACATTGGGTATTTTTAAAGTGGAGATTTATAGATTCCTGATTAGGAAGGCCGTCAGTGGTCACGGGATGAAAGCAGGAGAATGGGGTTGAGAGGGAAAAACAGGTCACTCATGATTGAATGGGAGAGTAGACTCAATGGGCTAAATGGCCTGATTCTACTCTTATATCTTATAGTCTTAACTAAATTGCTGGTTAGACCTTTTCAACGAAGAGTTTTACAGGCCAGATTGTGCAAGGATGGTAGATTTTCTTCATTGAATGCTGTGAGACCTTTTTAAAAATACAGCATTATTTAAGTCATCAGGATTTGAATTTGAGTCTCTGGATTTTGCGTCCAGGCCTCTTGGTGACAAATCCAGTAACATACCTAATACCACAAAGTGCCCTTGAGTGCAACCAGAAAAAGGAATAAATATTATCTTTAGTTTCGTTTAGTTTAGTTTAGAGATACAGCGTGGAAACAGGCCCTTCAGCCCACCAAGTCCGCACCGGCCAGTGATCCCCACATATTAACACTATCCTACACACGCAAGGGACAATTTACACTCATACCAAGCCAATTTACCTACAAACCTGTATGTCTTTGGAGTGTGGGAGGAAACCGATGATTTCGGAGAAAACCCATGGAGAATCTGAAGCTGAAGGGAGGAATGTGCGCACATTCTCGCTGTCCGAGCACGATGTGAGGAGGGCTCTGACACGGGTGAACACGAGGAATGCTGCAGGCCCTGATGGCATCTCGGGGCGAGTACTTAAGTCCTGTGCTACGCAGCTACCTCCGGTGCTCACTACAATATTCAACCTCTCCCTGGACAAGTCCATGGTCCCTGCCTGCTTCAAAAAATCCATCATTGTACCAATACATAAAAATGCCTCCCCAGCCTGTCTGAATGACTACCGTCCGGTGGCCCTCACCTCGGTCGTCATGAAATGCTTTGAGAGGCTGGTGAAGAAACACATCTGCGCCTTCCTCCCTCGCAACATGGACCCGTTACAATTCGCATACCGTCCGAACAGATCCACGGACGATGCGGTCTCCCAGGTTTTGCACACCGCTCTCTCTCTCTCACCTTGACTGCCAGAGGGGGGCTACGTGAGGATGCTGTTCATAGACTTCAGTTCAGCCTTCAACACGATAGTCCCCACCAGACTGGCCGAGAAGCTACTGGAATTAGGGCTCAACACCCCCCTGTGTGCCTGGGCCCTGGACTTTCTCACCGCCAGGCCCCAGGTAGTCAAGATGGGAGGGAATATATCGAAGTCCCTCACCCTGAGCACAGGATCCCCCAGGGTTGCGTCCTCAGCCCCCTATTGTACTCCCTGTACACACACGGCTGTGTGGTTAGGTTCAGCTCCAACTCTAGTTTTCTGATGACACTGTGGTGGTGGGCCTGATCTCAGACAACGATGAGAAGGCCTACCGGGAGGAGGTGGCTGATCTGGCACTCTGGTGTCAGGACAACAGCCTCCTCTTGAACATCAAAAAATCTAAGGAGCTGATCGTGGACTTTAGGAGGGCACATCATCCAAGGACGTACACACCATTGAGGATAAATGGGGATACTGTGGATAGGGTGAGCTGTTTTAAATACCTGGGAGTCCACATCCCTGAGGATATGACATGGACATCACACGCTGCAGCACTCGTGAGTAAGGCAAGGCAGCGCCTTTACCACCTCAGGCAATTGAGGAAATTCAGAGTGTCTCCGAGGATCCTCCAGTGCTTCTACTCAGCGGCTGTGGAAAGCATCTTGTCCGGAAATATTACAATCTGGTTTGGGAATTGCTCTGCCCAAGACAAGAAGGCTCTCGGCCGAACGCACTATGGGAACTACACTCGCCCCTCTGCAGGAACTATACATCAGGAGATGCATCTCCAGAGCCAATAAGATCAGGGGAGACCCCTTCCACCCCTGCAACGGACTGTTCCAGCTGCTACGGTCAGGCAAACGCCTCCGTTGCCATGCCGTGAGAACGGAGAGGTTGAGAAGGAGTTTCTTCCCAGAGGCCATTAGGACTGTAAATTCCTATCTCACCAGGGACTAACTTTACTGTACCATTATACAGTTTTTTTTTTTAATTGCTGGGCTTTTTTCCCTTTTTCCTTCCGCCCACAATATTTAATATGTAAAAGAATATGTGATTCTGTTCCATTCTGTTTGTAGTTTGTTTGTTTGTTTGTTTGTTTTTTGCACAAAGTCCGCGAGCATTGCCACTTTTCATTTCACTGCACATCTCGTATGTGTCGAATAAACTTGACTTGACTTGACTTGAATGTATAAACGCTGTATAGACAAGCACCCATTGTCAGGATCGAACCGGGTCTCCGGTGCTGCAAGCGCTGTAAAGCAGCAACTCTACCACTGCGCCACCATGCCACCCTTAACTTATTTTGTAATACGCTTGTTTTAAAAGCTATAAAGATTGTGTTTTTCACAGTTTAACTTTGGAGATTTTAGCAAGAGTAATAAATGTTATTGCTTTGTTCATAGTTAAAGTACACTGTTATTTATCATGTAGAAAGTAATTAAATTATTTATATTTCGCACTTGCATTCGACATTACAAATAATGTTTTGTGACAAATTGTTATCGGGATAAAAGAAGGTTCAATTTAATTATTCACCAAGCTGTAAAAATTTCATTAATCTTTCAAAGGAATGCCTGTCGAGTTAAAAATAAAGGATAAACAAAAGGCTGTCTTTATCCAGTCTGGGTTATTCTGCATATAGTTGACACTTAACTGTTCCTTAAATAGGTTAACAGGCCAACCAGTTGGAACATGACTGTCATATTTAAACAGAGTAAGGAAAACAAGAGATATAGAAGGTTCACAGAGGGGGTGCAACAAGAAAGGGTGTTGCAGACTAGTGTTAATGTGTGGGGATCGCTAGTTAGTGAAAGGGTGTTGCAGGGTAGTGTTAATGTGCGGGGATCGCTGGTTGGTGCAGACTCGGTGGGCCGAAGTGGCCTGTTTCCGTGCTGTATTTCTAAATTAAACTGAACTAAACTACTTTTGGAAAAACATTGGGTGAGGCAATTGCTCCAAAGGAGGGAAGTGTTTGGAGTATTAAACAGGAAGA
The DNA here is from genome assembly GCA_035221665.1 of Okamejei kenojei. Classification (NCBI taxonomy): domain Eukaryota; kingdom Metazoa; phylum Chordata; class Chondrichthyes; order Rajiformes; family Rajidae; genus Okamejei; species Okamejei kenojei. Next base: position 55,175,848 of record CM069142.1, read on the forward strand.
AGGGAGTTCTGATGGAAGGTGATTGACTTGAAAATATGTTTCATTCTTTCTCTGCTTTTTGCCAGACTTCCTGGACATTTAGCTTCCCGAAACGGAGAACCAACAACTTTCTTTTTTTTATCTCTGTTATTTATGTTGGTAGAGCTGTTAAACTACATTCAGGGACCGTCGCTTTAGGCCAGAGTTTATTTTGTTATTTAAAGGCAAATCTGCATCAGTCCAAAATGGATGAGTTTTGAGTGTCGTGAAATAACATCGTTAAAACCGCTGTCTCAGTGGTTGACTGCCAAATAAACCATTTGTGAGTCACACCTCATAACATGCTTAATGGTTTGTCTCAGCCAGTGTCTGCTGCTCATTGTCTATCTGTCTCACATTTGTATCAGTGAACGACGCGCAAAAGCTTTGATATCAAAGGTGCACATTATTCTTGGCTTTTCAATGGAATAGTAAATTATGCCACGTCAACTGTGGTATCTCCAGCTCTAGGAGCCACGAGATACAAGTTATTAACACAGTCGGGGAATCATAATTCCTCTTTCTCAGCGCGCAGCAAAGATTATATTTTTTTAATCATTATTGCCATCAATATAAATGCTAAATAGAAAAAGGAAATTGGATCCCAACTTGTATAACAATTTATCCAGCAGGAAATTATAACACTGTGGATATTCTGCCAATGCTTTACTTTAGAAGCTCAGGAAAGGTACACGGGGCTTCGTGGAAAATAAATGATGAACACCTCCTAATTGAACAGCACTTTTGTTCAGTCTGGATGAATGTTCTCCAAATGTCCACTGTATGGCAGACGTCAATTTCCTAAGGCATCGAGAAAGTCTGAAAGTTAGTGAACAGAAAATCCACCCCTCTTTATCTTCAGTTTTCAGTACTGCTGAGCTGAGAGGTGGTGTTGACTTGCAGATATTTTGCCCGGAATTCATTTGCAGTAAATGTTTTAACCATTGCAAAGCCAAAGTAATGCTAAATCATATTAACTCTCTAAATGGGTCTGCTTTAATGTCACATCAGTAGCCTCGGTTTCAAGGTCTCTTCAGAGCAATCTGTTTACTCATCAGACCGATATGGTTTAGTTTAGTTTAGTTTAGTTTAGAGATACAGTGCGGAAGAGATACAGACCCTTCGGCCCACCGAGTCCACACTGACCAGCGATCCCCGCACATTAACACCATCCTACGCACTAGGGACAATTTACAATTATACCAAGCCAAGGTGAATGTACAAACTCGATACAGACAGCACCCGTAGTCGGGATTGAACCCGGGTCTTTGGCAGTGTAAGCGTTGTAAGATAGCAACTGTGCCACCGCTCCGCCCCCATGTCTTGAATTTATTTGGGCCTTCAGTCACCCTGCCACCAGAATATCTCACTGTATGCACAAATATTTGGGTTCCTCCGGCATTTTGGCAAAATTACCATGCTGCTGTAGTGGGAATTCCAAGAGAATCCAGTAACATTCTATCAACAAAGCCAATATCTTCTGCTTCTAAATGCAAAGGTTTGTCTTACAACAATAAAACAATCAATTAGCTTTAGAGTTAGGCCATATTTGTCTCAAACCACCCTCCCCACACACGCCCCACATGCTCATGCTTATCCAATGGTTAAACCTTCAGCTAGCTACAATCCTTCCATCTGGGACTTCTTCTTCTGACCCTTATTTTCATTTCCTATTCATCATAACATAATATAGTCTGTGTAAGAAAGAACTGCAAAGGAACTGCATTTGCTGGTTTACACCAAAGATAGACACAAAATGTTGGAATAACTCAGTGGGTCAGGCAACATCTCTGGAGAAAAGGAATGGGTAATGTTTCGGGGTAAGACCCTTCAACAGACAGGTCAGACAAACATCACCTATTGCTTTTCTCCATAACATAGCATAACATATAGAACATAACATTTTGCAGTAAACCACAGAGCTCCATAACATAAGGTATTGGTATTACAAAACGTGAATAAGCAACGTTTTGGATTGGGAACTGAAGTTTCGAGTCTGAAGAAGGGTCCCGACTCGAAACTCCACCTATTCCTGCCCTCCAGAGATGCTGCCGGACGTGCTGAGTTACATCAGCACTTTGTGTCTATTTGTGGTATTATTTCTGTTTGGAAAACAAACATCAGCATTGGCAGATGTAGCAGGGTTCCCAGATTTCATTACTTGATAGAAACATAAGAATAGCAGTGATACATTTACTGAACTGTATATAAAAATGAATTTCACTGTACCTCGGTACGTGGGACAAAAAAAGTGCCATTGAATCATTGAATCAAAATTCAACCAGCCTGCTTTCCCCAATATGTAATTCGCTAATAATGGAGTTGTTGACTAATAAAAGTAATTATTTTTTTATCAATCACAACAGACTCAGTAAAGGAACAAGGAAATTCCAGTGTGAGTAATATGTCCAACTACAGAACAATGCAGTAAAGGTACAGGCCCTTGGCCAACAGTGTTGATGTTGAACCTGACAATTGACCCTAGATATGCCTCTCATAATTTTATATACTTCAATCAGGTTTCCCCTCTTCTTTCGATGGTACAGGAAAAACAATCCAAGTTTGTGCAGCCTTTCCTAATAGCTGATACCTTCTATCCCAGTGAGCATTCTGGCCATCAGCTTAATATAGGACGAGTCTCACCCGGTCACTCCCTCTTCTCCTTTCTCCCATCAGGCAAGAGGTCGAAAATGTGAAAACGCACACCTCCATATTTAGGACCAGTTTCTTCTCAGCTGTTATCACGCAACTGAGTCATCCTATCAACAACTAGAGAGCAGTCCTGAGCTATTTTCTACCTCACTGGAGACCCTCGGACTATCTTTAATTGGACTTTATTGGACTTTTAGCTTGCGCTAAACGTTATTCCCTTTATCATGTATCTGTACACTGTGGATGGCTTGATTGTAAGTATGTATAGTCTTTGCGCTGACTGGTTAGCACGAAACAAAAGCTTTTCACTGTGCTTCGGGACACGTAACAATAAACTAAACAAACCAAACTAAATATTCACAGTGTATCTACATGAACTGCTCAGAAGCTAGGAGCCCTGTGGTGAGTAGATCACCTCCTACCTCCTCAAAGCCTGCCCAATATCTACAAGGATGAATTCGGACTGTGAAGGATTACTCTCCACTTGGCAGGATGAGTGCAGCTTCAACAACATGTGACAAGTTTGACACTGTACAGGACAGCAACCTTCTTGATTGGCATCCCATCGACAACCATTTTTCTTATTCCATCACCAATGCTCAGTAGAACCATACTATCTTGAGGTCATGCCGCATAGTAACAGGCCCTTCAGCCCAACCTACCAACATGGCCCTTCTACACTAGTTCCATCTGCCTGCATTTAACTCATATTCCTCTAAACATGCCCTGTCCATATACAGTACCTGTCCAAATGTTTCTTAAAAGCGATTGTACCTGCATTGACTATCTCTTCTGGCAGTTCATTCCATACATCAACCACCCTTTGTGTAAAAATGTTAACCTTCAATTTTCTATTAAATCTTTGAACTCTCACCCTAAACTTATGTCCTCTGGTTTTCGATTCTCCACTCTGGGCAAGAGACTCTGTTTGTTTCCCTGATCTATTCCTCTCATGATTTTTACAACTCTATAAGATGACCCCTCATCCTCCTGTGCTCCTAGGAATAGTGCCCAAGCCTGCTCAACCTCTCCCTATAGCAACCTCAAGTCCGGGCAACATCATCGTAAATCTTCTCTGCACCCTTTCCAGTTTGACAACGTCCACTTTGTATCTTCTACAGGATGCACTGCAGGATGCACTAACCAAGACTCATTTGACAGCGCCTTCCAAACCATAACAACTCTTCCAGCTGAAGGACAAGGCAGCAAAAGCATGGGAATACCATCACCCAGAACCTATCCATCAAGCAACACACCATGCGGAATTAGGAAATATATCACCATTTCTTCATCATTGCGGATCCAAGATTCTGGAATTCCCTCCCTAACAACGTTGTGGATATACCCAAATCTCAAGGACTCCAGCAGTTCAAGAAGGTAGCTTACCACTACCTTCCCAAGTCAATTAGGGGTGAGCAATCAAAATGCTGGCTCAGCTGGAAATGCCCACATCCATTGAATGAAAAACCAAATTCTTCTGAATTTTCAAGTAAAGGCCCAGTCTGCTTAATTTCTCCTCACATGATAAACCTGCCATCCCAGGATCAATCTCATCAAAGCTACCGAAGGGTAATTATTACCATAACTTAGAAAATTACTTTTATAGATTATCCCAAAATGGTACTAACCATTTTCAGAAACCGAGTGTATTGTGAAGCAAAATGTATACCTACAGTGGCATAGCCGTATGATAAACCTACTGTGCTGTATGCACGGAGTTTGAAAGTTCTCCCCATGTACGTTTTCCATGGGTGCTCCGGTTTCCACCCGCACTCCAAAGATGTACAGGCTTTCAGGCTAATTGGCTTGGTCAAATTGTAAATTGTCCCTAGTGTGTGTAGGATAGTATTAGTGTTCAAGGATCGCTGATCGGCACGGACTCGTTGGGCCGAAGGGCCTGTTTCTGCACTGTATCTTGATACAAATCTAAACTAAAATGTTTTTACAGAATTCAATATACGACAATTATGTTAAAATGAAGTATTTTACTTTACCAATAATTGTTATTTAGTTATTTTTCCCAAACTTGGTCATTTATATGTGAAGAGTCTTATAAAATAAAGCTGTCTCTGACTGAAGAATCCATCTTTAAAAGGTTAGCAAAATATAATACATGTTGAATTGTGATCGTTGCACATAGTCCAGGAACCCTGGGGTGCTCTGTAAAGTATATGTGTGCCTGGTGAGGTGATTAATTACATTCATGTCCTTGGTGGGAGAAAAGCTATGTAAACCATTGGTTATATATTTGTGTTACAGCCCTGGGATGATGTTGTTAAATGATTCCTCAGACCACATTTTACACTGCTACATAAGCAAGGCACACTACGGACACAAGACAGACCTTGGTTCTTGACATCGTTACATTATGTCAGTGGTATGCTTTTCTGCAAGACAATTTTTGGAAGCAATTCAAATAACCATCTTATTCAGAATATTTCTTATCAATTAGCTCAAAGCTTTTCCCACAGATAAGCTATTTCACCCCATTTTCAAAATGATATTACTATACACATTCAAATATTACCACTAATGACTAGAAGATTGTAGATTTGTGCTTCACTGCAACATGACACTAATAACTCAATTTCTATTATACCAACTCATTTCCTTCAAAATGCTTTTTGGGTTCCATTATTTTACGTGGCATATTATTAGCAGTGTGCAGGAACATATTGTAATGCTCTTCAGCACATCTGCTCCTTACAACAAGGTTAGGCAGTTAGGATAAATAATGACCATTAAGAGCTAATGCAAAGCAAGATGGACATCTGTGTGCATATGCATCAAGAATTGGGGCCATGCAATGTCGCAGTGGTAGAGTTTATGCCTTACAGCGTTAGATACCAGGGTTCAATCCTGACAACTGGTGCTGTCTGTACAGAGTTTGCATGTTCTCCCTGTGATCACATGGATTTCCTCCGGGTGCTCCGGTTTCCTCCCACATCTCAAAGACGTGCAGGTTTGTAGGTTAATTGGCCCTTTGCAAAAAACACTCCGAATATGGACGAGAATCTGGGATAACATGGAACTAGTGTGAATGGGTAATCGATGGTCGGCGTGGACTCGGTAGGCTGAGGGGTCTGTTTCCATGCTGTATCTCTTAAAAAAATGTCATGCCTGCATAGAGCTTCTCCAGGCTATGCTATGCAAAACCTGTGGAAGCAGATAGCCATGTCATCAATATCAGGAATCAAGCCTTAAGGACCAGATTCTTCTGTTAAATACTGCACACTGTGGTGGCCTTTGCCTCCAAAATCTGGTACCACTGATCCACGATGGTAGCTCAATAATACTATTTAGTTTAGTTTAGTTTAGTTTTGTTTAGTTTAGAGATACAGTGCGGAAACAGGCACTTCGGCTCACTGGGTCCGCGCTGACCAATGATCACCGCAAACTAGCACTATCCTTCAAACACTAGGGACAATTTACAATTTTTACCAAGACAATTAGCCTACAAACCTGTAATTCTTTGGAGTGTGGGAAGAAACCGATGCTCTGGAGAAAACCCACTCTGTCACGGGGAGAATGCACAAACTACATACAGACAGCACCCGTAGTCAGGATCAAACCCAGGTCTTTATTGCCGTATGGGCAGCAACTCTACCGCTGTGCACCATGCCATCCCTATGCCACCGCATCCTATTACCTAGGATTCCAGGGGAACTGAGCATCAACCTAAAACATTAACTCTTTAACACTTTCCACAGATGCTGCCTGACTTTTTGAGGATTTCCTTTATTCCTATTTCAGATTTCCCACAACTGTTGGTATTTTTGCATTTAGATCAGGTATCTGAGGCTGGGGAAAACTTTAAATTGGAAAGGATACCATCGGAAAATTAATTTGTCATGGGGTAAATATACAATAGGGATCTCCTGGAGAAGTGTACCACAAAGAATTCCACCATGCCCGTCCCGGCCACATTGCAATATTGATTCCAGGGGTGAATGATGCTTCCCAGTGGGACCAAGTTTCTCGTCTTCCCTGGGCTAAGTGCACAGCTTTAAACAAGAGAAGTAATAGTTTAGGGGGCGGCACAGCGGTGCAGCGGTAGAGTTGCTGCCTTACAGCGCTTGCAGCGCCGGAGACCCGGGTTCGATCCCGCCTACGGGTGCTGTCTGTACGGAGTTTGTACGTTCTCCCCTGTGAACGCATGGGTTTTCTCCGAGTTCTTCGGTTTCCTCCCACCCTCCAAAGACGTACAGGTCTGTAGGTTAATTGGCTTGCTGTAAGTGTAAAATAGCCCGAGTGTGTGTAGGATAGTGTTAATGTGCGGGGATCGCTTGTCGGCGCAGACTCGGTGGGCCGAAGGGCCTGTTTCTGTGCTGTATCTCTAAACCAAACAAAACTAAACTTACCTTGCATAAATGGACAAGGATTTATGACTTCAACAGAAATAAAAATTGTGTGGTGCGGTGTGGTCAACTGACTAACTCTCACATATTTATTTGGCTGTTGCACAGAAACAAAAATTCCCCTTGTATAGTTTAGTTTCCAAGGCCCATTAATCAAGCCAAAAGTACATGGTTAAAGTGGTCCTGTTCACAAAAATGGTTTGTGGAGACTCTAGGTTATTTCTTGGGCCACTGCAGATACTTGACATTTGCTCTTCACTCTTTCCATTCAGGGAAAACATTCTGCATTACCCAGGAGTCTGTGGGCTGCGCAATCAACTTCCCGATGGGAATCCCACTTTACATGATCTATATGCTGGAGCAGGAGAAGTGGCAGGAGTTTGTAATGGAAGCCAGATAAATCAGGCAGTTCCGGAGGAGAGGGATCTGAGCACAACCTATCCAGCAGTGTTCCATGGGCTCCAACACACTTTCAAAGCTTTTTTTCCCCGTGAGCTCATGTCTCGAGAGGCCTCATTGCAGTCTTTTAGTTTAGTTTAGTTTCGAGATACAGCGCGGAAACAGACCCTTCGGCCCACAGTGTCCGCACCGACCAGCGATCCCCGCACATTAACACTATCCCACACACTAGGGTCAACTTACATTTGTACCAAGTCCAAGTCAATTAACCCACAAACCTGTATATCTTTGGAGCGTGGGAGGAAACCAAATATCTCGGAAAAAACCCACGCAGGTCACAGGGAGCATGTACAAACTCCGTACAGGCAAGTGCCCGTAGTCAGGATCGAACCCAGGTCTCTGGCGCTGCAATGGGCCTGTCCCACTGCAGCGACACAATTGGCGAGTTTAAGAGAGTTTGAAAAAGTGTCATGTTGTGTTCTTCGACTAAGTAGAAGACCTCCTTCGACCATGTTGAAGATTAGCTTCGACTCGCTGCGCCTAGCTTCGGGAGAATTGGACACCGAATAATGGAGGGTGCAGACGACCTCCTTCGATCTCCTTCGACCTCCTTCGACCTCCCTTCGACCATGTTGAAGACTATCTACGACTACCTGCGGCTACCTTAGATTATCTTCGACTACCCTTCGATTAGCTACAAATAACATGCCGACCTACTATGACCTACTTCGACTAAACCTACGAGTAAAAAAAATATAGATTTTTTCCACGGCGACCTTTTTTTACTTGTGGACATTTTTCAGCATGTTGAAAAACACGCTGCGACCTAGCTGACGCCTCGAGTATGCGGGGACTACTCTTGAGCATGAAGGAGAGTTACAAAGACCTCCTAGGACCTCGTGTCGACCATGCTGCGAGTATAAGTTGAGGGCAAACTCTTCTAAACTCGCCAATTAGGTCACCGCAGTGGGACAGCCCCTTAAGGCACCAACTCTACTGCTGTGCCACCGTTCCGCCGTGACTTGTTGTTCCTGCAATCCGATTGCAACTCACCGATGTCCTATTTATCGCAGCAGTTTGGTTTATACAATTTGACAGAGCTCTAAGAAATTCAATGATTCAACAATTCAATAATACTTTATTGTCACGTGTACCTCGGTAGAGTGAAATGCTTTATTTTGCATACAACCCGGTAAAATCATACAGCAGACCTAGCCTAGGCAGTACACGAGAGTTGCCACGTTTCTAGTGCCGACAAAGTTACATAAAGTTCATCGAACAGACATGTCTTCCACTCGCATCCTAGTGGGACGACCATTGTGATTTTTAATTTTGTTTTTGTGACAGTCTTTAAATGTGCCCATGACCCAAATGTAACAAGCAACTCTCCTCTGCCACCTCCCACATGTTTTATACAAAATGCAAACACTTCTCTACCTTAAATATCCAGCTCCTCTGCAGTGACACATCGGGATGCATTCACGATATAGTGGGAGTTTCTAACCCTTCTTTGCTCTACCCAACGCCTCAGCACTATTTCAACAGCAATGTAACAGCTGTGGTACAGTTGTTTAGAATCGAGGGACACCTATTTCTTCTGTGGCTTGTAACAACTCTGCATTAGGTCGGCAGTAGTGTTAGGGACACCACAGAACAATAAAATAACCATGAAAAGAAGGATAAGTCAGTAGGGCTTCAGCAGAGCACATGCTTCAGGATAGCACCAACATTGGAGGTCCCAATGAAGATAGTTCCCCTCCTTGGTGTACCTAGGATCTCATTATCATTTTTGCTCATCCATAATAACACCAGCAATCCCAGACTCCTGAGAGAACAGGACTAGGCAGGTCGTAGCCTCGGAATTAAAAGACAAGAAGTTTCTTTAGTCAGAGGGTGTTGAATCTGTGGAATTATTTGCTGTGGAGGCCGTCAGTGGATATTTTTAAGGCAGAAATAGATAGATTCTTGATCAGTACAGGTGTCAGAGTTTATGGAGAGAAGACAGAAGAATGGGGTTAGGGGGGAGAGATAGATCAGTCATGATTGAATGGCGGAATAGACTTGATGGGCAGAATGGCCTGATTCTAATCCTATTCCTTATGAATCCGTGAGCAAATTAGTTGCTCCCCAGATAATTTAGACCCAGCACATGAAGGCAAGGAGTGGGTGGGGATAGGGGGTGACAGGGGGACACGCCCCCCCACCCCCTGTTTTGAGAGGTGGGGGATGATCCCGCCCATTTTTTAAAATCCGGATTTTAAAATTCTGTGAAAAAAAAGCTGTTAAAAATCTCCGCTTTCCGCGAGACAGTGGGGGTGGGACTGACGATCAAGGGCGCTGATTTGGAGGAGAGAGTCGTCGGTCAACCGGCAGTAGTAGGGGGGTCCACGATGATTCAGCGCAACGATTGGAGGAGGGAGGTGTCGGTCAGAAGCGGAAGTAGGGTGGGGGTGGGACTGAGGATAGAGAGCGGTGATTGGAGGAGGGAGACGTCCTGGTGGAGCAAAGATCAGAGCGGAGCTTGAATCGGCCTGTTCGCGGGGCTTTTCATCGCCCGGCCCGGCTCAGCTTAAAATCGCACCATGGTCAAATTGCTGCATCGAGGCGATCGAGGCTCCCGATTTTAAACCCCCCCACCGGGCGATGAAAGATCCCGCAAACGGGCCGATTGAGGCCCCATGACTCGGGGCGGATGAAGCTGCTGTTGCCGGAGTTTGGAGTCGGTCACCAACTAGCTCAGTTGCCAATGTTACCAGCCATAGGGCCCACGGCCGAAACCTCGCGTGTGTGCGCGCCTGAGCGCATGTGGCCGCCATGAAATTGTGTCCCTCCCATTGTTTTGACAGCGATATCCGTGCCTGGGTGGGGAAACAATAGTGGGAATCTGAGACAAAACGACCTCATACACTGTGGCAGATTAAACGATGACAGTCATTGTTTTCAAGAGAGAGTTAGATTTAGCTCTTGGGGCTAAGGGAATCAAGGGCTATGGGGAAAAAGCCGGAGTGGGGTACTGATTTTGGATGATCAGCCATGATCATGTTGAATGGCGTTGCTGGCTCGAAGGGCCGAAAGGCCTACTCCTGCACTTATTTTCTACGTTTCTACATTTCTATGTCATTTCAAAGGTAACATCTGCATAGGATCAGCCAGCTCTCTTCAAACTCTTCTTCTCCTACTTAAAATCTACATTCTTCACAGCATAACAATCTAAGCCTAGTCTCAGTATTCGTGAACCACCAGTTCACGTTTTGAAATCAGATAGCAAGCAACATCAGCATCTGCTACTAATCTTTATATATCCTTTTAAAAAAGTAAGTTATTGCCACATGCTTTGCAAGGATTGAAAGATGGGTAAATTATGTCAGTTTTAAAGAGCATCTTAAAGAAGGAGAGATAGATAGACTGGTTTGAAGAGGGAATTACAGAACCAAGATCCTGGAAGGCTAAGAGAATGGCGGCTGATGGTGAAATGTTAAAGAAAACCAATTTGAAAGGGAACATGTTTTCCCTGTCAGTTTATTAGGGTTTGCAGACATCATTTTTCTTTTACCTTCACTGTCAGCTTTGTTTCAGCTTAGTTGTTTCTGAATCAATATCTATGTGCAGCGAAATTGGCTTAGATATTGAAGCAACAAAAACATATTAATGGAACAAAAACTTAAATAACATTTGATCTGATTTTTTTTTCCTTTTGCAGCCCTGTCACTCTGCTTCACAGTCTATGTTTCAATAACGACGTTTAAAAGTGTCCCTACATTAATGGTCTCATTGGCTTCAATCCATAGGAAGGTGGTTCCATGTTACCAAGCCTTCAAGGAAGTTTTTGTGCAGCAAATGTGTCAGCACAGCACTCCACTCTAATTTATAGCAAAGCGTCTCAAGAGCTCTCCCAGTTTTAATAATTGAATCTACAGAATAGTCCATCCTAAAGCTTTTTTGTCTTCTTATCTTTCCTTTAAACTGAACGATTATCGGAGCAAATGAGAGAAATCATTCGCTGAATCAAAAGCTAAATCCTTAATAATTGTGTGGAAATAACAATAAAAAACATGCATAAATCTTGTTGACTTTCCATTTAATATTTGCAACTGATAGGTCATGAAATCAATGTTAAGAACTTCAGTCTTGAGGATTGCTTAACTGGGAGTCATTGTAAGCGGAGTGATTTAAATTTGACTTTGGAGTCACATGAGTGACTACGTGAAGACCCCGCCAGCACGCATGTGCGACATATGGTCTACCGCATTGCGCATCGACAGGCTATGGAAGCGTTGCTCCACCAGCGGTAAGTTTGAAACCTGAAGGTAAGTTTTTCAACTTAACTCCAGGTCTGCTTTTTCTCCTTGCAGGAAGCTCTGATAGAGTTCCTGCTGGAGATATCGCAAATTCCCCATACACCACGGGGAAATCCTGGCTGCGTGAATCGCGGGGATGCCCGGCTGGGGGGGGGAACCCCACCACAGACTTCGCGGGGAATCCCGTCTCCAGGGGTCGCGGACTGGAATCCGTGGGGAGCCGGGACAAAAAGAGTCAAGCCGCGGGGTGAACCCAGCTGGGGGGGAAAACCCGGCCACGGGGACCGCGGGAAGATTCTGGCCGCGGGGTGAACCCGGCTCGGGGACTGCGGGAAGATTCCCCACGGGATGAACCCAGCTGGGGGGGGAAACCCGGCCGCGGGGACCGTGGGGAGAAGCCAAACCGCGGGGTGAACCCGGCTCGGGGAAACCCGGCTGCGGGGATCGTGGGAAGGCAAACCGCGGGATGAACCCGGCTCGGGGAAACCCGGCTGCGGGGACCACAGGAAGGCAAACTGCGGGGTGAACCCGGCTCGGGGAAACCCGGCTGCGGGGACCGTGGGAAGGCAAACTGCGGGGTGAACCCGGCTCGGGGAAACCCGGCTGCGGGGACCACAGGAAGGCAAACTGCGGGGTGAACCCGGCTCGGGGAAATCCGACCGCGGGGTCCTCGTGGAAAAGCACAAGCTGCGGGATGAACCCGGCTCGGGGAAACCCGGCTGCGCGGACCGTGTGCGGGGACCGTGTGATGACACGGCTGCGGACCACAGAAGTGCGGATGGCCGGCGGCATTTTTCAGACTCGGCCCAGAGAGGTTCAATAGAGTCTGAAAGGCCTGGGCAGGCCAGGAGGGTCCCCTCCTCGGCCGTTTACCCATGAGGAGCATGGATAGTCAGAGAGCGCTCATCCCACTGATGCTCCCTCCTGATATGATCCATGTATGGCATATCAGTAGAGGTATATGGCCGACGGTAAGCCCAGAGACCTGGCAGGGTCCAGGCTGCGAATATACCGCCAGTGGATGAGCCCGTAGACGCGGAGGGTCCGGGCTCTAGGATTCACCACTTGCGGAGAAATTTCCCGCCGACAGATAACCCTGGAGACTCAGCAGGGTCCGAGCTGGAAGGCCACCGCCTACGTATCCCGCATGAACCGAAAGACTTGGAAGTATACTGGAGTACAAGCATAAGATTCCAGAAAATTCTGGCATGGCATCGAGACCTTCACTAACGAAGAAACCTGAAGGCCAGAGTTCCCTCGTGAAGGAGCAGCCACCTCACGCCACATCATTACTAGACAGGTGCCGGCGGGGGGATACCATGCACCTGCAAAACTGTTCCTGAAAGGACCAGCAGTGAACAGCGCGATGTGGGGGTACAATGCACACTTCAAAATGAACTGCTTCCAGAAGAACGCCATCGGACCTGCCTTAAATTCCAAATCTGCAGGTTCAACTGAGGGCAGCAATGTCCAGCCGCCGAATCCTCTCTTCAGGAACCTGCCCAAACAGGTACGACCCGGATGAAGAATTAAAGATGTCCGGCTTCTCAAGGTACCACGGCAACACACCCCACGCTGCTATCGACAGCAAGCGTTTCACTGAAGCTGGTGGCAGCTTCAAAACTGGGCGCAGGCCTTTCAGGCCAAGGCCCAAACCGGTCCTCAGGGAATTGGGTCCACGCACCCCAGCAATCCTAAGCTGGGACGGAATTAGAACCGGCACCAGGGGCCTTTGGGCTTACCACAAGACCACCAAAAACCATGAAGGTAGGTGTGTCCGGTTCTTTCCGAAATATGAGGTATATGGACCATTTACAAGTGGTAAATTTACACTTGTTTTATGCAAGACAAGAAAGAGTTGCCTTTCAAGACAGGCCGCAGTTGTGGGCCGCTCATTGTCACAATGAAAGATACTGGTTCAACTCGCATATGCTGTATAGACTTTTCTGAATAGAAAACTTCATTACTGTCTCACAACAGGGGAACTCACCAAAGATATTTGAAATTTAGCTGGATGTTACAGTGAAAAGCATTGCAAAATGGGCAAACTTCAGCCCCAGGCTATCTACCAAATTCCTAAAACCAGTGCGCGGCTGCTCAGAACCAAAGCTATTATTATGAGCTATCTGGATGATGTTCTAAAACGCTGTATTTTGCCAAATCAGTGGTATCAGCCACAAACTATCATGCAGAAATTAGATTCTCATCCATCCAGTTAAATTTAAGTTGATGCCAACTGAAATTATTGAATATTAGGATTACCTTTAACTCTATTAAATTGTCTGGGATTGGCAATATATTGAGTTCAGCTGTGCTATTTGCGCCTTTTGCACCATCAGAGCTATACGGCGTGCAAAGGAGCAAGCTCACAGGTCATTACAACCAGACCTATGCTATTTCCAGCTGAAACTATCAAAGTCACCATGGTGGACAAATAGTATTCAGCATTGCCCCACTAACCTTCATCAGTACTCGTCAGTTAATTACTAATTGATGCTATTGCTTAAAGATGGATAATTACTAAATACCATCTTTAGTTACGGAGGCGGATGGGGTTTGCATGAGTTACCAATTATTCAGTTATATGGTATCAACTACCTATTCACATTAGGTGCATTCTGTGGATTAAAGGTTTGTGCGAATATGCATAATCTGCATGCTCAAGTCTAACTTGCTACACTCTGGTGCTGTTATATATTAATCACATGGGTGCAATCAAGTCAGAGTATCCGGTAATAGTTTACCTAACTTCATTGGCATTGGCGTATCAGCAGGTAAACGCAATGACAACACAGAATGGATGTGGAATCGCAAGTATTCAAGGACATTGTGGGCTCGATGGAACACCTAAAGATCAAAATGTTGCATCCAGGCTCAATCGCCAGTTACAAAATACGTGGCCTATCAGTGGCGATGGATGCATTCTCGCTACACTTGGGAAGAATGCTCATTGTGTACCTCCATTTTACCTTACCAGACTGGTCTTGCAAATTCAGCAATTCCCGCTTCAGGCATTTTCATAATGCCTGACTGGCCTATACAGCCACGAGTCCCGCTGATGTTGGGAATGATGATAGAACCTTATATGGTTATTTCCAGGCACAAAATTGCTGGTTAGCCGGGACCGGGAAACCATCCTCTGCATACATAAATCAATTCATTGACTTGCAGACTGGGAAAACCGTTTTCTGCGGCTAAGAATTGTCAAACCAAACTATGGACGTGCTCACTGCAATTGCAGGAATAGCACCAAACACACAGTACTTCCCTCATAGAGATGCGAAGTATTTTGTTAACATATAAGTTGACACGGATGACTGACGTCTTGAAGTTCAGTTCCATATGGGGTTTGACAATCATTAAAAGAGTGCCATTTACTGTGCCGCACGTGCCTTCTCAGCATATTGGCTGTGAGGAGCAGAATCCACTGTGTCGGGTCACCTTCTGATATCTAGATTATGAAGGGTATCTTCAACTCAACACCCCCAAGGCCAGGTACGCAGAGATTGGGATGTTAACATTGGAACATCCCTGTCCTTGGCTCACTAACCAAGTGGTTATGCTCATGGCATTGAGTCAGCACAACGGGTCCAGTTTTGCATAGCGGTGACTGGACAAGATGATTATTCTGCAGGGAATTACATTTATGTTATGACTTAATCAGCAGAATACACCAGGGACATTAGGTCTCAAACTAGAATTGTTGGCATATCCCATGGACCTTCGGTTGTATGTGGCCACACATCTACACCAGTATGTTAAGGTCACTAGAGCCTTAGGGACTCTGAACTAGCAATGATTGTTAGCCACATGAAGCCTCATAAGAAAATATCACTACAGACCATCGCCCGGTGGTTAATATGGGTTCTGGGATACAGGGGTAAACACTGACATACAAGTCTCACTCCACCCAGGCTGCAACTATATCAGCAGCAGGGGATGGACGTTTCGCGGGACCACATCCTGGCGGCTGCAGGATGGTCTAATGAACGATTTCCAAACATTTTAGAAATACCCTTTGCCAGACCAGGGGTATTTGCCAACTCTTTTTAGGTCTGTGTTATAGTTCCTCCCAGTTGAAGGAGGTTACTATTATCACTATGTGTCCATTAATAGCATCAACATGTCTATACCTATGTCATGTCTGAATGCATTATTAAAATTAGCTCTTCACTGATGCAGTGTGTGATGCATGGACGTCTCCACGGCATGAAATCACAGAGCTTTGAAATCTTCACGTAGTCACTCACGTGACTCCGAAGTAAAATAGTAAGATTAAATGAGAACTTACCAGTTTGAAGTTTGATGTTTATTTTATGAGGAGTTACGATGAGGGATTACGTGCTCTCCGCTCCCAACCCTCTATATAAAGGTCAACTGGTATTTTAGTTCTCTTATCTTACTATACATTCAGTCAACTTCTGTTATCTGTGATTTCAGGCCGCTGCTTTGAAGAATGCCGTGCATGCGTGCTGGCGGGGTCTTCACGTAATCCCTCACTGTAACTCCTCATAAAATAAAGATCAAACTTCAAACTGGTAAGTTCTCATTTAATCTTACTATTAGTAGGAACAGCATTCAGTTATATTGTACTTAAATACTCCAACATTATAAAACACCTCAAAGGGATATTTTAAACAACTAATTGATACCAGCCTACCTAAGGAAATATTAGGGTAGGTGACCAAAGACATGTCAAAGAGGAAAATATTAAGATATATCTTAAACTTGGAAAGAGTGTTGGAGAAAGGGGAAGTTTAAGGAGGGAGTTTTAGAGTTTGGGTTGTGATAGCTGAAGGCATGACCACATGTGTTAGGGCAATTTCAATGCTAATTAAGAGGCCTGAAAGGGAGGAGCATTAATATCACTGTGTTAAAGACGGCAGTACATTATAAAGATTTATAGATATCCAAATGTTCTTATTTTTGATTTGTATAAAGTGCATTGTAGAATCAAAAAAAGATACAAAGTGCTGGAGTAAATCAACGGACCAGGCAGCATCTCTGGAGAACATGTATAGGTGACGTTTCAAGCCATGACCCAAAAATCACTTGTCCATGTCCTGCCGAGATGCTGCCTGACCCACTGAGTTACTGCACCAATTTGTGTATTTTTCTGGAAACATCTGCAGTTCCTTATTTGGAGAACCAAAGTGTGTTTCTTTAAATGCCCAGCACATTTTTCACTTATCCATGATGTTCAATATGTCTTGATGTTTAAAGACTATTGATAATGTGAATGGACTACATTTCCCATCCTGTGTCTTTCAAGGGCTGAGTGCTTCTCTTTTAACATGCCAAAGAAAAGAAAATGGAATCAGCCAAAAGCAGGGTTCTAGTTACATAAGATTTATAAAGTATAAAGATTGATTGATGATATAACAGGCAGAATTTTAAAAAAAAACATTGGAATCAGCACTCAAACTAGAGGCTGGATCAATTGCTCATTTCTACAATATGTAATTTCCAGCCTTATGTGTGCATTTTGAAAAGTGGGTTTGTAACTATTGCCAATAGTAATTAAAAAATATATTGGAAACACTCATTACACCAGGCTGCATCTGTGGAACGAGGTGTAGGAAGGAACTGCAGATGCTGGTTTAAACCGAAGATAGACACAGTAAGCTGGAGTAACTCAGCAGCACAGGCACGTCTGAAGAAGGGACTTGACCCAAAATGTCACCCATTCCTTCTCTCCAGAGATACTACCCGTCCCGCTGAGTTACTCCAGCTTTTTGTGTCTATCTGTGGAAAAATAAACAGTTTGGGTTTCAGGTTGGAGAAGGTTCATCAGAACAGGGAAGAGAGAGATTAAAAAAGATCGTTTTAAGTTGCAAAATAGTTGGCAGGAGGGATAAATAAAACAAAGTGAATATCTGTGATAGAATGAGGCCAGGTTAAAGGGGCCAATGGGGGCCTTTAGAGGCCTCTTTGTCTGTGTTACGTGTAGCTAAAGCAAGGGCGTGGGACATGCCCAACAGATCTGACCTATACGTCGGAAAGAGAAACATTGAGCCACCTAGAAATATCTTTCCCCGATCTGATGAAACGTCTCTGGCCTGAAATGTTAAATCGGATTCTCCTTCCTCATACCTGCCACGCATCATCCTGCCTCTCCCCTCTTCCAGCTTTCAAATTCTGCGTTTTAAATTCTGCTATTGTTGCTTTGAAGCTAAAAGAATTACCACAGGGACAGAAATAAATCATGTAACTATTTACCTTGACGTTGGAATATGTCAAACCAAGATTTTGACTTTGCAAAATAATAACTAATCATTATCACATACATTCCATTAACATTTACTGTGAATGGAAGTATCCCTTGAATTACTTTGTTCTACATATTGATTGAAATCCTCAGGCTGAGTGTTGTCTGTGTTTACAGTAGGTGTATCATTGAGATGAACACAAGCACAGTGTCTTTCTTGGACACAATCATCTATTTACCTTGCACTGTGACCACAGAATTAAATGATAAGGCTACAATTTAAACAGGCTTTGAGCCAGGGATTAGAAGGATTCTGTTTTTCTTTTCCACGCGGTGGTAGATCTGTAGAATGGACTTCCAGATTAACCAATCAATATTACATTAACACCCTGACGAGGAACGAGATTGAAGGTTATAGAGATAAATGTAGATAGTGGTTCTTGTGCTGTAGAAGCATATTGGCTGTGAACAACTGGAACCATGCCGGTAACATTCCAAGAAGGACAATTGTGCCAGAAAGATACAAAATGCTGGAGTAACTCAGCAGGACAGGCAGCATCTCTGGAGAGAAGGAATGGGTGACGTTTTGGGCCGAGACCCTTCTTCAGACCCGACCCGACTTCAGTCTCGACCCAAAATGTCACCCAATGTGATTCATTACAATCGCTCCACTCTCATAAAACTCTACATTACACTGTGGACGCTTGATTGTAATAGTCTTTCCCCCACTGACTGGAAAGCATACAACAAAAAACTTCTCACTGCACCGCGGTACACGTAACAATAAACTAATCTAAACTAAACTAACGCTTTAAAGTTGTTTCTATAAAAAATGCGGAGTGATTTTGCGGTCTATCCATTTCATTTCACCTTTGCAGAAATATGTACTTGGAATCACAAGTGAAAGATTTAGAAACATGCACAGGACAAATATCAACAAGTTAGGTCAGACTGTCTGCATTTCCCAGTATTCTTTTTGCATAGAGCTTCAAAAATGTTACTCAATTTTCAATGGCACATTTGCACTCTAGTCTCAACTTTCAATGAAACAAAAAACGACACAAAGTGCTGGAGTAATTCAGCAGATCAGGCAACATTTCTGGAGAATGTGGATAGGTGGCATTTTGGATCGGTGCCCTTCTTTCAATTTCAAGTTTCAATGGAGTAAGAGGGGTGGGAGATTGCAACCTTCACGTGGTCCGCTCTGTTTCGCCGAATGCAATCAACCCGGTGTGCACAATCAAATAAGATCAAACAGAACAAGTTGTCCTACAACTTTAGTCTGTGCACGCCATACGCAAGAAGAAGAATGAAATAAGACTGGAGACGCAGTATATGATGGTGTTTACAGTTCATTTGTATCAAGTACTTGAATTCTGCAATATGGCATAAGAAGATAACAGACTTATTTTGTAATTGCATAAAATCATTACAAACTGATCTGCAGGACATCTTTTTTGCCACTAGAGAGGATTGAAAATAGTCACTTGACTAGTCCTGTCCACCAGTCTGTATCAGTCTGTCTGTATCAGTGTCAAGTAACTGATGAGCAAGATGGCAATCAAACTTGATACTTTTATAAATGTCAGTGGAAGTCATTTTAAGCACCACATTTTTTTCAGACAATTTAACATTGTTGAGATTACGTTACAACCTGATGGTGCCACTGTCCTTTCACCTCTGCAACCTAGTTCAAATCCAGCCTAGACTGATGACATTAATGAGTTTTATTTTGATAGTATTAATGGTCCCAGAGGAAATGACTTTGGACATTCTTAACCCATACATAGTTAATGGCACAATCACATGTTTTGTTGGTATTGTGTTACTTTGCTAAATAAGTAGACAGCCAGGCAATTGACGGTAATGAAAATGTCAACAATTGACCTCATTTAATTCACTAATATGACTCCTCAACTTTTAATATCCTGAAGTCAGGCATTTCGTCCCAGCAGACACTGAGTTTTGACAATGCACCTCCAGTCTGCTCAGAAGGATAGACCAAAGGCTCAGGAAAATAGTAAAACTTAATAAAGCGGCATACAAATATAAGTCAGTTAAAAATGGCCAGAAGTAGTAATGGCAAAGATAAACTTGTTAAGAAGTGGGGGAAAGAGGAGAGCAATGCATAAGCAAAGTTTTAAAATGGAAGCTGCAGCTTCAACAGGTTGAACGAGGAGGTGGCAGCAAGCGATTTGTGCTCTCTCTGCAAGGCTGAGTTAAAGGCATCTCGGGCACTCCTTATTCCAGGAAAGTGGAATTCACCTCTTCCCTTGGGAGAGTGCAAGGGGTAACCAAACAGACAAGATCCAGTGGGCTGCCATCTTCTCATGGCTGGCACTCGCGGCATTGAGGGAGCTTTGGTGCAATCCGGAAACATTCCACTATCAGAAGAGAATTCAATCCACGATTGGTCGACTGGTTGGTGGCCATGCATAGAGGTTTATGATGGGTCATGCCAGATTCTTGGGGAGCAGTCACAAAACATTCATTCTGCAGCAATCAGCACCAGCCTCCATGTCTGAACTAGTCAAGGTTTTCTGAAAAAGCAAGGCAGAGAGCTCACAGTTTGCCTCTCCCTTCCAGTGGGAAACATAGGTGCCCATAAGGAGACCTGTGCTTCCACCAACAACTCTGCACAAATAGCCCTCCAAAGCAATACTTCCACTGCCTTGATTGCTCAGTAGTTAAAATGCAGAGCAACTTTTCAAATTCAAGTAGACACAAGGGCGCAGCAGTAGAGTTGCTGCCTTACAGCGCCAGAGACACGGGTTTGATCGCGACTACGGGTGCTTGTCTCTACGGAGTTTGTACTCTCTCCCCATGACCTGTGTGGGTTTTCCCCAGGAGCTCTGGTTTCATCCCACACTCCAAAGACAAACAGGTTTGTAGGTTACACAAAATGCTGGAGAAACTCAGCGGGTGCAGCAGCATCTAAGGAGCGAAGGAGATAGGCGACGTTTCGGGTCGAGACCCTTCTTCAGACTGGTCAGGGATCAGGGAAACGAGAGATATAGACGGTGATGTGAGAGATAAAGAACAATGAATGAAAGATATGCAAAAAAGTATCGATGATAAAGGGAACAAGCCATTGTAAGCTGTTTGTGGTGTGAAAATGAGAAGCTAGTGCGACTAGGGTGGGGGAGGGAGATAGAGATAGAGGGAATGCCAGGGCCCGAGGGCTGAGAGGTGGGAGGGGGAGGAGACAGCAGGGGTTAACAGAATTGAGAAAATTCAATGTTCAAGCCCAAAGGATGCAAACTCCCCAAGCGGAATATGAGGTGCTGTTCCTCCAACTTGCGGTGTTGCTCACTCTGGCCATGGAGGAGGCCCAGGACCGAGAGGTCGGATACGGAATGGGAGGGGGAGTTGAAGTGCTGAGCCACCGGGAGGTCGGGTTGGTTTTTGCGGTGGACTACTCTTCCTCCCACCCTGCTTCCTGTAAGGACTCCATCCCCTATTCCCAATTCCTCCGTCTACGCCGCATCTGCTCCCAGGATGAGGCGTTTCACACCAGGTCATCACAAATGGCCTCATTCTTCAGAGAACGGGGATTCCCCTCCCCCACTATTGATGAGGCTCGCACCAGGGTCTCCTCCATACCCCGCAACACTGCCCTCTCTCCCCATTCCCCCACTCGCAAACAGGGCAGAGTCCCCCTGGTCCTCACCTTTCACCCCACCAGCCGGCACATACAACACATAGTCCTCCGCCAGTTTCGCCACCTCCAACGTGACCCCTCCACACCGCCACATCTTCCCATCTCCCCCCCTGTCTGCCTTCCGCAAAGACCGCTCCCTCCGCGACTCCCTTGTCAATTCTTCCCTCCCCTCCCGCTCTACTCCTTCCCCGGGCACTTTCCCTTGCAACCGCAAGAAATGCAACACTTGTCCCTTCAACTCCCCCCTCCACTCCTTTCAGGGACCCAAGCAGTCCTTCCAGGTCCGACAGAGGTTCACCTGCACCTCCTCCAACCTCATCTACTGCATCCACTGCTCCAGATGCCAGATGATCTATATCGGTGAGACCAAGCGGAGGCTTGGCGATCGTTTCGCCGAACACCTCCGCTCGGTCCGCAAAAACCAACCCGACCTCCCGGTCGCTCAGCACTTCAACTCCCCCTCCCATTCCGTATCCGACCTCTCGGTCCTGGGCCTCCTCCATGGCCAGAGTGAGCAACACCGCAAGTTGGAGGAACAGCACCTCATATTCCGCTTGGGGAGTTTGCATCCTTTGGGCTTGAACATTGAATTTTCTCAATTCTGTTAACCCCTGCTGTCTCCTCCCCCTCCCACCTCTCCCTCAGCCCTCGGGCCCTGGCATTCCCTCTATCTCTATCTCCCTCCCCCACCCTAGTCGCACTAGCTTCTCATTTTCACACTACAAACAGCTTACAATGGCTTGTTCCCTTTATCATCGATACTTTTTTGCATATCTTTCATTCATTGTTCTTTATCTCTCACATCACCGTCTATATCTCTCGTTTCCCTGATCCCTGACCAGTCTGAAGAAGGGTCTCGACCCGAAACGTCGCCTATCTCCTTCGCTCCTTAGATGCTGCTGCACCCGCTGAGTTTCTCCAGCATTTTGTGTAACCCTCGATTCTCCAGCATCTGCAGTTTCTTCGTTAACAGGTTTGTAGGTTATTTGATGTGGTAAAATTGTCCCTAATGCCACAGAAGGTAGTTGAGGCCAGTTCGTTGGCCATATTTAAGAGGGAGTTGGATGTGGTCCTTGTGGCTGAAGGGATCAGGGGGTATGGAGACAGGATATTGGCAGGTACAGGATATTGAGTTGGATGATCAGCCATGATCATATTGAATGGTGGTGCAGGCTCGAAGGGCCGAATGGCCTGCTCCTGCACCTAATTTCTATGTTTCTATGTTTCTATGTGTGCAGGATAATGTTAATGTACGTGGATCGTTGGTCAGCGCAGACTCAGTGGGCCGAAGGGCCTGTTTCCATGCTATATCTCTAAACTAAATTAAACAAAAGATTGCAAGAACTGGAGTCTGAAGATCCCACACCCTCCATTTTTCTTTCTCTCCTTCCAATTTTCCCCCCGGTCCTCCCATTTTTTATTTCCCTTTCCCATAACTGCCATACCTCCCTCCCCTTTTTATGTCCCCTGTCTCTCCTGTTTCTATCCAATGACTTCACACATATTTCACCCACAGCCTTTCCCACTCTGGTTCCCATCCGGTTCTGGCTCCATCTGTCATTCACCTCTCCCCTAATGGCCTAATTGTCACCTACACACAAGGAGCTGCAGATGCTAGTTTACGCAAAAGGACACAAAGTGCTGGAGTAACTCAGCAGGTTAGGCAGCATCTCTGGAGAACATGGATAGGTGATGTCTGAGATGAGACCCTTTGTTGGATCTTGATCAGTTGGCCAGGTGGGCTGAGGAAAATTTGATGGACTTTAAGGAAGAGAAATGCGAGGTGCTGCATCTTGAGAAGTCAAACCAGGGCAGGACCTACATGGAGAATGGCATCGAGGAGTGCTGGAACCATGTTCTCTGGGGAGTGTTGAAGAACAGAGGGATCTAGGAGTGCTGGAACAGGGTTCCTTGAAAGTGGCATCTCAAGTAGATAGGGTGGTCAAGAAGGTTTTTGGCATAAGGTCCTTCATCTGTCAAAATATCGAGCATAGAATTTGGGAGGTTATGTTATAGTTGTACAAGACATTGGTGCGGCCACATTTAGAGTATTGTGTTCAGTTTTGGTCACCCTTTTTTTGGAAAGATGTTGTTATGCTGGAAAGGGTGCAGAGAAAATCTAGAAGGATGTTGCCATCCTCAGTCAATGGACAACATGTTTTTATCATAGAAGATGTTGGGGCATGTTGGTCGGTGTGGACAAGTTAGGCCGATGGGTCTGTTTCCATGCTGTGTGACTATGACTATTGATTCTATCATATATACTCCTGAATGATCCGCTAAGGGGACCTCTGAGGAATGGCAGAGTTTCTGGGCCAATTGAATACTCTTGCAAGCGCTAGTAGAAGAAGAACGGCCTAAATGGACTCCCTTTGTGAATGGACTCCATGTTTCTATCACATGAGGATGTTACTCTGATAAAACCTTGACTGGGTTATCTCTAACTTTTCTGCTCCCTGAAAATCTCTCATCCTTTTATCATTCCATGGAGTCTAAGCTGTTACTTCTCCCAGCTGCAATGTTCTGTCTGTAATGTGTCCGTCCTTCTGGAAAGGTGAAATCAAATGACCTCCTTCATCCAAATCTATCTTGTGATCTTGCAAAATAATGAATCAGGCCTGTGTTATTACAGGCCAGAAACAAGCTACATGATCACCTGGTCTGTGCACTGCACCTGAGCCTTTGCAATGAAATAATGTATAGGGCGATAAATCATAATAACTAGAATTAACCCATCAATGCATGCTGTTATCCAACATCATTTCAATAAAAGGAACATGCTTTTATCTCCTGCCCTGGAAATGCGTCAGGAGAGCCTCACACCAACACATCTTTTATCTTTCAATGTGACTGCTTGGCAGACAGGCTGTGCCCTCTATTACTTGCTATTTGGCCATTCACTGGGTGCATCTGACAAGCCAGCAGGATGATTGAAAGGAGAAGACAGCCCAGTGAGACGATGAATTTTCACAGGGATTTTTCAGCCACCGATCTGGGGTCGGATAATAGATTTTTGTTTTGCACTCATCCGCTATCTATGATAGGGAGATTTACACTGACCTTTGAGCCATTAAATCTTTCAATTTGCCAGGTCTTTGAATTTTGTTTTAAAACCTGAAAATAAAAAGTGTAAATGCTCTTAAGTCTCAATGACAGTTTAATTCCTTTCTGATCGCCTCGAAGTCGGGGATGCCAATCAGATTTTCTTTTTTGATTTATGAGAATGATAACAAGACGGGAATTTACAACAAACTGATTGCTATTCTACACACCTTTTTTTGTGATCGGCTTGTTATAATTCACTTTCTCATCCTACCAGCTTTCTTTCATAAAAGTCTGTAAAATTAGATTTTTTGAAAAAAGCTAATTTGGCTTGTTATAATTCACGTTCTCATCCTACCAGCTTTCTTTCATAAAAGTCTGTAAAATTAGATTTTTTTGAAAAAAGCTAATTTGGTCCACAGGTGGAAGTTGAATGTTGCTTTCCGTAAAACTAAAAATGATAAACTAAAAAAATCAAGCTTTACATTACAGTACACTAACCAACATTAATCAGGCTGAATTACAACAACTATTCTGCAGAGACTGCCACAGTGGTGCAGCGGTACAGTTGCTGCCTTACAGTGCTTGCAATGCGGGAGACTCGGGTTCGATCCCGACTACGGGTGCTGTCTGTATGGAGTTTGTACGTTCTCTCTGTGAACACGTGGGTTTCTCTGAGATCTTCTTCCCACACTCCAAAGATGTACAGGTTTGTAGGTTAATTGGCTTGGTGTATGTGTAAATTGTCCCTAGTGTGTGTAGGATAGTGTTAATGTGCAGGGATCGCTGGTTGGTGCAAACTCAGTGGGCTGAAGGGCCTGTTTCTTGCGCTGTATCTCTAAATTAAACTGAACTAAATCAGAATGGATATAAAAGCATAGAGATTTCCTGGTGTCCATGGGCAGCATTTCTTTTCATTCCCTGCCACATTTCACAATCAGATGAAATTTACAAGTTTTTCGTAATCTGTCGGTAGATGGGTAGCATTATTGCCTCATATTAAAACATTCAACCTTACTCCAGAAAAATGAGCACAAAAACCAGAGAATATAATGTTTATTTTTTCTACTTGACACATAGCGAGATACAACAGAGAAACAGGCCCTTTGGTCCACTAAGTCCTTATTGGCCATCAAGTACCCATTTATACCAATCCTATATTAATCCCCTTGTCAAGTGCGGATCAGGTAACAGGCCTGGAGCCAAAACTTTGAGCTCCAGATCTCAATTTATCGGCACAGTATTGAACTTGCTGGACCATGCTTCATACCAATTTGAACCTGAATTTCGCACTCAAAGCTCTACGCTACACGAGGAGTCTCCAAAGTACACACCTGTGCCACCGGTGATAGAAATTATCTCTGGACAACCAAAACTAATATTCCATCCAACAAATATCACATACACAAGGATATGATCCAAAATTCAAAGGTCTGCTGTTGATTTGGCTCTAAGGACTGTGAGATTGACTTTCAGTAACAGCCATGAATGACACATTGTGTTTATCTTGGAGTTTCGCTGAAATTATGTAATCTCATACTCACGAGGCAGAGGTTATTTTAATTTAAAAAAGAATTGTCACTAATAGCACCCATTAGCAATGGTGGGAAAAGAGGTCACGGCAGATTAGCTACCCATTATGATCCAAATGCCTCTGTGACCTCTGCCTCCATCATAACCTCTCTCCATTTTGTCCAATTTCTCGTTCAAAGGGACTCAGGCCAGAAGCATTATCGAAAACTATTCACAGACACCCATTTTCAGCATTAACCTCAAACTCAGAGCAATTACATTAACAGTAAAATCAGCTGATCAAACTTGCCAATAGAAAGTAAAGGGTACAGCAGAATAAAAGATACTTTGCCTATTTTTCCTGGAGGCATTGGTGGCATGGTGGGTGGTATGGTGGTGCAGCGGTAGAGCTTCCCCCTTACAGCGCCAGAGACCTGGGTTCGATCCTGACTACGGGTGTTGTCTGTATGGAATTTGTACAACACATTCTCCTTGTGTCCGCGTGGGTTTTCTCTGGGTCATCCGGTTTCCTCCCACACTCTAACGACGAGGTTAACCGGCTTTGGTAAAAATTGTAAGTTGTCCCAAGTGTGTAACGTGTGCTAGTGTAGCGGGGATCACTGGTCGGTGTGGACTCAGTGGGCCAAAGGGCCTGTTTCTGTGCTGTATTTATAAATTAAACTAAAAAAAACATTGGTTGGAGAGTGCATTCTAGGCTTGTACCAGCAGCACTCATTGTAAATTAAGTGGAAAGGGACCCATTTGGTCATCTAAAATTTACTGACAAATAATGTGCCCAAATGATTGACCGCCTCAGAAGGGATTGCTACCAATTAACAGAAGAGGTAAGGAACGGCAGTTAGATAAGATGAGGCAATCAGCACAATTTGTGATTACAGAATGAATGACAGTCCATTAACAAAAGTGGAAAGGGAAATGATTTGTGCATATTTATTGACTGAATGCATCTAGTATGAATGAAGTTGTTATGCAGAAGCTCAAACAAGTCGCAGTAAGTACTAGGCAGAAGCTGGCTAAATGTTGAATGATTGGAGAGACCACATTTAAAATATTTACAAAACCCTGTCTTTGATTGGGAATGTTGCAAGGCAAGGCACCAAATCTAATCCCTAGATTTAGCACACTGTCATAGAGAAAGATTTATTTAACTAAAAGTTGTTATAGCTCAAAAGAATTTGTCAGAATACCATAATGAATAAAGCAATGGCTATGCAAAATAATCTCTCTGTAAAACCAATTAATATTGTTCTGAAGAATAATTTTTGAGAAAAGTAAGATAAGTCAGCTGCAAATGGCAAATGTATCAGCACATCTGCTATAAATTGGCTTCTGGCAATG
Source organism: Okamejei kenojei (assembly GCA_035221665.1). Lineage (NCBI taxonomy): Eukaryota > Metazoa > Chordata > Chondrichthyes > Rajiformes > Rajidae > Okamejei > Okamejei kenojei. The sequence continues at coordinate 55,203,355 of CM069142.1, forward strand.
AAACCTCCGCCTAATAAAAGATTTTAGTGAAATTTACTACTGCAAGTGTTTTTACAATCTTTCCAATGAATTAAAATCCGTTAGAGACTGAAAGTGCAGATTGTTTTATTTTCAGACTACAAACCTTATTCATAACCACTTTTATTGTAATGTCATTTTAGCTCAGCTGATAACACACTTGGGTCTAAATCAGAATTGAGTTTGAATCTGAGTTTGAGTTTAGTTTGAGTTTAGTTTATTGTTATGTGTACCAAGGTACAGTGTAAAGCTTATGTTGGGTGCTAACCAGTCAGCAGAAAGACAATACATGATTACAAAATCGAACCGTCCACCGTGTACAGATACATGATAACAGGAATCACGTGAATCTGCTGTTGGAGTTTAGATTTAACTCCAACTTCTGTGATGTCGCCTGACTTGGGCGCCATCTTGGAGTTCAAGCCCTATTCAAGGCCTGAGCATGTAATCTGAGCAGCATGGAAATACTGTCCCCAATGTTGGAGGTTCTTGCCATTTTGATAATAAAAGCAGTGGCTTTCAACCTTTTCCCCACAGTGGGTCACACCTGCAGCTCTGAAGATACCAAACCGTGCTGGCTTGGACTTGTGAATCCAACATCAGAAATCCTGGATCTCAGACTTAGCACAGAACTTAACCCAGGAACTTTGACTAAACCCACAGGAAATTCAAAGGTAGACACAAAATGCTGGTGTAAATGGCAGATTAGTGACCCGTGTAAACGGGTCAGGCAGCATCTCTCGAGAAAAGGAATAAGTGACCTTTGGGGTTGAGACCCTTCTTCAGACTGAGTCGGGGAGAGGGAAACTAGAGGTATGAAAAGGTACAGAACAAATCAGAGTAACCCTTGCATTCCCTCTCTCTTCGTCCCACCTCCACCCAAACCATGCTGATAGCTTCACTGTTCGTATTCCTTCGTTATCACCTCTTCCACAGCCAACAATGAACCATCATGGGCTTCACCTTTCTTAGGTCATCGATGCTGGCCCTGATTAATTCTGTACCTCTAGTTCCCTCTCCCCTGACTTTCGGTCTGCAAAAGGATCTCGACCTGAATTCACCTATTCCTTTTCTCCAGAGATGCTGCCTGACCTGCTGAGATACTCCAGCATTTTGTGTCTATATAAAGTGGGCTGCATCTGCTTATCCATTTAAATATGCTTTATGTCTGTCATCTGGCAGTAATGTAATACAAATCAATATTCTGTAGTACCTTTCATTTCTATAGTGTCAAATGTCAACCGGGCATATTTTACATGAGCAAACTCAGTACAAATATTAACTGCGGAAATAAATCTGGGCTGCAGTGGATTGACTGATTGAAACTGTGGTCTGTGGTTTGTAGGAGGGCAAAGTGCTACCTGCCTCTTTGGATGGTTGTTTAATATTCCATTGGATACAGGAGGTGATACTAGCAATACACTGTGTCCCAACACCAGTAATGTAGATGAACTATTATTGTAGCAATACGCCACCTGAAAAAATATTCAGTTCTCTTCATAACAAGTACATGCATCATCTTTTCACTAACCTTTGAGCATGGTACTAAAAAAATAACAATAAACTCAATTTTAATGAGGAAGCAAAAAAAACTGCAGATGACACAAATCTGGAAAGAAAACTGTTCTAGATACTTAGTAGGTCATGCAGCATCAATAGAGAAGAAGAAATAGTTAACATTTCAGGTCCATGAAAAGTCATCAAACTGATATAAAGCCACACGACAGTGTGGTTGGTGAGGAGGATGCATTGAGACTTTGTGGTCCGTTGGATAGATGAAGCGAATGGGCAAGGACACAGGTGGTGCGGCCATCCCCTATGCTGCAGGAAGTTGGAAAGTTAGCACATTGTTTTCAATGGTGGTGGATTGAAAGTTTGTGTTCAGAAGGACCTGGGTGTTTGTCAACATTCTTCACTGGAATCTAACATGAAGCAATTAGAAACGCAGTAGTCTTTTGAACTTCACTGCAAAAGGATTTTAGGACACATCTTGTCCCAATTATATAAGAACCTAGTGAGGCCAATGCTGCCATATTGTGCACAGATCTATCCATGGAAGGATATATTTGCGATAGATTTTAGAATGTAGAATTTACCGCGTGGAAACAGGGCATTCGGCCCAATGAAGCCACGCCAAAGAGCTACACTAGCACTATCCTACACACTAGTGCAATTAAATATTTCACCAAAGCCAATTAATCTACAAACCTGTATGTCTTTGGAGCGTGGGATGAAATCGGAGCGCACGGAGAAAACCCACAAAGTCACAGGGAGAACGTATAAATTCCATATAGATAGCACCTGTATTCAGGCCCGAACCTGACACTCTGGCACTGTAAGGCAGCAACTCTACCACTGCACCACCCTTTACATAGAAGGAGAACAGCATAGGTTCACCTAAATGATTTATGCATTGGAAGGTTTAGCGTAGGAAGACAAATTAAGCAGGCTCAGCCTACATTTCCCTGAGTTTTGACGAATGAGAGGTAATCTCATAGAAACAGAATTCTTATGTAGTTTTACGAGGTAGATACAGAGATGATACTTTCAGGGATGTTTTGAACTAAGGTCAAAATAAGGGTTTGACCATTTAGGACAGAAGAGAGAAGTAATGTCTTTGTCCAGAGATAGGTAGACAAAAATGCTGGAGAAACTCAGCGGGTGAGGCAGCATCTATGGAGCGAAGGAATAGGTGATGTTTCGGGTCGAGACCCTTCAAAGAAGGGTCCAGAGATAGTGTAACTTTGGAACTCTCTGCCCATGAGGGTTATGGAGGCTATGCCATTGAGTATATTCAAGACAGAGATCTATATAATTAAAAGTCTCATCTTGACCACTTCCTGTCTGTCTGTGCTGTATATTGATTTTAGAAACGACGCTACCCTGTATCACTGTGATATTTGGCCATCTTACTCACAGTCCTCATCTGCTGAGCCAGTCCCGAGGTCTTTTCCCATCGATGAAAAATAAAAAAGTTATGAGTGTTTAAAAAACCTTGAGATCAGCTGATTGGTCCTCTTGCCTGTCAATCATCACGCCCCTTCTGGGGGGGGGCAGGACTATAAAACCCCGGATGCCTAGACATGAGTCAGTCACTCTGCAAGATCATGACGTAGAGGCCACAACTGTCATTCTAAGCTGTGAATCAACTGAACTGTGAGTCTGCAATGTACTTGCAATAAATGATTTGTTAGCCCTTAATGATAATGTCATGGGTTGTTTGGCCTGCTGCCCTGCCTGTGCTTGAAACTGCAATGCTTTATTAAGTCTGACTGTGTTTGGAAGGAATAAATGCTTTATTAGGTCCAACTGTGTTTGGAAGGAATAAATGTTTATTAGGTCCGACTGTGTTTAGTCCAAAAATCCCGCTCATTTCGTGACTTCCGCTTAGTGGACATGTTGTGCTGATTGCGTAATTTCCAGTGAGTGCAGAGGTCGCACTGATTGCATAATGTCCGGCAAGTGCAGAGGTCACGCTGATTGCAGAAGTGCCGCTGACTGCAGAAGCCCCAATGTGGAGAGGCCACGCTGAGCCGTTTTAGTAGATTCAAGAATGTTTACTGTCATATATATGTTGTGTAAGTGAGTGTGTTTGAGTGAGTGTGAGTGTTTGTGTGTGTGTGAGTGTATGTGTGTGAGAGTGAGTGTGTGTGCGTGAGTGAGTGTATGTGTGTGTGTGAGGTGGAGGATGTGTGTATGTGTGAGTGTGTGAGTGTGTGAGTGTATATATATATATATACTCTTTGGGGACCAGCATGTGAAGCTGGGACCCAACGGGTCCCACTTAATCTAGTAGATAGATAGATTTTGAAGGATTTGAGGGACATGTAGTCAGTGCAACAAAATGGAAGATAGGCTAAATGTGATGGATCAACTCTTATCAGGCAGCATCTCTGGAGAAAATGAACAGGGGACATTTCAGGCTTCATATCAGCATCTGCGATTCCTAGCTACACAGAAAAATTGATATGTGATTCAAAGAAATATCAGCCACGATCTTATTAAATGGCAAAGTAAGCACAAAAAGCCAAGCAGCCCATTGCTGCTTCTATTTTTTATCTTACCTGTTTCTCCCATGACTTGCTGAGCATTTTCAGTATTTTCTGATTTTGTCTACTCTGTAATCGCAATGCAAAGGATTTTTTTTTGTGACCATCGCAATGTCTGCCACGAAGAATATTTTACTGGAATTGCCGGATACTTAAGAGATTAGGTATCGATGAACATATACAAGACCAGATATGCATAATACTCAGTGATCATGATCTCATGTGTTTAAGAAAGAACTGCAGATGCTGGAGCGATACCTACAATGCAGTTAATCCATATGGTCCCATTTTCTCGCCAAGATTCCAGTAGCTAACAGTAATTTCAGCGGGACACTTGCTTTCTGCCATGGGAAAGTTAGCCCGTCAGCTGAAGCCCACACTTAATGCTGTATCATGCCCTTGTGCCAAGTCATCATAAAAGAAAAATGGAAATGTCTGGTAAGTCATTATTTTATCCAGAAACATTATGTTGAGAATTAATTCTAGTAAAACTAACATCAGTCAGGAAAGGCTGGTGATCCATTACTACAATTATTAGCCTAGTAATTTGAGCTTGCATGGGCGGAAATTCCTTTAACTACTTGTACTTTGTTAATTTAAAAGGGGTTTCATCATATCTGGCATACCCCTGGGGGTAAATTCACCCCAGGTTGGGAACCCTTGATCTACAGGAACTTCACACTGCTACACGCGCGCTGGCACACACACACACACACACACGATGAAAGTGTCCACGATATAAAGGTACAACGTAAAATAAACTCTGGTTAGACTGTACTTTACACAGTGGTAGTCTGAAGCAGATAATCTTCCATAGGTTCATAAGTGACAATAAATTTGCTATCTCACTTCAATATGTCACAAGGATAGTAAACATGGAGAATTCAAGTGATATAGTAAGTATTTAATTTATGCTAAAGCATAACATTGATCATTGTCCTGAAACTTTAACTGCATCTCCTTTTCTGGAGATGCTGCCTAACCTGCTGAGAAGTTTCATTAGATTCTGCTTTCAGTTTGTAACTTGGCTTGATACAGACTGGGTTCCACAGGTATGACTGTCCATCATTGACTTCAAGATTTTACAGATTGTTAATAATCACTACAAGAATAACTCAATGTAAACTTTAACACTACTTCCAAAGACTTTCCTCAGAATTTTATTTGAGTTTTGCCAGTTATGTCCAGAAATGTGTACTGTCTCTAATTGGATTGTATTTTGCACTAAATGTTGTACCCTTTATCCTTCATATGTGCACTGTGGATGGCTTGGTTGTAATCTTATAGTCTTTTCTTTGAATAGATAGCACGCAAACAAAAGCTTTTCATTGTACCTTGGTACACGTGACAATAGTAAACTAAACTGAACTAAATTCATTTCTATTAATACAGCCAAATCTTTAGTCAAGAAAGGACTGTTCATTCCAAGGTTTCAAAGGTTCAAAGGTCTGTTTATTGTCATGTGTACCAATTAAAGTACACTGATATGCTAATTACCATGTAGCCATACAAAAAGAAAAATCAACAAGACACACAACTACATAAAAGTTAACATAAACATCCACCACAGCAGATTCTCACTGTGATGGAAGGCAAAAAAGACCAATCTTCTTCCTCCTTAGTCAGTCAAAAAGGCACAACATAGGATGTACGACTGCTGAGGAAGCACAATCTGCCACAGGCAATGATGGTCCATTGTAGAGTCTGTTCTCACCTTCTCCATCATGGTCTGGTTATCTCAGCCACCAAGCACGACACCTGGAGGCTGCAGCGAATCGTCCGATCAGCAGAGAAGGTTATTGGCTGTACACTGCAAGGGCCGGGAAGCGAGCGGGCAAGATAATCTCTGACCCATCTCACCCTGTCCACAATCTCTTTAAATCACTTCCCCCTGGAAGGCGACTCCGGATTGTCAAAGCTGCCACAGCCAGACATAAAAACAGTTCTTATCCACGAGTAGTTGCTCTACTCAACAGCCAAAAATCTGTAGCCTCCCTTTGATCTGGTATTTTGTTGGTTCACATGCTTGAACAATGGTGTTTTATCATTAATGTTTATTATTATTAATGTTTAGTTCTGAGTCATTCGTAACTGTCACCGTATGTCATGTTGCTACTTGTGGGCGGAGCACCAAGGCAAATTCCTTACTTACTTACTTTATTCTCCCACGGACGGGGCAGTCAAACCATCTGCTGTCGGGGCGATCAAAGCTCCGCAGCTGGCAGTCGAACCCCCCCCCCCCACACACGTCAGGGCAATTAAAGCTCCCAGGTCTGGCAATCGAAGCTCCCACATCGGGTTGGTCGAAGCTTCTGCGATTTGGAGTTCCCCGAAATTGGTCTCTAACCAGAGACCGCGAGCTCCGTTATGTTAAAGTTCTCAGGATCCGTGGTTGGAGCTCCGAGGTTGATCCCTGGCAAAGGGACCGCGAGCTCCGTGATAATAAGTCTGCAGGCTGCCCGCGATGGAGCTCCTGATCGATCTCTGGCAAAGGCTGCCAACTTCTCGATGCTAGGCCGCAGTGAGGAAGGAGATACGATGCAGAAAATAATTGCATCTCCGTCGAGGTAAGAGATGAGAAAAATGTTCCCCCAATTCCCCCACCCGCCACATAAAACAAGCTAAAGAACACTAAAAACATACATTTAACACATACTATTTAAACACAAAGAAGGAAGGGACAGATAGACTGTTGGCGAGTCATTGCATTGTTGGCGCCTCCTGCTACTCTGTTTCCAAAAATCAGTTCTGCAGGGTTATGAGAGTTATTTAATCCTTAATTTTAAACAATTCACCAGAGGTATTCCAGTGAAAACAATATTTCTAGTAGAATCATAGCATGAAATAATTAATTCCATTGGAAATAAATGTTGGCAGGTTGATTAACTGATTGATACTTTATTGTCACATGGTACAGTGCAATTCTTTGTTTGTCATACAATACACAAGCATGCAAAGAGTCATCACGTATAGGGCGACGACAAAGTTGCAAAAATATTCTACATAGTCCCGGTGGTCCCGTTTCCTTCTGCCCCCTCTCCTCCCCATTCTGTGTCCTTCTTAGTTCTCAACGGCGCCCCTACACTGGGTCCCTCTTTGTTCTCAGCGGCCTCCCTTGCCAAGTCCCTTTTTGTTTTCTTGACGCCCTCCCCCACACCGGGTCCCTCTTTGTTCGCTCGATAACACTACCCCCTCCCCCCCACCCCGGGTCCCTCTGTTTTCTCGGGGGCTTGACTTCGACCTTCACGACTCCCGCAGCCTGTCCTCGACCAACTGACCTCCGGCACTCCCGCGAGCGACTGCTCCCCGACAGTTGTTGAATTGTATCATATCGAGATTAAATTTAGAGACTTTCTCTGAGTCACTGGAGTACCTTTTGTAGAGTTAGACAATGTAGTATCAGATCTGATACCTTTTATACATCATTCCCTAAGTTGATCTCCATGGACTTGAGTGCAAATCAAAAGAAAAACTGAATGGGTGGCTGATCCAATATCAACCATGTCCAAAGGTAAAGGCAATTTCCCTTCCTGCGTCTCCCTAAACCCATTACTTCACACTCTTCTGCTTTAAATATTATTGATATTTTACTGCCCACCTGACCAGATCATCAATACCTTTCTAATGTCAACCGCCCTGCCTATTTTCATAAATGTAGGGAGAGATATGCCTGAATTTGTGTTTCTGCAAGTAGCATATGTTTGCTCATTCAAGGCCAGCATCATCTGTAGTAGCAGTGTTTTCAAGCCTGAATTGTTTGGGCAATTTAATGTTGATCCTCACTTGCATTCATCAATGCTCACGTTGCTATTATGATCTCTGCACCTTAAAAAAGGATGTAGATACAGTGCGTTGATAGTTTACTGATCCCGGAAATGATGAGAAGATGAGTAGGCTGAGTTACAGTCCCTGCTGCTCAGTGAATAAGAGATGGTCTAATTGCTACAAAGAAAATTCTAAGGCTTAAGGGACTGGGTAGTAAGGACTTGTTTCTCCTGCCAAGGGAAACTGGTACAAGAGTCCTTTGAATCAAGATAAGCTCTTTAGCACTGTGTTGAGAAGATTTTTGTTTTTGCTCAGAAGGTTGTGAATCTTCAGCAAAATCTCTAGCACGTATAAAACCCTTGAGGCAAAATGATTTGCTAATAAAACTGCGCTGAGCAAATTAAGGACTTTTGTCTAGGCCTAGAATATTTTTTTTTAAAGAACGTGATAACATGTTATCACTTTCCTACTCTTGAGGCTGAGAGGGATGCATTTCAGAAAGCAGAAATACCAAGATTCATCTTCCAGCCATTTTAATTTGTTTCAACCCCCAGTCACATCAAATATTTTAAATAACTTAAAATGCGATTAATCCAATGTTTTGATTTGACTGACATGGAACTTTATTAAAATGTATCCAGACTACATCTGACACACAGAACCTGGTATGAAGGACAGTTAAACTCAATAATGAGTGACAGTAACTTTTTTGCCATATCAGTGACATATAGCGTTGAGTGGCAGAAGCAACTAGCTAAGGCAGGTCCGAAAGTTACAATGAATCTTGCATTCGATTTGCTATTTATAAGCTGTAATACGTATTCTGTTCTCTCACTTCCTCCCACCTTTTCTCCTCAAACATTTGTAAGTAGTATTGTCATCTGTTATGATTAGAGAGAGGAATCTAACATCAACCCATGGTAGGATGACGAGAGTTATGTTTTCTTTTTTTTAAATTTTTTTTTGAAGCAATTGTACAACAATAAAACATTCGGCGTCTAAAATTATACAATTATTGTACAGCTTCATTTTTAACCTTATAACGTGAAAATGAAAGAAGAAGGAGAAGAGAACAAGAAAGGGAAAAAGGGAAAAGTGAAAAGATAGATCGAAAAAGAACAAAAGTAGTGTGGCCGGAAAATATAGAAATAAGAAAAAGAAAGGTGGAGATATACCTTGCCCCTCTTCCCCCCCCCCCCCCCCCCCCCTCTGCCCACCTCACCCAACCTGGCATCGGATTTAAATTTAAATTTGTGTTGCACCATGCTATTCTTGTAAGAATTCAGTGAAGGGTGTCTTTGTCTTGAGAAATTGATCTGTTTTTTCCGAGTTATGTTTTCGATGGGGGAAGAATCTACAATTAACTTGAATGTCTTATGTTCTAGTTATTTGATTTATCTCAGAAGATTTGTCTCCAATTCAGTTTTGTTTAGGTTAGTTTAGTTTATTGTCAGTGAAAAGCTTTTGTTGCGTGCTCACCAGTCAGCAGAAAGACAATACATGATTACAATCGATGGACCAGTTTTGGTTCTGTATCTCTAAACTAAACTAAAAATCAATTTGGTTGACAACTTATTTTGAGGTTCCGTGGTCATTGTTCTGAATGGGAATATTCGTCTTTCTCACACATAGTAAGATCATTTACAAACAGTATCAAGCGAATGGAATCAATAACAATCCAAGCTGATATTATTCTTCAGTGATGCCTGATGGAGAAAAATCTAGCCAGGATACTCAGAGAAATCCTTGTTTTTTTTTAATACTGCAAGTAGTTAACATTTACTTGGCACTTCAGATTTCAAATTAACATTACAGAGAGTGGTAGACATTGCCTGGTTCATCACAGATACTGATCTCCCCATCATTAAAGGAATCTACAGGTGCTGACTCAAAAAGGGCCGACAACATCCTGACTACACTCTCATTTCGCTCCTGCTATCGGGAAGAAGGTACAGCAGCCGAAAAACCGTGACCTCCAGGTTCAAGAATAGCTTCTTCAAGACAGCCATCAGCTCTGAAACACAATACTAGCCTCAGCAACTGTGAACTTCTATGGTTAGTCATTGGTTCAACTAAGGACTTTGGTTTTTGCATGAGTATTAAGGTTAGTATTTTATTGATTTAAAAAAATATATTATATATTATCCGTGTGTCTTGCACTTATGAAAGTATTAATCTCTAAGCAAGAATTATTTGTTCAATTGTCAGTGCATATGACAATTAAACACTCTTGATCCTTGAGAAATGAGATCTGACTGTGGCAATTCCACCTCCATCAATCTAGATTATTTACTCAGATTTAAACACATGGTCGACTGCCAAATGATTCCAGTTTAACAAGCTAAACATCGGCCACCTTGCCTTTCCTGTGTTGAGCTGTGTTAAAATAATGAAACTACTAGATAATTCTGATTTATAGGATCTGGAAATTGTTATTAAAAAATGAGCAAAACATCTGTTCTATATTGTATTATACACAAACTATTTTTGTTTTAAATCAAAACAACAGCTTTTACTTTAAATCTTACAAATGTGATCCTAATGAAATCTTGAGTCAATTAGATGTGAGCATTATTAGTAGTTAGGTATGATGCCATAGGTATACTAAGTTACAAACGGATCTGCATGCTATAACTTTTCATAGCCTGGTGTAAAAATGTAATGAAACTGGTCTTCAGCTGTGGGAAAGAAAATTGGACTGAGTATAAAATAGGTTGCCAATTCATGATTGTCCATATTGCACAGTGGCTGAAGATTAATTTCGTCGTCACAGACTTTAATCTCCATCAATGTCCTGCCAAGGATATGACATTTTTTTGCCAAGAACAGATTGATGAAACATTTGTGTTGATGGGTTCAGTGAAGCCATCCTGTTTCATATCACAAAAACATTCAGTGGTATTTCTTTTTAAATGTATACTGCTGCCTGAGATTTATGCGTGTGTGTGTGTGCGCGCGCGTGTGTGTGTATGTGTGTGCTTGTACACTTGTATATGCGTGTGCTCATTTGCATGCGTGTGTGTGTGGATGTGTGTGCCTTTGTGCATATTTGTAGAAATAAAAGTTTTTATTTTAAATATGTACTTCTGTGGTAAATGCACAAACTCCCAGAAAGTGCACGGTGATAGTGAATGGTTAATTTGTTTATCAGTGTATTTGAATGAGGGATAATATTAGACGGTACACTATAATTAACTCCTTTGTTTTTCTTTTTACATTAAAAAAAATAAGAAATCGGAGTAGGATTAGGCCTCCGAGTCCTTCAATCATGCTCTGCTATTCATTAAAAGATTATGGCTGATTATTTTAGTTTTGTTTAAAGTCATAGCATGAAAACAGGTCCTTCGGCCCACTGAGTCCGTGTCCACAAGTGATCACCCGCTCATTAGTTCTGCTCCACACACTAGGGGCAATTTACAGAAGCCAATTGACCTACAAACCCGCACGTCTTTGGAATGTGGGAGGAAACCAGAGCACCTGGAGAAAACCCATGCAGTCACAGGGAGAAATTGAAAACTCCATCTAGACAGCACCTGTAGTCATGATCGAACCAGGATCTCTGGTGCTTTAAGGCAGCAGCTCCACCACTGCGCCAACATGCTGCCTCTGCTCTTCTATCTCAATGGCATTATCCAGCACAATCCCTCTATCTCTTGATTCCCCAAATGTCTCAGTCTCTCCATGATCACAACTCAGGCTCATGTGTCCCTAAGGGAGATAATTTCAAGATTCACTGCTGTCTGAGTGAAGGAACGTCTGCTTATATCATTTCTAAACAGCCTATGCCTTATTCTGAAACTGTGACATTAGCCCTATCTCCTCTGCCATGGAGATATTGGCCCTGCATCCGGCATGTCAATCTATTTAACTATTTTGAATGTTTAAATGAGATATTCTCCCATTCTTCTAGACTCAGAAGAACACGGTCCCTGCCTACTCAATTGTGCCATGGTACATTTTAGACATTACTTTAGGCTTTAGAGATTCAGAGCAGAAACAGTCCCTTTTGCCCACCGTGTCCATGCCAACCACCAACCAGTACACTAGTACTACCCAACACACGAGTGCCAACTCACAATTTACAGAAGCCCATTAACCTTCAAGCATGTATGTCTTTGGAATGTGGGAGGAAACCAGAGCACCCGGAAAAAAACCCTCACGGTCACAGGGAGAACGTAAAAACTCGCAACATTGAAAAAAAAGTCCTACAAACCAAGTGACAGCTGCCAGTTGTCAAAGGATGTGAGCTGAGAGAGATGAGCATTAAAGAAATGATTAACCTAATAACTGAACAGATAATTGGATAGAAATGATGCGCATGTTTCATTATCTGCAAGTTACACAAACATGTCCTCCCTTTTGGACGGTGGGACTTCATCAATGGTCCTTACTTCAGTGAGGACAATAGACATAGACAATAGGTGCAGGAGTAGGGCATTCGGCCCTTCAAGCCAGCACCGCCATTCACTGTGACCCCTGGTTGTGAACTCACCCAACATACATGAGTCTATGATCTCTAGTCCTAGACTCTCCCACTAGAGGAAACATCCTCTTCCACATCCACTCTATCCAAGCCTTTCACTATTCTGTACGTTTCAATGAGGTTGACCCCTCACTCTTCTAAACTCAGATGAGATTTATGTGGAGTCAAGTACGCTCACAACATTTAAGAAGAATCTGGATGTGCACTTAAATTGCCAAGGCATAAAGCTATTGGCCAAGTGTTGGAAAATTGGGTTAATGTGGATGGGTATTGAATAGTCAGCATCTAGATGGTGGGCTGAAGGTTATGTTTCCGTGTTGATGATTCTATGCTTGACCGCATATGTTTTCAGTACATGAAGATCACCCTGACATTTCTTCTCTATATGTGATACTTACATCTGCATTGCTTGCAAGAAAAGAGATTCTCACAGGCTTTTTTTACTTGTTACTCTTGTGAGTTGCATATCCTCCAGACATGCTTCATGGCATTCATTTCATGGGTTTCTCTCCCTAAATCTCACCTCACTCCCTTCATCCTATGGCCTCCATCTCCCCAATGATATCGTAGGCTGCTGTGCAGAGACATAGTCATGGCATATTACAGCTTGGAAACAAGCCCTTGGACATGTTGGCCAAGAAGCCCCATCTAAGCTGATCATGTTTGCCCCATATCCCTCTGAATCTTGCCTGTCCATGTACCTATCCAAATGTGTTTTAAAAGTTGTTATTGCAACCAGCATCCTCAGACTGATAGGCACATCACGCTGGAGTAACTCAGCAGGACAGGCAGCTTCTCTGGAGAGAAGGAATGAGTGGCATTTCAGGTCGAGACCCTTCTTCAGACTGATGCTCAATATCAGTATGTTTTTCGCTAAAGGTAGACACAAAATGTTAGAGTAATTCAGTAGGTCAGGCAGCATCTCTGGAGGCAAGGAAGAGGTGATATTCAGTCTGAAGAAGGGATCAGAGCCGAAATGTCACCTATTCCTTGTCTCCTGAGATGCTTGCCTGACCCGCTGAGTTACTCCAGCATTTTGTGTCTATCTTCGGTATAAACCAGCATTTTCAGTTCCTTCTTGCATGTGGTTTATACCAAATGTGGTCCTATTCCTTTCTGGCCAGGTGGAGCATTGCATTTCTAACTACACTGACCAATGCCAAGAAGGGAAGACAGACACAAAATGCTGGAGTAATTTTGGGGGACAGGCAGCATCTCTGGAGAGAAGGAATGGGTGACGATTCGAGTAGAGATCCTTCTTCAGACTGATGTGCAGCATCTGCAGTTCCTTCCCACACTTTACATCTGCTCCACCAAGAAAGGAAGTGTTTATTTAAAGCTAAGCAAATTCAATCAACCCAATTAGTATCGAGAAGTGCCAATGAAGCTCACTGTCACTCACATTGCAGGCCTTACAATGTAAAGATTTCCAGGTGCAAAGGATGATCCTGATTGCATTTAACCTTTGGAAAGAAATCCTTGGCTCTTTGTATGAAAGCTGCCAGCCGATAATGAGATTTGGGCTACAACAATCAATAATACTGGTCAGTAATATCATCACTTCAATCCACTGAAATGTAATAGCAGCCCAAGATATGACAGTGAAAAGCAGGACTTAGACAGGATTGACTGTTGGAGGCCTTTTGTGGAAATAAAAAGCAAAGGAAAAATCAGCTAAATTCAAGTCTTACAATTATTTTCTTTCAAACATTAATTTTTTCAAGATCTGAGAATTGTTGGCGATTAACTTTTATTTCTTATCCCTAATTGGCTTGAGAAGATGATGGCGAGTCACCTTATCCCTAATTGTCCTTGAGTAGGTGGTGAGGAGCTACCTTTTTGAACCACTGCAGTTCATCTGGTGAAGATACGTTCACGGTATTTTTGAATAGGTTTCAAGAATTGAACCCAGTAACATTGAAGGTTGATCAACACATCTCCAAGGATGATGTTTAGAGATACAGCGTGAAAGCAAGTACTTCTGCCCACCGAGTCGGCGCTGACCTGCGATCCCCGCACGCTAACAGTATACTATTCACATTAGGGACAATTTATAATTTTACCAAGCCTATTAGCCTACAAACCAGTACTTCCTTGGAATGTGTAAGGAAACTGAAGCTCACAGAGAAAACGCATGCAGGTCATGGGAAGAACGTACTAACTCTGTACAGACAGTACACATAGTCAGGGTGGAACCCGGGTCATCCTGTATCCACATGCAGCCCTGCGCTGGAATGGTTGGGTCAAGAAAGCCTGTCCAGAGCACTCCACTGCAATATCTGGTCCTGTGGCCCGTGGCATCCACTCTTCTCAGCAATTTGTCAATATAATGTGGAATAAATTGAATTGGCTGATCAGTGCAGACACGGTGGGCCAAAGGGCCTGTTTCTCCGCTGTTTCTCTAAACTAAAGTAAAGTAAAGTAAACTACACTCCTCACTGAAGTAGAGCGAATCGCCTGGCATGAAACAGTGTACCATCTATGACGATACAGATTGTGGCAGAGTACAATGCTACTATTGCTGAAAGTCCTCATAGATGCCCAGTTTCAAACTGCTAGAGCTGTTCTCAGTGCATCTCATTTAACAAGATTGTGGTGCCTTGCAACACTAAGCTTGCAACCTTACTTGTTTTAATAAAAAGGATAAAACTATTGTGGCATACGTTCAAGAGAACCTTTAATAACTGCTGCAACATATTTTTTCCCAAGAACTTGTTCCCATGGCATAATTCTGGAAAAATTGCAAAATTTTCCTTATGTATAAGTATCAGTTTACACAGAGGTAGACTATTTTCAGAACTTACTGTTTATTTTAACTACTAATTTATTTAACTGTTGGCTTTGTGATCTTGTTATATACAAATGCTTCTTCTGTTATCCACAATAACCGTGGTGACAAACCTGTAAGCATTAATTATTTGGATGTAAATCATTTTAGAAAATTCCATATGACATAAATGTTAGGTTTTATCATTCTTCTAAGGATAGGAACAGTAATTCGTAAAAGCACTTCCAGGAAGCTGTAATGAAAATATTAGAGGAAACTTTAGTTGGCAAAACAATGTTTACTTGGGAAAAAAATGTGATCATAGTGACCTCGAAGTTCAACTGTGCAGCACCCAAAAATGCAGCACTATGCAGTTTAAAATCATATTGATGCGAGTCACTGATTCACGACAAAATAAAGGAGGTCCATCAGCCCATCAGGTTAATGCCAGCAGAGCCTTGCCATCAATCCCTCTTTTATTTCCTTGGAGCTTTGTAACTTTTTTGTTTAATTTGGAGATACAGTGTGTAAACAGGCTATTTGGCCCACCAAGTCCACGCCAACCTGTACACTAATTCCACCCAACACAAGGGACAATTTACAGAAGCCAATTAATCCTACAAACCTGCACATCTTTGGTATGTGGGAGGAAACCGGAGCACCCGGAGGAAACCCACGTGGTCATGGGGAGAACGTGTAGACACCATACAGACATCATCCGTGGTTAGGATCGAACCCGGGCCTCTAGCGCTGTAAGGCAGCAACTCCACCACGTTTGTGCCACCAACCTATTCTCTCTCAATTGATTAGCAAATCTCCGTGGATTATTTTGTTTACCATTTATCTAACCCAAGATGTAATTATGGTTGAACGTTAATTTACCCCCATGCTTTTGAGAATTGGAAAGAAATTGTAACACCTGATAGAAGCTCACACAGTCATTGGGAGAACTTGAAAACTCCACACGGAAAGCATCTGAAGCCAGAATCAAATGCGGGTCCCTGGAACTGAAAGGGGGCAATACTAACTGCTTTGTCAATGTGTGACTCCATACTATTGAGTCTTTGAACATGTTTCTGTGTGAGTTACCGTCAATCGTTAAGTGGTACAGCATGCAGGCAGTCCTTTTTTTGCCCACCAAGTCCACACTGACCATTTATCACCCACCCATAAATACTATTCCCACATTAATCTCATTTTTTTTAATTCTCCTCACCTCCTCATGAACTTGCCCCAGATCCTAACATTCACCCGCAAGTCAGGAGCAATTTACAGTAACCAATTTACCTATCAACCTGCATGTCTTTGGGATGTGGGAAGAAACTAGAGCACTCAAGGGGAACCCATATGCAAACTCCACACAAACTCCATTGTTGCGCCAACTAAAGTCGAACCAGGGTCTCTGAAACCCTCTCATTATTTAACACTCAAAACTTCTAAATGGAGGAATTTTCACCCGCATTAGATTGAATCACAATGAGACAGTTCACTTCAGTGATTCTGAGGACTCAAACTGAATACTATTTGAACATTCCTGGGAACTATTTGAACATAGACTTTCAGAAGGCTTTCGACAAGGTCCCACATAAGAGATTAGTATACAAACTTAAAGCACATGGTATTGGGGGTTCAATATTGATGTGGATAGAAAACTGACTGGCAGACAGGAAGTAAAGGGTAGGAGTAAACGGGTCCTTTTCAGAATGGCAGGCAGTGACTAGTGGGGTACCGCAAGGCTCAGTGCTGGGACCCCAGCTATTTACAATATATATTAATGATTTGGACGAGGGAATTGAATGCAACATCTCCAGGTTTGCGGATGACACTAAGCTGGGGGGTAGTGTTAGGAGTGAGGAGGATGGTAGGAGGCTGCAAGGTGGCTTGGATAGTCTGGGTGAGTGGGCAAATGCATGGCAGATGCAGCATAATGTGGATAAATGTGAGGTTATCCACAAAAAACAGGAGGGTAGAGGGTAGATAACAATCTGAATGGCGGCAAATTAGGAAAAGAGGGGATGCAACGAGACCTGGGTGTCATGGTACACCAATCATTGAAAGTAGGCATGCAGGTGCAGCAGGCAGTGAAGAAAGCAAATGGTATGTTAGCATTAATAGCGAAAGGATTTGAGTATAGCAGCAGGGAGATTCTACTGCAGTTGTACAGGGTTTTGGTGAGACCACACCTGGAGTATTGCGTACAGTTTTGGTCTCCAAATCTGAGGAAAGACATTTTTGCCATAGAAGGGGTACAGAGAAGGTTCACCAGACTGATTCCTGGGATGTCAGAACTTTCATACGAGGAAAGACTGGATAGACTTGGCTTGTACTCGCTAGAATTTAGAAGACTGAGGGGGGATCTTATAGAAACTTACAAAATTCTTAAGGGTTGGATAGGCTAGATGCAGGAAGATTGTTCCCGATGTTGGGAAGGTCCAGAACAAGGGGTCACAGTCTATGGATAAGGGGGAATTCCTTTAGGACTGAGATGAGTAAAACATTTTTCACACAGAGTGGTGAGTCTCTGGAATTCTCTGCCACAGAAGGTAGTTGAGGCCAGTTCATTGGCTATATTTAAGAGGGAGTTAGATGTGGCCCTTGTGGCTAAAGGGATCAGGGGGTATGGAGAGAAGGCAGGTACATGATACCGAGTTGGATGATCAGCCATGATCATATGGAATGGCGGTGCAGGCTTGAAGGGCCGAATGGCCTACTCCTGCACCTATGTTTCTATTCCTCCTGCAAGCAGAGGCAAGCGTTGCAAAGTCCCTGTGCCAACCTCTCCTTAAACAGATCTTTCTAAGCAAGGACCATACTGGTGGGTTGCCTTTTAAGACTGTGGCTAGATATGCCAGGAGAAATTCTGCAAAAAAAGAGAAGTCTCTTCAGTACAGGGATAAAAATAAACAGAAGTAAGACATCTGGCACTCTGGGCAGGAAGGTAGCAGGGAGAAACTTGAAAGGGCAAGAGTGTCCTCAGTGAATTCTGTACTTTTGGGAGAGCTGCAATGCAGCCAAAAGCTCCTCTTAGGTGTGAAAGTAAGGGTTATTTCCTTTCACACCTTTAATTAAAATTAAAAACGAAAGGTTCCCCACTTTGCTGCTGGAACTTTTTCTGACTTTTTGCAATTTAACTTTGCACCTATTTAATGGTGTGAAACCAACTTTAGATCCCATTTATGGGCGTTTGGAAAATTCAGATATTTTACCTCTGCACATAAAGACATGAGGGACTTGAGATGCTGGAATCTGGAGCAACAAGCACAGGGATTTTGATGAATGAGCGGTGGGGGGGGGGGGGGGGGGGGGGGGCTTACCAAACAGTGAAAGGCCTGGATTGAGTGGATGTGGAGAGGATGTTTCCACTAGTGGTAGAGTCTAGGACCAGAGGGCATAGCCTCAATAAAAGGACGTACCTTTAGAAAGAAGATTAGAATGAATTTCTTTAGAGGGTGATGAATCCGTGGATTGACAGATTCTTGATTTGTATGGGTGTCAGGGGTTATGGGGAGAAGGCAGGAAAAAGGAGTTGAGAGGAAAAAATAGATCAGCCATAATTGAATGGCAGAGTAGACTTGATGGGCTGAATGGCTTATTTCTGCTCCACGAACTTATGATCTCATTGACACTTACCAAATAGTGAAAGGCCTGGATAGAGTGGATGTGGAGAGGATGTTTCCACTAGTGGGAGAGTCCAGGACCAGAAAGAACGAGAGTAGGATTATAGCGTCAGAATAAAAGGACGTACCTTTAGAAAGGAGATGAAAAGTAATTTCTTTAGTCACTACAGCCAGTGAAGGAGACCTATAGCTTACTGGACTTGATGTTTATTGGATCACCTGCCAAATGATGTTAAGCAATTCCATTACCAGTCCACATCAATATACCTATTTATCTCTCTTAGTTATTGCATCACTGAAAGCAATGAAAAAAATAGAACAGAAAAAGGCCATGTGAGCTTCATATACCAAGTCACGTTGATTTATGTTGATTTATTAATGGACGTTGCTACAGGCAAACAAATTGCAATTTAAATTTGCTGATATTTCAAAAGAAGTAGCTTGTAAACCATGAGTTCCAAGTGTCAACAAATGGAAGAGATTCGTCCATTTGCTGGAAGGAAGAGAACATTTTTTGGCAATTCTTGGCTAAGTGTTAAGTATGACTGACAAAAATCAAAACCCATATATCAGATTTGCAGAAATTGAATGAGAAGACATTTGCTATTTTATGAGCTTTTTGGTCACCCAATTCCCTAAAAATGTTAGAAACAATGAACTACAGATGGTGGTTTACCCAAAAGTACACAATGTGCTGAAGTAATTCAACAGATCAGGCAGCATCTCTGGAGATGTCTAGAGTTCTTCTCTGAAAATATTAAGTGCACAATAATACATTCATAATTCAATCCTGCTCAATAGGCATCTTTGCATCTCAAAATTGGAATCTTCAACTAGGAATAGTGAGAGAAATTAAAAGAAGAAGTTGCAATTAAAGTTACACTGGGATCAAATTGCTATACCATCATAGACTTGGTTTTTAAGTTATGTGGAGCATCGACAGCTTTTAAAAATAGACGCATGTAGCAACTCTTGCCATTGAATCCATTGAAAGTCAGTGAAAACCATAGTTGTCTTCAATTAAACCAAATATACACTTCATTCGAACCAATGAAAGACCCTTTAATACTTTGGCGTGATTTTTCCACTTACTATGATCATTGCATGACTGAATAAGAATTACTAAATTAGTACCAGATTTTAAAATATAAACAAATACAATTATTGTGTAAGTATTAAGTCCTGTGCCTCTGGGTTTCTTTTATATTTTCTCACAGCTGCACAAATATGAGTGATGTTCTTAAAAGAGCTTTGTGGAGGGAGGGTTACTGTGTAATAAGGTCCTGATGGTTAGCTTTTCTTAAAATAATTCAACATTTTCTGATAATTTTCTCATTGCTTCTTACCCACAACCAGGTTTTCAGAAAATAAATAGAGAATGAATTCTCCTTATTGGGTTCCGTCAACTTTCGTGCTTGCCTCTTGCCATATATTGGTTCAAGCACAACAGCGAAGCTTGTTCTTCTATCCCCATTCATGAGAACATAAGAAATAGGAGCAGGTGTGCCCCATCTGGCACATCGAGACATCCATTATTCATTAACATCCCAGTAGACCTACCTTTATTTCAGCGCTATCCCCATATCCCGTGATTCCCAGATAGTCCAGAATTCTAGTGGAGTCATAGAGTGATACAGTGTGGAAATGGACCCTTGAACCCAACTTGCCCATACCGACCAACATGTCCCATCTACACTCGTTCCACCTGCCTGTGTTCGGCCCATGTCTCTCCAATCCTGTCCTATTCATGTACCTGTCTAAATGAGTCTTAAATGTTGTGATAGTATCAACTACCTACTCCAGCAGCTCGTTCCATACACCCACCATCCTTTATGTGAAAAAGTTACTCCTCAGATTCCGATTAAATCTTTTCCCCCTCACCTTAAACGAATGTCCTCTGGGTCTCTATTCCCCTACTCTGGACAAGAGACTGTGCGTCCACCCGAACAATCCATCGCTTGACAACACCTTTCCCAAATCATCATGCCCAGAACTGAACACAATACTCTAAATGCCTCACCAACGTCTTATATAATAACTGCAACATGACCTCCCAACTTTTATACTCAGTTCTCTGACTGATGAAGGCTATTCTGTCATTTGAATGCACACAGAGCCCACTTGGATAGAGAACTGCAACAGCTGCCCACCCTTTGCAAGAAGAAATTTCTCTTCATCTCAGTCCCAAATGACCCATCCATGGCAAAGTACATAGTAAGGAAAAGTCGAGAAACAAGAGACTGCGGACATTGGAATCTTGAGTAAAAGACAAAGGGCTGCAGGAACTTAGTGGGACAGGCAGCATCTGTGGAATGAATGGACAAAGAACATTTCAGTTTGGGTCTCTTCCAGTCTGAAGGCAGGCCACGACACTAAACATCATCCATGCACATCGTCCTTGCATATCCTGCACAGATGCTGCCTGACGTTGAAGAAGGATCCTGATCTGAAACATCCTTGGTTCATTCCCTCCACAGATGCTGTCTGGCGTGCTGAGTTCATCCAGCACTTCTTTTAAAAGAATAGTGTGAAAGTTGCTATCGATGTCCTTTATCCGTTCATTGCTGTATTAATGATGCTGAACCCGCTGTAGGAATATTGCTTCTAAAATGTCAAGATAGAAACAACTTGCATTTTGAGAGCCCTTTTCGTCTAAGAAAATGCCAAAGTACTAAAGAACCAAATGTATTTTCAAACAATTATTTAAATGTAAGTAATTTGCTAACCAATTTGCATGCACGAAACAGCATTAAACTCGTAACTTGGATTGTTCATCGAAGGTTGGACAGACTTAAAAGTCAACAGTAGTTTTCCTGCTCTCTTTCAAATATTATATTTTTTGGTTCTGCCTTACTTTTGAAAGCATGGAACTCTCTTAGTACTGCACTAAATTAATACTGCACAAATCCTGGATAGGATCTTGAACTCACAGGCTCCTGAATCGGTGGTGAAAATATTTCCTAACAAGCCACGGTTGGCACTGGATAAAAATGTATTCAAAATATAAAGTTGAATTTATTTATTTATATATGGCATTGTTTTATACAATTTATCTTCTTAGTGTTGTTCATTTGCAATATTGAAAACAAATTCTAGTTCTAGTATGGCTGGAATACTTAGTATGAATTACATAGATACATAGACAATAGGTGCAGGAGTAGGCCGTTCGGCCCCTCGAGCCAGCACCGCCATTCAATGTGATCATGGCTGATCATCCACAATCAGTACCTCGTTCCTGCCTTCTCCCCATACCTCTTGATTCTGCTAGCCCTAAGAGCTGCATCTAGCTCTCTTTTGAATGCATCCAGTGAATCAGCCTCCACTGTCTTCTGAGGCAGAGAATTCCACAAATTCACAACTCTCCGTGTGAAAATGTTTTTCCTCATCTAAGTTCCAAATGGCCTAACCCTTATTCTTAAACTGTGGCCCCTGGCTCTGGACTCCCCCAACATTGGGATCATGTTGGGGTTTCCTGTATCTAGCCTGTCCAATCCCTTAATAATTTTATATGTTTCTATAAGATTCCCTCTCATCCTTCTAAATTCCAGTGAATACAAGTCCATTCTTTCACCATAGTCCCGCCATCCCAGGAATTAACCTGGTGAACGCTGCGTTCCCTCAATAGCAAGAATGTACTTCCTCAAATTAGGAGACCAAAACTGCACACAATACTCCAGATGTGGTTTCACCAGGGCCCTGTATAGGACCTCTTCGCTCCTATACTCAACTCCTCCTGTTATGAAGGCCAACATGCCATTAGCTTTCCTCACTGCCTGCTGTACCTGTATGCTTACTTTCAGTGACTGATGTACGAGGACACGTTGTATATTCTGTGTGGGATATGAAACACATCTTTTAATGTGTCTACATCGTATTGCTAACCAGCACCACTGTATGCCAGAACTAACAAATGTCAATGTCACAGAAATGCAATTGTTTGAAATAGTGATTAGTAATTCTATTTTTCAACTGCTCATCTTCCTCTGACAGAGGTAAACAAGGCTGATGAAGAGGGAACAGTGTTCCTAACATGCCCTTGGATTTTGTCCTCAGTGGAAAAAGAAGGTAACTGGAATTGGAGGAAGCCAATTTTAAAATGGTGTCCTGGCACACTCTGCCTCTTGAGGCACTGAGGTAAACTACAATTGAGATCTTGAAAGGCAAATCTTATTTTACCTTACTATGCTGCCTCAGACAATAGGGCTGCCACTGGTGACAACACTGACAAGCTTCCAAAGTAAAAGACTGAAGACAAATGATTACCTATTTCTCTCTTGCCAGCTTATCTTGTTCTCCAATGGAAGCAGAAAATGCTGGAGACGCTCAGTAGGTTTGGCAATATCTGTGGAAAGAAGAGATAAGCTGATGTTTCAAGTGTGGACACTCTATGAGAATGGTTTACATCCAAATCATTAACTTGTGCATTGTTTCCATAGATGCTGCCTAGCCTGATGAAATATTTGCTGCATTTCCTATTGTTTGGGCCTCTGGTATCTGGAGGATGTTATGTTTCTGTTGTACTGTTTCCATATTGGCTTCTTTCCCCAGTTGGATACACAACATACTGTATAACGTATACACTTTATTTAACTCTTAAGTCAACAGAAATTTCAGGATCTCATCAATTAACTGAGTGCAGTCAGTAGCTAAAAGTTAAAACTGGATGCTCCACTGTCAAGTGCTATTTGGTCAAATTGCGCTGACTGATAACCTGAGTTCTGAAGGCAATGGCTGGCTGGCTCTCAGGAAGTCTCTGACACCTTGTGAGCTAATGGAGAAGTTGAAAGCATCTTGAGAGTCACATGGTAGCCCACCAGAGTGCTGTTGGACTCACCATGGAGCTGGAACAGGGATTCAATGAAGGGGGCATTGGGTGCATTTTCCATTCCACTAGGTGGCAGTGTGAAAGGAATAGGGTCCGCATAGATTTTGAAGAGATTGGTGACCATGTGGAGAAAGTCCCGATTTCGGCATTTACGTTGATTGCTTTATGCGTAATGTTTTGATTATTTATCGTCATTTTTAAATTAATAACATTTTAAATCAACCTCAAAGATTTTTAAATATCTCTACAAATTGCACCTGAAGGAATAAGAGTAGGATGCAGGCATGCCGAGCTGAGAGTCCTGACAATGGGCTGAGTTTGGGGTAATTCAGTATGCTGGTACGGTGATCACCACTTTCTACCTAAATTATTGCTCAAAATGAAAGATATTTGAAAGGTGTGCAGTTAAATTTTCGTTCTCAAAATAATTGATGGAAAGATCAGGTAAGAATCGATCTGGGTTCAATTTAATGTTAAAAGTGTGGTATAATTTGGAATTTCTGAATGCCACTGCATAGTGGGATGAAATCCTCCTTTGCCACTGGGCTTGCAGGATAATAGGTGAGATGACTTCAAACAATCTCAATCCAATTGATAATGGAGCAGACAGCACACGATTGACCCTATTTCAATGCTGGGTGACCTGTAGGAAATGTAAAAAAAAAGTTACTTGCTGGTGAAATAAGTGGTTTTGTTCTGAGGCTGAGACTTACAGCTTTACCCTGCATCTCATCTTCTCACACCTGGTCTGAGAATATATAACTCTGAATTCCCATTCCCCAATACTAATAACGTTTGCATTAACAAATTTAAAAAATCAATGAATACTCTATTAGATCATGAACTTATTGTATTACCACCATGGTTACATTACAACAGCTATAATTATAATACAGCATCTTAGCGTAGAGATTCGATAGCCTCAGCCATGATTTGGCCTTATCCAAGCAGGAATGGCATGAGGGCAACAATGTGCACAAGACGACAATCAGTCTGAGGAAAGGTCCCAACCCAAACTGTTACCTATCTATGTTCTCCGGACTTGCTACCTGACCTGCTGAGTTACTCTAGCACATTGTATCATTGTCTTTTGTAAAGTAACAGCTGCAGTTCTCTTGCATCTCATAGTATTTTCGCTTAAAACAGCCATTAATTGCTTCTTGATGACCATTTATGGGGTGGAAGATTGCAACCTTCACGTGGTCCGCCCTGTTTCGACTAATGCAAGCAACTCGACGTGCACAAACGGAAGATCAAATAGAACAAGTTGTCCAACAACTTTAGGCTGTGCACGCCACACGAAAGAACAAGAGGAAGAAGATGCCATTTATAACAAATACTGAACTAGCATAATAATGAAAGAACAATGCTGCATGTATTAGAACCCTTTGGGAAATTAACACTGCAGACCAGTTAATTCAATTGCTGTTAAGCCTGCCCAACAGGTAGCCAAGGACAATAGTAGATGGTATCATTCATGAATGGGGGTTGGGATGGGATGGGGAGTGGAGGAGAGCAGCTTAGATGATTAAATACCAAGGCTGTGAATAGGAAGTTTGCCAAAAATACCAAAATTAGTGTTGATGACAAGAAAGTAAATTCCAGATTGCAGGAAGATACAAAATGATTACTTGGATGAACACAAAAGCACCAATAAATTTCGAAGAGGAGAAATGTGAGATGGTGCATTTGAGAGGAGCAAAGGTGGTTATAGAATAAATACATGGTATTTATAGAAGAATATTAATAATATAAGAGTATAGAAGTTGGGATGTAATGTCAAAATTGTACAAGGCATTGGTGAGGCCAATTCTGGAGTATGGTGTATAATTTTGGTCGCCAAATTATAGGAACGATGTCAGCAAAATAGGGAGAGTACAGAGGAGATTTACTAGAATGTTGCCTGGGTTGTGAAGCAATTAATGACCTTTGTCAGCACCTAAGTTACAGACAAAGGTTGAACAAGATAGGTCTTAATCTTTGGAGCGCAGAAGGGTAAGGGGGGGACTTGATAGAGGTCTTTAAAATTATGAGAGGAATAGACAGAGTTGACGTGGATAAGCTTTTTCCATTGAGAGTAGGGAAGATTCAAACAAGAGGACATGATTTGAGAATTAAGGGACAAAAGTTTAGGGGTAACATGAGGGGGAACTTCTTTACTCAGAGAGTGGTAGCTGTGTGGAATGAGCTTCCAGTGGAAGTGGTGGAGGCAGGTTCAATTTTATCATTTAAAAATAAATTAGATAGGTATATGGGCGGGAAAGGAATGGAGGGTTATGGTCTGAGTGCAAGTAGATGGGACTAGGTGAGAGTAAGTGTTCGGCATGGACTAGAAGGGCCGAGATGGCCCATTTCCATGCTGTAATTGTTATATGGTTATATGGTCGGATTTGAGGAAGTTCAAAGGAACAGAAAACCTTTGGAAAACATGTGTTCCTATTGTTGATGGTGGCAGCTCAAGCACTTGAAAAGTTGTGATGTACATTTGCCATTATTAGCCAAGAACTAAAACAAGAGCAAGGAGGTTTACCATGAACCAGTGTTAAAACATTCAATAGGCACAGCGAGACTGCTGTACACAGTTCAGGTCATTACACCAGAGGGTATATGGGTAAACAGCAAACAGGGTGCCAAGCATGTTGCCAGGGTTGGTGAGTTATAGCTATGATAAGCGACTAGCGACTAGGGTTATTTTCTTTGGAACCAAAGAGGCTGCATGGAGCTGCATAGTGGGTTCCTTCATGGAGGTGTCCAATGGATTTCTTTATGTAGCTCCCCAATAGGTCTCCTCATAGAGTTGCTCCCAAGGCTCCCTCATGGAGCCGCACAGTGGATTCCCTCATGGAGTTACTGAGTGGGTTCCCTCATGGCACTCCCCAATAGGTTCCCTCATGGTTGCTCAGTGGGTTCCTTCATGGAGCCACCCTGTGGGTTCCCTCATGGAGTTGCTCAGTAGGTCTACTCACGGAGCCACCTATGGGCATGAGAGCCATATCCAGAAACCACAGACACTTGTTTCGCAGCATCATGCTCCCATCACCCCTATGGTAATGTAGTCACCGCTGCTAATAGTAAATGACAACTTTATGAAAAGAATAATTAATCATGGTTTCTAAATAATAAGATATTACAGATGGGAATTTTGCCTTGCATGTCAATGATGCCAATTAAGTCAACAATAACAAATCAGCAAATTAATATTAATTAGATACATTCATTTCTAATATCTATAATCACCACAAGCCTCATCTTCCTACTTACAAATTCTGAATGCACTTTATTTGGCGTATTTCTAATCAATTTTGGATTAGTAACCTAGACACATGTAAAGTTGATCAAAACAAGCTGTACTCTATTTCTTCAGCTTCCCAAAACACTCTGCCCCTGGTGTATATCAGTTCTTGTTCAGCATGCTGTCAAAGAAGAAGCCACTGCTAATCCGCCATCTCCGTTGTCATTTTACTGAGCTGTGCACCGATACCAGATGGTAATCGGGATATCAGTGCTCTATAATCATCTTCAAAAGACAATTCAATAATTGTTACAATTAAAATAAACATGCACCAATTAAATTATACTGATTATGGGTTTTTTTCAAATGGGAAAAGTCATCTGAAGTTGTCCATTGTACGTAACTCAAAGAATAGCCACTGTTTTCTACAGAGTGAGGGACTACCTTGCTGTTTCTGCCTGCTTGCTGTAGCAACAGAAAATAGCTCTGTATCCTTTAGAGTCATAGAGCGACAGTGTGGAAACAGGCCCTTTGGCCCAACTTTCCCACACTAGCCACCATGTCTCAGCTACATGTCCCACCTGCATGCTTTTCATCCATATCCCTCCAAACCTGTCCTATCCATGTATCTGTCTAACTGTTTCTTAAATGTTGGGATTGTCCCAGCCTCAAGTACCTCCTCTGGTAGCTTGTTCCATACACCCACCACCCTTTGTGTGAAAAAGTTACCCCTCAGATTCCTATTAAATCTTTTCCCCTTCACCTTGAACCTATGTCCTCTGTTCCTCGATTCCCCTACTCTGGGTAAGAGACTCTGTGCATCAACACAATCTATTCCTCTCATGATTTTGTACATCTCTGTAAGATCATCCCTCATCCTCCTGCACTCCAAGGAATAGAGACCCAGCCTACTCAACCTCTCCCTATAGCACACATCCTCTAGTCCTGGCAAGTGGTAACATTCTCAGAAATCATCTCTGAACCTTTTCTAGCTTAATATCTTTCCTATAACATGGTGCCCAGAACTGAACACATTATTCTAAATGCAGTCTCACCAACGTCTTATACAACTGCAACATGACCTCCCAACTTCTATACTCAATACTCTGACTGATGAAGGCCAACGTGACAAAAACCTTTTTGACCACATTATCTATCTGCGACTCGACCTGCAAGGAACCATGCACCTACACTCCTAGATCCCTCTGCTCTACAACACTCCTCAAAGGCCTCCCATTCACTGTGTAGCTCCTGCCTTTGAGAGACGTCCAAAATGCAACACCTCACTCGTCTCTGTATTAAATTCCATCAACCATTCCGCAATCCACCTGGCCAATCAATCCAGATCCTGCTGCAATATTTCACAACCATCTTCACGATCTGCAAAACCACCCACTTTCTGCATTGTATAACTAAATTTGGATGAATGAATTGAAGATGTAAGATATTGACGATATTTTTTAGAAAATTAGGAATTTGGAATTATATCCTCACAATTGTTTCTTCTTTGTTCTAGCATGATGGGTAAAATAGACCAGGCAATGTAGCCACATTTATGTTCACCGTGATCGTCCCATTACAGGAAGGATGTGGAGGCTTTGTAGAGGGCATAGAAGAGATATATGAATCTTCATTTGTCACAGCTGAAGTGCCAGAAGACTGGAGGGTGGCTAATGTTGTGCCACTATTTAAGAAGCTGTATGAAAAAGCCTGGGAACTATAGACCAATGAGCCTAACATCTGTGGTGGGCAAGTTACTGTCAGATATTCTCAGGGATAAGACATGAATGTATTTGGATTGACAGAGGATGATTAAGGATGGTCACCATGGTTTTGTATGTGGGAGATTGTGGGTTACAAATCTGATTGATTTCCTTTGAAGTAGTAACCAAAAGTGCTGGAGAGGCCAAAGCCATAGACATGGTCTACATTTACTTTAACAAGACATTTGATAAGGTTCCACATGGTAGACTGTTCTGGAAGGTTAGATAGCAATGGATCTAGGGAGAGCTTGCTGTATGGAGAGAAAATTGGCTTCATGAAAGGAACCACAGGGTGATGATTGTAGGTTGCTTTCAGACTGCAGCCCTGTGACTAGTATTGTGCTTCAGGGATCAGTCCTGGGCCCATTGCTGTTTGTGGTTTATATCAACAATTTGGATGAGAATGTAGAAGGAATGATTAGCAAGTTTGCAGCTGACATTAAAGTGGGTGGTATTATAGATAGCAAATATGATTGTGTCGACAAATACTCTCTTGAACTTCTGCCGGTGTATGGCAGAGAGCATATTGACTGGTTGCATTCATTCAGCAACTCGAACACCCAGGAATAAAGGAGATTACAAATAAAGTGGCGGTGACTGCCTAGCCCATCACTGGTACTGATCTCCCCACCATCAAAGAGACCTGAAGGGTGCGCTGCCTTAAAAAGACAGTCAGCATCGTCAGGGACCCACACCACCCTGGCCAAGCACTCATTTCACTCCTGGCTTTGGGAAGTCTGAAAGCCATGACCTCCAGGTTCAAGAATAGCTTTCTCCCATCAGGTTATTGAACACTACAAATACCAAACTACAAACTGTCTTGTGCAGGAAGGAACCTCAGATGCTGGTTTACACTGAGGATAGACACAAAATGCTGGAGTAACTCAGTGGCATCTCTGGAGAAAAGGAATAGGGGACATTTTGGGTCGAGACTGAACTGTCTTGGTTGCAGCTGGGATTTTGAGCCTTTGTTTTATTTTGCACTAATACATTGTTTTCCATTCTTGAGTCCTGAATTCACTGGATTCAGTGGCTCAGTGCCGCCTAATTTCAACAGGTTCTTGTTACTGATGAAATCACTCACGGTCAGCACCAATCATGCAAAATGAACAGAATTAGCACCCCCAAAGTGCACACACTCTTACATGACGCCTGGGACATGCAGATCCATAGTCCTTGCACAGAGCCCTGATTGTCTGTTCGAATTGGCAGGAACACTTCGTCCTCAATAACAATCAGTATGGGAGCACCTCAAGACTGCGTGCTCAGCCCCCTGCTCTACTCACTCTCTACTTGTGACTGTCTCACCGGACACAGTGCTAACTCCATCTTCAAGTTCGCCGATGACACCACCGTTGGTGGCCGAATTAAAGATGGTGAAGAATCAGAGTATGGAAGTGAGATCGACCGATTGACCAAATGGTGCCAGCACAACAACCTGGCTCTCAATATCAGTAAGACCAATGAGCTGATTGGGGACTTTGGAAGAGGAAGGAAGAGGACCCACTATCCTGTTACATGGGGGAGGAATTCAAAAACTTCAAATTCCTGGGCGTGTATATTTCTGAAGATCTCTCCTGGACTCAGCACACTGATGCAATTATAAATAAAGCACATCAACGGCTCTACTTCCTGAGAAGATTACAGAGAATTGGTATGTCAGAGAGGATTCTCTTGACCTTCTACAGGTGTACAGTAGAGAGCATATTGACTGGTTGCATCACGGCCTGGTTCGGCAACTTAACTGCCCAGGAGAGAAGACTGTAAAAAGTTGTGAACACTGCCGGCTCTGACCTCCCCACCATCAAAGGGGTTTACCGGAATCCATGCCTCAAAAAGGCCGCCAGCATCATCACAGACCCACACCACCCTGGCCACACAATCATTTCACCTCTGCCGGGGTCATCAACTCACCTGGATTCCAGACCCTGTTCTGGACCAAGAGTCTAAAGGAGGGTCTCAACCCGAAAAATCACCTATCCCTAGCTTCTGGTGATGCTACCTGATCTGGTGAGTTACTCCAGCACTTTGTGTCCTTTTGTGTATTAACCACCAACTGCAGTTGCTTGTTACTATAACTTGTTTAATGATAATATCTTACTCGGTTATAGCGGACAATCGGCAATAACGGACACAACCCCCCCCCCCCCCCCTCCCCCTCCCAATCCATTATAACAAGGGTTTACTGTGTGGAACATTGCCTTAAATCAACTCTGACAATACAATATGTGACCTTGGTTCAAGATAGGAAAAATCTAATTAAAAGGCGGTTTAAGAATGATTTGAAAACATTTATCTTTACCCCGGCAACAATTAGTACTTCCAAGTTGAGTGGTCAATGTTAAATCCTGGAATCCTTCAAGAAACAGGTGGGTCCTCAATGAAAGAATTAAAGGGGCTTTTCTGGATATACGACCTCATGTGCTTTGAACGGAACTGCTTCATCTGCATTTCCCTTGTGAATCCACTTGCATAGTATCTTATTAACCAGATCTTGACTGTTTTCTTCCCCTCAGTTTCCCCACCCGGCAGTAGCCATCACTATGTGGCAGCTATCTTGATAAGCTTCAAATGTCTTCAAGCTGTTCGAGACTACTGCTTAGCAGCTGCATAACTGTTACATACAATGAAAATAGGCACTTGTACAGATGGAAGCATTTGAAAACAGTTTGATTTGTTTCTAACTTCCACAAGTTTGTTCAATTCTATGTGATTAAAGGAAGCAAGAGAAAATGTGTGAACAAATAGGCTAAAGCTCGAACTAAAGAATACCGTAATACAAAGGTGAGGAAATATAAATGAGGCTTTCCTTCTATAATATGCTGCATTCTTAACAAGATGATCAGTTAGGTGTAGAATCCACATTACCTGCGTCATGCCAATTTTTCATCACAGATGGTTAGGAAAGTAGTAAATTGCTCCAAGTGCAGGTAAGTCCAAGTAGAAAAACTGGATGGAGTAAATGGGCAATTGGGTATTGTGCAATTAGTATAAATGGATGCGTGACAGACTCATTGGACCAAGGACCTATGTTAAAGGACTCGAAGAGAAATAAACTCTAACCTTTGTCCTACACAATCCAGTAATGCTATTGATTTATGATTGCCACGTGCACCGCGATATTGTCTCGTGCACCAAGATACGGTGAAAAACTGTTTTGCGTGCAATCCTGTCAAATCAAAGGATTCCATACACGAGTACAATCAAAGCGTAAATGTATATAACAGGTGGTGTAAAGAGAAAAATAAATAGTGTTAGAACAACAGGCAAGTGCAGATTAGGAAAATGTAAGGTCTCAATGAGGTAGGTTGGAAGATTGGAACCACACTCTCAGCTTATAAGAGGTCAAATCAATAGTCTGATAGCATTGGGAAAGAGGTTGTTCCTGAATCTTTGTTTTTATTTTAGATGCAGCAAGCCAACAGGCTCTTCGGCCCATCGAGTCCACGCTGAACATCGATCACCCATTCACATTCATTATATGTAATCCCATTTTCTAATCTACTCCCTACACTAGGGGCAATTTACAGAGTAACCTACAAACCCGCGAGAGGGAACTGACGTACCCGGAGGAAACCCATGCGGTAACAGGGGGATCGTGCAAACGCCACAACCAAGATCAGGATTGAACCTAGGTCTCTGGTGCTGAGAGGCAGCAGCTCTACCAACTGTGCCATTGTGCCATTGTGTCTGGTCGTACGTGCTTTCATACTTTTCGATCTTCTGCAAAAGAGGGGAGAAGGAAGAATGAACAGTGTGTAAGTGGCCCTTGGTTATGTTAGCTGCTTTCCCAAGGCAGCGTGAAGTGTAGATGGAGTCGATGGGGGTGGGGTTGGGGGAGGGCGGAAGAGTATGGCAAGGTGGTTTGTGAAATTGACTGGGCTGCATTCTCAACTTTTTGCAATATCTTGTGGTCTTGGGAAGAGCAGTTGGCAGACTAAGTTGTGATGCTTGCTACGGTGCACCCGCTGAAAACAATGAACTGCTTTTTATTTCAAATTGTTGAAGCATTCCACTTAAATTAAAAATAACATTCTCTGATACCACACCACCCCTCAATATTTTTAACATTCATACCAAGAGGACAGATATGATTGTTTTTAATAACATTGTATAACATTTTATTACTACTATAACATTTTTGAACTAAAGATTTAAAATAGACTGCAACTTGAGAAGGTACACATCTTCAATTCCAAAGAGAGAAGTACAATTTGTCAGCCAGTAAAATATGGCCAAATATCCTAGCATTCATTCTTCACAAAAAGGTCTCTATAACCTGTCATACAAACCAGAAACCTTTAGACAACAGCCCATGATTTCCCATTCATTGGCTTTTGAATACACGTTGCAGGGAATGCCTGAAATCAGCAAAGTGTACCTTTGTCAACTGATTTAAAGCCAAGTAGTCCTTTCAACTCTGCTAGATTCTCTTTGCCCAACAATACAAGTTTCATTTTGCCACTTCAATTCAGAATGCCAACTAATGGACGCACTTTCTCAATGAATGGTATCCTATCAAAAGGACTTTTGTTAAGAAAGGCACCTGCTACCTTTTATGATTCTTTGAAATCAATTTTGATCAACAGTTCTGATTGAACCTGCAGGATATTTTCTCTCTTTTGCTGTGAATGGGATTTTTAGGAGTTTGCTTTTTATAAAGGCTTTGATTAAAATAGATTTCCCTATTCTATTATCTGATAGCTTTAGCATATATCTCTTTCAAAGTTACATTTCCTATATTTACAGTAGAAATACGACAGAAGTAGTGTCGTTCGTGTGTTATGGGCTGTGGCTTGATTAATGTTTCTACAAAATCGATGGACAATAGACAATAGACAATAGGTGCAGGAGTTGACCATTTGGCCTTTCGAGCCAACACCGCCATTCGATGTGATCATGGCTTATCATCCACAATCCGGCAGTGGCGGCGCTGCCGGGCAGCTGCGGCTCGCCTGCAGTCCATCTGTTTTTTCTTTTCTTTTTGTCTTCTTGTATCTGTTTTAGTTAAAAAATGTGGTTTCTTAGGCTGTGTATGTGTGTGGGGGGGAGGCGGGGGGAGAAACAGGGTTTCAGTCTCTCCTTTCGGGGGGCGCAACTTTTCTTGTCGTGTCTCCCGTCACCGTCTCCGTCTGCGCTGAGGCCTAATGGTGGAGCTGGCGGCCTCGGAGCTGTGACGGCGTTCCAGCTTCCAGC
Organism: Okamejei kenojei; assembly: GCA_035221665.1. Lineage (NCBI taxonomy): Eukaryota > Metazoa > Chordata > Chondrichthyes > Rajiformes > Rajidae > Okamejei > Okamejei kenojei. Next base: position 55,237,070 of record CM069142.1, read on the forward strand.
AGCGGCGGCGGTGGCGGCCCAGCTTCAGAGCTGTGGTGCTCCAGCGGCGTTCCAGTGGTGGCATTCCAGCGACGACCCGGCTTCAGAGTGCGGTGCTCCAGCGTTCCAGCGGCGGACCCGGCTTCAGAGGTGCGGTGCTCCAATGGCGTTCCAGCGGCGGCGTTCCAGCGGCGGACCCGGCTTCAGAGCTGTGGAGCTCCAGCCTTCCAGCAGCAGACCCTGCTTTAGAGCTGCGGCGGTGTTCCAGCATTCCGGCGACGGCGGTAGCCTGGCTTCGGAGGCTCAGCCGCGGGCCTAGTGGACAACAACATTGGAGGCCTGGATCACCTCAGCGCAGAGGGAGAACAAGGAGGGAAGAAGACAAAGACTTTAAGACTTTTGCCTTCCACCTCAGTGAGGAGGTGTCTGGTGAACTCACTGTGGTGGATGTTAAATATGTGCTTGTTGTGTGTTTTGTTTTTTATTATATGTTATGACTGCAAGGCAATGAAATTTTGTTCAGACCGAAAGTTCTGAATGACAATAAAGGATGCTTTACTTTACAATCAGTACCCCATTCCTGCTTTCTCCCCATATCCCCCGACTCTACTATCTTTAAGAACTCTAACTCTCGCTTGAAAGCATCCAGAGAACCAGCCTCCGCCGACTTGCATAATTATCAATGGCAAACATTTCAAAGTTCTAAAGATACTATGAATGGCAAAAGCCACAACAACACAGTTCCGGTCTATTACCAAGCTGATGTTCGTACACTTCATTCCATGATTACAAATTGCAGCAACATGCATGTGTATTTTATATGTTGTTTGTCTGAAATTGGGCACTGATAAAGAATCAAATTCCTTGTTAAAAGCTTCAATCTGCCTTTCGAAAAGTCACAAATCATACAACAACAAGGGACCTGCTGCTTTGTGGCTATTCGCAAAATGCACCAAAATTGTCTGAAATAAATTATTTGTATTAATTGCGGTGTCGAAAGGAACTGCAGATGCTGGTTTATACTGAAGATAGACACAAAGTGCTGGAGTAACTCAGCGGATCAGACAGCATCTCTGGAGAAAAAGGATGGATAATGTTTTAGTTTGGGACCCTTCTTCATACACTTCTAACACCTATTATTTGCAGTTGCAGTTCTGGGCTTATTAGCCGTTGAACCAAGGCTCAAGTCAGCTCCAGGTAGAAATTTTAAACTTTATGTTACTTTCTAGGTATCTTGAGTTTGGCAAAGAGCTCCACTTTTTTTTTGGGGGGGGGGGGTTATTTTGCCTCCTTTTACTGCTGCATCAGAAGCTATCGAAGCTGAAAGGTGTGTGGTCCGAGCAGCTGAACTGAATTTGCATTCACCAGTCGATCTGAAGGTGTTTCCCGGAGCCGAGGGGAGCAGGTGGCTCATACCCCAGCTGAAAATGAGCTGCTGAGCTCGTTACAATAGGAACCGGAGCAATTAATTTTAATTCATGGACCACCACTCTGCTCTAATCTGCCAAACCGCACATGGGTCATTGAAAAGATAGCTTCCTGCACACTAAGCATCCTTTGTTAGACATTCCACCAAGACCATTGCCCCATTTACGCGCAGGAAAAGTATTAAAGATTATGTAAACAGGAGCTTGGAGAAATCGTTATGTTTGCTTTTTCAGATTTCGGCAGATAAACAGGTGATTGCAGACGTGGAGTTTTCAGTCAATTGATTTACTGCATCATGTAATTGAACTTTTGCTTACTGTGGCCGACTTTCCTGAAATCCAAAGCTTAACATAGAGCATGGAATAGTAAAACACATAGGCTCTTTGGCACACAATGTTCGTGCCACACATGATCCAAAATAAACTAATCTTCTCAGCCTGCACGTTATTCATATTATTCCATTTCCTGCATATTCAAGTGCCCATCTACACTCTGCTTAAATGCCACTACCTATCGCAGTCTATTCCAGGTACCCACCACTCACTATGTAAAAAACTTGCCCCACACATCTCCTTTAAACTTTGCCCCTCTCACCTTAAAGCTATGCCCTCTAATCTTCGACTTTCAGGTTTGAAAGAAGTTTTTGACTGTCTGCACTATCTATGCCTCATAATTTTACATATTTCTCAGGTCTTGCCTCTACCTCTGGCACTCCAGAGAAAACAATCTACGTTTGCATAACGTCCCCTCATGGCTGATACCATCCAAAGCAGGCAGAATTCAAATAAATCTTTTCGGCACCCTCTCCAAAGCCGCCACACCCATCCTGTAATGGGGTGAACAATTACGAGGTGGTGAAAAACTCTCCCCTCGACCTCTGGTGTTCCAGAGAACCAAAATGCAAGTTTGTCCAAACTCTCCTTAAAGCTGATACACTCAGGTGTAAGGATCTCAGGTGAACCTTTATTAAGACGTTTGACATTGGTCATTAAAGAAAAAGTCTCAAGCCAGCTTGCTAATCAATAGTGTGAGGCTGTGTGTGGAATACACAACAAATATTTTTGCAGAAATTTGCATGATCAATTTATGTTTCTTTTGTGTTTCATATCAATAATATCTAAGAAATTTCTACCTGTCCACCAAATGGCTTGTTGATGGATCAGTGGAAACAACATTCTCCAGTTTTGCTGCCAGGTAAATTAGAAGGCCATTTATAAATAATTATCCAATTTAGCAAGGGAATGGTAACTCTGTATATCCTTTTGGACAGTACTAGACAAGATTAAAAAAGAGACACTAAGTGCTGGAATAACTCAGCGGGTCAGAGCATCTTTGAGAACAAGGATAGGTGACATTTCAGGTCACCTTGCAACCTCTTCAGATGGAGATGCTGCTTGACTCAATGAGCATTTTGTGTCTTTTTTTGTAAACCAGTGTCTGCAGTTCATTGCGTCTCCCAGATAATGTGTCTCCAATCAAAGAATCTTGTCGTCTTCTGTTCCTGAAACTCACCCCAATGTATGAGTAGAACTCCTGCCAAGGTCTCCTCTGTGGGAGCGACAGGTGAAACCGAACATGTCCACATGGGTCTGGAATCTTTTCTGGCTACCCAGCAGAGTTGCGACCATGCGTGTCCCAACCTGATGCCAGCGGCTTGGAGTATGTCTCCACCTTGTGGCCGGCTGTGGGAAGGAAAATGGTGGACCCAGCGTGGGGGGCACCGCTGTGCGGGAAGGGGGGAGGGGTAGGGGGGGAGAACAAAGGGGGACCTGGCACGGATACTTTGTAAATTTGTCAGCGCCATTTATCTGGGTATGCAAGCAAAGAGATTCAGTGTGACAAAGAAGTATTCAGTCATTCATTAATTAATTCAATAGTTTCTACATGCAAAGGGGCAAGAGCAGGAGAAGCCAGAGGAGGAGGGAGGACAGACTATAAGACATAGGAGCAGAATTAGGCCATTCAGCCCATCGCGTCTACTCCGTCATTCAATCATGGCTCATCTATTTTTTCCCCCTCAACCCCATTCTTCTGCCTTCTCCCCATAACCTTTGAAGCCCTTCCTATTCAAGCACCTATCAATCTCCATTTTAAAAATACCCAAAGATTCGGCCTCCACAGCCTCCTGTAGCAATGAATTCCACAGGTTCACCACCCTCCGAATAAAGAAATTCCTCCTCCTCCCTGTTCTAATGATGGGCATCGCAAGAAAACAATTCCATTTACCGAGAGTGGGATAAACAGCCTAGAATACATTCATTAGAGACTTTAGAGATACAACTCCGATATGGGCGCTTCAGACCGTCAGACCCACACTGACCAGCGATCACCCCGCACACCAACCTTACACTCTAGGGATAATATTACAATTTCCACCAAAGCTAATCAACACACAATGGGAGGTGGCAACGAACAGGGGATTTGACATGGTTGTGTTTTCACACTCTTTCTGCCTTTGTCATTCCTGGTGTTGTTGGTAAATGGTTTCTGAATGCTGTTAGAATAGGCTGGGCAAGTCAAGAGTGGTTATTTGTCATGTGCACTGGATAGGAACCATAAATTAAATAAAAATCTTACTTGCCGAAGTTAAACATTATAATGAAACAACAAAACAAATAAATACACAATCAATTATCATTTATTCCAAATGAATTGGACCGCGACAGTGCGAAAATCCAAAACCAAAAGATATGAACTAAAATACGTAGAGCTTAACAAAGTCCAATGGACTTTGAGCTACCATGCAGAGCAGTGCAAAGCACAAATGCAGTGCACGACAATCACGGCATTGTAGTGAAGACAATGAATATCGAGGAAGGTGATGGGGTAAAGCACAAAGTGCTGGGGTAAGTCAGTGTCTATGGAGAGAGTGGACAGAGTACCATTCAAGCAGGATGTTCTGTCCCTAAGCCCATCTTGAAGGCCGTACACATCCTAGGATAGATCGGTGATTATAAGGTGAAGTTGTTTCGTGGTTCACTTGCTACCTTCTGCAGACATAAGCTGACAACTAAATGCTTCGGATCACTTGGTAATAATGGAGGTCTTCCATCCACAGTACATTCTCTGCCCTTGCTACGTTCAACACTTCTTCCAAGTGTTGATCAGCAAGGTGGAGCACTGATTCAGCAGCCAAGAGTGGACAGCAACCAGACCATGGAGTTTGGAGTCATTGCTGGGGACTCCATGGACTTTCCCCGCCGATCTGCGCCAGACGCTCTGGTGGGTCTGCTCTGCTGGTGAGACAGACTTGAACCCAAGGATGATGGTGGAGGAGTCTGAGAAACTAAGAGGCAAGCTCCCTCTTCCTTGAAGGTCCCATCTGTTCTCCATGCAGACCTTTACGGTGTGGTGTTAACAGCTCCTCATGCACTTGTATGTCTGTGTGAAATGAACAAAGTAAGCTCAGTCTAGCATTTTCCAATCATGAGATATTTGGGTTAACCACATTATTATTGGAGTTTCTATGAGCACTTTGTTTCATATAACTTTACTGTTTTGACTGTGTGTGCCAAAATGTGGGGATTAATTCACGCACAGCACTCTCCAATGAAAACTGAAAAGGGTTACTCATAATAATTCTCAATTGTAGTTACTAACCAACTAAGCAAGTGGAGCAGTTTGGGTTATGTAAAGGTAGCTGCCTGCTCTGCAAATCTGCTGAGAATTTCAAATTACTGAGTATGGAAGCTGCATGAAAGATTCAGAACACTAAGGAATGGATGGTTAACTGTTAATTCTGTTATTGTCATACATGTTCATCATATAATCATAGAGCCACTAAAAGTAATTTGATTGAATCCTCTTTCAAGCACTATCTGGCACTATCTGGTAAACACCCTTAACTATAAACCAGTTAACAAAACTGGTCTATCCTGCCCTTAGATTCTAAGTCTGATCAGCTGATGGTCAGGAAATGCCAAATCTGACCCAATTTGAGTGGAGCTCAATGTATTTTTCCAAACACAATTAGCAACAAAGGTAAACCAACCCATTAAAAAAAAAAAAATAGAGAGCAGTCTTGAACTACTATCTTCTTCATTGGAGACCCTCGGACTATCTTTAATCGGGCATCGCTGGACTTTATCTTGCACTAAACTCTTTACCATGTCTCTGTACCTGTGGTTGACTTGATTGTAATCACGTATTGTCTTTCTGCTGACTGGTTGGCACACAACAAAAGCTTTCCATTGCACGTCAGCACATGTGATAATAAACCAAACTAAAACGATCGGGCCATCCATTTACCTACTCAACTATAAAGTTGAGTTACTGACCTTATTTCTTTATTTGTGTTCACGGCTTATTATTTGAACAAAACGTTCTTGCTAATGGAAGTTCATCTGTCTGGCTATGAATGCAGAAGAAATGTGCCTAATTCTTCAAATCCTATTCAGATTGAACATTTGGCAGTGTTAAACAGAAGGCTATGGAGGACATCAATGGATGTTTTTAGGGCAGAGATATAGAGATTCTTGATTAGTACATGTCAGGAATTATGGGGAGAAGGCAGGAGACTGGGGTTGAGAGGGAGAGATAAATCAGCCATGATCAATCTCTATCTAGAAAATCTTACAACAAATGTTCATACCCAATTAACAACTGCATTAACTATAATGTAACCAGTAATGTACTCAAAATTGGCCTCGTTAATTTAATTTTTATTTGTACATTGCCAACTTTCTGGCATATTGCAGACAGGTTTCCGGAAATGACATGAAATAATGAGTAACTCAGTGGGTCAGGCAGCATCTCTGGAGGACAGGAATAGGTGACGTTTTGAATAGAGACCCTTCTTCAGAAATGTTTCCAGGATTGATTGTCAAAAATGGCAGTCTTTCATTTGATATCTATTGTACTCGCAACAATGAATGCAACATTTTTATGCTGTCATATAATATCTTAGTATTCTTCCCAATCCTACAACCCACTGTGAACTTTACGCTCTCCCAGTTATAGACTTGGAAATTTCTCATCACAATCTGAAAAAAACATTACGTTGCAGTTGAATATCAGCCTAATGGGGAGGAGAGTGACTGTGCCCATATCCAGATGTCTCAGCACCCATATGGAAACTTCATCTGTGACCTTTCACTAAATCTTTCCTTTGATATGACATCCCCAAATGACGTAAAACAATAAGCCTACACTCAAAAATTAATCCACAGTGAGACTTTCAACCACATTAATCTTAACAATGACAGTTCTTATTTACAACTAACTTTTAAACAAGGACAACTAAGTTTTACTGTTTCCCCTGAAAGTGTACCATTTGTGCTACGGGCGCTGTCTGTATGGAGTTTGTACGTTCTTCCTGTGATCACGTGTGTTTACTCCGGGTGCTCTGGTTTCCTCCCATGCTGCAAAATGGTACAGCATTATAGGTTAATTGGCTTTGGTAAAATTGGCCCTAGTGTGTAGGATGATGTTCGTGTATGGGGTAATCGCTGGTCAGTGCAGACTCAGTGGGTCCATGCAGTATCTCTGAAGTCTAAAGTAACAATTCACCTCACTGAAGTCAAAGTAGATGATATGCATCCGATAAAAAGTTGGTTCCTCGATGATCTTTCTGTTGCATAGATGACCAGAAAACTGGGAGACTTGGCAAAAATAGCTCTGTCCATTTGGAAAGATCCTGTCACAAGGCAGCTGAGAGTCTACTTAAACTTGACTCCAAGAATTTAGTCCAAACATGATTGCTTGGACAACGGTTATATCTCAGCAATTACAACCTGCAAGGTGGAAGAATGTTTTTCAGACTGGAGGCCTATAACTAGTGGTGTGTCTCAGGAATCGGTGCTGGGCCCATTGCTGTTTGTGGTGTGTTTTAAAGATTTGGAGGAAAATGGACAAAAACGATTAGTAAGTTTGCTGATGACACTAAAGTGGTTGGTATCGTAAATAGTGATGATGGCCACCAAAAATTACAGCAGGATCTTGATCAGCTGGGCAAGTGGGCTGAGGAATGGCTAATGGCTAATTTAGAATGGCTTCAGTCTGAAGAAGGGTCTCGACCCGAAAAGTCACCCATTCCTTCTCTCCAGAGATGCAGCCTGTCCCGCTGCTACTCGAGCCTTTTGTATTAGATAAATAGAATTTAGCCCAGATAAGTGCGAGATTATGTATTTTGGGAAGTCAAGCCAGGGCAGGAACTCAAGACCCCTCTTGCGTGAGCAGTCATAAGTTCATAGAAACATGGAAACATAGAAATTAGGTGCAGGAGCAGGCCATTCGGCCCTTCGAGCCTGCACCGCCATTCAATATGATCATGGCTGATCCTCCAACTCAGTATCCTGTACCTGCCTTCTCTCCATACCCCCTGATCCCTTCAGCCACAAGGGCCACATCCAACTCCCTCTTAAATATGGCCAACGAACTGGCCTCAACTACCTTCTGTGGCAGAGAATTCCACAGATTCACCATTCTGTGTGAAAAACGATTTTCTCACCTCGGTCCTAAAAGACTTCCCCCTTATCCTTAAACTGTGACCCCTTGTCCTGGACTTCCCGAACATCAGGAACAATCTTCCTGCATCTAGCCTGTCCAACCCCTTAAGAATTTTGTACGTCTCTATGAGATCACCCCTCAATCTTCTAAATTCCAGCGAGTACAAGCCAAGTCTATCAAGTCTTTCTTCATATGGAAGTCATGCCATCCCAGGAATCAGTCTGGTAAACCTTCTCTGTACTCCCTCTATGGCAAGAATGTCTTTCCTCAGATTAGGAGACCAAAACTGCACGCAATACTCCAGGTGTGGCCTCACCAAGACCCTGTACAACTGCAGTAGAACCTCCCTGCTCTTGTACTCAAATCCTTTTGCTATGAATGCCAACATACAATTCGCTCTCTTCACAGCCTGCTGCACCTGCATGCCTACTTTCAATGACTGGTGTACCATGATACCCAGGTCTTGCTGTATCTCCCCTTTTCCTAATCGGTCACCATTCAAATAATAGTCTACCTTCCTGTTTTTGCCACCAAAGTGGATAACCTCACATTTAGCCACATTATACTGCATCTGCTGCATTTGGCCACTTACCCAGTCTATCCAAGTCATCCTGCAGAGCATGCTAACACTGCCCCCCAGCTTCGTGTCATCCGCAAAACTTCGAGATGTTGCATTTAATTCCTCGTCCAAATCATTAATGTATATTGTAAATAGCTGGGGTCCCAGCACTGAGCCTTGCGGAACCCCACTAGTCACTGTCTGCCATCCTGAAAAGGACCCGTTCACTCCTACTCTTTGCTTCCTGTCTGCCAGCCAGTTCTCTACCCACATCAATACTGAACCACCAATACCGTGTGCTTTAAGTTTGTATACCAATCTCTTCTGTGGGACCTTGACGAAAGCCTTCTGAAAGTCCAGATACAACACATCCACTGCTTCTCCCTTATCCACTCTACTAGTTACATCCTCAAAAAATTCAATAAGATTCGTCAGACATGATTTACCCTTCGTAAATCCATGCTGACTTTGTCCAATGATTTCACCACTTTCCAAATGCGCTGCTATCCCATCTTTAATAATTCACTCTAGCAGTTTCCCCACTACCGATGTTAGACTAACTGGTCTGTAATTCCCCGTTTTCTCTCTCCCTCCCTTTTTAAAAAGTGGGTTACATTAGCTACCCTCCAATCCTCAGGAACTACTCCAGAATCTAAAGAGTTTTGAAAAATTATCACTAAGGCATCGGCTATTTCTGGGGCTACTTCCTTAAGTACGCTGGGATGCAGCCTATCTGGCCCTGGGGATTTATCGGCCTTTAATCCATTCAATTTACCCAACACCACTTTCCGGCTAACCTGGATTTCACTCATTTCCTCCATCTCATTTGACCCGTGATCCCCTGCTATTTCCGGCAAATTATTTATGTCTTCCTTAGTGAAGACAGAACCAAAGTAGTTATTCAATTGGTCTGCCATGTCCTTGTTCCCCATGATCAATTCACCCGTTTCTGACTGCAAGGGACCTACATTTGTTTTAACTAATCTTTTGCGCTTCACATATCGATAAAAACGTTTGCAGTCATTTTTATGTTTCCTGCAGTTTTCTTTCATACTCCATTTTCCCTTTCCTAATTAAGCCCTTTGTCCTCCTCTGTTGGTCTCTGAATTTCTCCCAGTCCCCTGGTAGGCTGCTTTTTCTGGCTATTTTGTACACTTCATCTTTTTTCTTTGATATTATCCCTGATTTCCCTCGTTATCCACGGATGCGCCACCTTCCCTGATTTATTCTTTTGCCATACTGGGATGAACAATTGTTGTAGTTCATCCATGCAGTCTTTAAATGCCTTCCATTGCATATCCACCATCAACCCTTCAAGAATCAATTGCCAGTCCATCTTGGCCAATTCACGTCTCATACCCTCAAAGTTACCTTTCTTTAAGTTCAGGACCCGTGTTTCTGAATTAACAATGTCACTCTCCATCCTAATGAGGAACTCAACCATATTATGGTCACTCTTGCCCAAGGGGCCACATACAACAAGGCTGCTAACTAATCCTTCCTCATTACTCAATATCCAGTCTAGAATAGCCTGCTCTCTCATTGGTTTCTCCACATGTTGGTTTAGAAAACTATCCCGCATACATTCCAAGAAATCCTCTTCCTCAGCACCCCTGTCAATTTGATTCACCCAATCTATATGTAGATTGAAGTCACCCATTATAACGGTTTTACCTTTGTTGCATGCATTTCTAATTTCCTGTTTGCTGCCATCCCCAACTCCACTACTACTGTTAGGTGGCCTGTACACAACACCCACTAGCGTTTTCTGCCCCTTGTTATAGAAGCACAAATGGGACATATAACATATGTTATAGAAGCACAAATGGGACATTTTGCACATCAGGGTCCATCAATTATGGCTGCTCTGTTTCCCTGTCAACCCCATTCTCCTGCCTTCTCCCCATAACCTCCAATACCCATACTAATCAGTCATTGCCATGGCAATGACTGCCGTCACAGATTGCTGACAGCAGGATCAACATTGTGCAGATACACAGGCTGGTAAAAGTGCTTTCCCTTACAAAGTGCAATTAATCTACAAACCTGTACGTCTTTGGAGCAGTGGGAGGAAACCAAAGATATCAGAGAAAACCCACGCAGGTCACGGGGAGAATGTACAAACTCCATACAGACAAGCACCTGTGGTCAGGATCGAACCCCGGTCTCTGGTGCTGTAAGGCAGTAGATGGCATCAGAAAAATGTCTGGTGCATTAACTTGAATGCTGTGGAACTGCTTTGTTCATTCCCTGCTGCATGCTTTTCATTTGAAATGATTGCCAGGGTGATCTTAATCCAGGTTAACCCATTTATGCACAATTCATTCATAAAATCGGGCATTAACAAATCCCAATTTCCAGGCAATAAGTACTTTTGAAGTGTTAAAGGTGCTAATAAGTTTTAGAATTAACCGCTCTAGTGGTTTACTCAGTCAGAACGGATTTAGTTACATCACACTAAATGTCTCAATGTCTCCCTCACCTTTAGATCACCTAATTCCAATCCAGACCAAGATGTCACAGCAATTCTCACATGACAGAAAGTGTGAGGAAGCCAGTTCATTTTCTGCGTAGTCTTATTGGTGAAAAATAAATGATTAAATAATACCAAGCATGATGAGACACATTGAAAAATCAGATATGAACACGGTAAAAGTTTAATTCGGGGGTCTTGATCCTAATCAGTGTTCAGCTGTCTTAAATTGGAACCTCTCATTTGCCTTTAATGGAATAGATGCCAGTTTAAGGCAGCTGTGTGTTGATTAGAAATGGGCCGCTGGGCAACAAAGGTATTAATTTAAACAGAGATTTACAGCAGTTAATGAGAGTTTATACAAACACTGTTGGTAGAAAATTATATTTAAATTTCTGTTCCTTTAAAGGTCGAGTTCACTGGGCGAATATCCACAAATAAATTAAGCCCATGGACTACAGCCTGTCTGTCATATCTACAACCTTTCAAATCAGGATCCCTCCCGAAGGATGGAGATTTAAATCTTGCCTTCCAATTGATAAATTGATAAAGATCCCATGGCACTGATTGTAATGAGCAGGTGTAACTTCAAAATTAGATCTAGTCTCTCCTTGCCGATAAACTGCAACCCTTTACTGTCAACAACTAAACTCACAAACTAAACCCTGCTTTAATCATACAACAATCTGCAAACTATCCTTCTTTGGATAAGGAAAATTCATGGGACATCCAGCTAAATTACAGTCATTTAGCGCGGAAACAAGCCCTTTGGCCAAATTTGTCCACGCTGGTTTAAACCGAAGATAGACACAAAAGGTGGGATTACATGCAAACAAATATAGGCACAAAATACTGGAGTAACTCAGGCAGCATCACTAGACAGAAGGAATGGGTGACATCTCGGGTCGAGACCCTTCTCACTGTTGCCTGTCCCACTGAGTTACTCCAGCATTTTATGTCTATCTTTATTTGCATGTAATCCAGTATAAATGAAGATAACTCTCACAATAGTTTGATGTGCTACTCTCCAACAGCAGCATACACATACATAGATCCAAAGGACTGTAAATACTGGAATCTTGAGTAAAATACAAAGTGCTGGAGTAACTCAGCAGGTCAGGCAACATTAAGGAAAGGTAGGTATTCTCTGAAGTCTGAAAAAGGGTCCCAACCTAAAACGTCACCTACCCTTTTTCTCTAGAGATGCTATCTGACTTGCTGCATTACTCCAGCAATTTAACTAACAATCCCGCTTGGAAAAAAAAATAGGCCAACATTCCCACTACTAATCATTATTTGGTGAATCATTTTGCATGCATTTTGTTCAGATCACATGAATAGTTCTCTGCAACCCAATAGCATGTAAACTCTCAGTGTTAACCGAGTAACCATGAATAATAATCTAGAATAGTGAAAGACTCGGTTAGAGTTGATGTGGACAGAATGGTTCATCTAGCAGGAGAGTCTAGGACCAGATGTGATAGCCTCGGAATTAAAGGACTTTCCTTTAGGAATGGGATGGGAAGGTATTTATTTAGTCAGAGGGTGGTGAATGTGTGGAATTCATTGCCACAGAAGGCTGCCGAGGCCAAGTCAGTGGATAATTTTTAAGGCAGAGATAGATAGATTCTTGATTAGTACGGATGTCAGGGGTTATGGGGAGAAGGCAGGAGAATGGGGTTAAGGAGAGAGATAGATCAGCCATGATTGAATGGCAGAGTAGACTTGATGGGCCAAATTACCTAATTTAGCTCCTATCACTTACAAATTTCTAATTGGATACTGGAGGTTAAACATAAACTTGGGAAATTATCCCTATCTTTAGCACATTGGGAGTAAAGGCAGTGTGGAAGTGATATTGAGTATATGGAGTTTTGAGCATCATATTCATAAAAATGGCAGCTTGGCCCAAAACAACTCCTGCTTTTTCTCTACGAGAAAACATGGCTTCCTTTGGGCTTGAGTTGGTTCCAAAGTGGCATTCCGAGTAATGAGAAATTTTAATTGAGAAAAATCTCTGGGGCAGACTTCATAATCCCACACCAGAGCCAGGCATCTACATCACTCTGGTGAACAAGTGAATAACCACTTTCATATTGATGACACCCAGAGGGATAGACTTGGGACAGGGATTTATCACGACTCACTTATAGAAAACCCTGCAAACTTAATGGATGCGGTCATCTCGTAGAACAAATAACAGGAAGCTCATTATTCTCCTGTGTGGATTAAGGAATGCAACCACTCAGCGGCCAATCTTTCAGTTCTCTTAAACTCCCATAAGGGGAATTAAAGTAGATATAATACCTAATTCTGAAAGTAGTTGATGGTCCCGTCAAATAGTACTGGCGGGAGGTCCAGGATGTATGCAGTTGAGCAAGGCTTGAAAGACGATGTTAGACTTTGGACTTTACAGACACAGCACGGAAACAGGCCCATCAGCCCACGGTGACCGCGCCGACCAGCGATCGCCCGCACACTAGCATTATCCTACACACTGGCGGCAATTTACAATCTTTACCGACGCCAATTAACCTACAAGCTTCTGCGTCTTTGAACTGTGGGAGAAAACTGAAGCACCCGGAGAAAGCCCACATGAAAGCCCATACGGGGAGAACGTACAAACTCCGTACAGGCAGCACCCGCAATCAGGATCAAACTCGCGTCTCTGGCGCTGTAAGCCAGCGACTTTACCACTGTGCTGCCCTCAAGGTTATGTCAGTCAAATCATGTTAGTCAAAGCATTGAGCTCCACACAGTCGTCCTGGCATTGTGTTCCATTGTACTGCCCCAAAATGGGAGAGCACTTAGCAAACATTTGATGTACATAAAATGGATGGAATATCAGGTATTTTTCTGTGTCTAACATCCAAATTATATTCAAGTAGAAAGGTGTAATCAGAGTCATTTGATGTATTTGTGAATGTATACACGTTTCTATCTATATAACTGATCTGCGTTTCCTGCATATGAATGTGTTACAGTATGTGTGTTATTACACACGTCCCTATAGCCCTCAGGCTATTAAACACTACAGCCTGTAAAAAAGCTCTGAATTGTATAGAGTTAACGTAGAAACTGCAGATGCTGGAGAATCGAGGGTTACACAAAAAGCTGGAGAAACTCAGCGGGTGCAGCAGCATCTAAGGAGTGAAGGAGATAGGCGACGTTTCAGGTCGAGACCCTTCTTCAGACTGGGATTGTATAGATGTGGGGCCATTGGTTTTTTGCACTATTATATATATAACATATAAATAGTGCAACAAGACAAAACCAATGCCCCCAAGTCTATGTAGGTCAGATATATACACGCACATATATACATATATGTACCTGTACATTGAACTTTTATTCTGTTGGTTATATTGTTTACAGAGGACTATGTTTACATATTCTGCTGTGCTGCCGCAAGTGAGAATTACATTGTTCTGTTTGGGACATGTGACAATAAAACACTCTTGAATCTTGACATATACACAGGTAATTGTTTCTATGCAAAAGCATGCATTTATATTTAAAATTCATTCCAACTCTACCATCTGCACAATTTTCAGGTTCAAACAGGGCAAGAGGTGGCATTAACCTGAAAGAACTAGTTTCCCATAACAATACTCCAGCCACAAACTTCAGTCTGATCATAATAAATTTCAATACATTTAAATCATAAAAAGTGGTTTTGCTCAACAATTAAGAGAGAGCGAGAAGGACTGAAACAATTCCATGCTCATCCTGGTGTCTCATGAATGGATTTATTTGAATAATATGCCTGCCCAACTTGGGAAGAATCACACAAAATGTCAAATAGATTGGCAGCTACACTGAACCTCAGAAGGTGTCAGAGAAAGCAAGAGATTTAGCATACTGAATGTTATAAAACATGCTGAACTTGTACTGCAACTGTGCTCACAGGGATCAGCTTCTGGTTTCAACAATTTACCCACTATTCCACTCTTAATAACAAACACTCTCTGAGGTCTCGGGCAATCATTTAAATCTGAGGTAAATGTTCGAAGAGGAAGAGTTTTCAGTTCCCATGGCTCAACCTATCATCGGCTAATGTTAGAATTCATGAGGTTAGCATAAAATTACCAAGAGTATCTCAAAAGTGAGCATTTGGGCCGTCTTTCTTTCCTCATTTCAGAAAAGGCTGTTTATATGGAAATACCAATTCCAAACAAATTGCTTGCACACGAGGCTGTATTTAAGATCTGAATATCATAATGGATGCATATTGCATTCCTACAATTTGGTGATGGATAGGTGGCAATAAATATTAAACATTATTTCCCTCTGTTCTTAGCTTTATTGGAACGATTAGAGTTCAAATGCACACAATTTACTTCAAAGGAGCAATAT
This sequence comes from Okamejei kenojei, assembly GCA_035221665.1. Lineage (NCBI taxonomy): Eukaryota > Metazoa > Chordata > Chondrichthyes > Rajiformes > Rajidae > Okamejei > Okamejei kenojei. The sequence goes on from CM069142.1 coordinate 55,252,312, forward strand.
ATTATGGGGTAATGACTGGCATGGTGGCTGGAATATATTTAAGATGGAGTATTAAATATCCTGTAAATAAACCTGCTGGTTAAGATGCTGCCAGCTTCACTGTCTGTTCTTTATTATTCAAACCCATTTGTCCTATAAGCTAGGAGTAGGCAAATTCCTTCATAGACTTACCACAGGGACTCTTGGGCGCTATAAACTTTGGCCACCAAATATTCTTCAGCCGACAAGTTAGCATCCACCTGAGACTGAGTGCAAGCCTGGCTGAAGGCTGATTGTCATCTTAATGGATGAAAAGAAATGCAATAGAAACCGTGAAGCTTGGCGGTAGTGTTGGAGATGAGCACAGTAGGCAAACAGCAAACTTCCCCACAGATGGGGCAGGCTCAGCTACCAGCTGAATATAGGCATTTCCTAGCTCACCTGTCGACCTGGGCTCTCAGGTGGTTTTCCATGGTGACCAGATTTCACCAACAGGGTCTTCCCCATTGTCATTGGGAACGGTGGCCTTTGTGACCTGTTTGCTATACGAGTTTTGATCTTGTAGCCAGTTCATTTGTTGGCCGCAGAGCAGAGCACTGGTAAGGGGAGCAAGTACTGAACTTAAATCCATATAGGGCTGCTCCATAAGATAAAATTAGTTTCAAACATCTGGAAATGAAAACTACTGGACTGCCATTAAAATCCACCAGTTCACCCTTTTAGGCATTCTCCACACCGATCTAATTGATTCTTAACTGCCTTCTGAATAGCCCACTCCTAAGTATCAAAGCCATTTCAAGAAAATTATTCCACATCACTTTTTCAGGACCACTAAAGACCTATGCAGATCACATTTTGAATATCCTTCAGTCAAACATACCTAAAAAGCGAGAAGCAACTGACCATTTTGGCTTCTTCTAAAATTGGCATTTCTAATTTAATTCTTGATTTTACTGCACTTGGACAGCAAGCATTGTACGTTTGGGTGAAGCATTGAACTGGGACCCTTTCGCCTGGTTGGAAATAATGTCCAAAAAGAGAAATGAACGATCTGAAAAAAGAATTGTTTCTTTCTGGTATTCTACACTAATTCTTCTTTGGAATTTTAGTGTAGAATACCATTTAGCCATTTGCAGCATGTGTGTAACTGAATATCCATTAGGAAAACAATAATTTAATGGTATTGCACTGTACCAGTGGTTAATTATTTGGAGACAAGCAGACATTTTCTCACTAATGAGGTGCAAGCTACCTCAGAATGCAAATAGGGACTACTTGGAGCGGTTCCGATTTTTTTTATTATGGAATCTGCAAATTTCCAACCAAATTCTTATCCAGATGTGTGGCAGCAGCTGTTGCAACAGGATGCACCTGCAGCTGTTATGAAATTGAATGCAACATTAAGAGATCCAAGTTTAAGAGATTCAAAAGACCGTCCAAATATGAAATCGAATATAGGCATCCGATGCAATATTTTGCCAATGTCTTTCAAAGGTTCATTCCATTAAATAGCAAAATAAGTTGCAGTTGAAAATCAGGAGAGAACAAAAATACATCACAGGGAAATCAGATTCATATTTTCCTCTCACTTTAAATCTATGCCCCCTAATTCTTGATTCCCCTGTCTGGTTAAAGAAAAACTGTTCTATCTAATCCCATCATGATTTTATACCCTTCTATAATTTCACCACCATCATCCTGTGCCCCAAGAAATAAAGTCCTAGCTTGGCCAACTTCTCCCTATTACGCAGACACTCGAGTCCTAGCAACATCCTCGTTAAGTTTAAATCTTTTACAGTTTTGGTTAGGATCAGGAGTAGGTACATTAATCTCCTTTTGCATGCTTTGCTGTCCAATGAAGTTGTTCCTCTGTATACTTTCTCAACCTTCTTCACTATCTACTGCTCTAACAATTCTTGTGCCTTCAGCAAATCAGTCCACCAATGGTCTCAGCCAAGTCATTTATCTATATGACAAACAGCGAACCCTGCAGTGCACCACTGATTACATACATCCTGTCCGCTAAACTCCCCTTGATCATCACCTTCTGCCTCCCAACATTAAGCGAACTTTAGATCCAAATTGCCACTACCCCTCAGATTACACTTGCCTTTAGAGATACAGCACGGAAACAGCCCCTTCAGCCCACCGAGTCCTAGCAGACCAACAATCACCCCATACACTATAACAATCCTATTCACTAGGGACAATTTACAAAAGCCAATTAACCTACAAACCTGTACGCCTTTGGATCCCGTAGTCAGGATCAAACCCAGGTCTCTGGTGCTATAAGGAAGCAACTCAAACGCTGTGCCACTGCTCCGCACTATTATTGCCCAAACCTTCTGATTAAGAATAGATGTATCTGTTCATGTAATCTGTTCAGACTATTATTTAAATGGTGGCCGATTAGGAAAAGGGGAGATGCAGCGAGACCTGGGTGTCATGGTACACCAGTCATTGAAAGTAGGCATGCAGGTGCAGCAGGCAGTGAAAAAAGCGAATGGTATGTTAGCTTTCATAGCAAAAGGATTTGAGTACAGGAGCAGGGAGGTTCTACTTCAGTTGTACAGGGTCTTGGTGAGACCACACCTGGAGTATTGCGTACGGTTTTGGTCTCCAAATCTGAGGAAGGACATTATTGCCATAGAGGGAGTGCAGAGAAGGTTCACCAGACTGATTCCTGGGATGTCAGGACTGTCTTATGAAGAAAGACTGGATAGACTCGGTTTATACTCTCTGGAATTTAGGAGATTGAGAGGGATCTTATAGAAACTTACAAAATTCTTAAGGGGTTGGACAGGCTAGATGCAGGAAGATTGTTCCCGATGTTGGGGAAGTCCAGGACAAGGGGTCACAGCTTAAGGATAAGGGGGAAATCCTTTAAGACCGAGATGAGAAAGACTTTTTTCACACAGAGAGTGGTGAGTCTCTGGAACTCTCTGCCACAGAGGGTAGTTGAGGCCAGTTCATTGGCTATATTTAAGAGTGAGCTGGATGTGGCCCTTGTGGCTAAGGGGATCAGAGGGTATGGAGAGAAGGCAGGTACGGGATACTGAGTTGGATGATCAGCCATGATCATATTGAATGGCGGTGCAGGCTCGAAGGGCTGAATGGCCTACTCCTGCACCTAATTTCTATGTTTCTATGTTTCTATGTTTCATATTTTTTAATAAACAAGTAGTAATATGCCATACAGCCCCTTGAGCCTTTTTTTGCTATTCAGTAAGTTCATAGGTAATCCTTTATCTGAAGTTCTTCCTGTCCGATCCTTATATCCCTTCATTCCTTTAATGTCCAAAAATCCATCAAGCTCAGCCTTGAATATACTCACCATCCCGAGATCGCCCAGGTAGACAATTACAAAGACTGACAGCCCTCTGAGCAAAAAGAAATAGACTGAAGAAGAATGATTGCTTCAGAGCAATGTTGAAGAGCTCCATCTTCAGATTTATGGTAGCTCAGAAAATCCTGTTACTAAGTGACAGTTCTTGCCAAGTAGTTTGATGCCTGCAATCTGTAAATTACTGCCACTCGGAAATAAGATTTTATTAATAACACAAAATTTCCCAATCGATCAAACTGTCAGCTTTAAGTGATTTAGTTTATTTCAGGAGTACACAGGATCCCTGCAAAAGCACCAGAGAGATTGTAGCCCTAGACAAACGACCCACCCATGCCACCAACTATCAATCGCCCCAACTATGGAAGCATCTACAGTTCCCATAGTAACCTCATCAGCCACCGCAGAGCATACAAAGCCAGAGTAGGAACATCCTTGATCCCAAGGGACTGACTAAGATGGGGAAGCAGATTCTACCTCATGATAGTGATATCTAATGATTGTTCTTGTGGACATTCTTGTGGGACTCCTTTGGTAAAAATCAGCTATAGAAAAATTGTGATCAATTACACAGTATTTAAGTTACATGGACTGGTAGATAAACATCCGAAGTATGGGTACAAGAGCACGAGTTCAAATATCACAATGGCGGCTGAGGGATTTAAACTCAAAATCTGAAGTAAAAATTTAATCTCGGTTGACCACCCAACTATTGGATTGCTGTAAAAACCTAGCTTGTTTACCCATGTCCTTCCAAGAAGAAGATTTGTCTGGTTTGAAAAGACTCAAAATCTACTAATGCGGCTGAGGCGTCAGGCTGGGTTGGCGGGATGTGGGTGGGGGGTTGGCGGGGGAGGGGGTGGTTGTTGCCAGATTCGCTGCACATTCCTTAAATGGATACATTACATTTTTTTTAAAACACCACTCAGCAAAGAGAAGAAATTCCACATGTAGTTGGCCAGTCAAAGTGGCTTCACACAGCAATCCTGGACTCATCTGGCACGGAAAGATCATCCTCATGAACAAAGATAGCATTGGTTTCTTTTCTCAATGGCAAATAACCTTTCTCTCAGTCTGTTGAGCACATGATCAGAGTTCATCCAATTGCTTGTCCCTACTGCTTCACTTCCTACCCCAGCCCACCAGGTCAAACCTCTGAGGTTCGACCCTGCCTGCATTTCTTAGTTTTACTCCCAGCTCTGTGTGCACCTCCTCTAAGTTAATCTAGCTCGGGTTTCATTTTGTCTTCTCTCAACTCAATTCATACTAACCAGCTGATCACTTAGATGCCCTTATAAGAGACCCATGTCAGCATTACAAACTGGCTTTTGAAAGCTTCTGCCTGCTCAGGTAATGCTCCTTGCTCCTTGAAATCAGCCTCGACTCCAATAAACACGTCTCCTCCATTTCTGCAGTTCTGCACCTTGTCAACAACCTCATTTTCCTCTTTAAAGTCTTTAAATATGTAGTAGTTATTTGACTCCTGGATGCAAATGTTTCCATCCTATCTTTCTAGCTGGAACCCTCATCCCTGGAACCAGTCTGATAAAACCCGTACGCATTATCCAGGATCCTTCTTGGAATGTGAAGACCAAACGTAACTTTGACTTACCGGACTTGGTCCGCGCCAACCAGCGATCCCCGTGCACTAGTTCTATCCTACCCATTAGGGATCATTCACAGAAGCCAATTAGCCTACAAACCTGCACGTCTTCAGAATGTGTGTGTGGTGTGGGGGGGGTGGGGGGGGGGGGGGGGGGGGGGGGGGGGGGGGGGGGGGGGGTATAGGGGAACCTATCTACTCAGTCACAGGGAGAACGTACAAACTTCATACAGGCAGCACCTGTAGTCAGGATCGAACACGGACTTCTGATGCCTGTAAGGCAGCAACTCCACCACTGCACTGCCGTGCCCCCTGTTTGGCCCAGTCATTGCAGGCTGAAGGGCCTGTTCCTGTGTGGTAAAGTTCCATGTTCTAAACATGTGTAGATAGTGGAGATTAGTTTAACTTGCCATGGTTGGCACAGACATTCAATGAACTGCTTCCAATTTATTTATATCCTCCCATAAATAAATTGAAAGGAATGATATATAAAATCGTCCAGAAATTGACAACCCTACACATTATACACTGTAATTGAAACATAAGCTCCCTACTTTTGTATTTGATTATCCTAGCAATAAACAATAGCACTAGTAGCTTTCCTAATTACTTGCCTTATCTGCATACTAGCCTTTTTACAAATCATGCCCTTGGATTCACAGATCCCTCTGCATCACAGCTCTGCAATTTCTCACCATTTAGATAATGCACCTCTTCCTTTTATTTTCTTGACAAAACAGACAAATTTACATTTTCCCCCACACAAATAAATTTGAAAATCTTTGCTCACTTACTTCATCAATTTACATATCCCATTGTAGGTTCCTTATGCACCTCTTCACAATTTATTTCCCAACCTATCCTTTGTAAAATATATTTGTCCTTAAATTGGATTTCACCGTCTCCTGAGGCAATAAACAGGTGCTGCATACTGAGCGATTTCCAATTGAATCCCTGAGGAAATTCATAAAATTTGGACAAAAAAATACCCCAGAGGCAGCACGCTGGATATTTGCAAATGCAAACATGGGCAAAGTCTGTGCAGTCCTTATTGCAAGAGGCTGGAGCGCTCACAGCTGCTGCATCATTGCCATTCTGATCATTGAGCTTAAAGGGACTCTCCCTGTGGCAGCCTCAGACAGGTGCAGAAAAGGCAGTGGTGAACAAATGTGTGTGCATGCGCATGTCATAAGGAATAGGAGTAGAATTAGGCCATTTGGCCCATCAAGTCTACTCTGCCATTCAATCATGGCTGATCTATCTCTCCCTCCTAAACCAATTCCCCTGCCTTCCCATAATCTCTGACACATGTACTAATCAAGAATCTATCTATGTACTAATCAAGAATCATAAATTGGAGGAACAGCTCCTCATATTTTATTTGGACAGCTTACAACCCAGCGTATGAATATTAATTTCTCTAACTTCAAGTAACCCTTGCATCCCCTCTCTGCCCGTCCCTCCTCCACCCAAGTTGTTGTGCGAATTTTACTATCGTCCTGTTGAAATCCGCTGTCTGTATTAACTTGTTATCACCTATCCCATTGCCAACAATGCACCATTGTGGGCTCCATATGTCCTTGATTATCGTGGCTTTCTGCATATCTTCCATTCCTTTGTCCTAAGTACCGCCTGTATCTCTTGTTCCTCTTTCCCATGACTCTCAGTCTGAAGAAGGGTCTCGACCCAAAACATCACCTATTCCGTTTCTCCAGAGATGCTGCCTGACCCGCTGAGTTATTCCAGTTTTTTGTGTCTGTCCTTGATTTTTAAGGTCGATGAGGTGCAGGCGAGTTCATCCAATCCTGGCTAAATGAATCCAGCTCCTCTTGTCGTGGCCTCTGCTCAGACGAACCCTTGTCCAGGTTGCTGGTGTTCTCCAGCGGGCGTGCGCTGTCTGTGGTGCTGGTCTTTGGCTCCCCCTGGCCTTCCTGCCAGTGATAGTGATCGAAGCAGCCCTTAGGGAAGATGCGCCATCCCATCACATGCGCCATCAGCTCCGGAAGTGGCGGCGCTGCCTGGCAGCTGCGGCTCGCCTGCAGTCCGTCTGTTTTTTTCTTTTTGTTGTTGTTTTTCTTATGTTATTTTAGTTTAGTTTAGTTTAGTTAGTTTATTAGGTTTTGTGAGTGTGGGGGGGGGGGGGGGGGGGGGGGGGGGGGTGGGGGGGGGGGGGGGGGGGGGGGGGGGGTGGGGGGGGGGGGGTGGGGGGGGGGAGAAACATGGTTTAGTCCTTTCTCATCTCTTCGGGGGGATACGACCTTTTCTTGTTGTGTCCCCTGTCTCCATCTGCGCTGAGGCCTAATGGCGGAGCTGACGGCCTACGGGGCTCTGTGGGCGGCCGAGTTCCGGGGCAGCCGCAGAGTGGCCCGACGTGGAGCTGTGGCCCGAGTTGGAGCTGTGGCCCGTGGCCGCTACGTGGAGGTCTGTGGCCCGAACTTGGAGCTGTGGCCCGACGTGGAGCTGTGGCCCGACTGGAGCTGCTGTGCCCGACTTGTGGTGCGTGGCGGTGTTCTGGCGTTTCTCCGCGGTTGGGGTGGCAGCGCGGCTTCAGAGTCCCGGCCGCGGGCCCAGTGGACACAGACCATCTCGTCGGGAGCTAGCAGGTCGCAGGTTGGTCGACCTGTTTTTCTGGAGCTCCCGCAACAACAGCTGCGTCGCTGGACTGGAGGGCGGCAGGCTAGCTTCGGCAGCTTCGCTACCCACCCCACCGGGGCCGCGGAGTTGAACCGGCCCGTTCGCAGAGCTGGATTCAGCCGCGGGACTGACTAGCTTACCAACACCCAGGGGCGGGGTCACAAACATCGGAGGCCTGATCGCCTCAGCGCAGAGGTAGAACAAGGAGGGAAGAGAGACAAAGACTAAGACTTTTGCCTTCCATCACAGTGAGGAGGTGTTTGGTGAACTCACTGTGGTGGATGTTAAATTTGTGTTTATTGTGTGTTTTTGTTACTTTTATTATATGTATGACTGCAGGCACGAAAATTTTCGTTCAGACCGAAAGCTCTGAATGACAATAAAGGTAATCTAATCTAATCTTCGACCACAATCCCTTGCTGTCTTTCCAGTAAGCCAGCTCTCAATCCATACAACCAAGTCGCCATTAACCCCATACATCTTAACCTTCTAGATCAATCTAACATGCGGAGCTTTATCAAACGCAAAGACTATCCACAGATGTGGATTGTTCTCTTGGAAATGCCAGAGATTGAGAGGAGTCCAGATAGAAGTATATAAAATGTGTAGGAAAGAACTGCAGATGCTGGTTTAAACCGAAGAAAAACACTAAATGCTGGAGTCTATTTCGGTCAGCTCATGGTTAGCGCAGCAGGCATGTACTTATCGAGGTCAGCAGACATATACTGTAGACGAGATGGTTGCCTTACAGTTTCGCGGTGACTTACTACTATGCTAAGGATATACATAGATTAGAGCGAGCGGTGGGATTGTCAACTGAATGAGAGGGTGTGAAAATAGGACAAAGGGGATGGAGATCAAGGAAAATGTTGAATAGATCATTGTTAGCTGGGAGAAGATAACGACAACAAAGCAAACAGAGATAAAGTGTAGTCGGAGACAGTAAGACTGGTCAGAGAATTGGGAAGGGAGAGGGGTGGTGTGATGTTTGGTGGACTGTGTGGGGTGGGAGGATCCGTTGCTCCTCCCGTGCAGTAGGTGGCGCTGCACAGGACAAAGGGAATGTCTTGTATATCGTTATCCCGTCCAAAGACCAAAGATCCTGTCCGCTCTATAATCTTTGATCCTGTCTGTGAACAGTGAATCGCAGCCATTTTTTGAGTTGTTTTGCTGCCAGCATTGAAGTAATGTAATAAAGATTTCTGTTGTACCTTGAAGACTCTCAAGTACTTGTGCAGACCTAAAAGATGAACACGAAAGTGATGTCAGGAGTGGGATTCTTCGGATTGTGTCCAAAGACTCAGATAAGAGCTTTTTTTTATTGTAATATATATATATTTTGAGTGCTATAGTGAACTCAAACTAACATGTCTCGGCAATTCGATCATTTTGATCCCGAGCGAGAAAAGTGGTCATCGTATTTAATGCGAGCTGAGATTTATTTTGTAAGTATGGAAATTACGACTGACCAGAGTAAGAAGGCTCTCTTGTGTTCTTCAATGTCTCGAGAAACTTTTGCACTGCTTCAAAGTTTACTTACAGAAGAAGTAACTGAAGTTTCATATGCTGAAATCATAACGGCTTTGCAGCTGCATTTCGAAGAAAGTCGAAATTTCCTCGCAGCTCGCCTCGATTTCTACCGGACGGTGCAACAGAAAGGGCAATCAAATTTCTTGTCGAACTTCTCTCCAAGGCAAAAGCATGTGATTTTAAAACTTAATGCTGCGAACAGTGCCAAGACCATGCGTTGCGGGATAGACTGGGTCATGGGCTGCAGGCACGCATTCTTTCAGCAGGCGATTCTCAAGGAATCGGGCACCTCATTGAAGAAAGTGCTGCAGTGTGCTAAGATGGCCGAGCTGCTGAGTAACGAACTGCACAAAATGGCCGGTGAAACAGTGTCGAAGCTCCCTCAGGAGGTGCATACGGTTCGTCAGACTCGTCCGCAATGCCAGAAACCAGTTGATCGACCCAGAGCAAATCCGGAGAAGGTGGGACAGTTTCAGAAGAGCCGTGCCCCTGTGGGGGGAGGATGGAAACCCTGTTACTGGTGCGGCTCGACTGCTCATCATCACCGTGAGTGCCCATATATCAAGTCCGTTTGTTGTGCCTGTTACCGAAAGAGTCATCTCCAGGCAATGTGTCAATCCATAGGACAGCAGAGAAAGGACAAGAAAGCGCAAAACACAAACGACGGAGACCATTCCTATCAAAGTGCTCTGTGTGTCTACGATCACCAACAAGACAAGGATTTGCTGCGGGTCTCGAACATCGATCTACAGTTCGAGGTGGACACTGGTGCGGCTGTATTGCTAGTGGGTCAGGACATCTGGGAGAGGATCGGATCGCCGAAACTGAAACCGGCCAACATCTGTCTTTTCAGATACGGACGACAGTCCATTCCCACGAAAGGCAAATGCACTGTTGCCATTTCCTGTAATGGTACGACAAAGATGTTGCCGCTGATCGTCGTTGGTAAAGAAGGTACTGTGCTCCATCGACTGGATCCATGCTTTCATAAACACCTTGATCTACAATGGATCAACTATGGCATTGTCATCGACCACGGATTGCAACGTGGTCAGCAAGTACGAGAATAACCTGCGAAAACAGAACGTTGAATGGCCCTGGTCCAAAGAGTGTGACCATGCATTCTTCTTCTTCTTATAGGATTCCGGCAGTGTAGACGCTGCTAAGCGTATTACTGCCCTCCACAGGTCAAAATTTGAACTAAATTCTTACATACAGTCCTGTAACATGCAGGAATTGAAGAACAGCCCTGGATATCAGCTGATGTTTCTCACTGTGCCCAAACAAAGATAAAACAGAAAAAGCCTCAACTCCAAGTCCTGTCAGTCTAGCAAACAATGCCTTTCTTGCTACCCTATACTTTTTACATTCTAGGAAAACATGCTTAACTGTCTCCTTACTCCCACATTCACACAAGCCAGAAACATGTTTCCCTACAATGCACAAACAGTAATTTAACCCACAATGTCCCAACCTCAATCTACACAGTCTAACTGAGTCCCTACGGGACAGAGATGTACAGAAACATATTTTTCTAACTTCAGCTTGTACCGAAAGTAGGTGTCTACCCCTGACTTCCTTTTCCCATCCTCTCTGCCATTCTTTTGTTAAGCCCTCTTTAATTATTTCTCTCAGTTCCCCACTCTCCCCAATGATACATGGATATCTATTTTCTCTTCTTAAACTCTCCTTTTGCTATGAGGTCCACCTGCTCATTCCCCTCACCCCAGCATGCCCGGGCACCCAGCAAAACGTGATGTTACACACAAAACCCAATTCTAGAAAACACACTCAAGATTTCATTTAAAATGTCAGGACGAGCGTTAGATTTTCCCTACTTTTTAAAGTTTCAAGAGCAGCTGCAGAATCAGAACAAATAATGACTTCTCTAAAACTGGCTTCCTCAATCCACCATAGAGCCCATTGAATTGCCATTAATTCAGTCGTGAGAACAGAGCTTCCATCAGAAATGCGTCGGCCAATCTTCAACCCAAGCTGCTCCACATACACGCCAAACCCAGCTCTCACCACTAACTGGATCTTTAGATCCATCTGTAAAAACAATCAAAGTGCTCTCACTGATTGAATTAAGATATTCCACTAATTTTCTTGGAGTCACCTCGCGCTTATCTTTTTCCTGAAGAAAAGCAAGCTCAATAAACAGTTCAGGAAGAACCCAATAAGGCACAGGTAACCATATTGTATGCTCTATAATACCCCCTTGTTCCAAACCCAGCTTCCTAGCCCACTGATTTATAATGACAAAAAATGTGTTATATTTGTTACCATCATCAACCTCTTGCAACAAACACCTTTTGTGACCATGCATTCACCAGGTTGAAGGAGATGCTCGCCCAGAAGACGCGTTTGGTCCACTATGACACATCAAAGCCGATCTCGCTGGCCGCCGATGCTTCGCCATAAGGTCATGGAGCTGTAATCTCACAAAAGGAAGAACCAATCGCGTTTGCATCCAAAAAGCTGACTACCGCCGAGAGAAATTACAGTCAAGTGAAGAAAGAACATCATACAGATAAAGCAAATAATTATATCCCTTCAAAAGAGAACACTGAGGAAAACTCTGTCGATTCTGAGCCTTTAGCAAGAGTTGTGAAATGCAAAAAAGGCTGGAAAAAAAGAGTGAAGCGAGGTCCAGCCAAATGGAGATGTCCAAACTGGAGAGGGATGGTGTGATATTTGGTGGACCGTGTGGGGTGGGAGGACCCATTGCTCCTCCCGTGCAGTAGATTTTGCTGCACAGGACAAAGGGAGATGTCTTGTATATAGTTTGTCCTGTCTGTGAACAGTGAGTTGCAGCCATTTTGAGTTGTCTTGCTGCCAGCATTGAAGTATTGTAATAAAGATTTCTGTTGTACCTTGAAGACTCTCAAGTACTTGTGCAGACCTAGAAGACGAACACAAAAGATGGAGAGAGAGGAAAAGCAAGGGTTACTTGAAGTTAGAGAAGTCAATGTTCATACCGCTGGGGTGTAAGCCACCCAAGCGAAATTTGTGATATTTCTCCAATTTGTGCTGGACCTCACTCTGACAATGGAGGAGGCCCAGGACAGAAAGGTCAGTGTGGGAATGGAAAGGGAAGTTAAAGTGTTTTTACAGTGTGGGAATAAAGATTATGAGAGGCTTTGATAGGGTAGAGAGTCAGAACGTTTCTCCCAGGATGCAAATATCAAACAATGGAAGGCCCTGATTGAGTGGCAGAGTAGACTTGATGGGCCGAATGGCTTAATTCTACTCCTAATCCTTATGACCTTATGACACTGTGGGCCAAAAGGCCTGTTCCTGTGCTATGTTCAATGTTACCCATGAACCCCTAAGTGTCTTTTAACTATCATAATTGTACCCTTCTCTACCATTTCCTCTGGCAGCTCATATCATGTTTCCAGCACCCTTTGTGTTGAAACGCTTCCCCGTCTCGTCCCTTGTAAATCTTTCCCCTCTCTCCTTGTTTCTCTAACTTTAGACTCGCCTACCCCAGGGGAAAAGGCTGCAGCTCGTCACCTTGTAGGAATAAAGCTTGTAATTAACGCTGTCACTCAGCAAGGGAAACATTGCCCCCAACGAGCGTACATGATGATCAGTGATCGACAGGATGGGCTTTGACACCGCATCAATAACTGAAACCTTTGGTTTATTCAGGCATTTAATCTCACGATAATTTCATGTCACCTGCTTCCAACAGCAAATTCTCAGACTTCATGGCATAGACACTAATCAACGACGACATCCCACTTCGAGCAAAGAAAATAAATATCTGAGAGAAACTGAGAACAGAAAATAAACTGAGGTTTATTTGGAATACTAAAATGGCAAATGTGAAAATTGTACATTTTTTGCAAGAGAGATACTTTACCTAAAAAGAAAATATTTGCCTCCCGATTTGCACTTTGAATGACTGCATAACTATATTTTTCTAAGGAGCAGCTGTGTTTTGCATTCATTAAAAAAAATTCTCGTAAGAGAACATCTCTATGCCAAGCAGAACATGCTCATGTGCCACTTTGAAGGTGAGAGGGGAAAGATTTAATCGGAACCTGAAGAGAAGTTTTTCACACAAAGGGTGGTGGATGTATGAAACAAGCGATCAGAGGAGGTAGTTGATGCAAGTACTATCACGCCGTATAAATTACATTTGAACAGGAACATCAATAGAAAAGGTTTCAAATAATTTTGTCCAAACAGGTGGGATGAGTGTAGATGGGGTGCCTTGGTTGGCATGGGCAAGTTCGGCCGAACGGCCTGTTTCCATGCTGTATAACTATGACTTCAACAAAAATGTCAATATGGAGGAACAAGAGACTGCAGGTGTTGGAATCTTGAGCAAAACATTCAGAATGGGGCTGAATTTTATCCACAGCAATATCAATTTCTAAGGGTTCTATGCTTGCATTGTGTAAGTCTATGCATTGCCACCCATCCTGACGCACACACATTTCTCCCACCAACTCCCATCATCCCAGTCACCCTACTCATCTTATTTCCACTCCTTTATATGCTCATCTCTCATCCCCAAGACCCATATTTCCCTTTTACCCTGCCTCTTTCTCCTCCATGGTCCCTCCCTACCCATATCCCTCCCTCTGGTTAACATTGCACTCTTCTTCCATATTGGACACCCTTTTGTCTTTTTTTCACCTCTAGCCTTCGTTATTTACTCCTTCTATCTGCCAACCAAAACCCCCTTTCATCTGTATTCACCTATCACTGAAAAAGGGCCCTGATCTAAAACATTACTTATCTATTCCGTACACAGATGCTGCCTGACCCACTGAGTTACTCCAGCACTTTGTCTTTTGCTCAGGATTCCAACATCTTCACTTCCTTGTGTCTCCACCTATCACTTACCATACTTTGCCCCACCTCCACCTCTCTTTTCCGGCTCTCTGCCCACTACTCCAAACAGATTGAAGAGGATCCTGACCCAAAATGTCCTTTGTCCATTCCCTCCACAGATGCTGCTTGACCTGCTGAGTTCCTCCAACACTTTGATTTGTACTCAAGATTCCAGCATCTGCAATACCTTGCATCTCTATGCAGGTCTCATTCCTTTTGCTCTTCCATGTCACTGATGAAAGGAGAGATTAAAAAAGCAAGGTTAATTAATATATTTCTTTGCGGTTAATCAACTTCTTATTTTCCTCACTGCTGGAATGTTTATGACTCCCCCATGACAATTGTAATAATTAGTCTATAATGCATTTTGTGATTAAAAATGAGGAGAAAATGGCACTTAGTGGACAAAGAAAATAAATCCAGTTCAGATACAGCTGACATCACAGAAAACCACAAATTCCACAATAAATAGTTTCCAATGTTGTGTGAGTAAATAGCATTTTCCACAGTGTTCAATATTTTTAATTGAATATGGGACTGGAGATTATTTTGTTAAGATGCACTTGTGTAATGAAAGTTGATGGATAAGATTAAAAATATATGACTGGGGAATTGCCCCTCTTACATATATGCACACCTCACAGATTAATAAATTCCATAATTTTCCAGTTCAAGATATGAAATATCAGGGTCAGAAGAAACTTCTATTTTTGGAATTGGATTTCTCTGCTGGTCTGGGCAAAAATTAGAGCCTAATAACATTAAAAAGAATTGTGTTATTCAAACTCTTTTGCATTAATAGAAAATATGTTACTTAATAACTCCCATATTATCTCATTACTATAATTCACCACAGATGCATTTTAATTTGAAACATTATTATTTTCTCATTATTGTCTCCCGAGGAGGTCAGGGCTGATTGATCAAATATTCAAAATACATGATCCAAGATCTACTTTGGAAAAGAGATCCCAAAATGGCACTCGAGGCTGATGACTCTTTGTGTGCTGGTCCCAAAAGAAGACCTGTTGCCATCCACCACCAATAATAAATAATAAAGGGCGGCAAAATGGAGGAGTGGTGGAGTTGCTGTCTTACAATGCCAGAGACCCAGGTTTGATCCTGACTATGAATTCTGTCTGTATGGATTTTGCACATTCTCCACGTGACTTGTGTGGATTTTTCCTGGTTGCTCCGGTTTCCTCCCGCACTTCAAAGATGTACAGGTTTTTAGGATAATTAACTTTGGTAAATATAGTAAATTGTTCATAGTGTATTGGATAGTGCTAGTCATTGAGTCATGGTGAGATATAGTATGGAAACAGGCCCTTCGGCCCAATTTGCCAATACTGGCCAACATGTCCCAGCTATACTAGTCCCACCTACCTGCATTTGGTCCATATCCCTCCAAACCTGTTCTATCCATGTACTTATCAAACTGCTTCTTAAACATTGGTATAGTCCCAGCCTCAACTACCTCCCCTGGCGGCTTATTCCATACATCCACCACCCTTTGTATGAAGAAGTTACCCCTCAGATTCCTATGAAATCTTTTCCGCTTCACCTTAAACCTATACTAGTGTATGGGGATCGCTGGTCGGCACAGATTTGATGGGTCGAAGGGCCTGTTTCCGCGCTGTATCTCTAAACTAAACTAAAACAAAGTAATTGGAACTGTTAAAGCATCAGCACCATTTTCAAAGGGCAGCTTCAATTACATAAGTGCAATGTGTTAAAAGTGAGGAATAACTGATCCATTGTGTACTCAGAAAAGACAGAGCTCTCTTCGTGTGCTCAGAATTCGCCAGAAACTAATTTTTAAGTGGGAAAATGAAAGAATCAGACGGGAAAAGTGGCTTAAAAGTTGCTCTACTTGCCCCTAGAAAGCTAATTGGGTCTGAGGTTATCACAATGTGTTGAGAATGTCTTCAGAAGTCCCTAACTAATAGGCGGCACAGTGGCACAGATGTAGAGTTGCTGCCTTATAGCAGTGGCAGCACCGGAGACCCTGGTGGATCCCAACCACGTATGGTGTTTGTACGTTCTCCCCGTGACCCACGTGGGTTTTCTCCGAGATCTTCGGTTTCCTCCCGCACTCCAAATACGTACAGGTCTGTAGGTAAATTGGCTTGGTAAATTAAAAAAATAGGATAGGATACTTGGTAAATGTAAAAAAGTAGAATAGTGTTAATGTGTGGGGAATAGAGCTGGACGGAGCGGACCCGGTGGAGCGAAGAGGCCTGTTTCTGCGCTGTATCTCTAAACTAAACTAAACTTTGCAGTACCAGAAGAAATTGTGGGTATATCACACCCTCCATGCTGGAAATAGAGCATGATTTAACATAATTTATCTATTTCAATAAAGCTCTTGCCTGTTTTAGTTGAGAGCATTTGCTCTACTTCAAAGCATAACTGAATGCCTGATCAGACACAGCTCAGTACAATCTTTGCATGGGACAGTAGCAAGAATAATAAACTATAATAGTGACGTAGGGTTTCTCTCCAAAGGGGAATTTAACAGAACTTGAAAATTGGGCATGGGCTTTCTAGAACGGATAGAAAATATTCCTTCTGCTTGAGGGGTCACCGTCAAAATGTATAATTTATGAGTAGATTGGAGAGGGACATTAGGAGAAATTGATTTTCACCAAAAGCTGTTGGAGCATTGATTGGTGAGGCAGCTCTGAGGAAAAGGCAGTTAAATGTTTAAAGAGCAGAGAGATGTAATCATTTGGCCAACATTGGACAAAAGGATTAATTTTGCATTGTTGATACAATGTGTCAGCATAGACACAATTGAATGAATGACCACTCTGAGATATAGATATATATGGTGTTCTGTATTTTTTTATACGCGTTAAGAAGTTGTAAATTCATGAAAGCAAGGGCAAAAGGATTTGCATTAATTTAAACTTTGGCGATAAGGCGTTGAAACAAGCCCTTTGGCCCACTGGGTCCACGACAACCAGAGTTCACCCGATACATTAGCAGTATCCTACACACTAGGGACAATTTACAATTGGTAGAAACCAACTAACCTACAAACCTGTATGTCTGGAGAGTTGGAGGAAACTGGAGCACCTGGAGAAAACCCATGCGGTCACAGGGCGAACGTTCAAACTATGTATGGATAACAACTATAGACAGGATTGAACTTGGGTCTCTGGCGCTGTAAGGCACCAACTCTACTGTTGCACCACTATCCCACTTCTACCACTTCCTTCTACTTCAGCTTGCATTCATTTATTACTGTATCTAAACTGACAGACATTATTGGTGCGTTTTGGTAGGAAAATGTTATAATTGTTATGTAACAAATCGAGTTATAGTCTTCCCATTTATTATATGATTGGTCTACCACATTTTCAGATTTCATGTGGAAACAATTTTCTTGGGGATATCGTATAGCTCTATGACACCATTTTCCACAAATTTGAATCAAGAAATCCAGAAATTGGCATTGGATCTTTAGTTCGCCTTAAACTTCGCAGATTATTATTATTACACACATTGTGATGTGTGACATTACATTTAATGGAAACGGATGGCTGGTTTTGGTTCCAGGAGTCTGGAAGGCCCAAGGGTCTTTAACATTAGTTCTCCATCATTGTTCGCTGAAAGAGAATGCAATAAAGTGGTGGTGGTCATGGTCGATGATGATAGCATGGTTGTACCCTTGCACAAAAATCTGTGCGTGGGAGATATTAAGGAGGAGAGGTTGTATGTTTACGAAGGAACTGCAGGTGCTGGTTTAAAACGAAGATAGACACAAATATCTGGAGTTACTCAGCGGGATAGGCAGCATCTCTGGAGAGAAGGAATGGGTGACATTTCGGGTTGAGACCCTTCTTCAGACTGATGTCAGGGTGGTGGGCGGTACATAGATAAGGAAGTGTAAGGTGTGAAAACAAGACAAAGGAAATGGAGAGCAAGGAAAATGTAGAATAGATCATTGTTAGCTGGGAGAAGGTAACAACAAAGCAAACAGAGACAAAATGTAGTCCGAGATAGTAAGACTGGTTGGAGAACTGGGAAGGGGAGGGGATGGAGAGAGAGGGATAAGTAAGTGCACTGGAACAGACTCCGCGTGCGGGGCTGAGCAGGTCCCGAAACTCACTGCGGGTTTGAGACCCACGTATAGGAAGGATTCACAGATGCTCGTTTAAACTGAAGATAGACACAAAATGCTGGAGTAACTCAGCGGGGCAGGCAGCATCTCTGGAGAGAAGGAGTGGGAGATGTTTTGGGTCGACACCCTTCTCTCCAAAGATACTGCCTGTCCCGCTGAGTTACTGCAGCATTTTGTGTCTATCGAGGGTTCGAGACCCGTCGGCTACCCTCACCTGGTTTAGCCCACCAGCCATAGAGGTTTTCCAGGGTGTGGCCGCTGTGGCATGCTAACAGCATCTTGGAGCCACAGGTGAGAGCTGGGCACCAAGTTGGGGGACCAAAGGTAGACAAACTACCCTCAAAGGAGCATGACATGTCCCCCACCATGCTACCCGTCTCTGAGCACTCCCTCACAACCCATAAATACAATATAAATGCAGCATCATTGCTACCATGAGCTTTGCGAGTCATTTGCCCTGAAATGGGAACTAATCGATCATGATCTGAGGCCAGTGACACAATCTCAAGGTGCAACTCTATCCCCCGTACTTAATTTTCCCTGATCGTCTGGCAGCTATCTATCTATCAAGGGGTGCAAAACCACACAAGAGTGTGTGTCAGCTTAGTGCAAAGCTCTTCCCCTCTATCAGAGGAAGGCACAGCAACACACATCTGCTCTACTGTGCAATAATTAAGAAAGCAATAAAGAAAGCTAATAGCGATGGGGCAGCTCCCTCTGGACAATCATTCTCGAGGAATGCTAATTATTCAAAATAACAAACTACTGTTTTTCTTAGCCTATCATTTGCAATAGTTTATATAACTGAAAGGAAGCATATCGATGAGTGAAGTTAAAACATTTTAAAACACTTTCTCAGGAAAACTGCTCAAAAATGCCTTATTCCTGATTTGTTCTGTTGTCTGCTTAGAATGCACTTGCCCACATAATTATCACAGTTACGCTGAACTTAAGCATTTACAGAGCACCAACAATGATGTGAAGTAGTTTTAGCTTTGTGCCTTCACAAAATCTGAGCGCTGTATATAGACTCATATATAAAGAAAATCGACTCGTTTTCAAGACTCTACTTGCCTGCCGGAGAGGACCCGGTGATGATGGGAGAGAGGTCAGTGTGGCAGGCGTGCCGAACAACGGACGAGGATGGACCACGTGGAGTGAGGACGCTGCTGCCAAGGGGAGGAACCGGCATGGGGGGACCGTCGTGAAGGAGGAGGAAGAACAATGGACAATGGAGGAATCGGCGTGGGGGGGAACCGCCATGTGGGGGTGGGGGAGGAGGAGAACAAAGGGGGACCTGGTGCAGATACTGTGTATACTTTGTAACTTTGTCAGCGCCCTTACACGGAGACTACTTGCATACTTGAACATGCAAGCAAAGAACTTCACTGTGACTTGTCACACGTGACAATAAAGTATTAATTCATTGTCAGAGTCAGGTTAGCTCCCAATTTCAGGTTCATGTTACATTTATGACAAGATGCAAATCGGTGATCCGTGCAAAAGGGTAAAAGAGTGATACATAAGTTTACAGTTGATAAAAATTCCAAGAGAAAATTTTGTTAAGATAGTGGAATAGGAAAACAGTAGAAAATAGAAAAAAAGGAGGAAAATATGTATTCCATTTCATGGCTTTGGAACATTGCTGAAAATGGAAAAAAAGTTCAGTTCAGTTCAGTTCTGTTTAGTTTAGTTTATAGTCACGTGTACCGGGGTACAGTGAAAAGCTTTGTTGTGTGCTAACCAGTCAGCGGAAAGACAATACATGATTATGATCGGGCCATTTACAGTGTATCATAGTTAAAGTAAGAAATGTTGCTGTAGGAGTTGAGATTTAAAAGTGTGAAGGGATTGTAATATGTGATTGTAGATCTGCTTCTGTGGCTAGAGACGCAAATAGTCACCTGGGTTGGACGCCATCTTGGAAGAAAATATGTATTCCATTTCATGACTTTTGGACATTGCTAAGACACTGTACAGTGATTGAGTTTGCTTTGAAGCAAATCTATAGTTGTAATAACATAGGAAGTGTAGCAGCCAGTTTACACTTAGTGAGTTCCCTTAAACTGACTTGCAATAATGTCAGCCAATCAATTTAGTAAAGTTGATTTGGGAAGGCGATGGCTGGAGACCCACAGCAGCCTGGGTCTTGGCTGGAACGAGCAATGCTCACAACAACTAGACCGCGGACTGCACTTTGAAAATGGCGCCAAAACATGGCGGCCCTTGCATGCGGGAATTATTTCTGTACGCTTGCTAATCGGGGATGTGCTTGGGTATGGCAATACTCGACTGGACTATTTGTAAGAAAGGAATTTTGCTGCACATGTGACAATAAGAGCACCATTGAATAAACATCGAAAGGAACATGAAAAATGATCACATCATTTTTCCTTCAAAATAGTGCCAGCTTGTGTTCTAATGCAGCTTTACAATGAACTGACACTTATTTTGATGTGGTACCGCAGGCTATCATAGACTGCAAGGTGACCAGGGCAAATTAACAACAATTGGACACTTCTCGACTATGCTGATGTATTAGCTTGTTCTCCAATCTCAAAGGTTGAAGTTGAATTCCTGACCCTTTGTCTCTGAGGCAGGTGCTATGAACTAAACCACTGCTGGTAATTGAAGGATCAAAGACAGTAGAAGTGGTACTCTGCCAATTTGAAAAATGTAGTATTTTGGGAGTAAGTTACTTGATGAATGGGAAGATAGCAGGATCCGAAAGTTGTTGAATTAATAAATGTAATACTACACACAGTAATATACAGGCAACTGTCCCGCTGGGTTACTCAAGCATTATGTGTCTAACCATCTAACCACCAGGTGGTGCCACAGTGGCTGCCTCGCCAACAGTCTGTCTCGTTCTTGTCTTCTTTATTGTTTTTTTAATACAATATGTGTTAAATGTATGTTTAAGTGTTCTTTAGCTTTGTTTTACGTGGGCGGGGGGGTTTGGCGGAAACATTTTAAAATCTCTTAACTCAACGGAGATGGAATTTTTTACCATATCGTATCTCCGTCCGCACTGTGGCCTAACATCGAGGAGCTGGCGGCCTCTGGCTGGAGATTGACTTTGAGAGCTCCAACCGGGAGCCTGTGGACTTAACATCGTAGAGCTGGCGGTCCCTGTCGGGGATCGAACTCGGAGTGGTATGATATTGATTTCTCTAACTTCAAGTAACCCTTGCTTTCCCTCTCTCTCCATCCCTCCCCCACCCTCGTTCTCCAACTAGTTTCACTGTCCTGATTAATTTTAATGATTGTATGCCTCCGTGTCACCTTCCACTCAGCTAACATTGTACTGTTCTACATTTCCTTATCATCGTCTGCTTTGATCTGTCCTTTTCACACCTTACCCTTCGATATCTCTGGACTCCGTCTCCTCCGACTCTCAGCCTGAAGAAAAGTCTTGACAAAACATCATCCATTCCTTCACTCCAGGGATGCTGCCTGGCCCGCTGAGTTACTCCAGCATTTTGTGTCTATCTACAGTGAAAAAACAGTATTTGCAGTTCCTTCCAACACATCATAGGGCAATCTGTTTCTGACATGCTTTACCTTTCAAATCTATGCCTTTTTCCCAATTCACAATTGTGAGCAGAATAAATAATTTTGTCTCATTCACCTAGAATTCAGAGCAAAAAATTTGTAACACCATTCACAAGTGATTACACATGTACATAGCTTAGAGAACAGATCCTAGTTATAACTGAACAGTCTTTTCAATGCCTGTGGTAACAGCAGTGAAGCTTAATTAGCTACTAATGATGTGGTAAATATCCACAATGTATATTTGTGAAATGTACATTTTATTATCCTGATCAACAGCAAGCAGTTGTTAGATATCAACATTATGAAGGATTGCACGTTACATTTAATTGGGATGTGTGTCATTCAAACATCCTGAGATTGAACAATGTTTAAGAAGGAACTGCAGATGCTGGAAAATCGAAGGTAGACAAAAATGCTGGAGAAACTCAGCGGGTGAGGCAGCATCTATGGAGCGAAGGAAATAGGCAATGTTTCATCTTCAGACTGAAGAAGGGTATCAATCCGAAACGTTGCCTATTTTCTTCACTCCATAGATGCTGCCTCACCCGCTGAGTTTCTCCAGCATTTTTGTCTACCTGAGATTGAACAAGAGGAATTTAGGAAGATAGACTCAAAATGCTGGAATAACTCAGCGGGACAGGCAGCAACTCTGCAGAAAAGGAATGGGTGACGTTTCGGGTCGAGACCCTTCTTCAGTCTGGAGAAGGGTCTCGACCTGAAACGTCACCCATTCCTTCTCTCCAGAGATGTTGCCTGTCCCGCTGAGTTAGTCCAGCATTTTGTGTCTATCTTTGGTTTAAACCAGCATCTGTCGTTCCTTCCTGCACATGGAATTTAGAAAATGATTTGAAGCTATGCAACTTCAACCCAGTGATAAAGATACTAGCAATCATCTGCTTTCCTGAAATTAAATTGATTGAAAGATACAGCGTGGAAACAGGCCCTTTGGACCACCTGGTCTACACTGACCATTGACCACTCTTTCACACTTGCATAATCTCAACTCTTCTGCAAATGTGCAGTCCACACCTCGGTGCATTAAGACCTAGACAGCATTGGGCTGATAAGTGGCAAATAATAAGCAAACCGCACACACACACACACACATGCCGATACATGCCAGTGACCCATTCAACAAAAGCGGTCTAACATCCACCCCTGACGTTCTAAGCATGCATCGGCCAAAGCATGCTTCCCAATGGTCTTGACGTACAATCCACCTTCCTCTCCCAACAGGATGTGCTTTTGAACTTCCAATTTGAGTGAGTGAGTGAGTGAGTGTGATTAATGAATTGGTTTGACCTTATTCTTGTGTGCTCTTACCTCTACATTCTTGGCTTGTACACTGACACTAATCATCAATAGTTCACAAGTTCAATGATTACTTTATTGTCACGTGTACCTAGATACAGTGAAATGCTTTGTTTTGCAGACAATCCAGTAAAATCATACCATACGTAAGCACAATGAGTAATGGGTCTGTCCCACTTTTTCGACGATTGCCGGCGACTGTCATAGCCATAGCTGGTCGCCGAAAAACCGGCGACTGGACCCCCCCTACGACAATGTCTACGACAATGCCTACAACAACCTACATCCTTGTCGACGTCTAGCTCCAGCAAGCTACCGACAACCGGTAGGACGTCCACCCGTGACAAGCTACGACAAGGTAATAAAATTCAGTCTCTGGTACCTGTCGCTGGTTGACGTAGGTAGTCACCAATGGAATTCACCGAAATCAGCACCGGCGACAACCTACGTCATCCTGGTGACAACCTACGTCATCCTGGCGACAACCTACGACAGCATCTACGTCAGGAGAAGTCAAACTATGCTCATTGGCATCAAGTCAACTGTCGCCGACTGTCGCTAAAATGTTTTGAATGTAGAAAAACGCTACAATTCTTTGGGCAACAGAGTAGACTACTCACGGCCATACAGGCG